>CM076569.1:716711452-717923928 GCA_034641835.2 Pinus albicaulis
CCCAATTAAAGACATTTAAAATTCTTGTTGCATATCAGAAGCAAATTTATGACTCATAGACTCTTCATTACTTCCAAAAATGATATCATCAACATATACAACTACAATCAATAGTTTGTCATTTTCAGTTTGTGTATAATTTGCTATCAGTAGACCCTTTTGAAAATCCTTGTTGATGAAGATATTTTTCAAGACGATAGTACCATGCCCTTGGAGCTTGTTTGCGACCATATAGAGCCTTTTTAAGTCTACAAACAAGTTTTTCATCATTTCCTAAAATGAATCCTTCTGGTTGTTTTATATAAACTTCTTCTTCTAGATCACCATTGAGAAAAGCAGATTTAACATCCATTTGATAAACTTTGATTTGTTGGAAGCTTGAAAAAGCAAGAAACATTCTTATGGCTTCAAGTCTGGCTACAGGAGAAAAGGTTTCTTCAAATTCTATACCTTCTTGTTGAGCATACCCCTTGCAAACAAGTCTAACTTTATTTCTTATAACATCCCCATTCTCATTTAACTTGTTTTTTAATATCCATTTAGTTCCAATGACATTTTTGTCATGAGGTCTTGGTACTAATTCCAAAGTGTGATTATTTTCAATTTGATCAAGCTCTTCATTCATGGCTTGAATCCAACATTCATCTTTGCTGGCTTGAATAACACTGTGAGGTTCAATAGTGGATAGAAATTCTAGATTGCTAGAAGATCCCACAAGAGTCCTTCTTGTTTGTACACTTGATCCCTTTTCTCCCAAAATTTGAGATTCTGGATGATTCTTTTGAGCATATCTGGATGGTGCCCTTTCAGATAAATCATTTTCGGGTTCTTTACTGGGTTCATTGTTTGTATCATTACTATTTGATGTAGAAGGATATGTGTCATCATCATCTTCATCTGTTGTTTGCTTTTCTTCTTTTGGAGCTGCAGGAGACTCATCAATAACAACATCAATACATTCAAAAATCTTTCGAAGTCTTTTATTGTAACATTTATATGCCCTACTCCTAGAGGAGTAACCAAGAAATATTCCTTCATCTGCTCTGGGTTCAAACTTGCCAAGTTTTTCATCATTATTCTTGATAAATCATTTGCTTCCAAAAATTCTAAAATGCTTTATAGTGGGAGGATTACCATACCAGATTTCATATGGATTTTTATCACTATTTACACGAACATGTGCCTTGTTGAGAATGTTTACTGCTGTATGTGCTACTTCTCCCCAAAATGTGTCAAGTGTTCCGGAATCATCAAGCATAGCTCTAGCCATTTGTTGAACTATTCTGTTCATTCTTTCTGCAACACCATTCTGTTGTGGAGTGCGAGCTACAGAAAACTATCTTTTTATGCCATGTTGTTCACAAAATTCAAGGAATTCATTGGATGTATATTCTTCTCTTCGACCAGATCTAAGAAACTTGATTTTTATATCTAATTAATTCTCAACTAGTGCTTTGAAGATCTGAAATTTTTCAAATGCTTCATCTTTGTGTTTAAGCAGCCCAATCCAACACATTATAGAGAAATCATAAATGAATAAGATATAGTATTCTTCACCACGTGGTGAATTTTTCCTCATAGGTCCACATATGTCAGTATGAATGAGTTCAAGAGGCTTACTTGATGATCCTTCCTTGGCATTAAATTGTACCCTGGTTTGCTTACCGAATTGGCAAGATTTGCATATGATATTTTCAGGTAGAGTAATATTGGGAAGATCACGAACAGCTTTAAGTCTACTTGATTTTTTGATTTGAGAGAAGCTCAGATGCCCCAACCTTCTATGCCATAGCCAGTTTTCTGAAGATTTACTCAAGTAACATTGTTCTTTGCAGTTCTTTAATACATACAGGTTGCTTGGAGTTCTTTTTCATTTTATAATTGTTTTACCTGTATCAAGATCACGTACCACACATTCTTTTGAACTAAAGACAACTTCAATTCCTTGATCACACATTTGACTTACACTTAACAGGTTATGCCTTAATCCATCCACATACATGACATCATTAGCCTTCACCTTTTCTTTTAGAAACACAGACCCTTTTCCTTTAATTACAGCAGGAGTATCATTTCCAAATGTAACTTTCTTTTCCTTTTCTAGAGCACTATATGCAAGAAGTTTGTTTTTGTCACCTGTCATGTGTCTTGAGTATCCACTATCAATGTACCATTGATTTTATTCACCTTCTGCAAATAACGCTATGCCACAATTTTCAACCTGTAATTCCTTCTTTTTCCATACTTTGGAGCTTGAAGGAACATGTTCTTTTGGATGAACTTTGCTCCTGCATTCAGATTCTTCATGGCCAAAGTTATTGAAATAAGCACATTCAAATTAATTTTGAAGAGGAGAAAAGTTGTTATAAGTACTCTTCTTTGTTTCAATATCAATCCTGTTCTTTCTTGCTTCTCTTGTCATGATGGTTTTATATGCAACACATTGAACAAATTTATGACCAAAATTGTGACATGAGAAACAATGTCCATTGAAGAAGAAATTTTTGTGATCATAAAATCTTCTACATGAATTTACCTGTTGATTGGTGTTTCTTTGAAATACATTCCTGTTAGTGTTCTTTGAATTGATATGATCATGCTTTACCTGTAAAGATTATTTATTCCCTTGCTGAGTGGAAGCATGTTGTAAACCAGCTGTAACTGCTTTTAGATAATTTGGTGCTGAAGCCTGAGAAGATTCTCCGATATATCCAAGACCTCGTTCTTTGTAGGAAGAGAACGTTGTACCTTGATGATCTCATCTAAGGTTTCAGGATTCTGAAGTAAAATCTAAGATTCACAGTCTTTACTTTTCAAGTTTATTTTTAACCACATTTTGTCTGTCTTTGTTTTTTTCTGTTTTGATTTTTCAGTTTCATGTTGTCACTTTCAAGAAATTTTGAGTTTATTGTTTTCATCAAGAAAATCATTGTCTTCTAGAGCATCCACAAAAGTATCCTTTTCTTCTCTAGATTCTTTTTCAAATGCCATGAGAAGTCTAAGATATTTTTCACATTCTTCCTCACTATCAGATAACCCATCACTGTCGTCATGAGTATAGTAACCATTTCTAGTGCTAAAACGATTCATATTCCTTCTTGCTAATTCCTTCCCCTTTTTATGTGTTTCTATATAAGGACACTTAGCAACATAATGACCAACTCTTCCACAATCAAAACATTTGAAAGGAAGCTTACTTCTGAACCGTCTTGTGCCAAGTTGAAGTTTCTTTACAAAGTTTATTTCATCTTCTTCTGAGATATATCATGATCCTTCTGTTTTTTGTACTTCCTTCCCTTTTGTAGAAGTTCTAAAGACTGCTTCTTTGACTTCAGATGGTCCTCCTCTTCTCATTTCATATGCAGTTAGTATGCCATGAAGTTGCACCATAGTAAGATTTTGAAGATCCTGCTTTTCTTCAAGAGCAGAAACTTTTGACTCAAATTTTGTCGTTACTGATCTTAAGACTTTCTCAATAAAAGTAGATTCGGTTATTGTTTCTCCCAGATTTCTCATACGATTGACAATATCATCAAGACGTAAAAATAAATTGGAAATGCTCTCCTCATTATCCATTTTTAGATTCTCATATTGAATTCTGAGAGTTTGGAGTTTAGCACTTTTTACCTTTGCATCACCTTCATAACTTAGAAATATTTTGTCCCATATTGCCTTTGTTGTATTCATCTGCATGAATTTGACAAATTTTGATTCAGTTAGACTTCCCAATAGAGAATTGACCGCCTTTGCATTTGTTTCATAATTCTTTCTTTCCGTCGGATCTGTTGGTACTACAGCTAGATATTGATATCCTCCTTCAACAATTGCCCATACCTCTGCTCGTAGAGACTGAAGATAGGATCTCATCCTTGTTTTCCAGAAGATTAAATTGTTTCCGTTAAAGAGAGGAGGCCTGATAGATGCTGTTCCATCTTGATTGCTCATCTTTCTTGATCTTCCTTCTAGCGGCTAAGCTTTTTCAGAAGGACCTGCTCTGATACCAATTGTTGGGAAAAATACTGAGAGGGGGGGTGAATCAATATTTAGGGCTGAACAATTTTTCTTTTCTTTCTCTTAAAACCATATGTTACAGTACTTCATCCAACATGTATGTCCAGATATCTTATTATGTCTTTACATAGAGCATTTCATCAGATAAGCATTAAGCATGAACAGAAATAACAGAACAAACCATCAAACATAAACAACACATATGAACACCCAGATTTAAGGTGGAAACCCAATTCGGGAGAAAACCACTGCTGCTGTAATCTCAGTCTTCAATATTTATTATAGAGAAAACTTCTTACAATTTTATGCTGGTGCAGACTTATACTAGCACGCAGGCACCCACCTATAGAAGGCTACAACCTTCTCTCATTTACCAGCCTTTCTTGGAAGGTAGCTACTGCCCCGTGCTCTCGTTTACCAGCTACCACTGGAAGGGAGCTACAACCCCCTCTCTAAAGGCTTCGACCCTCAGCACCACTAGGGACCACGTTTCATCAATTTTCATATTGGATCCACCAATTTCCATACGACATACCTTGTCGGTCACCAGATTTATTTATTTTCTATATTCTCACACCAGTTCTTCATGATTTCGTCTGTCATTCAAACTAGAGATTCATCATCGTCAGATAATTATATTCATGGGTGCATCATAGTTTCAGATTTATTAGTTAAGAACAGAGCTCACCCATACAGATATTCTTTGGATATTTTTTTTTTTATTCACAACCCTTACAATGCACACCACGTTCTCTATTTTGTTTTCTTCTCCTTATATAGTTTTTCCTTTATTAAAACCATGAGTCAAGACCACGAACCGCTAATGGTATTCCTCTGTCAGTATTCCTTTTAGTTTATCCCACGGGGCTTGTTTATGTCTTTTTAATTTTTATTTATCAATTTTAAAGAAATTGACAAATAAATATATTTACAACTTTTGAATTCCCAAGCCTTATGTCTAATGTTTAACCCTTCGGACTTTATAGAAATATCCAACGCTTCCAAATTAATCTTACGATAAACCTTTGACCCCAGGCCCACATACATAGTCAATAGCCAATCCAATATGCCCATCGTACCACAGTAAACTTCGTGCAAGTCCAGCGTCCGATCATCGTTAGATTATCAAGCTTCCAGATCAACGGCGTATATACATATCGCTCAACCTCCAATGCCAAACATTAACGTGCGATGGTCCACCGTACCTGTGTTAATCTTCGTGTATCTTCAACAAATGACGACCGTCTGATGACCCCTTCCCAGATCAACAGCGCTCAACGATATCGCTGGGCGTCCTGGGTCGAACTATAACGCGCGATGGCGCATAGTGAAAAGCGGTTTTGTAAAATTGTATAGGGATGCGTGTCACCCGTTCTATGGAATCGCTCCCAACCTCTTGAATACCACTTGCCCATTGAAAGCGGTGCGATGAAAACCATAAACCGCCTTCACTGTTCCTCCTTCGTGGTTCTGCCCTTCGCTCAAGGTTCCATTCATAATTCCAAAGGGTTAGTCTGGGTTTGCGCTATAACTCTGGTCTATCTTTGGCAGGATTTCGAATAATCAACGAACAAATGTAGTTCTCTTCCGATGGGATTTCCTTACAAGCATTAACTCGTGACAACTCAATGTCATTCTTCAATTCTGCTATGATATATATAACATATCAACCTTCCATTTCAGAGTTCTATCCTATCACAGTTCCGCTTCTACCTGTACATTAAAAAACATTATATCTCTGCCACCATTAAGTTCTTCAATGGATACACTGAATGCCTCGAGAGCCCCTCATATATTCAACCAAGTAGTTCCACGACTGGAAATATCAAACTAAGCCAGTTCTTCATCTGGAATTTGAATCCTACCACCATGATTCCTCAACAGGGTTTCACTTTTAACTCCATACGCAGAGACTCATACAGAGGTTCAGGGGATTCCACACAAGCATTACATCAGTCAATACACATATAATACACATATCCCTAACTTTGCAACAATGATTTCATTCCTCTTCGGGCACCGAAGGTATCCTCTGCCCGTTATGAAATTGATCACACAGGTCATATATATTCCAGATTTACTCAACCATACTTAACACAATTCCACAGTTCTTCATTAACATATACAAATCTTGGCCAGATATTCAATTTGTCCTTCAATCTATTACCTTGTCTCTTCCTAGCAACTTTCCCTTTTGTCAATATTTTCCAATTCCTTTTCCATCAATGACAACATTTCCAACAAAATTCAGACACTATATAACAGGCTATGAAAATTTTGTTCACACAAATCACTCTGCAATTAGATATCTAATGAATAAATCAATTACTAATGGCAGAGTCATAAGATGGTTATTGCTTTTACAAGAATTCAACATTACCATTCTAGATAGGCCTGGAAAACAAAACACGGTAGCTGATTTCCTATCTAGACTCCAAGACATCAAAGACAATACCCCAGTTGAAGATCAATTCCCTGATGAATATCTTTTTGCAATTTCTACTCAAACTCCTTGGTTTGCTGACATTGCTAATTATTTAGTTTCAGGGAATTTTCCTTCAATAATGAATGCAAGAGACAAAAGAAAGATCATTTATGACAGTGCAAAATATTCATGGGTTTCTAATGAGTTATACAAAACAGGTCCAGATTTTATCATTAGGAGATGTGTTCGGGAAGATGAGATGCCTGAGATCCTCAAGGCATGTCATGATGAACCTTGTGGCAGACACTTTGTTGATAAAAGGACATCGTATAATATCCTTCATTTAAGATATTATTAGCCATCCCTTTTTAAAGATGCTAAAGAGTATGTCAAAAGGTGTGAAAATTTCCAAATGGTAAGGAAACCTTCTCCTTCAGGTGAGATGCCATTACAGCCTTAAGTATATATTGAACCTTTTGAAAAATGGGCTTTAGATTTTGTAGGACCTATTAGTCTTCCATCAAGGCAAAAGAAATATATATTATTCTACACTGATTATGTTACCAAATGGGTAGATGCCAAGCCATTACTTTCTTCTACTGAAGCATCTATAATTAATTTTATTTTTGAGGATATTTTTACTCGTTTTGGTGTCCCAAGGGAAATTGTTATAGATCAAGGAGCTCAATTTACATCAAAGCTAGTGGAACAAATGATGGAGAGGTACAAAATCAGACACAGAAAATCTACTCCCTATCATCCACAAACAAATGGTCAAGTGGAATCTACCAATAAAGTCATTGAAGGGATCCTAACAAAGATTGTCCATTTACATAGAAGAGATTGGGCAGACAGGCTTCCTGATGCTTTGTGGGCCTATAGAACTACATGGAGAAGCACAATAGGCCATAATCCTTATGATCTTGTTTATGGAAAACAAGTTTTGTTTCCCATAGAGTTTCAGATTCAAACTTTTAAAATGGCAGTTTAGCTAGGACTTGATCTAACAGAGGCACAAAAGCACAGATTGGAGTAGATTAATGAATTGGATGATATTAGATAAGATGCAGTTCAGAAAACAAGTATAGACCAACAGCAAAGGACTAGATGTCATGATAAGTACATCAAGGAAAAGAATTTCAAAGAAGGTGACTAGGCTCTCTTGTTTGATTCAAAGTTCAAGGATTTTCAAGGTAAATTTCAAACACATTGGCTTGGGCCATATGAAATTATAAGAATTTTTTACAATGGAGCAATAAAAATCAGGACAATAGATGAAGAGAAGGTCTCTTTTCTTGTAAATTGTCATAGATTGAAGCTGTATCATAAGCCACTTTCAAGAGAAGAATTTGTCAAGAGATTCCAGGAAAACAGTGATGTGAAGTTAATGAAGAAGAATTTTTCTTCTTCATCAACTTAGTTGAATTTTCTAAATTCAAAAGCATAAAAAAAAAATAAAAAAAAATAAAAAAGTATAAACATGAAAACTAATCACTGATTAGCATGTTTATACAGAAAAGATAGAGTGAAAATCAGAATCCTTCTGACACTTTAGCTTTTCAAATTTATTTATTTATTTTTTTGCAAGCAGTCATTACAAAATCATAAGTTTCACTCCATCATGTCTCACTTCATTCATATTTCATTCGCTCCATTCATTCATATTTCATTCATTCCATTCATCCATACTTCATTCACTCCATTCCATGTTCCATTTCATTTCCATCTCAGATTTCTAAATTTGATCTCTTTCTGCAGATTGAGTGTTACAAATCATGAGTTGCAGACCACTTTTTATGTTTCATTCCATTTCACAATTGTGATTCATTTCATTCCATTACATTTCACTTCACTCCTGATCCATTTCATACAACATTCCATTCCATGTTTCAAAGTTCCTACAGGTACATTCTACAGCCAGTCAGACATTCTGCAGCCAGCTAGACATTCTGCAGCCAGATATCCAGAAGGCAACTATCCATTAGTCATTTGATCAGCAGCAAATTGATCCTGCACACCTATGACAACAAGAAAAATCAAATGAGTTATGAAGACTGAAGAATCAATGATTTTCAAAGGAGGACAAAGCATATCAAAACCACAAAAAAATTAAAGAAAAGGCAAAGGTAAAGTTGTAAAATTATTATGATGATAGAATATGAAAGTTATAGTATAGTTAGGTCATGTATGATTCAAAAATTTGTTTTAATTATTCGTGTTGATCATGCCTATTAAACCTATCATAAAAATTTTGGACAAAATTCCTTCCACTCCGCCATTTCAAATCATCATTTAAAACTTAACGGTTAAAGTACTGAAGTGACCTATTCGATCATGTCACCAGCCGAAGTATTCAGTGATGATTTTGAATTTCTCACAAAATGTTTCCACGGTATTTTCTCCCATGATGGCTCTCAAACTCATTAACTCATTTAAATCACCCTCACCACATTTCACTCATTCTACAACCTCTTCATATCATCCTTCCGTAGCTAATTCCTACTGCATAAACAGAGAAAGCACCTTTGGGGTAAAAACAACTCTTTAACAGCCATTTTCACCATGGATAGAAGAGTAGTAAATTGAAGGTTGAGAAGAGAAGCCATGGGTCTCATAGTAAGATCTGAACCAGTTGGAACCAAGTACTTATAGGGTTACCCACAAATTAGAAGAAATGCTACAGCAGGCTGGGTGGTTACAATTTTTGGAAAAATTCAATGGTTTTCATAAAGATGTAACTAAAACATTTGCACGGTCCTTCAATGGAGCAGAAATCGAAATAGGAGATGTTAAATTCACTATTGTAGAATTCTTTATTGCAGAAGCAGCAGAATTACCCAGGCAAGGAGAACGGTGGTTCAAAAATAGGGAATTTCATAATGAGGCATGGAGGCAAATGCTCAAAACACCAAGTATAGATGTTTCCATTTTTAAGAAGGGCATTCCTAGCTCAGCACTGAAGAATAAATGGCAGAATATGTTTCTCATTTTACAAAAGTTTATAACTTGTGAGGGAATGTTTGGTACCCTCTATGTTTATCATATTCAGTTAATGATGCATTTCTTAGATGAAGAAATCAATTTACCCTTTTTCCTTCTTCATAGTCTGAAGAGAATGGCCTCTAATGTACAAAAGAGGGTTCAATTCCTGGAAACCACTTTGTACCACCATAGCCTAGTTAAAATCCTAATTGAACATCATTTGAGAAAAGTGGGAGACAATTGGGATGAGTTTCTAGTGATGAATCACTTTGAAGAACCCAAGGAACCTCCATCTGAAGGCAAGATTACAAGAAGAAGCAGGAGAAGGAAAATTTCCAAAGTTGTTGAAACTAAAAATGGTAAGTCTAAACAAGAGGAGAGTGAGGAGATAATTTCTGAGAAATTGACTGAAATTAGGAAACAACTTAAAAAGGAGAAGATGATAAGAAGGTATTCCAAGGAGAGAGGTGAAGGACCATCTCAACCAAGACGAAACCACAAACTTAGAGGTATATTGAAGAAAACAGGGATTAGAAAAACGGGAATCATAAACATTGAGGATAGAGAGACACCAGCTACTAGATCACCTGAGTACCAATATGAAGAGGATCTTGATGAAGAAACTCTGGAGATAGACCCATCTCAACAACAAATTTATAATTATATTGAGACATTAGAGAAGAGAGCCTCATAAAGTAGAGACAGAACTCCTAGCCCACAAAAATTTTCAATTGATGTACTAAGAAGAGACAAATATGAGTTAGAAGTACTCAATAGGCATATCAAGAATGAGAATGACATTTTAAGGGAGCAGGTTAAGCTGAAAAGTGATATGAATACAACTCTCTCTTTGCAAATGGAAAAGTTGTACAAGGCTAGTGAGAAATTGAAGAAGAAAAACAAAAAGTTGAGCAGGGCACTTATAAATTTGAGATTCGAGTTGGTCATAAAAAAACCTAGGAGGCCATTAACTATCAGGAAAAGCAGAAGAAGGAGCCTAGATGTCCTAGCAGAAGTCTCAGAATATATGAGTCGATTGCATGAGGACATGCAAAAACTTTTCAGTGGGGGTATGTTGAGCCCCAAAGATGTCCTTTCCGTTCACCAAATTTCACTTCATTTCCTTTGTCACTTATCAATTACATGATTAAATGGTCAATAGGATTGGTTAAAGACACTTTAGGAATGTATACAATGATTGACTTGCTATATTTTCATGGTTTTGTTGTTGCAGTAATTTTTTACTAGACTCAGCTATAGAATGCAGCCATTCTGTAGCTAGTCGCCTATTCTGCAGCTATCTTCATGTTCTCATAGGTTACAGGTGTCACTTCAGAGAAAAATGCATATGGTTGAATTCCAAAATTCTCCCACATCATTTATTGCTCTTTACAAAGTCTGAGCAAGAATCTACAGGTGGTTATGCACGTGGAAGAGATCAAAGCTAAGAAGTAGATTCCTACCAGGACAGGGACTCTACAGATGTCTCCAGCAAAGTACGAGGCTTCCATAAGAGTTCTAATTTTATTTTGATTGAAAAAGAAACTTTTTCCTATTTATTCTCAAGGGTAGTTATTTATTTATTTTATAAGAATGACTCGGGAGACCGAGGGACAGTTAGCTAGATTGATGTTTTGTTGCTAGATCTCAAAAGACCGTAATACTCTGTTTTTGAAATATTTTTCCTTTAATGAAAGAAGCACTGCTTTATTGCAAGATATGAGGAAATCTTGAGGAGATTTGTATGCTAATCTGGTGGTAGAGGGCCCCTACTACCCGAGAAGCTTTCTGCACATTTTTTAGATAAGTAACTTTAGCCTTGTTGCATTCCTAGTTTAAGCAATTTTCTAAACTTTGTGTTTTATACTTGCATTGGATGCTACAGTCTAGTCTTGTTCTTATGAATTATTCCAAAATATCACTAATATTGAATGAGATATAATTGTAGTATTTTAGGCATTAGTTGCATTTTTCTGAACTTTACGTTTTTGTGCTCAATTACATCAATTGTTACAGCTAGACTTGTTCTTCCGAATTGCTCCAAAATATCACTAATACTGAACGATATAGGGCTGTAATATTTTAGAGATTAGTTGCATTATAGTGTAGTTGTAATACTCCAGAGATTAATGGCGTGCTATTTCAGTTTCTGTTCACTGTATTTCAAGTTATATTAATGGCACTCTAGTTCAGTTTCTGTTCACTATATTTCAAGTTAGGATAATGGAATTCTAGTACAGTTGTGGTTACTGTATTTCAAGTTTGAATGATTGCATTTCAGTTCAGCTTTATCTATTGTATTTTTAGTTTTATTAGTCAATTGTATGCTATTTTTGTTCCATTAGAATTCAAGGCCTTCATTATTTACAAACTACTCTTGTTATTAATCTCTTCCAACACATCATCATATGGACAGGAATTAGTGATATCAGTTCAAGGCCTTGACTGTTCTGCAATCTCTTATAATTTTACAAATAGCCTTTTCCAAAAATATTCCAAAATATTTCTAACTTTCAAATGAGGCTTTGTAGTGACAATTTGAGTTGCAGAATGGATTAATTTCAGTGTCATAGGTTAATCTAGAGTAGAGTTCCTTACTATGCTACAAATAATATTTTCCAATTATGTTCCAATAAATTTCTAACCATGGATGAGATTTTTGTGATATTGTAAGTCATTTTTTACTTATAAGAACCTCATTGCATTAAAATTATCCTTTTCTCAAGATATTCCAACATATTTCTAATGAATGAATGGGACTGAGTTCATGTTATGAGTTACTGAGTGCGTGTTATGAGTTACTTAATTCTTGCTCTGAGTTATTTTTCTTGTTAAAGTATTGCATTTTCTGTTCTCAAGTGCCATACATAATTTAGAATAGGTTTTTCTCTGTTTTAGTGTGACCAACAACTTCTCTTTGCCAAAACTTAGTTATTTTCCTCTTAGAATAAAAACACAAAACCAAAAACATTGGAAAAATAGTAAACACAACGTAGTGAGAAACAAATACCTAGGCACATATAGTGCACTTCACTTCAACAGTTTACTAGCCCTGGTTGACCATTTATGACCTCAATTTAGGAACACTAAGTTGAGCAGACAAGTGTCCTCCAAAAATGGCCCACAAATCTGGTGTCTGTGTCTGAAACAATACTCTTGGGCAACCCATGCAACCTAACCACTTCCTTGAAAAACAAGTTAGCAGCATGGATGGCATCACTATTTTATAGCATGGAATAAAATGTGCCATTTTGGAGAATCTGTCCACTACAACAAAGACTGCATCATTCCCCCTCTGAGTCTTTGGCAATCCTAGAAAAAAATCCATACTCACCATGTCCCAAGGCCTGTCTGGAATAGGAAAGGGAGTGTACAATCTTGCACTCTGGCTCCTTCCTTTGGCATATTGACTGATTTTGTAATTCTTCGCAAACTTTTCCACTTTTGTTCTCATATTGGGCTAGTAATAAAATTGACTCAACTGCTCATAAGTTTTATCAGTATCAAAGTGTCCAACAAGTCCACCACTATGCTTCTCCTTAATCAAATTTTCGCTCATGGAACATTTTGGTACACACAGTTGGTTTCTTCTGAATAGTAAGTCCTCCTGCAAGAAATAATCCAGCCACTGGCTTCTATCTGTTAGAATAGGATTACCACATGCCTCAAATGCTTCCTTAAAATTAGGATCTGTTTTATATAGTTCTTTGATAAAATCAAATCCTAAAACTTCAAAATTAGTTTCTTGAACAAGAATGTGCCTCCTACTCAAACCATCAGCTACTTTATTTGCTTGGCCACTTATGTGTTTCAAAACAAAGTTAAAACCTTGGAGATACTCAACCCATTTGGCATGCTTCTGATTCAACTTGGGCTGCTGTACAATATACCACAAAGCATGATTATTAGAATATAATAAAAATTCTTTGGACATCAAATAATGTCTCCACTTTTTCAATGCCTGAACAATTGCATAGAATTCCTTCTCATAAGAGGAATACTTCCTTCTGGTGTCATTCAGTTTTTCACTGAAATAGGCTATAGGCCTATCATCCTGACTCAACATAGCTCCAATGGCCTCTCCACTGGCATCACACTTCACTTGAAATGGTTTAGTAAAATCAGGCAGAATCAAAACAAACTTCTCAGTTATCTTTTGCTTCAAAAGTTTAAAGTTTTTTTCTGCTTCAGCTATCCAATTAAATGGTTGTTTTCTCTTCTTTATTGTCTCAATGATGGGTGCATTAATCTTACTGAAGTTTCTTATAAACTTTCTGTAAAAACTGGCAAGTCCATGGAAACTCCTTACCTCAAAAACATTTCTGGATGAAGGCTGTTTGGTCAATTTAGTGTGTCCTAAATTGCTGCATTTAATTTGTCAATCCGGGAATCGTAAGCTGATGAAGTGCGGCGCACTATATGTGCAAGATAACCTATTTCTTAACTTTTTGTCGTTTTTGGTTTTCTAAGGTGAAATGGAAATTCTAAGATGAAAACAAGTTTGGTTATGTTTGTTCAAGGAAGTGATATCCCCTATAATGATTTACCAACTTGAAACTTTAAAAAAAGAAATTTGAAATTTACAATGATAAGACTTGAAAGAAAATGAAAATGTACTGCTGAAATGAAAAGGTGCTGCTAATCTAATAAATCAAAACAGTGAACTAGTGAGAATGAAAACCAAACTATTCTTGCTGCCGACTAAACACAAAAGAAACTATGCTTTAAAGAAATTCAAAATTGCAACAAAATAAATCTAAATCAGATTACATCAATTTATCTTCTGACCCTTCATCATTAGTCCAACTATGATTTTCGGAAGTAATCATAAACAACTTGAGTAACTGATATTTAACTTGCAGAAAGTAAACTAATATCAAACCATACATTCATGATTCAATCCCTCACCATCAGTCCAGTTGTGGCTTTCGGAGGCAACTAAAGATGTCATGCACGATTTAATATATCTAAATTTGCAGAAAAGAAACTAATATTAAACTACACATTTCATAGTACAATCCCTCACCATCAGTCCAGCTGTGGCTTACGGAGGCAACTGAAGATGCTATGAGCAGCTTAATATAACTAAATTTGCAGAAAAGAAACTAATACTGAACTACACATTTCATACTCTAATCCCTTACCATCAGTCCAGCTGTGGCTTTCGGAGGCAACTGAAGATGCTATGAGCAGCTTAGTATATCTAAATTTAACTACTGAAGCAGATAAGCAAAACTGAAATGAACAAAGCAATACTGAAATTAAATAAAGCAGAAAAGTGGAATTAGGCAGTTTAACAATGTTAGTTCCATGTCATTAGCCAAAGCTATAGAAATGCCCGTATTAAGCTATCTAGAATCTTTACTAAACAAGAACAACTGGGATGTATGATTAATAACTATAAAGCATGAAACATTGCAATGAAATGGAAATTATGGAAGTGTAGCAAAGCAGAATTAAACACTAAAATAAAGATATAATATATGATTTTTGATTATGACACAATGATCTCTAAAGAAACAAATTAAAATTATGCACTAATACAAACCTAATACAGGTTTCCTCTTATAACTGCTTTGAAGAAATGGTCCTCAAATACGAATTATTGGAAACAGAGCCTTTTATATTAAAGCAAATATTTACGTAATGGTGATGTTACGTTATCAAGTGCATTAGAACTGCACACTACATGAGTACATTAATAAAGGATAATGTGTTTTTAACATTCACTAACTCTGAGGAGCAAGGTGTAAAATCTAATATAGAATGTAAAAGAAATATAACTGTCTCCTAAAGTTCATGCTGGTGAAGAGCACATAGACCACTACGTCCACGGATCTAGGATCATGGCCGTGTTGGAAAGTAAATCTACGAAAGGTGGATGCTTGAATTCGACTAAGGAACCTTGTACAGATGTCGATTTATCCTCCGTAGGCTTAGAAACGGTCGTATGAATCTTCATGTGACACGAAACAGAGTCCTGCCGACATGAGACTCCATGGTTGACTTCCATGTGGACGCCTTTGACCGCGGCTTCTTTGGATGAGTTTGCTTGAACCAATAGGACACGAACCATGTCCACGTCATTCCTGACCTGCCCATGTGGCTCGTTTTCATTGTAGACACCTGTAGCATATAGTCACAAAATAGTTGCGGAAAGTTGCAGCAGCTGCGGAAAGTGGCAAGATTCCGCAGCTGAATGAACAAAATCTAAATCAAATAGCAAACACAAAAATATAATTAAAAACCATGTTAGATGCTCTTTTGCACATGATATTGACAACTTGAGAGGTTCAGGTGAGTGAAAAAGGTATGGAAAAGATGCAGATTTGAGACTCAACATACCCCCACTGTGAAGGTGTTGCATGTCCTCATGCAACCAAAATTTTGAAAATCTTTCTTCAGTTCATGTGCCTTGACACTTCAGCCAGCACATCCAATCCTCTCCTCTTCTTCCTTGGTACTGCCAACATTCTGGGTTTCTTCATTAAGCACCTAAATTTGATATTTACAAGTGCTCTGCTCAATTTCTGGCATTTCCTTTTCAATTTCTTATTCTTCTTCTGCCATATTCCCAAATGTAGCATGGTATTATCATGGATGATTTTGTCCAATTTTCCTTGTTCTTTCAATGTTTCATTTTCATTTTTGATGTGCCTATTTAAAAGCTCTAGCTCAAAAATTTCCTGTTTTAGTGATTGGACCAAATCATCCTGCAATGTATGAGGCTGAATGGAAGAAGTACTTGGACCTGTGGCTGCCTTTTCCAAAGATTCTATATAGTCATATACTTCCTGCTGCTTGGGGTCTATTTCAGGTGTCATTTTTATTGGCCTGTCGCCATAATGCCGTGAAGGAGAGTTATGTTCAAAATCTGGCCGAGGAGGGCTTACATCAATATCTTGCTGAGAATAGGATGGAGTATGTTCAATGTCTGATTGGGAATGAAATGAACCAGGTTCACTAACTGACTGAGATGGACTATGGTCAGTTGGCGACTGTTCAGATGTCTCCTCACCCAAATCAATGAAATGAGGACCCTTAATTTGTGTTTTCCTCAATTTTCCCTTAAGTCTGCTGCTTCTCCTCACACGCTGTGGTACACTATCCTTTTGTTTTTGTTTTCCTTTTTCTGTCTTCTTGGGCATGGATGACTATTTTTGAAGATAAACTAATCTTTCAGATAGCACTTGATGATCTTCTTCTTCAGAAGAAGGAGTTTTATGTACAGCCTCAATAGTTTCTCTCTCTTTTGGTGTTATTGGCTTCTTACCCTTGATTTTCTTTTTCTTCCTTTTTACCAGTCTCTCT
Organism: Pinus albicaulis; assembly: GCA_034641835.2. Taxonomy (NCBI): domain Eukaryota; kingdom Viridiplantae; phylum Streptophyta; class Pinopsida; order Pinales; family Pinaceae; genus Pinus; species Pinus albicaulis. Next base: position 716,728,182 of record CM076569.1, read on the forward strand.
TCCCTATCAGTTCTTTCCATAGTAGTAGTAGGAGTATTTTGGATTTCATCAATTGTTCTTTTCCTCCTACTTCTTCTTGCTGTGCTAGCTGTAGGAATTTCCTGAGTAGGAGTAATTTGGGTTTCAACATTTATTCTTTTTCTTCTACTCCTTCTTGTTGAACTACCTTCAGGAATTTCCTGAGGTTCCTCAAAGAAATTTCTAACTATAAATTGTTCCCATGTATCTTTATTTTCCTTTAACTCCTTTTCAATCAGAATTTTTATAAGGCTATGGTGATATAGATGGGGCTCTACATCTCCTAAGTGTTTCTGAACAGTCACAGCCATTTTCTTCAAGCTATTGAATAGAAAATATGGGAGATTGAGAGTTTTATTTTCTAGAAAATTCATCAATAGCCTGGTATGGTACATATACATGGACCCAAAACGGCCTTCACATGTAATGAATTTCTGAACAACTAGCAATAAAGTAGCCCATTCCTCTTTCAATGCATGCACAGGAATTCCTCTTTTAAAAATAGTTACGTCCATACCTTGATTTCGTAAGATTGTTCTCTATGCCTCATCACTGATGCTTTTATTTTTGAACCAACGCTCACCCTCCTGAAGAAGTTCCGTGGCTGTTGCTATAGATGCTTCATTGACTGCAAACTTGAGGTCTCCAATCTCTGCTTCCAAGCCATTAAATGACCTTGCAAATGCTTTCGTAACTTCTTTGTGATAACCCCTGAATTTATGAATAAAACGCAGCCAATTTGCTTTCTTCAATATCTCCTTCACTTGTGGATATCCCTCTATAAACTTAGGTCCTTCCAGCTCTGCTCTTAGTAATTTACCCATTTCTCTTTTCTGCTCTTCACAACTTTGCCTGCGTGAGGGTTCAAATGGAAATGGAACGATTGAATACACAGGATCGAGCACAATGACTGTGGGAATGTATCATAAAATGGGAATGAACACCATAAACGGAATGGAGTGAGACTGTGGGTAGATATCCGGGAGTGAGAATGAGCACAAGGAACGAAATGAAGTAAGAAAGAACAGAGTGGGGTTTCATAAACACGGCAGAGACACGACATTTGGCAGCGTTTTGAATTTTGGTGGCTGCATAATAAATATGAGCACGTTTTAACAACGGTTATGGATTTATGCGGCTGTAAGAGTCCTTGGTCAAATCAAATACGTCTCATTGTCTTCGGTGGGATATTGGAACATGAGTGAAAATCAAAATTTTAATGATGAAACCGTTTGTGAATGAATGCAAGAGAATAATATGGAGATCGTGAAAGGTTACAGAACTGTCAATATAATCATTGCACGTAATGGATAGAGCTCATGGTTCAAAACTATATAAAAATGTGTTTTTCAATGCTATTTGAAATAAATTTTATTCATACCTTTGGAATCTTTGCCTTTTTCCTTGGTCTTCAACTAATTGATCTCCATTGGTGTCTTGAATGCTCCATGTCTTCATTTTTGATCCTCTCACCTGCATTTTATTTTATAATTATGGAAATAACATCTGACTGTACATTCTCTTTGAAAACAGAGTAGTAGCTGCGGAATCTGCTTCTGGCTGCGGAAACTGGAGTCAGCTGCGGAAACAGATGTCAGCTGCGGAAACTGACACAGCTATTACTTGGAGGAATGGAAATGAACAAATGACAAATGACCAGATGGAAATGGTCATGAAAAAGATTTTTATTGATGGAATGGAATGAAATGAAGTGAATGAAGTGGAATGAAATGAAATGAAATGGAATGAAGTGGAATGAAGTGGAGTGGGTGGTGAAAAAGCTTGTGAAATGAAAGAGAGATTTTTTTTTGGAAAATATAGAGTGTCAGGTATCCCTGATTTTCACCCTATATTTTCTGTATAAGACTGCCAATCAATGATTGGTTTTTCAGGCTTATACCATTATTTTTTTTATTTTTTATTTTATTTTTAACTGAAAATAACAAAATCTAGGCTGGTGGAGAAGAAGAATTCTTCTGTACCAGCCTGATTGCAGAACTTTCTTGAAACATTTTGACAAAATCCTCTTTTGAGAGTGGCTTATGATAAACTTTCAATCTATGGCCATTCACAATAAGAGGAGTTTGAAACTCATCAATGGTCTTGATTTTTACAGCTCCATTGCTAAAGATCTTGTCAATCTCATATGGCCCAAGCCAATGAGTCTGAAATTTTCCTTGAAAATCTTTAAACTTGGAATCAAATAACAATGCCCAATCTCCTTCTTGAAACTTCTTCTCTTTGATATACTTGTCATGCTATTTAGCTCTTTGATATTGAACTAGATCAGTTCTTAGAATTGCTTCTTGTCTGATCTCATCTAGCTCATTCAACTGCTCCATTCTATGCTTTTGGGCTTCTGATAAGTCCATCCCCAACCGAACTGCTATCTTGAAGGTCTTGACTTGGAACTCAATGGGGAGCAAGACTTCTTTCCCATAAACAAGTTCATAGGGAGAATGTCCTGTTGTATTCCTCCATGTAGTTCTGTAGGCCCACAAGGCTTTTGGAAGCCTTTCTGCCCAATCTCTTCTATGTAGATGAACAGTTTTGGTGATGATACTTTCAAGAACTTTGTTTGTGGACTCCACTTGACCATTTTCTTGTGGATGGTAAGGAGTAGATCTTCTGTGCTTGATTTTGTATTCTTTCATCAACTTATCCACCAAATTGGATGTGAATTGGCTCCCCTGATCTGTCACAATTTCTCTTGGAACACCAAAGCGAGTAAAAATATCCTCATAAAGAAAATGAACAACGGAATTTTCAGTAGCGGATACTAATGCTTTAGCTTCTACCCATTTAGTAACATAATCAGTACAAACCAATATATACTTCTTTTGCTTGGATGGTGGATTAATAGGTCCAATGAAATCTAAAGCCCATTTTTCAAAGGGTTCAATGAGTACCTGTGTTTTCAATGGCATTTTATTTGAAAGGGTAGGTTTCCCTACTCTTTGGCAGCTGTCACACCTTTTGACATATTGTTTTGCATCTTTGAAGAGGGAAGGCCAATAATATCCCAAAGAAAGGATTTTATAGGCCGTCCTTTTGTCTGCAAAGTGTCCGCCGCATGGTTCATCATGACATGCCTTAAGAATATCGGGCATTTCATCTTCCCTGACACATCTTCTGATCACAAGATCTGGCCCTGTTTTAAACAATTCGTTAGAAATCCATGAATATTTTGAACTCTCCTGAATAATCTTTCTTCTTTCACTTGGAAATAAATGTGGAGGCAGTTTCCCTGTAACCAAATATTTAGCAATATCTGCATACCAAGGGGTCTTAGTAGTTACTGCAAACAAGTATTCATCAGGAAACTTATCCTCTACAGGAGAATCTTCTTTAGTATTCTGAATCCTAGACAAGAAATCAGCTACTGTATTTTGTTTCCCCGGTCTATCCAACACAGTAATATTGAATTCTTACAAAAGTAAGAGCCATCTTGTCACTCTGCCATTAGTAACAGGTTTATTCATTAAATATCTAATTGCAGAATGGTCAGTATGAATAAAAGTTTCATAGCCTGTTATGTAATGTCTAAACTTATTAATTGCATGAACAATAGCTAAAAACTCTTTTTCAGTCACAGTATAGTTCAACTCTGTGGGAGTCAAATTTTTACTGGTGTAATAAATGGCATAAGGTATTAAATATTTTTGACCCAACACAGCTCCAAGAGTTGTATCTGAAGCATCTGTAGAAATATGAAAAGGAAGTTTCCAATTTGGTCCTCTCAAAATAGGTGCTTCAGATATTCTTCTTTTCAAAGTTTCAAAAGCTGATTGACAATCAGGATCCCATTTAAATTCACAGTCTTTTGTAAGCAATTTGAAGAGTGGAGATGCTATTTTAGTGAAGTTTTCTATAAATCTTCTATAGTAACCAATAAATCCTAGAAAAATTCTAACATCTCTTTGACAATTTGGAATAGGCAACTTGGAGATGACTTCAACTTTTGATCTATCAACCTTAATCCCATCTCCTGAAACATGATGTCCTAAAACAATCCCTTCAGTAAACATCATAAAGCATTTTTCATGGCTTAATGAAAGGTTTGTTTCTTTACATCTTATGAGAACTTTTTCCAAATTTTCTAATGCCTCTTCAAATGAATTACCATAAACTGTAAAATCAACCATATAAACCTCTACACAATCATGGATTAGATCAGAAAAAATTCCTAGTACTGCTCTTTGGAATGTTGCTGGTGCATTACATAACCCAAAAGGAAGCACTCTGTAGGCAAAAGTTCCCCATGGACAAGTAAATGTGGTCTTATCTTGATCTTCAGGTGCTACCTGAATTTGATTATAGCCACTAAAACCATCCAAAAATGAAAAGTACTTTTTACCTGCTAATGTATCTAATACCTGATCAATAAAAGGCAAAGGAAAGTGATCCTTCAAAGTTGCTTTGTTCAATTCCCTGTAATCAATGCATACCCTCCATTTACCATTCTTTTTAGGCACTATAACCAAAGGAGAAACCCATCGGCTACCTGAAATTGGATAAATGAAGTTTACATTGAGAAGTTTTTGGAGCTCTTCTTTCACTATTTCCCTAAGATTTGGATTCATCCTTCTTTGAGGTTGTCTGATTGGTCTACTGTTTTCCTCAATATAGATATGATGGATGCAAGTCTTAGGATTAATACCCTTCATGTCAGTATACTCCCATGCAAATGCAGTAGAATGTTTTTGCAAGATTATGGTTAGTTCTTCTTGTTGTGACTTCTCCAGATGTTTATTGATATTCAATGTCTTTTCTGGAAAAATCTCAAAAACAGAATTACCAAATTCTTCCATAGAGTAAAGAGACATTTGTCTTGATGATAAATATTCTATGTCGGATTCCAACTGAAATTGTGTGGGGTCATATTCTGAAGTTATCTCAAAATTTTCTAATGTGTTCAGAATTTGACTATCCTCACTAATTTCAGAAATGGTAAAGACAGGTTGTATAGTGTTCTTATCATCGACCCATTCATTGTCTCCTATTTCTGTGATTGCTCTTGCTGGAGGATACAAATTGAATTTCTTTGTCGAATTACCATTAGAAATGTACATGTCTCGAGATCTACAACTAATAAAAGCATCAGCTGTGGCCAGCCAAGGTCTTCCTAAGATAATTGGATGTCCTCCTAGATTACTTTTGGGAGTCAAAATCATAAAGTCTACTGGATATTCCCAAGAATCTAAGGAGACTGAAATATCTTCTAATACACCATCTGGTTTAATAACCGATCGATCTGCAAGTTGCAAGAAAGTAGGTGTAAAAAGAAGGTTAGGAAGTTTTAACTGTTCCATAGTCTGTCTACTCATAATGTTGATAGCAGCCCCTAAGTCAATCAATGTGTTTGGAATTTCTATCCCATTTATATGTGTCTTGAAAATTGGACTTCCTAGATCTACATACTTCTGCATGGTAATTTTTCCCATCATAATATCTGCAATCTTTCCTACCAGGTGGATTCTTCTTGTGTCTTTTAGTTTCCTTCCCGGTCTTTTGAAACTCAACTCCTTTATGGTTTTTTCTAGAATAGGAATTTCTCGAATGGCTTGTAGCAAGGGAATCTTGATACAAACATTCTTCAATTCATCTAGAAAGTCATAGTTAGGCAACAAGATTTGTTTTTCGACCCCCTTGTCAATTTGTAGTCTTTCAGGAAAAGGAGGTGTAGATGAAGATGTTGGTTGCTCAACTATAGGAGTTGTGGGTGTTAACTTTTCTTTTTCTTTTTGCATGCTTGGATTTTGAAGAGATTCTTCCTCAGAGCCCTTATTAACTTGAAGAGAGTCCTCCTCAGAGGTATCTTGCTCTTGAATATCTATAGAAGGTTTTTCTAAAACTCTACCAGATCTGAGTTGTACATCGTTGAGAGGAACAATCATGTAGGTAGGAAATTGTTGTCCTTCTACCATATAAGTAGTCTGAGGATTCTTATTGTTAGGATTTGGCAATGGATGAGCTGGAAGTTGATTTGTCTTCTGTTGGTATGGAAGCATGAGTTGAGGATTTGGATTTTGTTGATAAGGTTGTTGTTGTGGAAATGACAATGAAAGTTGTGGATTTGGGTTTGGAAGTTGTGGAGCTTGTTGATTTTGAAAAGATGGAGGATATTGATAAAATTGAGCAAATCTCCCATAAGGATTTTGCATCCCTTGTACCCATGGCTGATATGAATTTTGATGTTGGGGCCAAGGTTTTTGCCAAGGATTCCAATTTGGTTGGGTTTGATAATTCATAGGGTTGTTAAACCCTTGAGTTTGTTGTCCCTGCCAAGGTCTCCTTGCGACAAAACAGAGAGATTCTATTGAATTTGGGTCTTCTTGAAAAACAGCTTTGAGTCCAGGAATTGAAGGACAATCCTTGATCTCATGATTCTCTGAGCAAATCATACATGTTTCTACAACTTTTGCATCCAAGGGACATTCCCTTAAAGCATGTTTCTTCCTACATTTCAGACAAAAGATGGCTAAAGCATCTGTTTCTGCTTTCTGCTTGTTTTGGATTTTAAGGGTGTCTAGTTGTTCACTAAGGCTCCCTAAAATATCATTTTTGAACTCATCAAGCATGTTACCAATCTCTGCCCTACTTACTGATCCAGTTGCAGATTTGTTAGCCCTAATAAGAGAAGGATCCCTAGGCCCTTTTCCTGTTTTAGATTTTCCCCTTGAGAGATGGACACATAGTTCTGTTATATCACGAAGTGGAAGTTGAGAAATGTCTCCTTTCCCAATCATGTTTAAAATATCTATCCATTCATCTCTAATGGCTTTTAATATGAGGGCTTTCAAGGTTTCTTCATCTAAGTTGCTCATCTTTGCTCTTTTCAAATTGTATTGAAATCTTTCAAGTAAGTCTTCCAAATTTTCATCTTCTTTTTGCATCATTTTGAATACCTCATCCTTGTGGTTGGTGGGCATACAATAGTCCAAGTATCTATCCAAAAATGTTTGTTTCATATTATTCCAAGTCCTAATAGATTGAGTGGCTAATCCCATGAACCATTTCAAAGCAGATCCCTTCAATGTTGAAGGAAACAGTTTGAGTTTTTTAGAGTCTTCCATATAGTCATAAGTTCGGCACACAACTTCAAACTCAAACAGAAATGTTTTAGGATCCTCACTTCGCAATCCATAAAATTTAGGGAGAACAGATGGTGAGATATTTTTCATTGTTGCATGAGTTTCCTCATCAACTATAGGGAATCCAAACAAATTGTCTCCTTCCCTATTTCTACCATTATTTCCTTCACCATTGTTGTCTCCATTGTTTCCTCCTCTTCTACCTTCACCTCTATTTATTACTTCCTCTGCCATGATAGTTTCTTTAGAGTCCTTATAGTCCTCTAGTTCTTCTACCAAGGGAGGATGAGAGAGAGTCTCTTTGTTTTCTAAGTGGGTTTTAGTAGGTGATATAGGAGAATCCTCTAATTCAGCTGTTCCTTGACTTCCAAAAATATTAAGGCTAGGCGTAGATGGTGGTGAATCTGGTCTATGCCTTGAAGAAGATGGAGTTGTAAAAATCGAACTCTTGGCTTTAGCTATAAACCTTCCCCTAGAATCTCTTGCTCTATGCATGTCATTTTTTATTTTTTAAAAAGTTGGGCTAATAATTCTCTTTCTGATCTTCCAAGTCACACTAGGTGCAAGAAGAGAGCATACTTAAGAAATTACTAAACCAATAACTCTCTTTTCTGATCCTCCAGATCACACTAGGTGCAAGAGGAGAGCATACTTCAAGAAGTTATCAAGTTTTCCCTTCTTTTATGATTTTGTGGTTTTTTTTTTTTTAAGAAATTGGCTACCTAGTTACACTTCCCCGGCAACGGCGCCAAAATGTTTGGTCAATTTAGTGTGTCCTAAATTGCTGCATTTAATTTGTCAATCCGGGAATCGTAAGCTGATGAAGTGCGGCGCACTATATGTCCAAGATAACCTATTTCTTAACTTTTTGTCGTTTTTGGTTTTCTAAGGTGAAATGGAAATTCTAAGATGAAAACAAGTTTGGTTATGTTTGTTCAAGGAAGTGATATCCCCTATAATGATTTACCAACTTGAAAATTTAAAAAGAAATTTGAAATTTACAATGACAAAACTTGAAAGGAAATGAAAATGTGCTGCTGAAATGGAAAAGTGTTGCTAGTCTAGTAAATCAAAATAATGAACTATTGAGCATGAAAACTAAATTATTCTTGCTGCCAACTAAACATAAAAGAAACTATGCTTTAAGGAAATTCAAAATTGCAACAAAATAAATCTAAATCAGATTACATCAATTTATCTTCTGACCCTTCATCATTAGTCCAGCTATGATTTTCGGAAGTAATCATAAACAACTTGAGTAACTGATATTTAATTTGTAGAAAGTAAACTAATACTAAACCATACACTCATGATTCAATCCCTCACCATCAGTCCAGCTGTGGCTTTCGGAGGCAACTGAAGATGTCATGCATGATTTAATATATCTAAATTTGCAAAAAAGAAACTAATACTAAACTACACATTTCATAATACAATCCCTCACCATCAGTCCAGCTGTGGCTTTCGGAGGCAACTGAAGATGCTATGAGCAGCTTAATATAACTAAATTTGCAGAAAAGAAACTAATACTAAACTACACATTTCATACTCTAATCCCTCACCATCAGTCCAGCTGTGGCTTTCGGAGGCAACTGAAGATGCTATGAGCAGCTTAGTATATCTAAATTTAACTACTGAAGCAGATAAGAAAAACTAAAATGAACAAAGCAATACTGAAATTAAATAAAATCTATGAAAAGAAAATTAGCAGCAGAACAATGTTAGTTCCATGTCATTAGTCAAAAAGCTATGAAAATGCCCGGGCTGCCTATCTATAACCTGAAACAAGAACACTGATCAGTGATTAACAATCATAAAGCATGAAAGACATAAATGAAATGGAAATTATGGAAGTTTATAAACAGAAATGAAACAAATGCAATATATGAACATATGAATGGATTATGACACAATGATCTCTAAAGAAACAAAATTAAAATTATACACTAATGCACAAAACCTTAGTTGAGCAGGGGCCCTCTACACCAGCCTTGGCAACGGTCCTCAAATACGAATTAAGTTGGAAAACAGAGTCTTCTTATATTAAAAAGCAGTCATTACAGAATGGTGATGTTACAGCACAAGTGCAGCGTAATCACACTACAGAGCAGACTAATAAAAGATAACAGAGACTAACATCGACTAACTCTATATGCGTATGCAAACGCATTATATATAACAAAAGAAATATAACTGTCTCCTAAATTTCATGCTGGTGGAGAGCACGTAGACCACTACGTCCACGGATCTAGGATCATGGCCGTGTTGGAAAGTAAATCTACGAGGAGTGGATGCTTGAATTCGACTAAGAAGCCATGTACAGATGTCGATTTATCCTCCGCAGCTTAGAAACGGCCGTATGAATCTTCATGTGACACGAAACAGAGTCCTGCCAACATGAGACTCTATGGTTGACTTCCATGTGGACGCCTTTGACCGCGGCTTCTTTGGATGAGTTTTCTTGAACCAATAGGACACGAACCATGTCCACGTCATTCCTGACCTGCCCACGTGGCTCGTTTTCCTTGTAGACACCTGTAGCATATAGTTTCACAAAATAGCTGCGGAAAGTTGCAGCAGCTGCGGAAAGTGGCAAGATTCCGCAGCTGAATGAACAAAATCTAAATCAAATAGCAAACACAAAAATATAATTAAAAACCATGTTAGATGCTCTTTTGCACATGATATTGACAACTTGGGAGGTTCAGGTGAGTGAAAAAGGTATGGAAAAGTGTATGGAAAAGATGCAGATTTGAGACTCAACAAAGGCCACTCCACAATTGCCTTAACCTTCTCTGGGTCCATCTTCAACCCTTCTGCAGAAACAACAAAACCCAAATACACCAACTCTTCCTTCATGAATGAGCATTTCTTTAATTTTATCATCAGTTTCTCCTGGTGCAACTTCTTCAAGACATAATTAAGATGCCTTAAATGTTCTTCTTTAGTTTTGCTGAAAACTAATATATCATCCAGATACACTATCACAAATTTACCAATAAATTATTTCAACACTTCATTCATAAGTCTCATAAAAGTGCTAGGTGCATTTGACAACCCAAAAGACATTACCATCCATTCATACAGTCCTTCATTTGTTTTAAAGGTAGTTTTCCACTCATCACCCTCTCTTATTCTGATCTGATGATATCCACTTTTTAAATCTATCTTTGAAAAATATTTAGCACCACTCAAAAAATCCATTAAATCCTCAATTCTAGGCAAAGGGAATCTGTACCTGATTGTTATCTTATTGATTGCTCTAGCATCAGTACACATCCTCCAGCCTCCATATTTCTTTGGGCTCAATACTGCTAGTACTGCACATGGACTCAAACTTTCTCTAATCAATCCCTTGTCCACCAATTCCTGTACTTGTCTCCTGATTCCTCATTTTCTGTGGGAGTCATTCTGTAGGCTGCCTTATTTGGCAGATTTGAACCAGCGATAAAATCTATCTGATGGCTGATCTTCCTCACAGGTGGCATCTCATCAGGTAAATCATCCACAACAATGTCACAATAATTGTCTAACATCTCTTGGATTTATATTGGAAAATCAGTAATCTTTGTAGAAGTAAGAACTACTTTAGGTTTGCAAACTAAAGAAAAACTTACCTCTTCTTCTTCTATCTGTTGCAGATATACCTTCCCACTCAGCAACAAGGTCTATGGATCAATCACTTTGTTGGATGGCTCTCCTTCTTCCATGGGTATCAATGTATGATGTACCCCATCCTTGAAGAAGTTGTAAGTTTTCTTCTTGCCATCATGCACCGCTGCTCTGTCAAACTGCCAAGGTCTACCCAGCAGTATATGACACACATCCATGGGCATTACATCACACAAGACCTTATCTTTTTATTTTCCCATTTGCAGCTCTATCTCACACTGTTCTTTTACAACCAGCTGGTGCCCTTTATGCAGCCAGGACACCCTGTAGGGAGTTGGATGCTCCCTTGTCTTAAGCTTCAACTTCTCTATCACCTCAGTGGAAACCATATTGTCTATGCTTCCACTATCAATGACTAGTTGGCAGAATTTCCCTTGGACTTTGCATATACTCTTAAACAAAGTCTTCCTTTGCGCAGTCTGAGTGACCTCTTTGGCTTGCTTCAACAGGACCTTATTGACCACCAAGGACTCTCCCCTCTCTGGTAGAATTTCTTCTTCAATTTCTGCCTCTTCTCCAGCCTGGGAAACAACAACATTTCTTGGACCAGCACCCACATTCTATGGACACTCATAGTGCTTATGTCCCACTTCCCGACATCTATAGCACCTCAATTCTATACCTCTGCCTCTGTCTCTGCCTCCTCTTCCCCTTCCTCTGTAAGAACCCCTTCTGCCCCTTGCATCATCCTCTGTAGATGCATTCTAAGGTGAGCTACTATTAGCTCCATCCCTGGGTGTAGTAGACTTTCCTCTACCACCCTGACTTCCCTTTCCACGGAAAATACCTCTCCCTTTGGCAGACTGCTTCCTTAGGAGTTTCTCCTCTACTTTTAAGGCCATTTGATAGGCCTCTTCAACTGTCTTAGGAGACAGAAGACCAATCTCATCTTGGATCTCTAGCTTGATACCATTCACATATCTGGTAGTCTTCTCTGGTGTGTCTTGAAATTGTCCAACTCTTATGCTTAATCTATATAATTTCTCTCTGTATTATTTTAATGTCAGTAACCTCTATCTCAGGTTCTGCATTTGCCTAAATAATGTCAACTGATAATCACTAGGCAAGAATTTACCTTTTAACTTAGCCATCATTCTGGTCCAGCTCTTGATAGGCTACTTGCCAACTCTCCTCCTTTTTGCCTGCACTCCATCCCACCAGAGTGCAGCATGTCCTTTCAACTTTGTCACTACAAACTTGACCTTTTTATGCTCTCTCATTTCTTCATAATCGAAGCACTTGTTCATTTCATTAATCCAGTCTACTAGCTCTTCTAGATTCAGTCCCCCTGAAAAACTTGACACTTCAATTCTGGGCTTAACTATAGACCCCAAAATAGTTCTGAGGAGCCTCATGTCAGGAGGAATCTCAACATTTTCTTCCGCTTCTTCTAATTCAGGTTCACTGATGTCTTCAGGATCTCTGGGCTGTCTTTGCTCCATGGCATCCATTCTGGCCTCGAACCTCTACAAAATTCCCAACACTTCTACATTGGCAACAGGTCTGCCTCTCCTTTTGCCAGCACCTCTACCAACTCGGATTGCCATGTTAATTCTCTACAAAAAAAACTTCGAAAACGCTCTGATACCACAATTGACAGCAATAAAACTGAAAGTTGGCCCCTAAGGAGAGTTGGTCTCTTTGTGTAGCTCTGTCAGCATTTTCACCTCAATTGACTCAATTTCTCGCCACGTGGTCTTCCACGACTTCTCGTAATTTTATTTGTCAAATTCGAGAAATTTGACAAATAAACATAATCAACAACCTTTGAAATAAAAATATACCTCTCAAGCTTTCTATTCCACCGCCAAACCTTATAACCAAGGTTTACCCTTTAGAACTTTATATTAATACCCGACGCTTTTTCTTAAACAAACAACCTTAGGCCTCAGGCCCACATATATAATCAATGGTCCAATCAAATACATGCATTGTACCTTGGTTATCCTTTGAGCTATTACTAAACGTGATCACCGTTCAGTTTTCCTTCCTCCAGATCAACGGTATGCGTCAATATCGCGCGAGCTCCAATGTCGAATGTTAACGTGCGATGGCGCGCAATGAAAGTGGTTTTAGGGGTCCCGCCTTTTCCACATGTCGAATGCTCAATGGAATCACTCCGAATTTAGGAATACCGCTTACTCCGCGGAAGCGGTGCGATATGGGTAGTCCGGTTTAGCAAATCCACTCGTGGTTTTGGAAAATCGATTAACCAAGGTTACTTCAGGGTTGCGCTATCCTTCTTATTCATTTAATTCAGGTCTAACCTCCAGACAGAGACTCTCAGTTCACGAAAAAACAAACATACTTCTCTTAGGTGGGATTTCATCACCATTAAACAGAGTTCGATGATGACGGCTTCTCTACACAAACCTCGCCTGCAAGTGGGATTAATTCACAGAAATTGTTTGGACAATTCAGGGGAAAACAATGACTAGAGAAATGTAGAAGCTATGCCACAACCATACTCAACGATTCCACCCAGACCAGTGTTCAATCGCCTCACAATTAAACAATTTCTTCACAAATAAAGATTCGAGATAGTTCAATGGCCAATGAGCACTGAAATTATTTAACTGGAAACAATTGTTAACACACAAAGTTTTTATTGCAGAAATCTCTCTCTCCTCTCCCCTTTCAATACATCTGAGGGATACAATTTATATACATTACAATGTGTCTCTTCGGTTCCTCTGCGAGGACCGTTTAGTAAATCAAAAGCCTACTTACAATTATTCAATTAACTGAAACATGACAAATGGATCGAATCCAAACCTATTCGACTTCTATGGACTCTAACTAATCTAAATGAAACAGTCAACTGCGGTATTGACACCTAGCTGTTACAATTCAATGATTTTGAACCCTCCTAGCCACAACATGTGGACAAAACCTCCTACATTGTTGGCTAGTGTCTAATGCCCCTGCATCATTAAGGTGAAGGTCGATGTTAAGGGTTTGATCAAGGAGGTTAGGGTTATGGCTAAGGTTAAGGTTAAGATAAGGATAAGGTTAAGGTTAACGTTATGTTATGGTTAAGGTTAAGGTTAAGGTTAAGGTTAGGGTTAGGTTTAAGTTAAGATAAGTATAAGGTTAAGGTTAAGGTTAGGGTAAAGGTTAAGGTTAAGGAAAAGGTTAAGTTTAAGTTAAGGTCAAGGTTAGGTTAAGGTTAACTTAAGGGTAAAGTACTAAAGGTTAAGTTTAAGTTAAGGTTAAGGTTAGGTTAAGGTTAACTTAAGGGTAATTTCAACTCGTAACCTTAGCCTTAACCTTCACTATAACATAACCCCAACCTTGACCAAACCCTTAACCTTAACTATAACTTAACCTTAACCTTTACCAAACCCTTAACCTTAACCTTGAATTTACTCTTAACTTAACCTTAACCTCAACCTTAATCGTAACCTTAACCTTACCTTAACCTAAATTAACCTTAACCTTCACCTTCACCTTCACCTTAACCTTAACCTTACCCTCACCTTAAGGGTTTAGTCAAGTTAAGGTTAAGGTTAAGTGTTTGGTCAAGGTTAAGGGTGACAGTTAAGGGTAAGGTTAATGTTAAGGTTAGGTTAAGGGTAAAGTTAAGGTTAAGGTAAGGGTTAAGGTTAGGGTTAAGGTTAAGGTTAAAGTCAAGGTTAGGGTAAGGTTAAGGTTAAGGTTTAGGTCAAGGTCAAGGTCAAGGTTAATTTAGCTTAAGATAAGGTTAAGGTTAAGGTTAGGTTAAGGTTAAGGTTACGTTAAGGTTAAGGTTAATGTAAGGTTAAGGTTAAGATTAGATTAAGGGTAAAGTTAAGTTTAAGCTTAGGTTAAGGTCAGGTCTAAGGTTAGGTTAAGGGTAAAGTCAAGGTTAAGGTTAGGTTAAGGGTAAGGGTTTGGTCAAGGTTAGGGTTAGGTTATAGTTAATGTCAAGTTAAGGTTAAGGTTAAGGGTTTGGTTAAGGTTAGGGTTAGGTTATAGTTAAGGTTAAGCTTAAGGGTAACTATAATGTTATGGTTAAGGTTTAGGTTAGGGTTAGGTTATAGTTAAGGTTAAGATTAGGTTAAGGGTAAAGTTAAGGTTAAGGTTAGGGTTTAGGTTAGGGGAAGGTTTTAGTTAAGGTTATGGTTAAGGTTAAGGTTAGGTTAAGGTTAATATAAGGTTAAGGTTAAGGTTAGGTTAAGGGTAAAGTTAAGGTTAGGTTAAGGTTAGGTTAAGGTTAAGGTTAAGGGTTTTGTCAAGGTTAGGGTTAGGTTATAGTTAAGGTTCGGTTAAGGTTAGGTTAAGGGTAAATTCAAGGTTAAGGTGAAGGTTAAGGGTAAGGTTAAGGTTAAGGTTATAGGTTTAGTCAGGTTGAGGCTAAGGTTAAGGGTTTGGTCAATGTTAGGGTTAGGTTAAGGTTAAGGTTAATGTTAGGCTAAGGGTAAATTCAAGTTTAAGGTTATGGTTAAGGTTAAGGGTAAGATAACGTTAAGGTTAAGGGGGTAAGGTTAAGGCTAAGGTTAAGGTTATGGTTAGTTCAAGGTTAAGGTTACGGTTATATCAAGGTTAAGGTTAAGGTTAAGGATAAGTTAAGGTTAAGGGTAAGATAAGGTTAAGGTTAAGGTTAAGGTTAAAATTAGGTTAAGGGTAAAGTCAAACCTTAACCTTAACCTTCCCTAACCTTAACACCAACCTTAACCTTAACCTGAAAATTAGCCTAACCTTAACCATAACCTTAACCTTAACTTTACCCTTAACCTAACCTTAACCTTACCCTAACCATAACCTTAACTTTACCCTTAACCTAATATTAACCTTAACTTAGCCTTAACCTTGACTTTACCTTAACTATAACCTTAACCTTGACCTTAACTATAACCTAAGCCTAACCTTGACAAAACCCTTAACCTTAACCTTAACCCGACTAAACCCGTAACCTTAACCTTAACCCTACCCTTAACCTTAACTCATCTTTAACCTTAACCTTAACAATAATCTTAACCTCAGGTTAAGGTTAAGGTTAAGGGTAAGGTTAGGGTTAAGGGTAAAGGTGAAGGTTAAGGTTAAGTTTACAGGTTTAGTCAGGTTAAGGTTAAGGTTAAGGGTTTGGTCAAGGTTATGGTTACCTTATAGCTAAATTCAAGGTTAAGGTTAAGATAAAGGATAAGGTTAAGGTTAAGTTTATGGTTAAGGTTAGGTTAAGGTTAAGGTCAAGGTTAAGGTTAAGGGTGAAGGTCAAGGTTAAGGTTAAGGTTATGGTTAAGGTTAGGTTAATGTTTAGGTTAAGGTTAAGGTTAAGGTTAAGGTTAAGGTTAGGTTATAGTGAAGGTTAAGGTTAAGACATGTGTTGGTATTATTTTATAGTTATCTTTTTCTCCTAAAATCCCATCATTTATCCACCATTTTCTTCTATAAATCCCTTATAGTTTATTTAAATTGATTAATATAGCATTATAATTTTTATTTTTACATTAAAATTAATTTATGGAATTTTTGTGTTAAAAATTGAAAATTTTCAAGAAAATTACAGGATGTGATAACTTCCTGTAAACGGTTTATGTTCTGACACGTGGCATAGCAGGTAGATCAAAAAGAAGGACAAGGACATGATCTGGAACGTACACAGATGATGAAAAATCTATCCAACATCGGATTTGAAGTCCCTAAATATCCAGTCAATGCTGGTCAAACCCAGCCAATCTAGCAAAAAAATCTAAGTCATAATGAATGAGCTTGATATTTTGCCTATGATTAGGAATTCCAAACTAATTCGATCTATTTTGGAGATCAGTTAGGATTAGAAGGAACGAAAATAGCCTCTTTTGATTGTAAATTTTGATAAATAAGTGAATGGAAGCATGTAATAGGCTGGTGATGCTAGTGATATTATTGGATGCAAGAGAAAACTTGAGACTATGTACGTGCTTTAGAACTCTGTTTTAATGTAACTCATTCCCAGATTTTAATCAGAGATATAATTTTATCATTTATGGTGTTTTGAGTTAGTATTTTCATCATTTGAAGTTTCCCAAGTGTGCCTTCAAAGCGTGGAAGGGGCCCCATGTGAAGTCGATACACTTTTCTTTACATTTTCATTAGATTTAATATTCAGATCTCATTTAGTATTTTGTTTAATTTTTATGCTCTGAGTTTATTGATTATTGATTAAGAGTGCTTGTGATTTCATTCATCAATTTTTATTTCATGATTCATAGTTATAATTGAAGAATTCAATTACTAAATTAATGAATAGTCCTTGTAAGAGGGTTTAGTTAAGTATTGAATTCGAAATAATTTCTGTGATCTCTGTTTTAATGAATTCAATTTTTAATATGCTTTAGTGTGTTACTTTGAAAGAGTTTTCGTGAACTAAAACTTTGTAAAAGGATTGAAAACTCAAACAATTAGTAGCACTCTATTTTTAGAACAACAGATCAGATTTAATTTCATGAATTTTTAAAGTGTGTGAGGAACCATATACCAATCTCTTGTAAAAAGAGTGTTGGAGCCTACCACAATAAACATTTACTTAGGAAAACATATCCTTTTAGGTCTATAAACATTAGAAACGTGCATCTAGGATTACCTACCTTGGTTGACAATAAATTGAGCCTAATCTAGAACACTAGATTGGTCTATACATTTTGGCGTCGTTGTCGAGGAGGCACAACTAGAGGATTTTAAATAAAAACAAACAAAAACATAGATTTAGTTTTAATTCTACATTTTAGAAGTCATGGTTACTTATGTCTAGACCTAGAGATGATAAAGGTAGATTCATAAAAACCCCCCATCCAAAAACTAATCCACCACTAGGAGCAGACCCTTTAGAGAGGATTGAACACACAACTCCAGTCAGGAAAGTCATTGTACAAGCATTAGAAGAAAAAAAAAAATCAGGGTAGAGACTCACACTCATTGAAAGACAAATTTTATTGGCATACGAAGCAAAGAAGAAACATCTCCCTAAATCCTCTATAACAAGAGAGAGTA
Source organism: Pinus albicaulis (assembly GCA_034641835.2). Classification (NCBI taxonomy): domain Eukaryota; kingdom Viridiplantae; phylum Streptophyta; class Pinopsida; order Pinales; family Pinaceae; genus Pinus; species Pinus albicaulis. Next base: position 716,745,917 of record CM076569.1, read on the forward strand.
AAAAAACAACCCAACAACCTCTCCTTGAACCTACTGATTTTGAAAAATCTCAAGAAGGAGAAAAATCACCAGAACAAATTTTCTTTGAAACAAGTGACACTAAACAAGACATTAAATCAACAAAATAACCTATCAAAATGACTGAGGAAGGAGGAGGATCAGCAAGAGGACCCACTCCTGAACAACTTAGAGAATATGAGAGACAAAAAGAGGAAAGAAGAAGACAAAGAGAAGCCGAACATAAACAAAGGAAAGATCAAGATTGAAATCCACCAAGAGAAGAGGAAGAGTCAAACTTTAAATTTCCTATTCAAGAACCAGGAGAAAACAATGATGAGGAAATAAAAATGAAAAACATACCTCCATCTGTACTACCAAACTTTTACGGTATGGCTTCAGAAGACCCAGACTCATTCTTGTTTGAATTTGACATACTATGCCGAAAATATTGTTACACAAATGATGCCCATAGGCTCAGACTCTTTCCAACAACACTAAAAGAATCAACACTTAGGTGGTTCATGGGACTTGGTGAACATGCAATAACTGATTGGGATGGCATGAGAAAAATATTCTTAAATAAATACCAACCTTATTGTAGATCAAGAGATTCTAAAGATGATATCTTTAGAATGAATCAACAAGAGGATGAGAGCTTAGAGGAATATTTGTAACGATTTGTTTACAATCTACAAAAATGAAAACATAGAACCATGTCTCTTGATCTAATCTGAACAATATTTTTGAAGGGCATCCGAGAAGAATACATAGATGATCTTAATTTTATGGGCAAAGGTGATATTTCTACCTTACCTTTTGATGAGATTGCCGATTTATGTGAAAAGTATTCTAGGAGCAAAGCTAGAAACAGAAAAAGAACCATATCATCCAAAGCCACTAAATCTGCTTTAGCTAGTGTCACAAGGGCTGAAATAGGAAACTTATTAGAAGAATTCAAAACAGACCTATTAAGTACCTTAGGGAACCAAATTGACACTTTAAAAGCAAAGAAAAGACAAGAAGAAGAACATCAATTAATGGTTGTCTTTTGCCCAAAGTGTCAGAAGAAACATGCTTTAAAAGACTGCCCTTTAGAAAATGTTCAAAATGTTCAAGTTTGTGACTTTTGCACTAAAAATCATGATATCTTTCATTGCTCTAAAATCAAGATTTTGCAGAATTGTAATTTGGAAGCCAATGCAAATATGGATAATTTTTATTTCATGGACGCTAAGAGACCATGGCAACCATGACGTCCACCTCCAAGTATGTTTCCAAACCAAAATTTGCAATTTCCTGCACAAGATCAGATGTATGTTCAGAATTCTTGGAATGTTCCCATGCCTTGGCAAAAAAAAACTTACCCACAGCAACAATGGAGACCATTTTAGCAATACCCTCAACCATACCAATAATATCCTCAGCCATATCAGTAATATCCTCAACAACAAGTTGTCCATCAACCTCAAAACACTCAACAAACATTGCATGCTCCTCCACTAATAAATCCACCTCAATTACAACTTCCATCTAATCAGCCTCCTAGACCTACTCATATACCTGCTCAACCTGTACCTAATCCAAATAATAGAGCAGATAGACCATCTTACAGTGTAAATGAGGGAACATCTTACCCCAATCTACCTTTACAAAATATCGAGCTTAGGTCTGGTAGGATACTTCAAAAAGAACCTCCAGTAGCTGACAAACAAAAAGAAAACAAAGAGAATGAAGATGAAACTCCAATTCAAAAGAAACAAAATGATGACATCCAAAATAAACAAATGTAACCAATGCATCCACCACCTTTTCCGGATAGATTGATCCAAGCAAAACTCTCCATGTCTTTACCTCAGTTTGATGTTTTAGATGAGCTAAAGAATGTCTATATAAAAATTCCACTATTTCAAGCCATAAAATACATTCTTATATATACTAAAGCAATCAAAGAACTATGCCTCAAGAAGCCTACAAAGAAAAGACTTGACCCACAAACTATTCATGTTATTGGACATCTAGCTGGCCTTATGACAAATACCATTTCAATGGAAAATTATGTTGATCTTGGTATTCCTAGAGTCACTACAATCATTAACAACATACCTATAATTCCAAACACTTTGATTGACCTTGGGGCTGCAATAAATGTGATGACCCTTGAAACAATGAAAACACTGTAGCTCACAAACTTGCAATACACACCAATTGTTCTAGAACTAGCTGATAGGTCTAAAGTCATTTCTAAAGGGATTTTGGAGGACATAATTGTTTCACTAGACTCTTGGGAGTATGTAGTTGAATTTTTATTCCTTCAGCCAAAATCTAATTTAGGAGGACATCCTATCATTCTTGGTAGACCATGGTTAGCAACTGCTGATGCATTCATAGGGTGTAGATCAGGTAATATAATTATTTCACGAGGAACTGAAAGAAAAAAACTCACTCTGTTTTCAGCATCAATCAAATCTATGATTTTCAAGAACATAATAATGATGATTTGGTAGAATTGTTCCTTTCTCAACCTGATATTTCTGAAGAATTGAGAAATGAACAATATATTGTTGCAGATCAACTTTTAGCACAAATTATTCGATAAACATGTACCATTCATTCTTTGCAAATATTATTTGAAAAAAAAATTCCCATTCAATCTATCACAAACACACAGAGTAATATCATAGAGTTTAGTCGAGGAAAAACATTGAATATTGGCACACACCTAGACTTATCTCAGGAAGAAAAATTGATTCAATTATTGAGAAAATATCAAAAGGCATTTGCTTGGGACTACACTGATATGCAGGGAATCCACCCAGAAACATGCACTCACTATATTTACACAGATAGAAATGTAAGACCAGTGAGGAAACCACAGAGAAGAATGAATCCCATCCTTCAGGATATTGTTAGAGATGAATTACAAAAACTACTGAAAGTGAATTTTATTTATCCCATCTCTGACAGTCAGTGGGTATCTCCATTGGTAGTAGTGCCCAAGAAAAATGGTAAGTGGAGGATTTTTGTTGACTACAGACAATTGAACAAAGCAACCCTCAAAGATTATTTTCCACTACCATTTATTGACCAAGTTTTGGATACATTAGCTGGGAAATCATCATTTTCTTTTCTTGATGGTTTCAATGGCTATAGCTAGATCAGAATAGCCTTAGAGGACCAGGACAAAACCACTTTTACTTTTCCCTGGGCACTTATGCCTACAATATTTTACCATTTGGACTCTGTAATGCTCCAGCTACATTTCAGAGAGTTGTATTAGCTATTTTTGCTGATTTAGTTCATGACTCTGTTGAAGTTTATATGGATGATTTTTCAGTGTATGGTAATTCATTTGAGCATTCATTAGAAAATCTTGAGAAAGTTTTGAAGAGATGTATTGAAGCCAATTTATCCTTGAGTAATGAAAAGTGTTTTATGATGCTAAATGAAGGGGTAGTATTGGGTCATTATATTTCTTCAAAAGGCATTAAAGTAGATCCATCAAAAATCCAAATCATTGTCAATTTTCCAATTCCGAAGACTCAAAAAGAGTTAAGAAGCTTTCTTGGGTATGCAAGCTATTGTAGAAGGTTTATTGAACATTTTAATAAGATAGCTCTACCTCTGTTTAAGCTTCTTGCAAAAGATGCACCTTTCAACTGGAATGAAATTTGTCAAAAAGCTTTTGAAACACTCAAAGAAAAGTTATCAACCACACCAATTTTGAAAGGACCTAATTGGACCCTACCCTTTCACATCTTTACAGATGCATCTGATATTGTAGTAGGTGCCTCATTAGGCCAAAAATAAGATTATTTTAACTATGCCATCTATTTTATTAGTAAAAATCTGACATCTGCATAACTTAATTACACAGTTATTGAAAAAGAAATTCTTGCAATCATACATGCTGTGAATAAATTCCAACATTATATAACTGGTTATGAGGTTTTTGTCCATACTGACCACTCTGCCATTAATTACTTAATGAACAAACCAATAACTAATGGCAGAGTTACCAGATGGTTTTTATTACTACCAGAATTAATATTACAGTGTTGGAAAGACCAGGTAAAGAGAACCAGGTGGCAGATTTTCTTTCTAGACTCCAGAATCCAAGAGAGTTTGTTCCAGTTGAAGATTCTTTTCTCGATGAAAATTTATTTTCAATTTCAACAGTGGATCCATGTTATGTTGATTTAGCTAATTATCTCTCCACAGGAAGGACACCTCCACATTTTACTTCAAAGGAGAAGAAAAGACTCATCAAGAAAAGTGCCAAATATTCATGGGTTAATGGAGATTTATTTTACACTGGTTATGATGTGATTATTAGAAGATGTGTAAGAAATGATGAAATAATTGATATTTTAAAATCTTGCCATGATGAACCTTGTGGTGGGCATTTTGCAACTAAAAGGACAGCATTTAAGATCCTCGGTCTTGGCTATTATTGGCCATCAATTTTTAAGGATTCCAAGAAGTATGTGATAAGTTGTGACAGTTGCCAACGAATGGGTAGACCAATTTCTTCAGATGAGATGCCACTTCAGCCTCAAGTACATTTAGAGCCATTTGAAAAATGGGCTATAGATTTTGTAGGACCTATCAATCCACCTTCAAAGGGTAAAAAGTACATCTTAGTATGTACTGATTACGTGACTAAATGGGCTGAAGAAAAATCACTTGTCTGGGAAACTGAACAAACAGTGGTAAATTTCCTCTTTAAAGAAATTTTTGTAAGGTATGGAGTGCCTAGAGAGATAGTAACAGACCAAGGTACTCAGTTTACTTCAAGGCTGGTTCAAGACATCACAGAAAAATATAAAATCAAGCACAGGAAAAGTACACCTTACCATCCACAGGCCAATGGCCAAGTGGAATCAACAAATAAAACTTTGGAAGGAATTATCACTAAAATGGTGGCAATGAATAGAAAGAACTGGGAGGAAAATCTCAAGGATGCTCCCTGGGCTTATAAAATCATGTGGAAAGACACTACAGGATTTACACCATATCAGCTAGTGTATGGAAAAGAGGTAATGCTTCCTATTGAATTTCAGATACATACTTATAAAATGGCTACAGATTTGGGGATTGATCTCAATGAAGCACAAAAAGAGAGAATTATGCAATTGAACCAGTTAGATGAAATGAGGCAGCAAGCAGAGGAGAGAAAAATCCTAATGCAGAAACAAAGGAAGCAGTGGCATGATTCACACATAACGAAGAAAGTGTTTAAATAAGGTGACTGGGCTTTACTATTTGACTCCAAATTCATAGATTATAAAGCCAAGTTCACAACACATTGGATGGGCCCATATGAAATAGTTCAAGTATTTGAAAATGGATCAGTCAAACTTACTACAATTGATGGAGAAGGCAACACCTTTATTGTCAATGGACATAGGTTGAAACTCTATCATAAGCCCATCAGCAAAGAAGATTTATTCAAACTATATCTCAGCAAAAGGAGGTTGAGATATCACAGCCTTCAGATGTGAAATCTCTACCTTAGTCATTTCAGTTTCTTAAAAAATAAAAGATAATATAATAATAAAACATAAAAAATAAAATAAATAAATAAAAAATAATGGTTTAGATGTGAAAACCAAACTCTGGCACACTCTAAACCCAAATTCTTACTGGAAAACCAATCATTTGGCTGGTAAGAATTCATTGATCTAGTTATTTCCTATTTTTCATTATTTCAATAATGACTTGAGGACAGGTCAAAGAATTAGTGGGGGAGAAGAAATAGTGGTTTTTCCCTATCTCATTTCCTCATTCTCAATTTTTCAAGGAATTTGTTTCAGTAATTCAATGTTTCAATAAGAGTTGTTTTGTTCTAATCAGTAAAGGGACCTGTTCAAGCAACAAAATATGCAGTGGGACCTGTTTCAACATGATTATACAAAGGGAACTGTTCAAAGGCTATGTCAATACTACAAACAGCAGAGGGACCTGTACAAAAACTGCATCAAAGGTACACAAGGATACTTCAACAATTTTCAAATGTTGCCTATCATAATTCTAAATAAGGTTGCATCAACACCAAAGATGAATAGAAGCTTCGAAAACATGACTCTTCAGATTTTAAGGGACCTGTTTTAAGAAGACAAGGATCAGTTACAAAGACAATCAGACCAGTCACACCTGTTACACCTACAAAAAGCAAAATCAGGATTTTATCAACCAACAAGTGTAATGTATTGAAAGATTTTTGTTTTTAGCATTTAAATTCCTAGATTATTTTAGTGTTAAATAAATAATTATTATTGCTTATTATCAATTTCATAACCTATATCAGTATATTCTAAGAATTCTAACCTATGAAACCATAAGCTATCTTATTGCTTAAATGGTTTCATGCCCATATCCCTCTGCCTATTTCTATATGTTCATATCTATTATCACTCTGCCTATTTCTATATGAACACTTCTATTTTCATAATACCCATATTATCCATTTTAACCATTCCTACCCATACCCTCATACATTCATCATTTTTTCAAATAGACCTCTGCCAAAAAAGTACCAACAGGGCTATCCTCAATTGATTTCATCCATTCTGACAAGATAAGTTGTTGAAGAAGCCTGACAGAAACTGACATTAGTTGAGGTGGAATGCCGATCCTTAAGAATGGATAAGACATTTTGTGAAAGAAGAAGCAAAATCAGAATCAGAGTGGTGCAGAAGCGGAATGGTGTAGAACCATGAGAATAGGAGCAGAATCTTGAGCGATAAAGAAAAAGCGGGTTTGAAATAGAAAACTGGCAGTATCGCACAGTTGAAAAATTATATTTAATTTTTATCAAAAAAACGCGATATGTGTTTATTTTTGAAACGTAAGGAGGTAGTGGTATTTTAATACCACTAATATCGCATAGATTTGGAGCACTAATGCTCGGAAACTTTAACAACGTGATATTCATTGGTGATCTTTCGATCAGGGTTTACAGCGCGACGAGATGGGAGCCGTCAATTTGAAGAGGTGCATTAATTGGTGGGACCTATTCTTAATATAACGCCAAGTTTTATGACTAGAGAACGTTTGATGCATGGTTTAACCTTGGATTTAATTGGAAGGCTGGGGCACATATATGAATTTAATTAAAAGGTCAAGGTGCATATATATAGTTATATCTCTTTATGAGTGTATCTGCCAATGATTTCATTTCTCTTTCAGCACGAATTGTATACTCTATTACTATGATTGTGTTTTCTGCAAACCACTATCATTTCTCTATATCTATGATTTTAACTCTCTGTGACACGTCTTCAAGTTCTGCAAATAAGACTACGGTATTTCATAATAAAACCCTATTATCCGTGCCATCATCATAACAATCTTATCTCATGATAACAGGAAAAATCAAGGTCGGGCACTAAGTTTTCATTTTATGAAACTCTGAGTTCATAAAATTTGGCTAACATTCGGGCTCTGAGTTTTAAAATCAAAAGGCCGAGATAATAGGTGTTGAAAAAGGGAGAAAGTATAGGAGTCAGGGGTTATCTATAATTGTGACTTTCGCCTAGAAATTGAAGTAAGCTCAGAAATTTATGACCAGCTCAGAAATTTGAAGAAGTCAGTTCAGAAACCTAAGGTCAGCTTAGTGGAACGCAACAAAAAAAGGTAACAAGTTGAAAAACCCTAGTTAAAATTTTGTTTCACAGAGTATAACAAAAAAGGGTTAAAACAAATATTTTTCTAAAAATTACAAATAGAGAAGAACCTGAGAAATTTGATAGCTCAAAATACCATGAAGATTGTGTTAAAATTTTGAGGGAGAAACAATGGTTATCTTTTCTAGAGAAATTCAATGAAAACAATGAAGAAGTTACAAAACAGTTTGCATTTTCATTTAATGGAGAAAAAGCTTTGATAGGAAATTTCTCTTTCAGAATCTCAGAGGATACAATAGCTCGGTCATTAAACATTAGTCCAGAAGGGGAAAAATTCTTCAAAACCAAACAGTTTAGAGAAAAATCGTCGACTCAGTTTATGTCTAGATCTAGAGTTTCTTCTATCAATTGGAAAAAGGGTGTTCCTAGAAGTTGGTAATCCATACATGGGATGAAATAGTATACATTCTCCAAAAATTTGTCACATGTGAAGGGTGTTACAGCATAGTATACTTGTATCACATAAAAATATTGTTACACTTAAAGGGTCAATGCACTATCAGTTTACCTTACTTTCTTTTACAAAGTTTGACTAAGATGTCAAAGACCATCTAGAAACAAAAGGGTAATGAAAATAGAAGCTTCTATCATTTTGGTTTGATCAAAATTTTAATTGAATTTGAATTGCAAAAGAGAGGAATAGCATGGGAAGGATTTTTAATTGCCAATCAAATCAAAACCAAATAAGATGAACAGGAGAAACAAGGAAGAACAAAATTTATGGTTGATGTTGATGAGGAAACCCTTGAATTTAAGTCAATCATTGTTGCTCAACCCAGTAGTAGTGTGAAAACAAGAAGAATGAGGCAAGAAGATGCCAAGAAAATTGCAAAAGAAAAAATTTTCACTACTTACACAAGAAGATCGAGGAGGATAAAAAGAAACAAAATACAAGATGATCAACCAGAGCAAGATATAAATACACCAATGGAAATTGAAAGCAGTGCTAATTCACAGCCAGAACAAGATGCAGAAATGGAAACTGAATGTAACAAGGGAGAAAGAAAAGAGCCAGTACCTACAAACAAGAAACAAAGAAAGCTAAAGAAACAAATTGAAGAGTTAAAAGAGGAACTTATGCAGAAAATATGTTAGAAAAATTCATAAAGAAATAAAATGAAGTGTTAAGAGCCCAGAGAAAGAAGATTCAATAGAAAAATGAGAAATTGAAAAGGAAAGTCAAAGAACTCAAAACTGATCAAATTGAAATATGCAAATGGGCAACAAAATGGTACACACAGAAAAAGGATCTCAAAGAAAAATACAAGAACATGAAGCATGAGTTTCAAGCCCAGAATAATGTAGATGTATTGCTACAAGTAGCAGAAGCAGAACATAAAGGAAGCACATCAGGTTAGCATGAGGACATGCTAAATCATTGAGTTTAGGGGAAATGTTTGTATTATTTTATGGCTATCTTTTCTCCTAAAATCCCATCATTTATCCACCATTTTCTTCCATAAATCCCTTATAGTTTATTGAAATTGATTAATATAGCATTGTAATTGTTATTTTTACATTAAAATTAATTTATGGAATTTTGTGTTAAAAATTGAAAATTTTCAAGAAAATTACAAGATGTGATAACTTCCTGTAAACGGTTTATGTTATGACACGTGGCATAGTAGGTAGATCAAAACAAAGGACACGGATGTGATCTGGAACGTATTAAGATGATGAAAAATCTATCCAACATCATATTTGAAGTCCCTAAATATTCGGTCAACGCTGGTCAAACACAGCCAATCTAGCAGAAAAATCTGAGTCATAATGAATGAGCTTGATATTTTTCCTATGATTAGGAATTCCAAACTAATTAAATTTGTTTTGGAGATCATTTAGGATTAGAAGGAACGAAAATAGCCTTTTTTTATTGTAATTTTTGATAAATAAGTGAATGGAAGCATGTAATAGGCTGGTGATGCTAATGATATTATTGGATGCAAGAGAAAACTTGAGACTGTGTACATGCTTCAGAACTCTGTTTTAATGTAATTCATTCTGAGATTTTGATCAGAGACATAATTTTATCATTTATGGTGTTTTGAGTTGCATTTTCATCATTTGAAGTTTCCCAAGTGTGCCTTCAAAGCGTGGAAGGGCCCTCGTGTGAAGTCGGTACACTTTTCTTTACATTTTCATTAGATTTAATATTCAGATCTGATTTAGTATTTTGTTTAATTTTTATGCTCTGAGTTTATTGATTATTGATTAAGAGTGCTTGTGATTTCATTCATCAATTTTTATTTCATGATTCATAGTTATAATTGAAGAATTCAATTACTAAATTAATGAATAGTCCTTGTAAGAGGGTTTAGTTGAGTATTGAATTCTAAATCATTTCTATGATCTCTGTTTTAATGAATTCAATTTTTAATATGCTTTAGTGTGTTACTTTGAAAGAGTTTTCATGAACTGAAACCTTGTAAAAGGATTGAAAAATCAGACAATTAGTAGCACTCTGTTTTTAGAACAACAGATCAGATTTAGTTTCATGAATGTTTAAAGTGTGTGAGGAGCCACATACCAATCTCTTGTAAAAAGAGTGTTGGAGCCTACCACAATAAACATTTACTTAGGAAAACAGATCATTTTATGTCTATAAACATTAGACACGTGACTCTAAGATTACTACCTTGGTTGACAATAAATTGAGCCTAATCTAGAACACTAGATTGGTCTATACAACATGTAACCTTAACCTAAATTTAACCTTTACTATACCCTTAAATTAACTTTAACCATCACTATAACATAACTGTAACCTTGACCAAACCCTTAACCTTAACCTTAACCTTATCCTTAACCTTAACCTTAACTATAACCTAACCCTAACCTTAACAAAACCCTAACCTTAACCTTAACTTTACCCTTAACCTAACCTTAACCTTAACTTCACCTTTAAGCTAATATTAACCTTAACCTAACCTTAACCTTACCCTTAACCTTGACCTTAACCTTAACTTAACCTAACCTTAACCTTAGCCTTAACTATAACCTAACACTAACCTTGACCAAACCATTAACTTTAACCTTATCTTAACCTTATCCTAACCTTAACCTTAACCTAACTATAACCTTACCCTTAACCTTAACCTTGACCTTAACTATAACCTAACCCCAAACTTTACCAATCCCTTAAACTTAACCTTAACTTGACTAAACACATAACCTTAGCCTTAACCTTACCCCCTTAACCTTAACCTTAACGAAACCCTTAACCTTAACCTTAACCTGAACCTTAACCTTGACCTTAACCATAGCCATAACCTTAACCTAACCTTAACCTTAACCTTAACCATAACATAACTTTAACCTTAACCTAACCTTAACGTTAACCTTAACCTAACTATAACCTTACCTTTAACCGTAACCTTGAAATTAACTATAACCTAACCCTAACCTTGACCAAACCCTTAACCTTAACCTTAACCTAACTAAACCTGTAACCTTACCCTTAACCTTAGCCAAACCTTAACCTTAACTTTACCTTAACCTTGAATTTTCCCTTAACCTAACCTTAACCTTAACCTAACCCTTAACTTTGACCAAACCCCTAACCTTAACCTTAACCTTAACTTTACCCTTAACCTAATATTAACTTTAACCTAACCTTAACCTTTACTTTATCATTAACGTAACCTTAACCTTGACCTAAACCTGAGGTTAAAATTATGATTAAGGTTAAGGTTAAGTGTAAGGTTAAGGGTAAGGTTGGGGTAAGGTTGGGGTTAGGTTAAGGTTAGGTTAAGGTAAGGTTAAGATTAAGGTTAAGGTTATGGTTAAGGTTAAGGTTATGGTGAAGGTTAGGTTAAGATTAAGGTTAAGGTTAAGGTTAAAGGTAAAGATAAGGTTATGGTAAAGGTTAAAGTTAAGCTTAGGTTATAGTTAAGGTTAAGGTTATGTTAAGGGTAAGATAAGGTTAAGGTCAAGGTTAGGTTATAGTGAAGGTTAAGGTTAAGATAAAGTTAAGGTTAAGGTTATGGGTTTGGTCAAGGTTAGGATTAGGTTATAGTTAAGGTCAAGGTTAATGTTAGGTTATAGTGAAGGTTAAGGTTAAGTTTATGGTTAAGGTTAAGGTTAAGGTTAGGTAAAGGTTAATGTTAAGGTTAATATTAAGGGTTTGGTCAAGGTTAGGGTTAGGTTATAGTTAAGGTTACGAGTTTGGTCAAGTTAAGGTTAAGGTTAAGGGTAAGGTTAGGTTAAGGGTAAATTCAATGGTTTAGTCAGGTTAAGGTTAAGGTTAAGGTTAGGTTAAGGTTAAGGTTAAGGTTAAGGGTTTGGGAAGGTTAAGGGTAAGGTCAAGGTTAAGTTAAGGTTAAGGTTAGGTTAAGATTAAGGTTAAGGGTTAAGGGTAAGGTCAAGGTTAAGTTAAGGTTAAGGTTAGGTTAAGATTAAGGTTAAGGTTAAGGGTTTAGTTAAGGTTAAGGTTAGGTTAAATTTAAGGTTAATGTTAAGGGTTTGGTCAAGGTCAGGGTTAACGTTAAGGTTAAGGATAAGTTAAGGTTAAGGGTAATATAAGGTTAAGGTTAGATTAAGGGTAAAGTAAAGGTTAAGGTTAGGTTAAAGTTAGGTTAAGGTTAAAGTTAAGATTAAGGTTAAGGTTTGGTCAAAGTTAGGGTTAGGCTATATTTAAGGTTAAGATAAGGTTAAGGTTAAGGTTAAGCCTAGGTTAAGTTAAGGTTAAGGTTAAGGTTTGGTCAAGGTTAGGGGAATGTTAAGGTCAATATTAGGTTAAGGATAAAGTCAAGGTTAAGGGTAAGGGTTTGGTCAAGTTAGGGTTAGGTTATAGTTAAGGTTAGGTTAAGGTTAAGGTCAAGGGTTTGGTCAAGGTTAGGGTTAGGTTATAGTTAAGGTTAAGGTTAAGGTTAGGGGAAGGTTATGGTTAAGGTTAAGGTTAAGGGTTTGGTCAACGTTCGATTAAGCTTAAGGATAGGTTAAGTTTAAGGTTAAGATTAAGGTTAATGGTGAAGGTTAAGGGTAAGGTTAAGGTTAAGTTAGTTTAAGGTTAGGTTAAGGGTAAATTCAAGGTTAGGGTTAAAGTTAAGGTTAATGTTAAGGGTAAGTTCAACGTTAAGGTTACGGGTCTTAGCCTTAACCTTCACTATAACCTAACCTTAATTATAACCTAACCCTAACCTTAACAAAACCTTAACTTAACCATAACCATAACCTTAACCTTTAACCTTAACCTTAACCTTAACCTTAACCTAACCTTATCCTTGACCTTAATTATAACCTAACCCTAACCTTGACCAAAAATTAACCTTAACCTTCCCATAACCATAACCTTGACCTTAACTTTACCCTTAACCTTAAACTTAACCTTAACCTTACCCTTACATAACAATAACGTTACCCTTAACCTTAACCTTGACATTAACTATAAGGTAACCCTAACCTTAACCTTAATCTTAACCCTAACCTTAACCTTAACTTTATTGTTAACCTAATATCAACCTTACCCTAACCTTAACCATAACCTTACCCTTAACCTTACCCTTAAATTTTACCCTTAACCTAATATTAACCTTACCCTAACCTTAACCGTAACCTTACCCTTAATGTTAACCTTAACTTGAGGTTAAGATTATGGTTAAGGTTAAGGTTAAGGAGAAGTTAAGGTTAAGGGTAAGGTTAAGGTTAAGGTTAAGGCTAAGGTTAAGGGTTCAGTCAAGGTTAGGGTTAGGTTATAGTTAAGGTAAAGGTTAAGGTTAGGTTATAGTTAAGGGTAAGGTTAAGGTTAAGGTTAAGGGTAAAGTTAAGGTTAATGTTAAGGTTAAGGTCAAGTTCAAGGTTAAGGTTAAGTAAAGGTCAAGATAAGGTTAAGGCTAAGGTTAAGATAAGGTTAAGGGTAAGGTTAAGGTTAAGGGTTTGGTCAAGGTTAGGGTTAGGTTATACTGAAGGTTAAGGTTAAGTTAAGGGTAAAATCAAGGTTATGGTTAGGTTAAGGTTAAGATTAGGTTAAAGGTAAAGTTAGGGTTAAGGTTATAGTTAAGGTCAAGGTAAGATAATGTTAAGGGTAAGGTTAGGATTATAGGTTTAGTTAGGTTAAGGTTAAGGTTAAGGGTAAGGTTAAGGGTAAGGTTAGGGTTAAGGTTAGAGTAAGGTTAGGGTTAACCTGAACCTTAACCCTAACCTTACCCTAACCTTACCCTTAATTATAACCTAACCCTAACCTTGACCAAACCCTTAACCCTAACCTTAAGCTGACTAAACCCGTAACCTTAACCTTAACCTTACCCTTAACCTTCACCCTTAACCATAACATTAACCTTAACTTGACAAAACCCGTAACCTTAACCTTATCCTTAACCTGACTAAACCCATAACCTTAACCTTAATCTAACCTTAACCTTAACCTAACCTTAACCTTAACTTTACCCTTAACCTAACCTTAATGTTAAATTTACCTAATCTTAACCTTAACTTAACCTTAACATTAACTTTACTCTTAACCTTAACATTAACCTTAACATTAAACTTTATCTAACCTTAACCTTAACCTTAACCATAACATTAATTTTAACCTTTACCCTAACCTTACCCTTAACCTTAACTTTGAACAAACACTTAAACTTAACCTTAACCTAACCTTAACCTTGACCTTAACTATAATCTAACCCTAACCTTGACCAAACCCTTAACATTAACCTTAACCTTAACCTTAACCCTAACCTTAATCCTAACCTTAACCTTAAATTTACCCTTAACTTTAACATTACCCTTAGACTTAACATCAGTCTTAACCTTGACTTTACCCTTAACCTAACCTTAAGGTTAAAGTTAAGTTAGTTTAAGGTAAGGTTAAGGTTATGGTTAGGTCAAGGTTAAGGTTAAGGTTAATGTTAAGGATAATTTAAAGTTAAGGGTAAGATAAGGTTAAGGTTAAGGGTTTGGTTAAGGTTAGTGTTAGGTTATAATTAAGGTTAAGGGTTTGGTCAATGTTACAGTTAGGTTATAGTTAAGGTCAAGGTTAAGGTTAAGGTTAGGTTAAGGTAAAGTTTAATGTTAAGGTTAAGGTTAAGTTAAGGTTAAGGTTAGGTTATAATTAACCTTAACCTAACCTTAACCTTAACCATAACCTTAACCTTAGCCTAACCTTAACCTTGACCTTAACTATAACCTAACTCTAACCTTGACCAAACCCTTAAACTTAACCTAACCTAACATTAACCTTGACCTTGACCTTAACCTTAACCTTACCTTTACCCTAACCTTAACCTTAACATTCCCATAACCATAACCTTAACATTGACTTTACCCTTAACCTAACTTTAACCTTAAACTTAACCTAACCCTAACCTTGACCAAACCCTTAACCTTAACCTTAACCTTCCCATAACAATAACCTTAACCTTAACCTTAAAATTAACTTTACCCTTAACCTAACCTTAACCTTAACCTTAAATTTGACGTTACCCTTAACCTTAACCTTATCCTTTAACTTAACCTTAACTTAACCTTAACCTGACTAAACTCGTAACTTGAACCTTAACCCAACCTTAACCTTGACTTTACCCTTAACCTAACCTTGACCTTAACCTTAACCTCGACATTGCCCTTAACGTAACCTTAACCTTAATCTCCCAAGACCAAACCCTTAAACTTAACCTTAACCTTACTAAACCCTTAAGGTTAGGGTAAAGTTAAAGTTAAGGTTAAGGTTAGGTTAGGTTAATGTTATGGTAAGGTTACGGTTAGGTCAAGGTTAACAGTTTAGTGAGGTTAATGTTAAGGTTAAGGGTTGGTCAAGGTTAAGTGTAAATTTAAGTTCAAGGTTAGGGTTAGCTTATACTTAAGGTTAAGGTTAGGTTAAGGGTAAAGTCAAGGTTAAGGTTAAGGTCAAGGTTAAGGGTAAGGTTAAGGTTAAGGTTGAAGTTAGTTTAAGGTTAAGGTTAAGGGTAAATTCAAGGTTAAGGTTAGGTTAAGGGTAAGGTTAAGGTTAAGGTTAGTTTAAGGTTAAGATAAGGTTAAGCGTAAGGTTAAGGTTAAGGTTATCATTACGTTAAGGGTAAAGTCAAGGTTAAGGTTAGCTTAAGGTTAAGATAAGGTTAAGGTTAAGGTTAATGTTAAGTTTAGGTTAAGGGTATAGTTAAGGGTAAGGTTAGGGTAAGGTTAGGGTTATGGTATAGTTAAATTTAAGGTTAAGATTAAGGTTGGTTAAGGTTAAGGTTAAGGTTAAGGTTACGTTAAGGTGAAGATAAGGTTAAGGATAAGGTTAAGGTTAAGGTTAATGTTAACGTTAAGGGCCTTACTCTTAACCTTATCTTAACCTTAACCTTAACCTTAACCTTAACCTTAACCTTAAACTTGACCTTAACTATAACCTAAGCCTAACCTTAACCAAACCCTTAACCTTAACCTTAACCTTAACCTTAAGCTTAAGCTTAACCTTAACCTTGACCTTACCCTTAACATTAACCTTAAGTCTAAAATGGGCCTCCTAAGAAAAATGTACAACAAAAATAAACTTTATAACAACCAATAGGATTCAAGATGATGATGTCAACCATGGGGGATGATTTACCATTTTTTAAATAAAAGGGTAAAAATATTAAAAAATAATAAAATAATAAAACTACTTTTTCAACTCATGTTTTCAACTTATCTCTCAAAAATTTTACTCAAATTTCGAGTGGGAGTACTCGTTGGATGCAAAATTTAATTCCTCATCCAAGGATTACCCATGTTGCATACTTTCGATGAACTCTACTACACAAAAAATGAAAAATACATAAAAAACGTGATTGTAATCACGTTTTTTTAAGTATTCCTCATTTTTCATGTAGTAGTAACCATCGAAAGTATGCAACATGGGTACTCCTTGGATGAGGAATTAAATTTCGCATCCAACGAGTACTCCCACTGGAAATTTGATTAAAAAATTTGGGAGATAAGTTGAAAATATGAGTTGAAAAAGTAGTTTTTTCATTTTTCCCTCTAAAATTTGATGATGTCATCAAATCTTATTTGATTTTTTCCACTATTATTTTATAATTTCCTTAGGAGGCCCATTTTAGACCTCAAAATTCCCCTAATGCCTAAAATTTAACATTAATCTGACTAAATCCCTAACCTTAACCTTAACCTTAACCTAACTAAACCCATAACCCTTAACCTTATATTAACCTTACCTTATCCTAACTTTAACCTTGACCTTAACCTTAACCTTGACCTTAACTTTACCCTTAACCTAACCTTAAATTTAACTTTAACGATAGCCTAACATAACCTTAACCTTAACCTAACCTAACTTAATGTTGACCTAACCATATCCTTAACCTTACCTTAACTGAACATAACCATAACCTTAATCTTAACCATAACCTTAAACTTAACCTTGACCTTAACCTTAACCTTCACCCTTAACCTTAACCTAAGCCTAACCTTAACCTAACCTTAACCTTGACCTTAACCTGACCTTACCCTAACCATAACCTTAACTTTACCCTTAACCTAATCTTAACCTTAACCTAACCTTAACCTTACCCTCAACCTTGACCTTAACCTTAACTTTAACTATAACCTAACCCTAACCTTGACAAAAACTTAACCTTAACCTTAACTTAATTTAACCTTAACCTTAACTATAACCTTCACCTTAACCTTAACCTTACCCTTAACCTTAACCTTATCTTAATCTTAACTATAACCTTACCCTAACCTTACCCTTAACCTTAACCTAACCTTAACCTTAACTTTACCCTTAACCTTGACTTTAACCATATCCTTCCCCTAACCTTAACCCGAACCTTAACCTTAAAGTTAACCTTAAACTTCCCTTAACATTAACCCTAACCTTAACTTTAAGCTTAACGTAAAGGTTAAGGTTACGAGTTTAGTCATGTTAATGTTAAGTTTAAGGTTAATTTTATGGTTATGGGAAGGTTAAGGTTAATATTAGGGTAAGGTTAAGGTTAAGGGTTTGGTGTAGGTTAGGATTAGGTTATAATTAAGGTCAAGGTTAAGTTCAAGGTTAAGGGTAAGGTTAAGGTTATGGTTAGGTTAGGTTAAGGTAAGGTTAAGTTTATGATTAAGGTTAAGGTTAAGGTCAAGCTTAAGGTTAAGTAAAGGTTAAGGTTAAGGTTAATGTTAAGGGTTTGGTCAAGGTTAGGATTAGGTTATAGTTAAGGTCAAGGTTAAGGTTAAGGGTGACGTTATAGTTAGGTTAAGGTTAAGGTGGTAATTTTAAGGTTAAAGTTAAGGTTAAGGTTAAGGGTAAGGGAAATGTTAGGTTAGGTTAGGGTTAGGTTATAGTTAAGGTCGAGGTTAAGGTTAGGGTTAATGTTAGGTTAAGGTTAAGGGTAAGATTAAGCCCTTAACCTTCCCATAACCATAAACCTAACCTTAACCTTAACCTTACCTTAACCTAACTTAAACTTAACCTTAACCTTACCCTAAAACTAACTTTAACCTTAACCTTCCCCTACCTTAACCTTAACATGCGAAGACGGATGTGAAGAAGGTGTTTGCAGAGTATTACACTGCTCACAGGTCACAGGAAAGACCCTCCAATATGTGGGGCGAGGGATTGAGGACGGTGACAAAATGTTGTGTAACACTAACCCTAACCTTACCCTAATATTAACCTTAACCTAACCTTAACCTTAATCTTAACCTGACTAAAACTTAACCTAACTTAACCTTAACCTTAACCATAAAATTAAGGTTAAGATTAGGGTTAAGTTATATAGTTAAGGTTAAGGTTATGGTTAAGGTTATATGAAGGTTAAGGTTAAGACCCATAGCCTTACCCCCTTAACCTTAACCTTAAGCTTAACCTGACTAAACTTGTAACCTTAACCTTACGCAAACCTAACCTTAACCTTAACTTTACCCTTAAACTTAGCCTTAACTATAACTTTAACCTTAACCTTAACCTTA
Source organism: Pinus albicaulis (assembly GCA_034641835.2). Lineage (NCBI taxonomy): Eukaryota > Viridiplantae > Streptophyta > Pinopsida > Pinales > Pinaceae > Pinus > Pinus albicaulis. Next base: position 716,764,489 of record CM076569.1, read on the forward strand.
ACTACAACCTTAACCTTAACCTTAACCTAACCTTAACTTTCCCCTTGACCTTAACCTTAACCTTGAATTTACTCTAACCTAACTTTAACCTTACCCATAACCTAACCCTAACCATGAGGTTAGGTTAACCTTGGCCAAACCCTTAACCTTAACCTTAACCTAACCTAGACCTTAACCTAACCTTACCCTTAACCTTAACCTAACCTTAACCTAACCTTAGCCTTAACCTTAATCTTGACCTTAACATTAACCTTAACCTTAACCTTAACCTAACCTTAACCTTGACCTTAACTATAACCTAATCCTAACCTTGACCAAACCCTTAACCTTAACCTTAACGACTAAACCGACTAAACTCGTAACAACTAACCTGGCACCTTGACCAAACCCTTGACCTTAACCTTAAATTTACCTTTAACCTAATATTAACCTTAACCTCACCTTAACCTTGACTTTTCCCTTAACCTAACCTTAACCTCGAACTTAACTTTAACCTAACCCTAACCTTGACCAAACCTTAATGTTAACCTTAACTTAACCTTAACCTGAACCTTAACCTTCCCATAACCATAACCTTAACCTTAACTTTACCCTTAACCTTAACCTTACCCTTACTTAACTTTAACCTTAACCTAACCTTAACCTTAACTTTACCCTTAACCTAACCTTAACCATAACTTTACCCTTAACCTAACCTTAACCTTGACCTTAACTATAACCTAACCCTAACCTTGACCAAACTCTTAAACTTAACCTTACCCTTAACCTTAACTTAACCTAACTTAACCTTAACCATATCGTAACCTTAACCTTCACTATAACCTAACCTTAACCTTGACCTTAACTATAACCTAACCCTAACCTTGACCAAAACCCTTAACCTTAACCTTATCCTTACCCCATTAACCTAACCTTAACCTTAACCTTAACCTAGCCTTAACCTTAAATTTACCTTAATCCTTGACTTTACCCTTAACCTTAACCTTATCTTACCCTTAACCTAACCTTAGGGTTTGTTCAAGGTTAAGGTTAGGTTATAGTTAAATTTAAGGTTAAGGTTAAGGTTGAGGTTAAGGTTAAGTTGATGGTAAACTTAAGGTCAAGGTTAAGGTTAGGTTAAGGGTAAGATAAGGTTAAGGTTAAGGTTAGGGTAAGGTTAAGGTTAATGCTAATGTTAAGGGTTTGGTCAAGGTTAGGGTTAGGTTATAGTTAGGGTCAAGGTTAAGGTTAGGTTATAGTGAAGGTTAAGGTTAAGATAAGGTTAAGGTTCAGGTCAAGGTTAAGGTTAGGGTTAGGGTAAAGGTTCAGGTTAAGTTTAAGGTTAAGGTTATGTTATAGTGAAGGTTAAGATTAAGACCTGTAACATTAACCTTAACCTTAACCTTGACTTTACCCTTAACCTAATAGTAACCTTAACCTTATCTTAACCTTAACCTAACCTTAACCTTAACCTTAGCCTAACTATAACCTTACCCTTAACATTAACTTTGACCTTAACTATAACCTAACCCTAACCTTGAGCAAACCCTTAACATTAGCCTTAACCTTAACCTTGACCTTAACCTTAACCTTAACCTTACTCTTAACCTTAACATTAACCTTAACCTTAATCTTAACCTTAACCTAACATTAACCTTAACCTTACCCTAACCTTTACCTAAAATTAACCTTAACTTTACCCGTAACCTAACCTTAACCTTAACCTTATCTTAACCTTAACTATAACCTAACCCAAACTTTGAGAAAACCTTAACCTTAAACTTAACTTTACCCTTAACCTAACCTTAACCTTAACCTTAACCTTGACTTTACCCTTAACTTAACCTTATCCTTCACTATAACCTAACCCTAACCTTGACCAAACCCTTAACCTTACCCTTAACCTTGACCTTAAACTTAACTTTAACTATAACCTAACCCTAACCTTGACCAAACCCTTAACATTAACCTTAACTTAACCTTAACCTTAACCTTAACCTTAAACTAACCTTAACCTTAACCTCAACTATAACCTAACCCTAACCTTGCCCAAACCCTTAACCTTAACCTTAACCTGACTAACCTTAACCTGAGTAAACCTTAACGTTAGGGTAAAGTTAAAGTTAAGGTTAATGTTAAGTTAGGTTAAGGTAAAGTTATAGTTAGGTTAAGGTTAATGTTACATTAAGGTTAAGTTATAGTTAGTTAAGGTTAAGGTTAGGTTAATGTTAAGTTTAAGGGGGTAAGCTTTAAGCTTAACCTGACTAAACCCGTAACCTTAACCTTAACCTTAACCTTAACCTTAATCTAACCTTAAACTTAACTAAACCCTTAACCTTAACATTCCCCTAACCTTAACCTTACCCTTAACCTTCACACTTAACCTTAACCTAACCCTAACCTTGACCTGAACCTTAACCTAAACTTAACCTTAATCTTACCCTTAACCTTACCTTAACCTAACCTTAACCTTAACTTTACCCTTAATCTAACCCTAACCTTAAGGTTAATGTTAACGTTACGTTAAGGGTTAAGTTAAAGTTATGGTTAGGGTAAGGTTATGGTAAGGTTAAGGTTAAGGTTATGGTTAATGTAAGGTTAAGGTTAAGGTTATGGTTAAGTTTAAGGTAAATGTCAAGTTTAAGTTAGGTTAAGTTAAGGTTAAGGTGACAATTGGGTCAATGTTAAGGGTTTAGTCAGGTTAAGGTTAAGGTTAAAGGTTTGGTCAATTTTAGGGTTATGTGAAGGTTAAGGGTGAAGGTTAAGGGTAAGTTTAAGGTTAAGGTCAACGTTAAGGTTAAGGTTATGGTTAAGGTTAAGGTTATAGTTAGGTTAAGGTTAAGGTTAAGGAAGGGTAAGATCAAGGTTGAGGGTAAAGTTAAGGTTAAGGTTAAGGTTACAGGTTTAGTAAGGTTAAGGTTAAGGGTAAGGTGAAGGTTAAGGGTAAAGTTAAGGTTAAGGTGAAGGTTAAGGGTAAGGTTAAGGTTAAAGTTATGGGTTTAGTCAAGTTAAGGCTAAGGTTAAGGGTAAGGTTAAGGTTAATTTTAGGGGAAGGTTAAGGTTAAATTTAGGTTAAGGTAAGGTTAAGGTTAAGTTTATGATTTTAGTCAGCTTAAGGTTAATGTTAAGGGTTTGGTCAAGGTTAGGGTTAGGTTATAGTGAAGGTTAAGGTTACGTTAAGGGTAAGATAAGGTTAAGGTTAAGGTTAGGTTAAGGTCAAGGTAAAGGTTAAGGTTAAGGGTAAAGTCAAGGTTAATGTTAAGGTTAAGGTTAGGGTAAAGTTTCAAGTTCAGGTTAAGGTTAAGGTTAAGGTCAACGGTTTGGTCAAGGTTAGGGTTAGGTTATCCCTAAAGTTTAGGGTAAAGTTAAGGTTAAGGTTAGGTTAAGGTTAAGGTTAAGCTTAGTGTTAGGTCCCTATATTATTAATATAGTCCCTTATTGTTGTTAATGTAACCCTCTTATTGTTATTATTGTACCCCTGTAACCCCCATATTGTTAATATTGTGCCCTTAAATTATTATTGTGAGGTCAGCAAGGATTACATTATGGCCCGACTAGAATTAAATTGTGGCCCCATGGACTTCTATATATAGAAAGGAGGTTTTGTAATTTGTATCATCCAAGAATTGTTCATTCATGTAATGTATTGAAGGTTGCCCGTTTGAAGTGGCTTATTTCTAAGGCGTTGATATCTCTTTTCTTCTATTTTTGGAGTTGGCTTCACAACATTTGGTATCAGAGGTTGGATTCTAGGGTTTCACTGCTCCAAAAAGGTCATCGTGGAATTTTCACTATAACTTGTTTTCTATGAAGTTTTAGAAGCTGAAATTTTTAGGGTACGAAGCCGAAATTCTGAGGAACATCGTCGCAAAATTTTAGAGCTTGTTTCGCAATATTTTAGGAGATATGATCTATGGAAGTTAGGTCTTTTTGTAGGCTCCTCCATTTAATCTAAACAGATCATCGTGGAATTTGTGATATAAAATTTTTCTACGAAGGTTTAGAATATAAAATTTTTAGGACACAAAGCTGAAATCCTGAGGAAACTCGTTGCAAAATTTTAGATCTTGGTTCGCAATATTTTCGGAGATATGATCTATGCAAGGTAGTGCTTTTTCAGGCTCCTGAATTTCATCTCAAATAGGTGATCGTGGGAAAATATTGATAACTCTCTCTAAGCATCGGATTGGAGTGCCGTAAAAAGAGGTCACAAGTACACGGACTATAATTTCTTTTCTATCAATTTCAAAGGTAAAAGATGAAACAATGACACGTGGAAAGTCATACAAGTTCGCTCTACACCAGTCCATTGTTATGTCATTGTGGGATATTGGACATAACTTTGCCTTGGAGAATCCAAATCAAGTCAGACCTGTGGCATTAGAAAGATAATTCAAAAGGCTACCTCAGTGCCAAATTTCAGATATTGAAGAGCCACAATCATAGAGATAATCCAATTTTAATATCGAGCTCCTCAAAAGCAAGAAAAAGGTGTGTATTTTTTTTTGCGAATTGCATAAGTCTTGTTTGAAGAATCAATTTGAATTGATTCCAAGGGCATATTGTAGAATATATATCAGTATTGGGTTCTAAAAAATTCCCCTTAAAAATAATTCAAAACCCATTAAGCCTTCAGAAGGCTCTACTATGACTCATGAATATGAAGAATTGCAACATGATCTATCAAAATTACAAGAGCAAGTGCACCAAATTTCGCTCTCTCAAAGAGCAACAAAAAATGAAATGGAAGTTTTGAAGAAAGGCGTGGAAGCGAAGATGGACGGTTTGAAGAATAATATGGATGGTTTGAAGAAAGGCATGGAATCTAAGATGGATGACATGGAAGCTAATATCGATGAAAAAATGAAAGACAACATGGAAAACATGAAGAATGAACTAAAAGTAGACATGGAAGGTTTGACAAAGTTGATACAAGAAATGTTTCCTAACGGTGAAAATATAGTAGAGGAAACTCATGATGAGAACAAAATAAATGTTAATCATGACTTCATAAACTCTAATGTTGGCGAAAAGAACCACCATATTCAAAAAATGGGTATGAGGAAGTTTGATGGAAAGGATCCTCTAACATGGATACTATAGATGGAGCAATATTTTGATCTCAATAATGTGAAAAACACACAAAAGGTACGCATTGCAACTTTACATTTAGAACAAAATACATTTGTATGGTATCGATGACTTTGCTCCCGTAAAAAAATTGTCACTTGGTCAATTTTTACGAAGGAAATTATAGCACATTATGAGGATACAAAGAGCAACACCTTCTTTAGCCAATTGATAAATCTCAAACAAAAGAGTTTAGTGGGGGAGCACATTGATGACTTCCAAAAATTGAATATCAGGGTAACTAATATTCCAGAGGAACACAGGATTGATCTCTTCATATGTACTTTAAAGGATAACATCCAACATGAAGTTCACATTTTGGAACCTGATTCACTGGAGAAGGCATTCAAGTTGGCAAGAAAAATTGAATTTAAAATTATGGCGACAAGGAAGCCTACCACTCACTTCTATAAAGAAGGAAGTGTTTCTATGCCTAGATTTCCACAACCTACAAGGTTGACACCACAAAAATTGGAAGAAAAAAAATCAAAAGGGCTTTACTACAGTTGTGTAGCAAATACACTAAAGGTCATAAGTGTGCTGAGAAGAAATTATTTTACATAGATTGTGAAGAGGATGAAGAAAATGAAAAAGAAGAGGATATACACCAAGAACCAACCCTAGAAGAGGAAGAAATGAGTCTGACCATATCATGTAATATGCATTGGAAATAATTACCACTCCTCAAACTCTCAAGATAAAAGGACATATCAAGAAGGAAAAGGTAATAGTGTTGATTGATTCAGGTAGCACCCATAATTTTATTCATTGTAAGGTAGCCAAGGAATTGAATTTTTTCCTATACCTAGCACCAGAATGTCAAGTGATGGTTGCAAATGGAGGAAATATAAATTGCTCTGGAAAATGCCATAATATCAAGCTAACCATGGGGGAATATGGATTGAATAGTCCAATTCTTTCCATTCCTATGGGAGGTGCTGATGTTGTACTAGAAGTACAATGGTTACAATATTTGGGGATGGTAGCTTTTAATTTTCAAGACCTTCTTTTGATTTTTTTTTCATAAGGAAAGGAAGTCGAATTATAGGGTATTGAAGGTAATACATGAAAGATAATAAGCTCTAATATCATGACAAAGCTTCTAAAGAAATAACAACGAGGAGTAATTTCACAATTATGCTCACTAGAAGTTGCAACATCAAAATCATCTATTTCTATAGATCTCCAACAAGTCTTGGACAATCATTCCAAGGTGCTTGAAACTCCCAAAGGACTCCCACCTATTCGTGATCATGATCATGCTATTAATTTGATTCCAGGAAGTGTTCCTCCAAACATCAGGTATTATAGATATCCTTATGTCCAAAAGAGCGAAATTGAACGTATGATTGCAGAAATGTTAGAGGCGGGTATAATTCAACCTAGTCAAATTTCTTTCTCTGCTCCTATAGTATTGGTACACAAGAAGGATGGATCATGGTGCATGTGTCCGGGTTATAGGGAGCTCAATAAGCTCACCATTAAAGATAAATTTCCCATTCCTGTGATTGATGAATTATTGGATGAATTACATGGAGAAATTTATTTTACCAAGTTGCATCTTCATTCAGGATATCATCAAATTAGAATGAAGACTGAAGATATTCCAAAAACAACATTTCGAACTCATGAGGGTAGTTATGAATTTTTGGTCATTCCTTTTGGCCTTACCAATGCACCTTCTACATTTCAAGGGTTGATGAATTCCATTTTCAAAACCTTCCTTAGAAAATTTGTGCTAGTATTTTTTGATGATATACTAATCTATAGCGGGTCTTGGAAGGATCATGTTGAACATGTTGACAGGGTGCTCAAACTATTGCAGGAGAAACAATTATATGCAAAAAAATCCAAATGTTTCTTTGGAGTACAAGAGGTGGAATATTTGGGTCATATTGTATCTCACGGGGGTGTTAAAGTAGACCCTAACAAAATTAAAGCCATTAAGGAATGGAAAGTCCCCACAACCATAAAGCAGTTGCGAGGATTTCTCGGGTTAACAGGGTATTATCGCAAGTTTGTTAAGAATTATGGGAGAATAGCAGCACCTCTAACAACATTATTGAAGAAAGATGCATTTCATGGACTCCTGAAGCAACTAAGGCCTTTGAACATCTTAAAGAGGCAATGTGCCTAGCACCGGTCTTAGCTACGCCAGACTTCACAAAAACCTTTATTGTGGAATGTGATGCCTCAGGAAATGGAATTGGTGCAGTTTTAATGCGGGAAGGAAGACCCATTGCTTTTGAAAGTCGTCCAATCAAAGGAAAGTATTTACAGAAACCTATTTATGAGAAGGAAATGTTAGCAATACTGCATGCACTAAAGAAATGACGAACTTACCTAATGGGAAGACACTTCAAGGTAAAAACTGATCATGATAGTCTTAAATACTTTTTGGAACAAATACTATCTTTAGAAGAGCAGAAAAAATGGGTCACAAAGATGTTGGGTTATGAATTTGAAATAATCTACAAGAAAGGAAAGCTTAATGTTGTGCAGATGCACTCTCAAAAAAGAATGAAGAGGTGGAAGCATTGCTTTGTGCCATTTCTATTATCCAACCATATTTGGTAACCGAATCAAGATATGAATGGAAGAAGGACAAAAAATTATGGACACTTATTCAAAAGTTGCAGCAAGATCCTAGTACATTTGATACATCTAGTTGGAAAAATTACTCTTTATGGTACAAATATCGCTTATATCTTTGTAAGAATTCCAAACTAAAACAAAAGATTCTTTTGGAATTTCACACTTCTCCTTTAGGAGGACACTCAGGATTTTTTAAAACTTACCACAGGGTGAAGAAAGAATTTTTTTGGGATGGCCTTAAATCTGATATTCAAAAGTTTGTGGAGAAATGTTTGGTTTGCCAGTAGAATAAAGTTGAGACAATTAAGACCCTGGGACTTCTACAACCTTTATCCATTCCAAGTCAACTTTGGGAGGAGATTTAAATGGATTTTATCACAGGTTTACCTAAGTCCGAAGGAAAGAGTGTCATCATGGTGGTAGTTGATAGACTTCCCAAGTATGCACACTTTTGTGCATTATCTCATCCATTTAAAGCAAGTACAGTTGATGCTACATTTATGGACACAATTAAAAAGCTACATGGAAACCCAAGGGTTATTATGAGTGATAGAGATCCCATTTTTATTGAAAATTTTTAGATGGAGTTATTTTCTTGTTTGGGTACTTAATTAGCTCATAGCTCATCTTATCATCCTCAATATGATGGTCAAACTAAGATAGTAAATAAATGTTTGGAAGGATATCTTCGTTGTTTTGTATCTGATAAACAAACACAATGGGTCAAGTAGTTACCTCTCACTGAATGGTGTAGAAATTATATGCACTAAGCATGCATATGTGCAAGATCCACCTGATCTCACACTATTTAAATTTATGCAGGATACTGAATCTATTCCACTTGATAATCTTTTGCGGAAAAATTAATTGCACACACATGTGAAGCATAAACAAAAATTATCAATCGCACATAACACAGTTTTTAACGGGGAAATCCTGAAGCTGAAAACCCCAAATATATATTATATAACATGTAGATCATATGAAAATCTCATACAAACATACAAAGCTTATCACAAGCCCTTAGTATAGTACACTCGTCATACACTAATCAGGCCTAATCTTACAAATCTATGCACCGATCTTTGCCACCTGCTAGCTTGCCTCCACTGCGCAATCCCTGTTGAATAATAGCTCTAAATAAATTCAAATTTCCCTTGGATTAACTACGCAATCCTCATTGGCATCTCCACCATGTGTTTGATGCAATCAATGCATTACTAATAGTCACAATAGATAGTTTATCTTGCCCTTTCACCTATCTCTCCACTGGTCTCCACTGAAACTGCCATGCACTATAGTTAACTGTTGTATTGGTCAGTTGATTAATGAGTTATTATTTGTGAATTAATTAAATAATTAATTCACTCCACTCTCACTAGTGTATCAATTAGCTAGACTAGATACAACTAGCTCAATTGAGTCTAATTGAGTTAAACTGAATACAACTCCATAACTACTTCTTCCAACTGTGTCATAACTCTTCCACTTGAGTTCTAACTGATTCCTCCATGCAATAGCTCCAGTAAACCCTCAGGAATAGCATAATTACTTCTGTTAGTTGTTGTGCCACATTTGTGCACTGAACTGAAGTGCTCCAAGAGAATAAGTTACTGTTTAGAGTCTGATTATTATTAAGAGCAAATAATAATCGGCATGCATCTATTTTTATATTGACGATCTATAAATAGACTTCGCCCAATATTCTAAAAATAGAATTTCATCTATTTTTCCAACTTGATCAACCATCCACAAATAGCATTCTGCAACTTCTGAAATATGATCGACATGTCTAAAAATAGACATAGTCTAAAAATAGACTTGCGCCAAAAATAGCCTGCAGGCCCACTTAGTGAAGGTGAATCTTTTCACTAAGCTCATCATATTTGTGAATCTCAACACTCCCTCTCAACAAGATAGGGATTATCTTTCACCCCGATCCTACCTCTATGGTATTCAAATTTTCTTCTGGTGAGCGCCTTCGTCAGAATATCTGCATCCTGATCCTATGTGGGAATGTAATGAAGCAACATGATCTTCCGCTGCACACAATCTCTGATATGATGATACTAGATATCAATATGTTTAGATTTATCATGAAATACATGATTAACCAAGAGTTTAATGCAACTCTGATTATCACAATGAATCACTGTGGGATCTAAATGTGAACCGAAAAAACCAACCAGAATCTTCCTCATCCAGATAGCCTCACATGCAGCTAAACTTGCTGCCATGTATTTCGCTTCCGTTGAACTAAGTGCCAAATATCTTTGTTTCCTGCTGTACCAAGAAACTACCATAGATCCGATACTGAAATCCCCTCCTAATGTGTTCTTTTTGTCTATTGGGCTTCCTGCCCAATCTACATCCGTGAAGCCATGCAACTTCACCTCATCCGTCTGTCTGTACCATAAACCATACTCAGATGTGCCCCTGAGATATCTCAGGACATGCTTGCCTGCCTTCCAAAAGAGCTTGGTAGGCTTAGCCATCGCTTGTGAAAGTTGTTTCACTGCATAGCATATGTCCGGTCTTGTATTGACTAAATACATGAGCGAACCCACCAACTATCGATAAACAGTGGCATCCACTACCTCTGCTGATGTAGCATCCTCTTTCTTCTAATTTCCTAAAAGAGGAGTGTTGATAGGCTTGTAGCCTTGCATGTGAAACTTCTCCAGTATCTCCCGGGCATACTTTCCTTGAGACACAAACAGTTCACCTTCCCGCTGCCATATTTCCAATCCAAGGAAATAATGAAGGAGGCCTAAATCCTTCATCTCAAACTCCTTTGCAATATCAACCTTGCATGAGTGTACCAACTGCTCATCACCTGTTAGTATCAAATCATCAACATAAAGTACAATGATCAAAAGCTTACCCTCAACCACAATTTGGTACAGGTTTGCATCCGCCTCACTCTTGGTGAAGCCAAGTCCAGTGAAATAGCTGTCAATCCGAGTGTACCAAACATGGGTTGCTTGTTTCAGCCCATACAGTGCTCTTTTGAGTCTGCACACATGCGAATCGTTGTTGAAGATATAAAATCCTTCAGGCTGCTCAATGTACACCTCTTCCTCAATGATCCCATTAAGGAACACAGTCTTCACATCCATCTGATGAATGTGCCAACCCATCTGCGCTGAGAGAGCAAGGATGGTCCGTATGGAAGAATACCGTGCGACAGGTGCAAAGGTTTCTTCATAGTCAATCCCTTCAATCTCTGAGAAGCCCCGGGCAACAAATATTTCCTTATACTTCTCGACGCTCCCATAAACAGCTTGCTTTACCTTGTAGATCCATCTTGATCCTACAACTGATTTTCCCACCGGCCTTGGAACAATCTCCCAAGCATTGTTTCTGACAATGGAGTCATAATCCTCCACCATGGCATCTACCCATGTGGGATCCTGCATTGCTTATTCAAAAGAAGATGGCTCTATCACAATACACTTGCTCGTAAGAGCCACATATCCAGTATATCGGTCAGGTGACTGTCTCTGTTTGCGCTGTGATGTAGGAACTCCTAGATTCTGTGTCGTATCCACCTTCAGTCTCTCAGCTTTTGTGGTACGCTCCCTACCTTGTCTAATGTTTGGTTCTGCATGAGTGGACTCTTCCACTCCATGAATCTGCTCCTGTGGCTGATCCACATCCAGAGGCTCATATTTGGGAACAATAAGTTCCTCTTCCGCATGCAAGTGTAGCTCCCTCTCAAGTGACAACTTCATGGATTTCACCTCATTGAATTTTATATCCCATCGCATAATAGTCATCCGACTGTTTGGAAAATACACATGATAATTGTGGGGTGTTTTTGTGTACCCCAAAAATATCCCAACTTCTATAGTCAGCTCCAAATTCTTCCTCACATCCTTTGTCACATGAATGTAAACAGGTGAGCCAAAAATCTTCAAATGAGAAATATCAGGCTTCTTACCAGCAAAAGCTTCCTCGGGTGTACTCATGCCAAGTACTCTATGAGGACAAAAGTTTTTCACATAAACCACAGTGTTGCATGCTTCCGCCCACAAGTGCATCGGTAGGCCCTGATCATGCAGCATCGCTCGTGCAACACCCACAATTGTTTTGTTCTTTCTCTCTATGACCCCATTCTGCTGTGGGTTATGAGGTGCTATGAGTTCTCTTTGAATTCCTTCTTTGCTACAGAATTATTTGAATTCACCCGAGATGTATTCACCACCATTATCGCTCCTTAGAGATTTCACCTGCTTCCCCGACTCCTTCTCCACCAATTCCTTGATCTCACAGAACTTTGAGAATGTTTCACTCTTCTTCTGCATGAATAAGATCCGACATCTACGAGAAAATTCATCAACAAATATCACATAATACCTGTGTTTCGTTGTTGAAGCAACCAAGAATGGTCCACACACGTTTGTGTGAATTCTCTCCAGGATCACTAAAGCACGGTTCTCCTTCTCATGAAAGGTGGTCTTCACAAACTTACCCATTGTACATCCTTTGAACTGATCTGACTGCGCAAGAGTACCCTTGGTAAGTCCAGTAGAAATTTGCTGCAAAATCTTCAAAGCACCATGGTGAAGATGGCCCAATCTCCTATGCCATAATTCTCCCTCATCCCGACTCACCACTTCTTCTGCTTTTCCCACCATTGCAGCATAGCCATCTACCTCCAACTTGTAGATATTCTTAATTTGAACCCATATCTTCTTGATTTGACCCATTGTTTTATGTCAAAGGAAGGCTTTTCCCTCACTAAAAACAACATCATAACCCGTGTCTTCCAGCATTGCGACTGAGACCAAGTTCTTCTTCAAACATGGAACATGCATGAAATTCTTCAACAAGAATGGATTACCAGAATCCCTCTCAAAGGTAACGGTCCCAATGCCAGTCGCATTGTACCAACCATCATCGCCCATCTCTATATGCATTTGAAGGTCCTTCTCCTCCAAGTCACTAAACAACTCTTTGTCTCCCATCATATGGAAAGACGCACCACTGTCAAGATACCACATCGATCCCATGCAGCTTGAAACCAAGCATGTGATCAAGGAAAAATCCAGCTCAAATTGTGCGGCTAAGGCCTCTCCAGCTGTAGATCTAGTAGCTTGCTTATTCTTCTTCTTCTGTGGACAATTAGTGGCGAAATGTCCATGCTCGTGATAGTGAAAACACTTCACTTTGGAAAAGTCCTGCTTCTTGCCTTTCGCACCGAATTTAGAAGGATTTTTATTCCCCTTCCCTTTCCTTGCTTTGGAAACCAAAGTGAAATTCTCTTCATCTTCATTCTTCAAAAAATATCCATCCCTGGTACCTCGCCTTATCTCCTCTTACACAACATCCGACCAAAGTCGCTCCCATCCTGGCAGTTTCTCCCATCCATTCATAGAGTCTTCGTAGCTATGCCAACTCTTCGGAAGCCCAAGGAGAGCCAAGCTCACCAAGAATTCTTCATCAACAGTAACCCCCACACTTCCTAGTTCATCCTTGCAGTGGACAAACTTTGTGAGGTATTTTGGAATACTGTCGCCTTTCTCCATTTTTATTTTTCTGAGCTTGTATTTAAGCACCAACTTCCTCTGGTCACTTATGCTTTGGAAAAAGTCTATAAAAGCCTTCCACATTAATAATGGAGTGGATTTCCCATGAAGTCTAGACATAATATGGTCCTTCACACCTTCCAATAAAATTCTCTTTGTCTTTTCAGTCTTATTTTACCATGCATCGAGTAATGCAACATCGCTAGATCTCGGCTTAGTAATAACGCTATTGATGAAATCCTTCAGCCCATTATCCTCCAGCACCTCCTCCATCCTATCCTTCCAGGCTATGTAATTTGATCTCCCATCAAGGGAATACTCCAATATAAACCCGTTGAAATACATTTCAATGTATACTAGATTTCTGCACCAAGAATCTTCTGTAGCAAATTCGAATTGTCCACCAGCACAAACTCACTTCAAAATTGCAATCTTCAATAAAAAATGCTCTAATACCATGTAGAAATTATATGCACTAAGCATTCATTTGTCCAAGATCCACCTGATCTCACACTATTCAAATTTATGCCAGATACTGAATCTATTCCACTTGTTAATCTTTTGCGGAAAATTTAATTGCACACACATGTGAAGCATAAACAAAAATTATCAATCGCACATAACACAGTTTTTAACCGGGAAAGCCTGAAGCTGAAAACCCCAACTATATATTATGTAACATGGAGATCATATGAAAATATCATACAAACATAAAAAGCTTTTCACAAGCCCTCAATACAGTACAATCATCATACAAATCAGGCCTAATCTTGCAAATCCATGCACCGATCTTTGCCACCTGCTAGCCTGCCTCCACTATGCAATCCCTGTTGAAGAATAGCTCTGAATGAATTTGAATTACCCTTGGATTGACTGCACAATCATCATTGGCATCTCCACTATGTGTTTGATGCAATCAATGCATTACTAATAGTCACAATAGATAGTCTATCTTGCCCTTTCACCTATCTCTCCATTGGTCTCCACTGAAACTGCCATGCACTTTAGTTAACTGTTGTATTTTTCAGTTGATTAATGAGTTATTATTTGTGAATTAATTAAATAATTAATTCACTGCACTCTCACTAGTGTATCAATTAGTTATACTAGATACAACTAGCTCAACTGAGTCTAACTAAGTTAAACTGAATACAACTCCATAACTACTTCCAATTGTGTCATAAATTTGCCACTTGAGTTCTAACTGAGTCCTCCATGCAATAGCTCCAATAAAGCCTCAGGAATAGCGTAATTCATTTTTTCAATTTTTGTGCCACATCTGTGCACTGAACTGAAGTGCTCCAAGAGAATAAGTTGTTGTTTAGAGTCTGATTATTATTAAGAGCTAATAATAATTGACATGCATATATTTTTAGATTGACGATCTATAAATAGACTTCGCCCAATATTCTAAAAATAGAATTTAATCTATTTTTACAACTTGATCAACCATCCACAAATAGCATCCTGCAACTTTTGAAATATGATTGACATGTCTAAAAATATACTTGCACCAAAAATAGCCTGCGGGCCCACTTAGTGAAGGCGACTCTTTTCACTAAGCTCATCATCTTGTTAAATCTCAAAAAATGGTCGTATAACACTTCCTTCCATACTGTAGCAAAAATGACCCCATTTATGGCACTTTATGGATATCATCCACCATCCATCACATCATCTTTAAGAGAAAATTTGAAGGTTCAAGCAGTGGAAGATCACATTGAGCATCGACAAGAAGTTCTCCAACTCTTAAAGGATAACCTAAATTTGGCACAAAATTGAATGAAACAAAAGGTAGATCAACATCGCAGCGAGAGAATTTTTGATGTAGGAGACTGGGTATTTTTATGCCTATAACCATACAAACAAATGTCCCTCAAGCAAGCTAAGAAGGATAATAAATTATCGCCAAAGTACTATGGTCCTTACAAGGTGTTGCAAAAGATTGATACTATGGCATACAAATTAGAGCTTCCTACTTCTTCACGAGTGCATCTAGTTTTCCATGTTTCATGCTTAAAGAAGGTTATAGGTGAAAATATAACAGTTCCAACAATATTTCTAGAACTTGATGAGGAAGGAAAAATCATATTGGAACCTGAAGTGGTCACGGAAACAAGAACTCGACAGCTACAAAATCGATCAATTTCAGAGTATCTCGTTAAGTGGAATAACTTACCCATTGAAGATTCTACATGGAAGGATGTGAATTTTATACAGAAGCACCTAGAGCTACTCCAGCATTGAGGACAACACTTTTTGAAGGAGAGGGGCATGTTAGGTCCCTATATTACTAGTATAATCACTTATTGTTGTTAGTGTAACCCCCTTATTGTTATTATTGTACCCCTGTAACCCCCATATTGTTATTATTATGCCCTTAAATTATTATTGCTAGGTCGGCTAGGATTACATTGTGGCCCCACTAGGATTACATTGTGGCCCCATGGACTCTTATATATAGAAAGCAGGTTTTGTAACTTGTATCATCCAAGAATTGTTCATTCATGTAATATATTGGAGGTTTCCCCCTCGAAGTGGCTTATTTCTAAGTCGTTGATATCTCTTTTCTTCTATTTTTGGAGCTGGCTTCACAACAGTTAGGTTAAGGGTAAATTCAAGGTTAAGGTTATGGTGGAAAGGTTAAGGTTAAGCTTAAGGTTAAGTTAAGGGTAAGGTTAGGTTAAGGTTAAGGTCAATGTTAGGGTTAGGTTATAGTTAAGGTCAACGTTAAGGTTAAGGGTTTGGTCAAGGTTAGGGTTAAGGTTACGGGTTTAGTCAGGTTAAGATTAGGGTTAAGGGTTTGGTCAAGGTTAAGGTTAAGGGTTTGGTCAAGGTTAGGGCTAGGTTATAGTTAAGGTTAAGGTTAGGGTAAAGTTAAAGTTAAGGCTAAGGTTAGGTTAACGTTAAGGTTACAGTTAAGGGCTTGGTCAAGGTTAGGGTTAGGTTAAGGTTAAGGTTAAGGGTTTGGTAAGGTTAGGGTTAGGTTATAGTTAAGGTCAAGGTTAAGGTTAGGTTATAGTTAATTTTAAGGTTAAAGTTAAGGTTAAGGTTAGGGTAAAGTTAAAGTTAAGGTTAAGGTTAAGGTTAAGGTTAAGGGTTTGGTCAAGGTTAGGGTTAGGTTAAGGGGGTAAAGTTAAGGTTAAGGATCAGGGTTTGGTCAAGGTTAGGGTTAGTTTATAGTTAAGGTTAATTTTAGGGTTAGGTTATAGTTAAGGTTAAGGTTAAGGTTAGGTTAATGTTAAGATTAGGTTAAGCGTAAAGTTAAGGTTATGGTTAGGGTAAGGCTAAGGTTAAGGGTAAAGCTAAGGTTATGGTTAAGGTTAAAGGTCAAGGCTAAGGTTAAGTTAGGTTAAGTTATGGTTAAGGTTATGGTTAGGCTAAGGTTAAGGTTATGTTAAGGGTAAAGTTAAGGTTAAGGTTAAGGTTATGGTTAATGTTAGGTTAAGGTGAAGGTTAAGGGGAAGGTTATGGTTATGGTTAAGGTCACAGTCAAGGTTAAGGTTAAGTTAGGTTAAGGTTAAGGTTAAGGTTATGGTTATGGGAAGGTTAAGGTTAAGGTTAACTTAAGTTTAAGGGTAAGGGTTTGGTCAAGGTTTAGGGTTAGGTTAAGGTCAAGGTTAGGGTTAGATTATAGTTAAGGTTAAGGTTAGGTTAAGGGTAAAGTTAAGGTTAAGGTTAAGGTTTGGACAAGTTAAGCTTAAGTTTAAAGTGAAGGTCAATAGTAAGGTTAAGGTTAAGGTTAAGATTAAATTTAGGTTAAGGTTAAGGGTTTGGGAAGGTTAAGATTAAGGTTAAGGGTTTGGTCAAGGTTAGAGTTAGGTTATATTTAAGGTCAAGGTTAAGGTTATGGTTAAGGTAAGCTTAAGATTAGGTTAAAGGTACGGGTTTAGTAAGGTTAAAGTTAACGTTAAGGTCAAGGTCAAGGTAAGTTTAAGGGTAAAGTTAAGGTTGACCTTGACCTTGACATTGACCTTAACCTTAACCTAACCTAGACCAAACCCTTAACCTTAACGTTAACCTTAAACTTCTCCTAAATTTAACCCTAGCCTTAACCTTAAATTTCCGCTTAACCTAACCTTAACCTTAACTTTACCATTAACCTAATATTAACCTTAACCTAACCTTAACCTTACCTATAACCTTGACCTTAACCTTAACCTAACCCTAACCTTGACCAAACCCTTAACCTTATCTTAACCTTAACCTAACCTTAACCTTAACCTAATTATAACCTTACCCTTAACCTTAACTTTGACCTGGATTTTAACTATAACCCAACCCTAACCTTGACCAAACCATTAACATTAACCTTAAACTAACCCTATCCTTGACCAAACCCTTAACATTAACCTTAATCTTAACTTTAACCTTAACCTTTTCTTAAACTTAACCTAACCTTAACCTTACCCATAACCTAACCCTAACCTTGAAAAAACCTTAACTTAAACTTAACCTTAACCTTAACCTTCCCATAACCTTAACTAAAACCTAACCTTAACCTTGACCAAACCCTTACCCATAACCTTAACATTAGCATAACCTTAACCTTAACCTTATAATTATATTAACCTTAACCTTAACCTTAACCTTAACCTCAACCTTAAACATAACCTTAACCCTAACCTTAAGGTCAAAGTTATGGGTAAGGTTAGGGTTTGGTTATAATTAAGGTCAAGGTTAAGGTTACGAGTTTAGTCAGGTTAAGGTTAAGTTTAAGGTTAAGGTTAGGTTAAGGCTGGAGTCAAGGTTAAGGTTATGGTTATGGGAAAGTTAAGGATAAGGTTATAGTTAAGGTTAAGGTTAGGTTAATGTTAAGATGAGGTTAAGGGTAAAGTTAAGGTTAAGGTTAAGGTTACGTTAAGGGTAAAGTCAAGGTTAAGGTTAGGTTAAGGTTAAGATAAGGTTAAGGTTAAGGTTAAGGTTAGGTTAAGGGTAAATTTATGGTTAAGATTAGGGTTAAGGTTAAGGTTTGGTTAAGGTTAAGGGTAAGGTTATAGTTAGGTTAAGGTTAAGGTTAAGGTTAGGTTAAGGTTAAGATAAGGTTAAGGTGAAGGTTAAGGTTAATGTTAGGTTAAGGTCAAGTTTAAGGTTAGGTTAAGGTTAAGGTTAGGTTAAGGTCAACGTTAAGTGTAAGGTTAAGGTTAGGTTAATGTTAAGAATAGGTTAAGGTCCTTAACTTTACGCTTAACCTTAACCTAACCTAACCTTAACCTTAACCTTGACCTTGACCTTAACCTTACCTTAACCTAACTTTAACCTTAAGCTTCCCATAACCTTAAGCTTTACCTAACCTTCCCATAACCATAACCTTAACCTTAACCTTACCTTAACCTTACTTAACCTTAACCTTAACCTTAACCTTACCCTTACCCTTAACCTTAACCTTAACCTTAACCTTAATTTTACCCTTAACCTAACCTTAACCTTAACTATAACCTGACCCTAACCCTAACCTTAACCTTAACCTGACTAAACCCAAACCTTAACCTTAACCTTAACTTTACCCTTGAGGTTAAGGTAAGAAAAAGGTTAAAGTTAAGGTTAAGGTTAAGGTTAAGATAATGTTAAGGTTAGGTTAAGGGTAAGATTAAATTTAAGGTTAGGGTTAAGGTTATGGGTAAATTATAGGTAAAGGTTAAGGTTTGGTCAAGGTTAGGGTTAGGTTATAGTTAAGGTTCAGATAAGGTTAAGGTAAAGTTAAGGTTAAGGTTACGGTTATGGTTAAAGTTAAGGTTATGGTTAAGCCTCTAACCCTAACCCTGACCAAACCCTTAACCTTAACCTTAACTTGAGCCTTTACCCTAACCTTACCCTAACCTTAACCTTAACCTTAACCTAACCTTAGCCTTAACTTTATCTTAACCTTTACTTTACCCTTAACCTAACCTTAACCTTATCTTAAACTTAACCTAACCTTAACCTTAACCTTAACCTAACTATAAATTTACGTTTAAAATTAACCTTGACATTAACCTTAACCTAACCTTAACCTTAACCTTAACCATAACCTTATCTTTACCCTTAACCTTAACCTTAACCTAACCCTAACCTTAACTTTACCCTTAATTTAACCTTAACCTTAACCTTAACCTAAACCTAACCTTGACCAAACCCTTAACCGTAACCTTAGCCTTAACTTTAAGCTTCCCATAACCTTCACTATAACCTAACCCTAACCTTGAACAAATCCTTAACCTTAACTTAACCTCAACCTAACCATAACCTTAACCTAACCTTAACCTCAACCTTAACCTTAACCTTATCTTAACCTTAACCTTAACCTTATAGATAAGGCCAAAATTAGGTTAGGTTATAGTTAAAGTTAGGGTTAAGGTCAAGGTTAAGGTTAAGTTAAGGTTAAGGTTAAGGTCAAGGTCAAGGTCAAGTTCAAGGTTAGGGTTAGGTTAAGGGTAAGTTTAAGGTTAGGGTTAGGTTATTATAGTTAAAGTTATGGTTAGGGTAAGGTTAGGGTTAGGTTATAGTTAAGGTTAAGGTTAGGTTAAGGATAAGGATAGGTTAAGGTTAATGTTAAGGTCAAGGTTATGGTTATGGGAAGGTTAAGGTCAAGGTTATGGTTATGGGAAGGTTAAGTTTAAGGTTAAAGTTAGGTTAAGGTTAATGTTAAGGTTAAGGTTATGGTTATGGGAAGGTTAAGTTTAAGGTTAAGGTTAATGTTAAGGTTAAGGTTAGGCTAAAAGTTAAGGGTTTGCTCACGGTTAGGGTTAGGTTATAGGTAAGGTTAAGGTTAGGTTAGGTTAAGGTTAAGGTTAAGGTTAAGGTTAGGTTATAGTGAAGGTTAAGGTTAAGACCCGTAACCTTAACCTTTACCTTACCCTTAACCTTAACCTTAACTTTAACCCTAAACTTGACTTTACACTTAACTTAGCCTTAACCTTCACTATAACCTAACCCTAATCTTGACCAAACCCTTAACCTTAACCTTACTAAACCCGTAACCATAATATTAAGCTTTACCTTAACCTTAACCTTAATTACAACCTAACCCTAACCTTGACCAAACCCTTAACCTTAACCTTGACCAAACCCTTAAACTTAACCTTAACCTGACTAAAGCCATAACCTTAACCTTAATCTTAACCTTAACTATAACCTAACCCTAACTTTGACCAAACCCTTAACATTAACCTTAACCTTCCCCTAACCTTAACCCTTAACCTTAACCTTACCCCCTTAACCTTATCCTTAACCTTAACCTTAACCTTAACTAAAACCTAAACCCTAACCTTGACCAAATTCTTAACCTTAACATTAACCTTAACCTTTACCCTAACCTTAACCTTAAACTTAACCTTAATTATAACCTAACCCTAACCTTAATCAAACCATTAATCTTAACTTTACCCTAACCTTGATCAAAACCTTAACCTTAACCTCAACCGCACTAAACCTGTATCCTTAAACTTAACCTTGCCTTAACCTAACTTTAACCTTAACCTTCCCCTAACCTTGCCCCTAACCAAACCCTTAACCTTCACCTTAACCTTCACCTTAAGCTTAACTTGACTAAACCCGTAACCCTTAACCTTACCCTTACCCTTAACCTTAACCTTAACCCTGACTTTACCCTTAACCTAACCTTAACCTCAAATATAACCTAACCCTAACCTTGACCTTAAATTTACCCTTAACCTTGACCTTAACCTTATCCTTCACCTTGACCTTGACGTTAACCAAACCTTAACCTTAACCTTATCTTACACTTAACGTAACCTTAACTTTAACTATAACCTAACCCTCAGCTTAACCTAAATTTAACCTTAACCTAACCTTAACCTTCCCCTAACCTTAACCCTATCATTAACCTTAACTTTACCCTTAACCTAACCTTCACCTTAGCTTTAACCTTAACCTTAACCAAACCCTTAACCTCAACTTTAACCTTAACCGTAACCTTAACCCTAATGGGACTAAACTCGCAACCTTAAACTTAACCTAACCTTAACCTTAACCTTATCCTAATATAACCTTAAACTTTAACTTAACCTAACCCTAACCTTGATCAAACCCTTAACCTTAACTATAACCTATTCCTAACCTTGACCTTAACTTTACCTTTAACCTTGACCTTAACCTTAACTTTACCCTTAACATAATCTTAACCTTAACCTAACCTTAACCTTGAATTTACCATTAACCTAACCTTAACCTTGACCTTAACCATAACCTAACCCTAACCTTGACCAAATCTTAACCTTAACCTTAACCTAATCTTAACTTTAACCTAACCTAACCATAACCTTAACCTTAACCTTAACCTAACCTTAACCTTAACCTAACCCTAACCTTAACTTTACCCTTAACCTAACCTTAACCTTAACCTTACCCTAACCTTAACCTTAACCTTAACCTCACTAAAACCATAACCTTAACCTTACATTAACCTAGCTTTAACCTTAACCTTCCCCTAACCTTAACCTTAACCTTAACCTTAACCTAAGCGTAACCTTAACTTTACCCTAATCTTACCTAACCATAACCTTAACTTTACCCATAACCTTACCCTTAAACTAACCTTAACCTTAACCTAACCTTAACATTAACCTTAAACTTAACCTTAACCTAAACCTAACCAAGGTTAAGGTTAAGGTTAAGGTTAGGTTAAGGGTAAAGTTAAGGTTAAGGTTAAGGTTCGGTGAAGGTTAGGGTTAGGTTATAGTTAAGGTTAAGATAAGGTGAAGGGTAAGGTTAGGTTAAGGGTAAATTTAATGTTGAGGGTAACGGTAAGGTTAAGTTTAAGTTTAATGTCAATGTCAAGGTCAAGGTTAAGGTTAAGGTTAGGTTAAGAGTAAAGTTAAGGTTAAGGTGAAGGTTAAGGGTAAGTTTAAGGTTAAGGTTACATGTTTAGTCAAGTTAAGGTTAAGGTTAATGGTTTGGTAATGGTTAGGGTTAGGTTATAGTGAAGGTTAAGGTTAATTTAAGGGTAAAGTCAAGGTTAAGGTTAGAGTAAGGTCAAGGTTAAGGGTAAAGTAAAGGTTAAGGTTACGTTAAGGGTAAAGTCAAGGTTAAGGTTAGCGTTAAGGTTAGGGGAAGGTTAAAGTTAAAGTTAAGGTTAAGGTTAAGGGTTTGTTCAAGGTTAGGGTTAGGTTACAGTTAATCTTAAGGTTAAGGTTAAGGGTAAAGTTAACGTCAAGGCTAGAGTTAAGTTATAGTTAAGGTTAAGGTTAAGTTAAGGGTAAAGTCAAGGTTAAGGTTAAGGTTAAAGTTAAGGTTAAGGCTAAGGTTAAGGTCAAGGTCAAGGCTAAGGTCAAGTTAGGTTAAGGTAAGTTTAAGGTTACGGTTATGGTTAGGGTAATGTTAGGGTTAGGTTATAGTTAAGGTTAAGGTTAAGGTTAAGGGTAAAGTTAAGGTCAAAGCTAGAGTTAGGTTATAGTTAAGGTTAAGGTTATGTTAAGGGTAAAGTCAATGTTAAGGTTAAGGTTAAGGTTAAATTTAGGTTAAGGTTAAGGGTGAAGGTTAAGGTTATAGGTCTTAACCCTTACCCTTAACCTTAACCTTAACCTTCACTATAACCTAACCTTAACCTTAACTATAACCTAACCTTTACCTAAACCTTAACCTTAAAGTAACCTTCCCGTAATCTTTACCTTAACCTAACTTTAGCCTTAACCTTCTCCTAACCTTAACCTTAACCTAAGCTTAAAATGAACCTTGCCCTACCCTTACCCTAACCTTCACCTTAACTTTACCCATAACCTTAACCTTACCCTTAACCTAACCTTAACCTTGACATTGACGAAACCCTTAACCTAACCTTAACCTTAGCCTAACCTAACTTTAACATTAAGCTTAACCTTACCTTAACCTTAAACTTCCCATAACCTTAACCTTAAACGTAACCATAAACTAACCTTAACCTCGACTTTACCCTTAACATAACCTTAACCTTAAACTTAACCTTCCCATAACCATAACCTTAACCTTAACCTTAACTTTACCTTTAACCTAACCTTAACCTTAACCTTATCTTAACCTTAACCTAACCTTAACCTTGACTTTACCCTTAACTTAACCTTAACCTTAAGGGTAAAATTAAGTTAACCTTACCCTTAACCTTATCTTAACCTTAACATAACCTAATCTTAATCTTAACCCCTAATCTAACCTTACCTTAACCATAACCTTAACATAACCTTAACCTTAACCTTACCCTTAACCTTAACCTTCCCAAACCCTTAACCTCACCTTGACCTTACCCTTAACCTAACTTTAACCTTGACTTTACCCTTAACGTAACGTTAACCTTAACTTTAACCTTACTAAACCTGTACCCTTAACCCTATCTTAACCTTAATATTTACTTAAAATTAAGGGTTAGGTTAAGACTAAAGTTATGGGAAGGTTAAGGTTAACCCTAACTTTACCCTTAACCTAACCTTAACCTTAACTATAACCTAACCTTAAACTTGACCTTAACTTGACCCTTAACCTTGACCTTAACCTTAACCTTAACCTTGACCTTGACCTTAACCTAACCTTAACCTTAACCTAACCTTAACCATAACCGTAACCTTAACCTAACCTTAACTTTAACTTTACAATTAACCTAACTCTAACCTTGAGCAAACCCTTAACCTTAACCTTGACCTTCCCCTTAACCTTAACCTAACTAAACCCGTAACCTTAACCTTACCCTAATCATAACCTTAACCTAACCTTAACCTTGACTTTACCCTTAACCTAACCTTAACCTTAACCTTAACCTAACCTTAACCTTAACTTAACATAACCTTAACCTTGATCTTAACCTTAACCTTAACCTTAAATATAACCTAACCCTAACCTTACCCTAACCATAACCTTAACCTTACCCTTAATCTTATCTTAACCTTAACCATCACTATAACATAACCTTAACCTTAACCTTAACCTAACCTTAACCTTAACCTGACTAAACCTGTAACATTAATCTTACCTTAACCTAACTTTAACCTTACCTTAACCTTAACCATAACCCTAACCTTGACCAAACCCTTATCCTTAATCTTAACTTGACTAAACCTGTAACCTTAACCTTAACCTTAACCTGCTTAAACCCATAACCTTAACCTTAACCTTAACCTAACTATGACCTTACCCTTCACCAAACTTAACCTTAACCTTGACCTTGACCTTAGCCTTAACCTTATCCTTACCCTTACCCTTCACCTTAACCTTAACCTGACTAAACTCGTAACCTTAACCTTAACCTTGACTTTACCCTTAACCTAACCTTAACCTTAACTATAACCTAACCCTAACCTTGACCTTAACTTTACCCTTAACGTTGACCTTAACCTTAACCTTGACCTTAACCTAACCTTAACCTTATCTTACCCTTAACCTAGCCTTAACCTTAACCTTAACCTAACCTTAACTTTAACCATAACCTTAAATTTACCCTTAATCTAATTGTAACCTTGACCTTAACCTTGAATTTACCCTTAACCATAACCTTACCTTAACCTAAAGTTAACCTTAACCTAACCTTGTCAATTTTAAGGTTAAGGTTAAGTTAGGCTAAGGTAAGGTTATGGTTTGGTTAAGGTTAAGGTTAATATAAGGTTAAGGTAAAGGTTAAGGCTAATGGTAAGGTTAAGGTAAGGGTAAGGTTAGGGCTATGTTAAGGTAAAGGTTATGGTTAAGGTTAGGGTTAAGGGTATAGTCAAGGTTAAGGTTAGGTTAAGGTTCAAGTTATGGGTTTATTCAAGTTAAGGTTACGTCAAGGTAAAGGTTATGGTTAAGGTTAGGGTTAAGGGTAAAGTGAAGGTTAAGGTTAATGTTAAGGGTTTGGTCAAGGCTAGGGTTAGGTTATAGTTAAGGTCAAGTTTAAGGTTAGGTTAAGGTTAAGGTTAATTTAAGGTTAATATTAAGGTTATGGTTATGGTTAAGGTTAGGGGAATGTTAATGTTAAGGGTAGGTTATAGTGAAGGTTAAGGTTAAGACCCCTAACCTTAAACCTTAACCTTAACCTAACCTTAAACTTAACCTTATCTTAACCTTGACCTTGAACTTGACCTTAACCTTAACCTAACGTAACCTAACCTTGAACTTAACATTACCCTTAACCTTACCTTAACCATAACCTTAACTTGACCTTAAACTTAACCTTATATTAACCTTACCTTAATCATAACCTTAACCTTGACCTTAACTATAACGTAACCCTAACATTGACCAAACCCTTAACATTAACCTTAACCTTATCATTAACTTTAACCCTAACATTACCCTAACCATAACCTTAACCGTACCCTAACCTTACCCTAACTATAACCTTAACTTTAATCTTAACCTAACCTTATCCAAACATGTAACCTTAACCTTAACCTAAGCTTAACCAAACCCTTAACCTTTACCTTAAACTTAACCTAACATTAACCTTGAGTTTACCCGTAACCTAACCTTAAGCTTAATTATAACCTAACCCTAACCTTGACATTAAATTTACCCTTATCCTTGACCTTAACCTTAACCTTAACCTCGACCTTGACCATAACCTAACCTTAACCTTAACCTTAACCTTATCTTACCCTTAACCTAACGTTAACATTGAATTTACTTTAACCTAACCTTAACCCCTTAACCTTAACCTTAACCTTCCCTAACCCTAACCTTCCCTAACCCTAACCTTAACCTAACCCTAACCCTAACCCTAACCTTGACCAAACCCTTAACCTTAAACTTAACCTTAACTTTACCCTTAAGGTTAAGGGTAAGGTTAAGGTTAAGGGTAAGGGTAAGTTTAATTTTAAGGTTATGGTTAGGTTAAGGTTAAGGTTAAGGATAGATTAAGGTTAAGATAAGGTTAAGGTTAAGGTTAAGGTTAGGTTAAGGGTAAAGTCAAGGTTAAGGTAAAGGTTAAGGTTAAGGGTAAGGTTAAGGTAAGGGTAAGGTTAAGGTTACGTTAAGATAAAGGTTATGGTTAAAGTTAGGGTTAAGGGTATAATCAAGGTTAAGGTTAGGTTAAGGTTCAAGTTATGGGTTTAGTCAGGTTAAGGTTAAGGTTAAGGGTTTCGTCAAGGTTAGGGTTATGTTATAGTTAAGGTTAAGGCTAAGGTTAGGTTATAGTTAAGGTCAAGGTTAAGGTTAGGTTAAGGTTAATTTTAAGGGTTTAGTTAAGGTTAATATTATGGTTAAGGTTAGGGTAAAGGTTAGGTAAAGGTTAATGTTAAGGGTAGTTTATATTGAAGGTTAAGGTTAAGACGAGTAAAATTAAACCTTAACCTTAACCTAACTTTAAACTTAACCTTATCTTAACCTTGACCTTAAACTTAACCTAACCTAACCTTAACCTTAACTTTACCCTTAACCTTACCTGAACCATAACCTTAACGTGACCTTAACCTTAAGCTTACCCTTAACCTCATCTTAACCTTACCTTAACCATAACCTTAACCTTGACCTTAACTATAACCTAACCTTAAACTTGACCAAATCCTTAACATTAACCTTAACCTTAACGTAACCTTAACCTTAAATAAACCCTTAACCTTAACCTTAACCTTAACATGAACCTTAACCCTAACCTTACCCTAACCATAACCTTAACCATACCCTAACTTTACCCTAACCATAACCTTAACTTTAACCTTAACCTATCCTTAACCAAACCCTTAACCTTAACCTTAACCTTAACCTAAGCTTAACCAAACCCTTAACATTAACCTAAACCTTAACCTTACACTTAACCTTGAATTTACCATTAACCTAACCTTAACCTTAATTATAACCTAACCCTAACCTTGACCTTAAATTTACCCTTAACCTCGACCTTAACCTTAACCTTAACCTCGACCTTGACCTTAACCTAACCTTAGCCTTAACCTTAACCTTATCTTACCCTTTGCCTAACCTTAACCTTTAACTTCCCTAACACTAACCTTACCCTAACCCTAACCTAACCCTAACCCTAACCTTGACCAAACCCTTAGCCTTAACCTTAACCTTAAATTTACCCTGAAGTTTAAGGGTAAGGTTAAGGTTAAGGGTTACGCCTTGAAATTACCCTTAACTTAACCTTTACCTTCACTATAACCTAACCCTAACCTTGACCAAACCCTTAACCTAACCTTAACCTTAACCTTTCGATAACCATAACCTTAACCTTAAGTGTAAACTTAAGGTCAAGGTTAAGTGTAAAGTTAAGGTTAAGGTTAGGTTAAGGTTAAGATAAGCTTAAGGGTAAGCTTAAGGTAAAGGTGAAGGTGAAGGTGAAGGTTAAGGTCAAG
The DNA here is from genome assembly GCA_034641835.2 of Pinus albicaulis. Taxonomy (NCBI): domain Eukaryota; kingdom Viridiplantae; phylum Streptophyta; class Pinopsida; order Pinales; family Pinaceae; genus Pinus; species Pinus albicaulis. Next base: position 716,791,955 of record CM076569.1, read on the forward strand.
GGTAAGGTCAAGGTTAACGTTAAGGATATGGTTATGGGAAGGTTAAGGTTAATGTTATGGTTAGGTGAAGGTTAAGGTTAAGGTTAGGGTTAAGGTTAGGAGAAGGTTAAGGTTAAGGTTTGGAAAAGGTTAGGGTTAGGTTATGGTTAAGGTCAAGATTAGGTTAAGGGTAAAGTCAAGGCTAAGGTTATGGTTTTATGAAGGTTAAGGTTAAAATTTAGGGGTTAAGGTTAGGTTAATGGTAAATTCAAGGTAAAGGTTAAGGTGAAGGTTAAGGTTAATGTTAAGGTTAAGGTTATGGTTATGGGAAGGTTAAGGTTAAGGTTAAGATTGAGAGTTTGGTCAAGGCCAGGGCTAGGTTATAGATAAGGCCAAAATTAGATTATGTTATAGTTAAAGTTAAGGTTAAGGTCAAGGTTAAAGTTAAGTTAAGTTTAACGTTAACGTTAAGGTAAAGGTAAAGGTCAAGGTTAAGGTTAGGTTAAGGGTAAGGTTAAGGTTAGGGTTAGGTTATTATAGTTAAATTTATGGTTAGGGTAAGGTTAGGGTTAGGTTATAGTTAAGGTTAAGGTTAGGTTAAGGTTAAGGTTAAGGTTAAGGATAGGTTAAGGTTAAGGTTAAGGTCAAGGTTATGGTTATGGGAAGGTTAGGTTAAGGTGAATGTTAAGTTTAAGGTTATGGTTATGGGAAGGTTAAGGTTAAGGTTAAGGTTAAGGTTAATGTTAAGGTTAATGTTAAGGTTAAGGTTAAGCCTAAAGTTAAGGGTTTGGTCAAGGTTAGGGTTAGGTTATAGTTAAGGTTAAGGTTAGGTTAGGTTAAGTTTAAGGTTAAGGTTAAGGTTAAGGTTAGGTTATAGTGAAGGTTACGGTTAATACCCATAACCTTAACCTTTACCTTACCCTTAACCTTAACCTTAAATTTAACCCTAAACTTGACTTTACATTTAACTTAGCCTTAACCTTCACTATAACCAAACCCTAACCTTGACCAAACCCTTAACCTTAACCTTACTAAACCTGTAACCTTAATATTAAGCTTTACTTTAACCTTAACCTTAACTACAACCTAGTCCTAACCTTTACCAAATGCTTAACCTTAACCTTGACCAAACCCTTAAACTTAACCTTAACCTGACTAAACCCGTAACCTTAACCTTAACTATAACCTAACCCTAACTTTGACCAAACCCTGAACATTAACTTTAACCTTAACCCTCACATTAACACTTAACCTTAACCTTACCCCCTTAACCTTATTCTTAACCTTAACCTTAACCTTAACTAAAACCTAAACCCTAACCTTGACCAAATTCTTAACCTTAACCTTTACCTGAAACTTTACCCTAACCTTAACCCTAACCTTAACCTTAACCTTAACCTTAACCTTAATTATAACCTAACCCTAACCTTAATCAAACCCTTAACCTTAAATTTACCCTAACCTTGATCAAAACCTTAACCTTAACCTCAACCGCACTAAACCTGTAACCTTAAACTTAAACTTAACCTTGCCTTAACCTAACTTTAACCTTAACATTCCCCTAACCTTAAACCTAACCTTGCCCCTAAGAAAACCCTTAACCTTACCCTTAACCTTCACCTTAACCTTCACCTTGAGCTTAACTTGAATAAACCCGTAACCCTTAACCTTACCCTTACCCTTAACCTTAACCTTAACCTTGAATTTACCCTTAACCTAACCTTAAACTCAAATATAACCTAAACCTGACCTTGACCTTAAATTTACCCTTAACCTTGACCTTAACCTTATCCTTAATCTTGACCTTGACCTTAACCAAACCTTATCCTTAACCTTAACCTTAACCTTTTCTTACACTTAACCTAACCTTAAATTTAACTATAACCTAACCCTCAGCTTAACCTAAATTTAACCTTAACCTAACCTTAACCTTCCCCTAACCTTAACCCTAACATTAATATTAACTTTAAGCTAACCTAATCGTAACCTTAACCTTAACCATAACCTTAACCTAACCCTAACCTTAACTTTACCCTTAACCTAACCTTAACCTTAACCTTACCCTAACCTTAACCTTAACTTTAACCTCACTAAACCCGTACCCTTAACCTTACATTAACCTAACTTTAACCTTAACCTTCCCCTAACCTTAACCTTAACCTAAGCGTAACCTTAACCTTACCCTAACCTTACTCTAACCATAACCTTAACTTTACCGATAACCTTACCCTTAAACTAACCTTAACTTTAAACTAACCTTAACATTAACCTTAACCTTAACCTTAACCTAACCCTAACCAAGGTTAAGGTTAGGTTAAGGGTAAAGTTGAGGTTAAGGTTAAGGTTTGGTGAAGGTTAGGGTTAGGTTATAGTTAAGGTTAAGATAAGGTTAAGGGTAAAGTTAATGTTGAGGGTAACGGTAAGGTTAAGGTTAAGATTAAGGTCAAGGTCAAGGTCAAGGTTAAGGGTAAGGTTAGGTTAAGGGTAAAGTTAAGGTTAAGGTGAAGGTTAAGGGTAAGTTTAAGGTTAAGGTTACAGGTTTAGTCAAGTTAAGGTTAAGGTTAATGGTTTGGTAATGGTTAGGGTTAGGTTATAATGAAGGTTAAGGTTAAGTTAAGAGTAAAGTCAAGGTTAAGGTTAGATTAAGGTCAAGGTTAAGGTTACGTTAAGGGTAAAGTCAAGGTTAATATTAGCGCTAAGGTTAGGGGAAGGTTAATGTTAAAGTTAAGGTTAAGGTTAAGGGTTTGGTCACGGTTAGGGTTCGGTTATAGTTAAGCTTAAGGTTAAGGTTAAGGGTAAGGTTAAGGTTATGGGTTTTGTCAGGTTAAGGTTAAATTCAAGGGTTTGGTCAAGGTTAGGGTTAGATTAAGGTTAATGGTAAAGTTAAGCTTAAGGTTAGGTTAAGGGTAAAGTTAAGGTTAAAGTTAAGGTTAGGGTTGTTATCACCCAGGTTTTCCTTGAAGTTGTGGAAGAGGAAAGTATACCCGAGGTAACCACAAACCAACCTTCAGATGCAAAATCTAGCCAATCTGCATCCAGAGAGGGCTCTCTCTTTATAATTTATCTTTGTTCTTAGAAGGTTTTAGGCTAGTAATAGATCCAAGAGTTTGTTTGAAAATGGTGGAATCCGCAAAATAGGGGCAAGGTTGAAGATTTTCAGTCCATTGGGCTATGGAGTCAAATGATGGCTTTACTGGATTTCTATTCTACAACCAAGATGGCTTTGCAGGGCAAGATAGCCAGACAGAGAACAATCCTTAAAATTTAAAGTGGATGGGATGATTTTGAAGGGATGAAAGGCAGCTAAGAATCTTTCACCATGTTCAAAAGAAAGAAATGAAATGACTACAAACAAAGAGCAATGAAGAATTCTTTATTATAGTAATCAAGAATGTTTAAATTAGCAAAGCAAGAGCATTTAAGAATTCGTGCTTATAACCAATTTAGAGGAAAACATTAAGAATAATCACATCTGGAATCAGAGTACAATTAAGTAAATTCTGATTCAATCCTTTATGTAAATTATTCAGAAATTGACATAATGATATTATAAGCAGATATAAAACTTAAAACATAGGATAGAAAGACTTATTGAACTGCAGTCCGACACATGAATCCCTCAAAAATGTCCTGAGCTTCAAATTGTCATCCAGTAAGCCACAAATAAATTTCTCCAAAAACTTCAATGTCACAGCAAAGTAATAGAATCCACCCTCAATACTCTCTTTGAGGGTTTATTTATACAAAAAATGATTGAAAAAATATCACACTAACTTAGCCAATAATCTAGGGTGACTAATGAGTAAGTTACAATAAAAATGAGACAAATGGTCTCGTAAATAGGACCAAAAGTAATTGCTGATGTGTTGTTTCCTCCTTTTGAGGATGTGCTGGAGGCAAGTGCTATAATAGGGCTCGATGCGGTCCCTTTGAGTAATTCTTTAGCTTGTCTGATACTCTTTGTTTCCACGGATACTCTTTAACCTATGCAACTGATACTCTTTCATCTGTGCTCATTTTTTATCCTTTTCATAATAGTAAAAAGATAAAATCCTCAACCTGAAGATAAATTTCATAAAATTTCCAATAAGTCATCCCACCATTGATCTTCTGCTATTATGGTCCTTTTAAGTTTTCTAAATGTCTCATCGACCTCTGTGAGTTTGTAAAAAGTGGGCTGATTAGGGAACAAATACTTTATTTCATGTTCAAGATGAAATAAATTCTTCAACCTGTCATAGAGATTTCTCCCTATTGGCAACGTTGCTTCTGGAAAACTGATAGAATGAGCAGCTGTATTATGAGCATGGATATCTATTTTCTTGACATAGGTTTCCAGGTCCATTATCTGGTCCTCTGAGAGCATAGGACTGGGTAACCCACTATCCAATAAAACCTGAAATTTTCCTTTGAAAGTATTAATATCAGCCAGAATATCTGAGCACTTCCTTTCTAAATTCTGCATAAAGGTTCTTTTGGTGAAAACTCTTTTTATCTCCAAAATAGTGCCGGTCCTGTCCTCAATTCCTAATACTGCAAGCTGTTGCTTAGTCCGGGTGTTCAAAAACTGTATAAGTTGATTGGCCTGCTCAGGTCTACCTCTTAATTCATCTCTTGTTCTGTTTATTTCTTCTTGAGCTACTTTAATCAAGTCATTTTGTTCAAAAGTTGCTTGAACAGATGGCCAAATACTTTTTATTAACTCAATTATATTATCCCAAATAATTTCATTTATTTCTTTCAAAGACTTTTCTAATGAAAGGTATTTTTCTAAAGCCTTAAACAATCTTTCCAATCTTTTAATTTCCCTGGTATTATCAGAAACAGTCTTTTTAGATGTATCATATTTCTGCTCCAAATTTTCTAACTGCAATTTTGTGGTTGAAGTCCTGTGACTCTTAGTTGTAAACTTTCCATTTGTTTTATCAATTCATTAGAACTTAAACCAGAAGTGTTTACTTGCGCTGGCTCTGTTTGTTGATTTGCTGTTGTGGTACCTGTAGTGATCTCTGTTGTAGATGTTTGCATGATAGCTTCTTTTTCCTGTAAAGTTTGTTCCAATTCTTTCTCTGTTTCACTTAGTTGCTCAGTCATTTTTAAGAGAAACTCCATTATCTCTTCCTGTGAATTTCCCTTTAAAACTTCTTGGGTCTGGGGATGTCTTGAGGCTGGCAATTTCAGTTGCTTTCTCAGTGCAGCTATGTCATCATCTTTCTTTTTAATTAGTGCCTCAATGCTTTTGATATCCTTGGGGTTGTGACCCAAGCTGATGATTATGTCTTCCAGAGACTTTATTCTTTTATCTTTGGCCTGAGAAGAGGCCTTCTCAATTTGCAATTGGGTGCTTGTGTTATTTAAAGAGTCTTGCAGCCTTAGGGCTGCCATGGCCTTATCAGTAAGAGTGGAATAGACCATTTCCCCAGTTTTTTTATGCAGCTCTATTTGGTCCAAAGGATGAATGTCCTTTGCCAGGACCCCAAAATTTGTTCTAATATAATCAGCTGATGTCATGGGTTTTGTTACCTTGGACTTGAAGTGGCTCATCATCATTTTTCCTTGTGAAATGTCAAATGCTGACATTAACCTTTCCTGATTATGTGGACCCATTTTTAGATATTAATCATATACCTTCATTCTCAATTGATCATTCTTTGCCTTTATATTAATGAAATTTCTTTTTATATCCCCTGTATCTGTTTTTGGTGGCCTAAAAGAAGATACTTCAGTACTCAACTGCTTTTGCAAAGCTTTTCCTTTCTGATCTGTGTGTGTCATACTAACAGAGCCATTTAGTTGACTATCTTCTCTTCCATCATCAAACATCTCATCTATTATTTCCACTTCCTGGGGTGTATTGAGTTTCTGCCTTTTGGTTTGATGTAGCTCTGAGGATTCTTTGAGAGGAGTAGTATCTGGAACCTGCCTTTTCTTGCCCATTTCTATATTGGATGGAGTTTGTAATTCTGAAACTTCAGGATGATTTACTTGAATGGGAGAAACTTGTGTTTGATCAGGTGCTCTGGAGGTTTGAGGTTTATCTGCCATGATTAAAGTTTCAATGACCTGTATTTCAGGTTCCTTTCCTTTTCCTTTTGACTCTGCTGCAATTGATGAACTACCTTCCTGTAATCTCTGCTGTAGATTTGCTGCTCAAGAGGTGCCAATGTGAGGTACCTGCACTTGACCACAAGATTCTAGGTCATACTTCTTCTCAAGTTCTTTCATAATTTTGTTCATTTTGTCTTCTTCACTTTCTTCCTCAACTAGTGTTTCTTCCACCCATTCATCTTGATTGGCATATTGTTCTATTTCAGGAATCCTGTGGTGCATGTAAGGGAATGATTTGTTCTTTATTCTTTTTTCACAGATAAAACCAAATGGATCATAAGGAACCCAACGGAAAGTTCTTTGGAACTTGCAATGGTTTTGTAGTATATCTTCTGCTTCTCGCTCAACATCCCTAGAGTTGCATATGAAGGGACCTAGTTGACTTTTGATCCTGAGTTGGGCTTTCTTTTTCACACTACAAAAATGAATCATGTCAGAATTATTCATTTGCCTGAAATATTCCAAGGCAAAAATTCTCATGGGCACATACTTTGGCAACTTGAATGGATGTAATTCACATCCATAGATTCTAATGACTGAATGGTTTTGATATAAATACCAATCTCCAACTTTATATGTCCTTGAAAGCTGCAAGGTCTTCTTGATTTCATTACTGAGCCTTGGAGGAGGAATTCTTGTCAACAAGGTAGTTGCAGGATATAAAAAAAGATCGATGAACTCAACATAGGAATAGGGAGAATTGTAGGAAGAGTGAATTATGGGAGACCAAAATATAACTGACCTAGGGTTTCCCTTAGCATCAAGATTTTTAACAGGAAAAGGGAACTTTTCTGATTGATAATAGATAATGAGATGATAAATAACTGAGGAATATTTAAACACTTTCTCATCATCTAGCCTCATGAACTGGTCGTGGATTTTATTGGCTATGAAAGATGCAAAGTCATATTTTACTGCAGGAGGTTGCCCAGGAGTAAAGAGAGACAACAAAACCAGGGTTATTTCATCAACATATTCACTTGTATTGAAACCTAAGACAAAATATATCATATTTAGGATGAGCCTTCTCAACTTAGTGAAATAATAAAAACCATAGGGAGGAGGGCCCCTAGGTTGATGTTCAGGCAACATAAAATTCTGGCAAATGGACTTCAATTTTTCTAGGGTCAATTGATTAGACTTTTCAATCAGTTCTTGCATAGACAAAGGTGCTAGTTCTTAATCAATTTCAAAATGTAGCATTGCATTGATAGCTTGGGGAGTAATGGGGAAAAGAACACTTTGGTCAGGGGATATTACAGCTCTTTGAGTCGGATCATAGTTAGAATGGCAATAGTGGATAATTTCTGGGAAAGTAATGACTGAGGGGATGAGATATCTCAGGAAATTGGATTCCCACAACCCAATGACATCCAATCCCTTCGAATAATCATCTCTGCAACGACAATAACTCAGAAGGGGGCTTTCATCAAACACTAATTCTTTAATTTGGAAGTCTTTATCCACTAAGGGCAAATATTCTAACTCTCTGTGGGGGGCATTCAATGGAGTTACATTCAAGGCTGTCGGAGCTTCCATTTTGGTTCTTGTGTATTCAAAATGGAAGTTTCTGGGTTTTCTTCACAGGCCAGGCGCGATTTCAGTTTTAATGAGGGAAATTAACACAATTGCAGTTTCAGGGGAACAATTCACAGCTTTAAAACTCAGGGAATGATCTTAGGAATAAGATTTTGACACTGATTCAGCGGAAAAACAAGGAACACAGAGTATCTTTTGAAGTTCGGAGCGCAATATAATAAATACCTGTTTTCGGAGGCAAACTGGGATTTAACAGGTATCAAGTGGTGGCAAGAGGATGCTCCAACACTGGTCCGGTGGAATACTAGAGCGAAATCGGATAGAACAGTAGATTTCAGTGAAAATTTGAATTTCATAGCGGAAGGCGCAGTAGCTTTCAAATAATGAAAATGACATAAAAAACAAGAAAATTTGTTTTATTTCCAAAGTCAAAAAGGGGTTTTTATTTTTTCGAGGAATGACGTCATTTCAGTACGGGCTGACGTGTGGCAGGGGTCGGGTGGTAAGCGGTAATCCCCGCACCGCTTATGGGCAATAGTGGTATTAAATGCGAGGGCAGCGATTCCGCTAATCAATGGACACATGGCTGGAGGACTCGTCCAATACCACCGTTCCCCTGCGCGTTAAATTTATGACAAGGGACGACTAGCGGAATTGCTGTGGAGCGTTGATCTTTGGAGGGGCGATCCAATGGTTGGAGGGACGGGGAGATGGTGGGAAGTTAAAAGGTGCGGGCCTGACATATTTATCATCATTTAATCACTCTGGGCGGTATTTGATTGGTGGAGTCTGGTTATTAATTAACTTTGATAATTAATTAATCTCGTGGTTATAAAGGGTCGGGGTTGCAGCGAGACTTAGTTTTTTAACTCGAGTTAGGGTTGGGGAATGGGATATATAGCAGGATTTTTAACTTGAGTTAAAGCGTTGGGTACGGGGGAAAAAGGGATTATTTCCAAAGTTTTGGTTTTTAAAATAAAACTTCGGGTTTATTATTTTTTGTGTTAAACATATATACCATATGTTTAAATCTTTTCTCATATATGTTTTTTATTATATGATAAATTAACCAATATAATTAACTTATCATAAGGGCGGGGATATTACATAATGATATATTTTAACCAAAGGGTGCATAATGTGGGTTTTCAATGAATAATTGGGAAATAACTACTTTGGTTAAACTTTATAATAAGATGGGTTTTTTGGATATTTATATAAAAGGAGTTATATACTTAGGATAAGGCATTTTCACTAGGGATTTAGTAAATAGAGTTAAATGTAAATATGACAAAGGGACAAGAACAACTCAAAATACTTTGCACATCTAAGAAAGTGAAGATTTCTGAAGTAAACCACATTATATCAACTTCAACACTTAGACTTAGAATAACAAGTAATCTTGAGGGTTTATTGTGAAATATAGGATGATTTTCCTAAGTAAAATTGGATTTTACTTAGGAAAAGGTTAAAGGTGAATGATTATAATGATGAATGATCTCAAGTACTTAGGTATTTTTGATCATTAGGCCGAGGATCCGGTCCCTCCAAAATTCAAGGAAATGCCTTGAGCCCCTTTGATCCAAATACCTTAGCACTTTGGGGAAATTAGTAAAAACTTAGGGAGAAAGTGATGTGGGAAGTTAATGATTTTGACTTTGCTTTCCGTGAATTCTTTAGTGTATTTTTTGCTTCGATACTTGTGATGAAGGTAAAAGATCAAACATATTTAGCACCATCATTCATCATATAAAACTTTGCAACACCATCTACCTACCCTATCTACTTGACACTACCATTTTCTCTTCTTTATTAGGGTGCATTTAGACTTTCAAACCCTTATCAACATTTTTTCTTTTTACATGGCAAATCTATCTAATTCTACCCTTATTACATCCAAGGGCTCAGATTAAACTGTTGAGCACCTTTTATTAACTCTACCTATCTACTTATCTGCCAAGATTAAACTATTTGGTCAGATATTTATTCTCTATTCTATAACATGAAATTGAAAAATGAATGAGTCAAGTTTAAACAGTTTGACTCTTCACAAATTGTGGCAAAAGTTTGACAAGCTGCACACAATTGCTTTATTATAGAACATGAAATAGTAGTGGCACTTGGATTTGCACACTTTCCTTGGTCTAATTTTGTTTGGGGTTCATTTATTTCACTTTTTTGACCAATTTATTTTTCTTACCCTTTGATTTTTCTTTTAGGGTATACCCTCTTTACATTTTTTAAATTTTTTGACTTTTTGGTTTTTTAAGAATATGGAACACCTTTGCTCAAGAAAAAGGTTTGAACATATTCCATAGTTCAATCAAGACAATCATGAAAAATGACACCTATTGGTATATGAGACTAACACTGGCTCCACTTGGGGATGACTTTTCCTTGTGAAAAGTTAAGAACAGCAGGTCAGATGCGTTAAAATGCTTTCAAACTGAACTATGTAATCTCCTTTTTCTGGTAGCTTTATTGTACATATGATAGTGAAAATTTTGAAGCTTAGGGCCTTCACTTCGGGCTTCAACTCCAAGAAGTCACCATCCAATCAAAACTGCATTAGAAAAGGATATATTATGTACAAGTTAGAAAAATCAAAACATCCTAGTAAATAGGATCAAAATAGTGCTTCAACATTCGACCATTGACTGGTCCCTCCTCAGCTTCTGAATTGTCCAACTTCTTCAAAAAGTATGTGTTGTTCCCCTGTAGGGCATGAATGATGTAAGGCCCTTTCCATAAGAAATCAAATTTCCCATGTTTCCCTTTGTCTTCCCTTCTGGAATCCCATCTTAGGACTTTGTCTCCTAGTTGAAAATCCTCTGCCTTAGTTCTTCTGTCAAACATTTTCTTCAACTTTTCCTGCAAGACTTGAGATCGTTGGTATACTTCTTCTCTGGTTTGCTGCAAGTGAATTGTTTGATTAATTCTTCTCTGAATGTCATTTGGTTCCACTTGAGCCTCCTGAAGTAATTTCATAACAGGAATTCCTAAAGATGATGGGAATCTTGCTTCAAGACCATAAACTAATTCATATGGACTAGTCCCAATTGATTTCTTAGTTGTAAGTCTGTCTGCCCACAATGCATTAGTAAGTTTCTTATGCCAGTTCTTTTTATTTTCTTCCAATAATTTTTTAATGATATTAATAAGGCTTTTATTGGAGGATTCTGCCAGTCCATTACCCTGAGGGTAATAAGTTGTTGAATGGCCTAAAGTAATATGATATTTACTGCAGAAACTAATCATTTTCTTTGACTTAAATGCAGCAGCATTATCTGTTATAATCTTCTCTGGAGAGCCAAATCTTGAAAGTATATTGGTTTCTAAAAACCCTATAATTACAGAGTCATTGGCCTGTCTACATGGGATAGCTTCAATCCATTTAGTGAAGTAGTATGTGGCAGTAAGAATCCATCTGTGTTGCCCTGAAGAAGGGGGATGGATTTCTCCAATAAAATATAATCCCCATTGTTGAAAAGGTCTTTCTGTGGAAATTGGTTTTAATGGAAAAGGTAACAACTTTCTTTTACCCTCAAATATCTGACATTTATGGCAAGATGTCACAAATTTCTCAACATTAGAAAATAAGGTTGGCCAGTAAAAACCAGCCCTTAAGATTTTGTCTGCAGTTGATTTCCAGTAGAGATGTCCTCCACAATCCCCTGCATGAAATTCATTAAGAACTTTATCAATTTCATCTTTTAATAGACAATTCAATAAGATTCCTTCATGATTTTTCCGAAATAGAGTGCCATCTAAAATACAATATTTCAAAGATGTCATTTTCAAAAACCTTCATTTGGTTCTGGACAACCCTGGAGGAGCTTGCAGGTTTAATAAAACATGAATGATATCAGTGTACCAGGGAGAATCTAAGAAAGCTTGACTGATCTGTGGAGTCGCCATCTCCTATTCGTCATCCAGTTCATTGATGTCTAAGGCTTGGCAATTAGTTTCAGTCATGAGTTGAGCCAAACCTTGACCTTTTATGAGTTTTGTTGGTTTAATTTCAATATCATATTCTAAGATGGTAGCTATCCACTTACCTCTTTTTCCTTCAATGCCATCTTGAGTCAAAATGTCTTTAACTACAGCATTAGGCACATAAGCTATCACATGAGAATACAATATATAAACTCTGAAATCTTTAATTGCTTTTACCAATGCAAAAGCATGTTTCTCCATGATATTGTATTTCAAAGATGCATCCCTAAGTGCTTTACTAAAAAAGGAAATTGTTTTTTCACATCCCTGGTCATCTTTTTGTAGTAAAACAGTTGCAATTGTATGTTCAGAAGCGAATGAAAAAATAATGAAATCTCTGTCAAACTTTGGACTGGTAAGAACTGGTGTTCTTGTTAAAGCCATTTTGATTTCTTCAAATGATTGCTTGGCTTCTACAGTCCACTCAATGCTTGAATCATTTTTAAGCATGTTAGTAAGCAATCTAAGTAACTCAGCTAAACTAGAAATAAATGTTCTCAAGAAATTAATCTTTCCTATGAATGCTTGCAATTCTTTTATGTTTCTGGGATGAGGTATCTGCAAAATTGCTTGTATTCTTTCTGGATCAATTCTAATGCCATCTTTAGAAATAATATGGCCTAAAAGCTTTCCTTCTTCCAAACCAAACAATGACTTTTTAGGGTTTAAATAAATCCCATATTTTCTGCATTTTATAAATACTTGCCTTAAATGATCTAAATGTTCTTGATCTGTTTTAGAAAAAACAGTCAAATCATCTAGATAAATAACTAGAAAATCATGTATTTCTTTAGCAAAAGCAATGTCCATTGCTCTTTGAAATGTAGCTCCTGCATTCTTGAGTCCAAATGGCATTTTGACATATTTAAACGTACCCCATGGTGTTGTAAATGTTGTTTTATCTTGATCATCAGGATGAACCAGAATCTGGTTATACCCTGAAAATCCATCCAGTAGAGATATCCTAGAAGATCCCACTACCCTCTGTAGAATATGGTCCATTTTAGGCAAAGGATAGTTATCTTTTAAAGAAACTTTATTCAAATTTCTCAAATCGACACACAATCAGATTTCTCCATTTTTCTTCCTTGTTGGTACTAGATTCGAAACCCATTCAGAGAACCTAATAGGAGCTATAATCCCTGCTTCAAACATCCTTTTAATTTACTTTTCAATTGAAGGTAATAAAACAGGATTTATTCTTCTAAGTTTCTGTTTGAAAGGTTTTTGATCTGGTTTCAAAGGTATAGTGTGTTGAATTATAGATGTATCATATGATTTAAGATCTTTGTAACTCCAGGCAAAAACATCCTGGAATTATTTTAATAGTTTAACATATTTAACCTTTTGATCTTCTGGTAGAGATTTGGATAATTTAACCATTTTGTGGTTTTCCGGGGTTCCTAAGTTACACTCTTGAATATCAGCCTTAACAGGTTCCATTTTAGGTCTGAATGGAATGTCATTTGAATCAAAGAGATCTTCCAAAGGAGTTAAGCCTTTGGGCAAATGATTGTCTTTCAAATTGATGATTTCTGTCTCATCTTCTATGACCTCATCAGATTCCATGTGTTTCAAATCCTGCATGTCTTTTTCTGTGAATGTGGTTGGGTGCAGCATATGAATTTCATTTTCTCTTGAAATATCTATTTTTTGTTCTTTTTCTTGATCAGATTCACTGATTGTTATGTCCTCATCTATGTTACAATTAGAAAACTCATTTTGAAGTGTCAAAAAACTATTGATTTGATTATTATTTACAAATACTTGCCAATTCAAAAGATTGTCTGGTATAGCAGGCCTATGTCTAATCTCAGCTGAAAACTGATGATTAGGATCAAAAGGTAATTTACATGTACTAGCGAACATTGCGAGACTGTGAGCATGCAAATTTTGTTTCCTGGGAATCTTAGCAAGTTGAGCTTGTAGAAAGGTGTTGAGAATTTCTACAACTTTTTCTCTGTATTTTTTCAATCTTATGTCTTTTGTTGAACATTCTCCTTTAATTTGTTGAATAATTAGCTCGGAGTCTCCTATGATTGATACCCTAATAGCTCCTAACTTCTTGACATGTTTAAGCCCTAACAAAAGAGCTTCGTACTCTGCCATGTTGTTAGTGCATTTAAAATTCAACCTATAAGCATGACCCTCAGCATGATTATTTTCAACATTATGTAACCAAATCCCAGCTCCTGCTCCTAATTTGTTTACTGAGCCATCAAATTCTAAATGCCACAGAATTTCATGTTCATAATCCTCATCAATTGTTTTAAAATGTTTCTTGACAGGAGCTAGTTGTTTGGTTTTTTCTGATATTTCTTGCTCATCTGGTGTTTCTTTGTTTTCAGAAATCTCTTCAATTTTAACAGTAGTTTCGTTTGTGGTTTCCTTTTCAGGTGCTTCTATCTCAGTTGGAAGGTCCATTTTAGCATTGTAAAGGATGAAAGAATCCATATCAGAATGCACTGTTTAAAATGTTTCTTGACAGGAGCTAGTTGTTTGGTTTTTTCTGATATTTCTTGCTCATCTGGTGTTTCTTTGTTTTCAGAAATCTCTTCAATTTTAACAGTAGTTTCGTTTGTGGTTTCCTTTTCAGGTGCTTCTATCTCAGTTGGAAGGTCCATTTTAGCATTGTAAAGGATGAAAGAATCCATATCAGAATGTACTGAATAGACAGGAAAGTTTTCAGGCTTCTCATGGCTACTCACCAAGTACTTCATCAAGGTTTCTCTATATAATCTTTTAGGTTGACCAAATACTGAAATAGTGGCATATGACATGTCCAGTTGAATAGATCCTCCAAGTTTAGCACCCCAGGATCTAGACAATAACATACCATATTTAGGAGGGATATCAACCACTACTATATCCATCAGAACAGATTTAGCAGGGTACTGTACCAAAGTAACACACAAATCTTTAATCAAACCTAAACATTTTACCTGACTAGAATCAAAAGAAAACAAATCTTTGTATAGTCTGGTAATGTCTAGATTTAATCTTTCCATCACTGCTTTTGACATCAAATTGTGGGATGCTCCAGAATCAAGCATTGCATTATGGAGTATCTTGTCATGAACATTCAGGCTTACATAAAATGGGGGAGTTCCCCCACTTTCTGGTTTTCCATTTACCTCAGGACCAAAAAGGAGTTTAGGTTGATCATCAAGAATATTTACTGAATCATCCATTCCAGTAATGTTAATGTTGAGAGTTTTGCTAATTTGGCTTCTATAGACATCATGTTTAGCCAATTCTGATAAAGGAACAGCTATCTTTAGTTTGCCTATTTCAGCCTCTAAATTGAAAGGTTTTTCTGTTTGAGTTTTAGTGTTTTGCACAGTTGGGTTTTCTCTATTTTTTGGGTCTTCAATGTTTTTCTCTTTTTCATGAATGAAATTTTGTTTTGAAGGGGTATCTGAACTAACTTCTACTGTTTCTTCTACGTTTCCTACAGGAGGAAAAGTATTAGATTGTTGTTTATTGTTTGGTTGGTTGTCAGACACATCTTCAATTATTGGATTTGAAGGGTTAGGAGTTGTCCTAGACAGAACTTGTACAGGGGGAATTTTTTGTACAGGAGGTATGTTATCTTTTCCTTTGACATTTTGTTTTACATATTTCTGTTTGCTATTCTCAGACACATCAATCCATCTTCTTCTTAAATTATACTGCTTATGAACCTCGTAGACCGCTGTGTCATAGCCTTCTTTAAAATCAAAAGTCTCTCCTGAATGAGTTTGAAATGTTTCAAGGATGTGATTCTCTTGATCATCTTGAGATAGGAAAACTTCTGGTTCATTTTTGTCATCAGTTACATTGTTTATTTCCACATCCTCTGTAGGTTCTTCAGAAGTTGATCCTTCAACGAAATTTTCTTGGAAAGGTGGCCTAATGTTTTGGTCAGGGACATTCTTTCCAATATTTTGATTCTGATTTCTCCTAAAGTTTGGGTTTCTTGCAACATTCTGATTATCACTAGAAGGCTTTCTTTCAATGGTCTCCACTCTGTCTCCTAGTCTTTCCATACCTTTGATGATTGCATCCAGCTTTCTTTCAAAAGCTGAAGGCTCTTCATTCATAGGCATTCTTCTTTCGGCCCTAGCTCTGGCTTGTTTTTCTATAAGGTTTGCTTCCACACTAACAACTATGCTTTGCATTTCCTCTAAGGTTTGAGGGGCTCTTTCCCTGAGTGAATATGCTATGTTTGAGTCAAAACCATCAGGAAATTTAACCAGTACTGAGTCTAGAGGTGGTCTAAGGTTTTGAGGAACTGCGTTGTAGGCTTCATTAAATCTAATGATGTAATCTTGTACTGTTTCATTTGGTCTTCTCCTTAATTTTTCAAATTCTGATAGGATCTGAAGAGGATATTTCTTCTTCTCCCATCTATTCAAAAATTCCCTATACAAAGCTGGTAAATCAGCAATACTGTTCGGGGCAAGAGCCCTAAACCATGTTCTGACTTCCCCAGTAAGACTCTGAACAAAAATTCTCATGCGAACATCATCAGCATCAATTTCATAAAACTCAAAGTAATCAGTCATCCTTTTGGTGTGTTGTTGAGCTGTGTAAGTACCTAAACCGTCAAAAGGAGCTATCTTACTCTGATAATCCTGTGGCAAAGCAACAGGGTTATTAGGCAACCTTAAAGGGGCATATCGATTGGCCATTGGAAGATATAGGGGGATAACAGGAGTTGATGGTCTGGTAGGAGGGGATGGAGGAGTAGAAGGGGTGACAGGTGTTTGAAAGTCTTGAGAAAAAGTAACTGAACTTGGGGAAGCTTCAGTAATTACAGAGATGTTTGAATATTCTTCAAAGGTTTGTTAAGATTGAATAGAGTTCTGTAATTGTCTATAAAGGTGATACGAAACAAATCTAAATTGAAAATCTTCAAAAAACAATGGATCTGGAACTAATCTGGTTAATTCGGTTTCAGAAAAATTCACAAATAAGGATGTTTCAAAATGTTCATCAAAAGGAGTTTCATCAACATGTATAATTTTCACGGGACAGGATGCAGATCTAGAAAGTGGTCTAGAACTTCCTGAACTCTCTTGACTTCCTCTTTCAGAACTTTCTTGACTTCCTTGTCTTCTAAGAATCCTAGGGATCAGATTTGGATTTTCAAATATTGGTGGTGGATTAGGGTCAGGATTTGACCTAGTATGTCGAATCCTTTCTGAAGCCATTTTTCTTAGACTATGTGTTTTTGGATTTTTGGTTTTAATTGAAAGACTAAATACAACTTCTACAAATTCTTCAAGAAATAATGATGTATGATTAAAATTTTCTCAAATATTTTTTAAACTAGAGAGTCTGATTAGACATTTTGAAACTAAGGCTCAGTGTATAAGCTAAATCAGAGATAGACTGAAGCAGCATTTATTTACTTTTGCAATTGCAGAGCAAAAGCAATTTCAAAGGCTACCTGGCTGATCTTCAGACTCTGTCTATAGTTTATAAGTGAACAATAAAGATGATTCAGATCCCCAGTATGGTTGCCACTATGTTATCACTCAGGTTTTCCTTGAAGTTGTGGAAGAGGAAAGTATACCCGAGGTAACCACAAACCAACCTTCAGATGCAGAATCTAGCCAATCTGCATCCAGAGAGGGCTCTCTCTTTATAATTTATCTTTGTTCTTAGAAGGTTTTAGGCTAGTTATAGATCCAAGAGTTTGTTTGAAAATGGTGGAATCCGCAAACTAGGGGCAAGGTTGAATATTTTCAGTCCATTGGGCTATGGAGTCAAAGGATGGCTTTACTGGATTTCTATTCTACACACAAGATGGCTTTGCAGGGCAAGATAGCCAGACAGAGAACAATCCTTAAAATTTAAAGTGGATGGGATGATTTTGAAGGGATGAAAGGCAGCTAAGAATGTTTCACCATGTTCAAAAGAAAGAAATGAAATGACTACAAACAAAGAGCAATGAAGAATTCTTTATTATAGTAATCAAGAATGTTTAAATTAACAAAGCAAGAGCATTTAAGAATTCGTGCTTATAACCAATTTAGAGGAAAACATTAAGAATAATCACATCTGAAATCAGAGTACAATTAAGTAAATTCTGATTCAATCCTTTATGTAAATTATTGAGAAATGGACATAATGATATTATAAACAGATATAAAACTTAAAACATAGGATAGAAAGACTTATTGAACTGCAGTCCGACACATGAATCCTGCAAAAAGTCCCGAGCTTCAAATTGTCATCTAGTAAGCCACAAATAAATTTCTCCAAAACACTTTTTATTCCAAAAACATCAATGTCACAGCCAAGTATTAGAATCCACCCCCAATACTCTCTTTGAGGGTTTATTTATACAAAAAATGATTGAAAATATCTTACACTAACCTAGCCCTCAATTTAGGGTGACTAATAAATAAGTTACAATAAAAAAGGAGACAGATGGTCTCGTAGATAGAATAAAATGTAATTGCTGGTGTGTTGTTTCCTCATTTTGCTGATGTGCTGGAGGTAAGTGCTGAAATAGGGCTCGATGCTGTCCCTTTGAGTAATTTCTTTGCTTGTTTGATACTCTTTGTCTTTACAGATACTCTTTAACCTGTTCGACTGATACTCTTTAACCTGTTCTTACTATTTATCCTTTACATGATAGTAAAAAGATAAAATTCTCAACCTGAAGATAAATTTCATAAAATTTCCAATAAGTCATTCCACCATTGATCTTCTGGTATTTCGGTTCTTTTAAGTTTCCTCAACGTTTCATCAGCCTCTATGAGTTTGTAAAAAGTAGGCTGATCAGGGAACAAATACCTTATTTCATGTTCAAGATAAAATAAATTCTTCAACCTGTCATATAGATTTCTCCCTGTTGGCAACGTTGCTTCTGGCAAACTGATGGAACAAGCAGTTACGTTCTGAGCATGTATATTTATTTTCTTGACATAGGTTTCCAGTTCCATTATTTGGTCCTCGGAGAGCATTGGACTGGGTAACCCATTGTCCAACAAAATCTGAAATTTTCCTCTGAAAGTATTAATATCAGCCAAAATATCTGAACACTTCCTTTCTAAATTCTGCATAAAAGTTCTTTTGATGAAAACTCTTTTTATCATCAAAATAGTGCCGGTCCTGTCATCAATTCCTAATACTGCAAGCTGTTGCCTAGTTCGGGTATTCAAAAATTGAATAAGTTGATTGGCCTGCTCAGGTCTACCTCTCAATTCATCTCTTGTTTTGTTTATTTATTCCTGAGCCACTTTAATCAAGTCATTTTGTTCAAAAATTGCTTGAATAGAGGGCCAAATACTTTTTATTAACTCAATTATATTACCCCAAATAATTTCATTTATTTCCTTCAAAGGCTTTTCTAATGAAAGATCTTTTTCTAAAGCCTTAACTAATCTTTCCAACCTTTTAATTTCCCTGGTATTATCAGCAACTGTCTTCTTAGATGTATCATATTTCTGCTCCAAATTTTCTAACTGCAATTTCGTGGTTTGAAGTTCTGTGACTCTTAGTTGTAAACTTTCCATTTGTTTTGTCAATTCATCAGAACTTAAACCAGAAGTGTTTACCTGCGCTGGCACTGTTTGTTGATTTGCTGTTATGGTACCTGTAGTTGTAGTAGCTTCTGTGGTGGATGCCTGCATGATAGCTTCCTTTTCCTGTAAAGCTTGTTCCAATCCTTTCTCTGTTTCACCCAGTCGCTCAGTCATTTTTAAGAGCAACTCCATTATCTCTTCTTGTGAATTCCCCTTCAAAACTTCTTGGGTCTGGGGATGCCTTGAGGCTGGAAATTTCAGCTGCTTTCTCAGTGCAGCTATGTCATCATCTTTCTTTTTAATTAGTGCCTCAATGCTTTTGATATCCTTGGGGTTGTGACCCAAGCTGATGATTATGTCTTCCAGAGACTTTATTCTGTTATCTTTGGCCTGAGAAGAGGCCTTCTCAATTTGCAATTGGGTGCTTGTGTTATTTAAAGAGTCTTGCAGCCTTAGGGTTGCCATGGCCTTATCAATAAGAGTGGAATAGACCATTTCCCCAGTTTGTTTATGCAGCTCTATCTGGTCCAAAGGATGAATGTCCTTTGCCAGGACCTCAAAATTTGTTCTAATATAATCAGCTGCTGTCATGGGTTTTGGTACCTTGGACTTGAAGTGGCTCATCATCATTTTGCCTTGTGAAATGTCAAATGCTAACATTAACCTTTCCTGATTATGTGGAGCCATTTTCAGATATTGATCATATACCTTCATTCTCAATGGATCATTCTTTGCCTTTATATTAATGAAAGTTCTTTTTATATCCCCTGTATCTGTTTTTGGTGGCCTAAAAGAAGATATTTCAGTACTCAACTGCTTTTGCAAAGCTTTTCCTTTCTGATCTGTGTGTGTCATACTAACAGAGCTAGTTAGTTGACTATCTTCTCTTCCATAATCAAACATCTCATCTATTATTTCCACTTCCTGGGGTGTATTGAGTTTCTGCCTTTTGGTTTGATGTAGCTCTGAGGATTCTTTGGGAGGAGGAGTATCTGGAACCTGCCTTTTCTTGCCCATTTCTATATTGGATGGAGTTTGTAATTATGAAACTTCAGGATGATTTACTTGAATGGGAGAAAATTTTGTTTGATTAGGTTCTCTGGAGGTTTGAGGTTTCTCTGCCATGATTAAAGTTTCAATGACCTGTATTTCAGGTTCCTTTCCTTTGCCTTTTGACTCTGCTGCAATTGATGAACTGCCTTCCTGTAATCTCTGCTGTAGATTTACTGCTGAAGAAGTGCCAATGTGAGGTACCTGCACTTGACCACAAGATTCTAGGTCATACTTCTTCTCAAGTTCTTTCATAATTTTGTTCATTTTGTCTTCTTCACTTTTTTCCTCAACTAGTGTTTCTTCCACCCATTCATCTTGATTGGCATATTGTTCTATTTCAGGAATACTGTGGTGCATGTAAGGGGATGATTTGTTCTTTATTCTTTTTTCACAGATAAAACCAAATGGATCATAAGGAACCCAACGGAAAGTTCTTTGGAACTTGCAATGGTTTTTTAGTATATCTTCTGCTTCTCGCTCAGCATCCCTAGAGTTACATATGAAGGGACCTAATTGACTTTTGATCCTGAGTTGGGCTTTCTTTTTCACACTACAAAAATGAATCATGTCAGAATTATTCATTTGCCTGAAATATTCCAAGGCAAAAAGTCTCATGGGCACATACTTTGGCAACTTGAATGGATGTAATTCACATCCATAGATTCTGATGACTGAATGGTTTTGATATAAATACCAATCTCCAACTTTATAAGTCCTTGAAAGTTGCAAGGTCTTCTTGATTTCATTACTGAGCCTTGGAGGAGGAATTCCTGTCAACAAGGTAGTTGCAGGATATACAAAAAGATCGATGAACTCAGCATAGGAATAGGGAGAATCATAGGAAGAGTGAATTATGGGAGACCAAAATATAACTGACCTAGGGTTTCCCTTGGCATCAAGCTTTTTAACAGGGAAAGGGAACTTCTCTGATTGATAAAAGATAATGAGATGATAAATAACTGAGGAATATTTAAAAACTTTCTCATCATCTAGCCTCATGAACTGCTCATGGATCTTATTGGCTATGAAGGAGGCAAAGTCATATTTAACTTCAGGAGGTTGCCCAGGAGTAAAGATAGACAGCAAAACCAGGGTTATCTCATCAACATATTCACTGGTATTGAAACCCAAGACAAAAGATATCATATTTAGGATGAGCCTTCCCAATTTAGTGAAATAATAAAAACCATAGGGAGGAGGTCCCTTAGGTTGATGTTCAGGCAACATAAAATTCTGGCAAATGGACTTCAATTTTTCTGGGGTCAATTGATTAGACTTTTCAATCAGTTCTTCCATAGACAAAGGTGCTAGTTCTTGATCAGTTTCAAAATGTAGCATTGCATTGATAGCTTGGGGAGTAATGGGGAAAAGAATACTCTGGTCAGGGGATATTATAGCTCTTTGAGTCGGATCATAGTTAGAATGGCAATAATGGATAATTTCTGGGAAAGTAATGACTGAGGGGATGAGATATCTCGGGAAATTGGATTCCCACAACCCAATGACATCCAATTCCTTCGAATAATCGTCTCTGCAGCGACAATAACTCAGAAGGGGGCTTTCATCAAACACTAAGTCTTTAATTTGGAAGTCTTTATCCACTAAGGGCAAATATTCTAACTCTCTATGGGGGGCATTCAATGGAGTTACATTCAAGGTTACCGGAGCTTCCATTTTGGTTCTTGTGTATTCAAAATGGAAGTTTCTGGGTTTTCTTCACAGGCCGGGGCACGATTTCAGTTTTAATGAGGGAAATTAGCACAATTGCAGTTTCAGGGGAACAATTCACAGCTTTAAAACTCAGGGAATGATCTTAGGAATAAGATTTTGACACTGATTCAGCGGAAAAACAAGGAACACAGAGTATCTTTTGAAGTTCGGAGTGCAATAGAATAAATACCTATTTTCGGAGGCAAAATGGGATTTAACAAGTATCAAGTGGTGGCAAGAGGATGCTCCAACACTGGTCCGGCGAAATTCTGGAGCGAAATCGGATAGAACAGTAGATTTCAGTGAAAATTTGAATTTCATAGCGGAAGGCGTAGTCGCTTTCAAATAATGAAAATGACATAAAAAACACGAAAATTTGTTTTATTTCCAAAGTCAAAAAGGGGTTTTTATTTTTTCGAGGAATGACGTCATTTCAGTACGGGCTGACGTGTGGCAGGGGTCGGGTGGTAAGCGGTAATTCCCGCACCGCTTATGGGCAATAGTGGTATTAAATGCGAGGGCAGCGATTCCACTAATCAATGGACACGTGGCTGGAGGACTAGTCCAATACCACCGTGCCCCCGCACGTTAAAGTTCTGACAAGGGACGACTAGCGGAATTGCTGTGGAGCGTTGATCTTTGGAGGGGCGATCCAATCGTTGGAGGGACGGGGAGATGGTGGGAAGTTAAAAGGTGCAGGCCCGACATATTTATCGTCATTTAATCGCTCCAGGCGGGATTTGATTGGTGGAGTCTGGTTATTAATTAACTTTGATAATTAGTTAATCCCGTGGTTATAAAGGGTCGGGGTTGCAGCGAGACTTAGTTTTTTAACTCGAGTTAGGGTTGGGGAATGGGATATATAGCGGGATTTTAACTTGAGTTAAAGCGTCGGGTACGGGGGAAAAAGGGATTATTTCCAAAGTTTTGGTTTTTAAAATAAAACTTCGGGTTTATTATTTTTTGTGTTAAACATATATACCATATGTTTAAAGCTTTTCTCATATATGTTTTTTATTATATGATAAATTAACCAATATAATTAACTTATCATAAGGGCGAGGATATTACATAATGATATATTTTAACCAAAGGGTGCATAATGTGGGTTTTCAATGAGTAATTGGGAAATAAATACTTTGGTTAAATTTTATAATAAGATGGGTTTTTTGGATATTTATATAAAAGGAGTTATATACTTAGGATAAGGCATTTTCACTAGGGATTTAGTAAATAGAGTTAAATGTAAATATGACAAAGAGACAAGGACAACTCAAAATACTTTGCACATCTAAGAAAGTGAAGATTTCTGAAGTAAACCACATTATATCAACTTCAACACTTAGACTTAGAATAACAAGTAATCTTGAGGGTTTATTGTGAAAAATAGGATGATTTTCCTAAGTAAAATTGGATTTTACTTAGGAAAAGGTTAAAGGTGAATGATTATAATGATGAATGATCTCAAGTACTTAGGTCTTTTTGATCATTAGGCCGAGGGTCCGGTCCCTCCAAAAGTCAAGGAAATGCCTTGAGCCCCTTTGATCTCCAAATACCTTAGCACTTTGGGGAAATTAGTAAAAACTTAGGGAGAAAGTGATGTGGGAATTTAATGATTTTGACTTTTCTTTCTGTGAATTCTTTAGTGTATTTTTTTCTTCGATACTTGTGATGAAGGTAGAAGATCAAACATATTTAGCACCATCATTCATCATATAAAACTTTGCACCACCATCTACCTACCCTATCTACTTGACACTACCATTTTCTCTTCTTTATTACGGTGCATTTAGACTTGCAAACCCTTATCAACATTTTTTCTTTTTACATGGAAAATCTATCTAATTCTACCCTTATTACATCCAAGGGCTCAGATTAAACTGTTGAGAACCTTTTATTAACTCTACCTATCTACTTATCTGCCAAGATTAAACTGTTTGGTCAGATATTTATTCTCTATTCTACAACATGAAATTGAAAAATGAATGAGTCAAGTTTAAACAGTTTGACTCTTCACAAATTGTGGCAAAAGTTTGACAAGCTGCACACAATTGCTTTATTACAAAAATGAAATAGTAGTGGCATTTGGATTTGCACACTTTCCTTGGTCTATTTTTTGCTTGGGGTTCATTTCTTTCATTTTCTTGACCAATTTATTTTTCTTACCCTTTGATTTTTATTTTAGGGTATACCCCTTCTTTACATAAATTTTATGATTTTTCGGGTTTTTCGAAGAATATGTGAACACCTTTGCTCAAGAAAGAAGGTTTGGAAACACATTCCATGGTTTAATCCGGTACAATCATGAAAGATGAAACCTATCGCATAGGAGGCTAACACCGGCTCCACTTCGGGATGGCTTTTTCCTTGTGAGAAAGTCAAGAACAAAGCAGCCGATGCCCACAGTGTATTCAAACCGGAAATATGAAATCTTCCTTCTTCGCGTAGCTTTATTTTACATATGATAGTGAAACTTTTGGAAACTTAGGGCCTTCTACTTTCGAGGCCTCAATTCCAAGAAGTCACCATCCAATCCAACCCTCGCATTAATAAAAAGCAAAACAAAAACAATATATTATGTACAAGTTAGAAACATTGAAACACTCTAGTAAATGGGATCAAAATAATGCCTCGGAAAGCATTCACCATTGACACTGGTCCTTCTTCAACTTCTCGAATTGTCCAACCTTTCAAAAAGTAAGTGTTGTTTCGCAAGGCATGAACGATATAAGGCCCTTTCCACAAGAAATCAAACTTTCCATGTTTCCCTTTTTCTTCTCTTCTCAGAATCCCGTCTCCAGACTTTACTCACCTAGTTGAAAATCTTCCTTCGATTTAGTCCTTTTTATCAAACATTTTTCTTTAGCTTTCTTCCCGCAAGACTTGCGATCTTTGCATACCTCTTTCCCTAGTTTGTCAGCAGTGGATCATTGGCTTCGATTAATTCTTCTTTGAATGTCATTTGGCTCTACTTGAGCCTCCCGAAGTAATTTCACAATGTGAATTCCCAAGATGATGGGAATCTTGCTTCAATGCCATAAACCAACCCTCGTATGGACTAGTCCCGAGAGATTTCTTAGTTGTAAGTCCTGCTCACGCACAATGCATTGGTCAGCTTGTGCCAATTCTTTTTGTTTTCTTCCAATAATTTTTTGATGATATCGATACATGGCTATTAGAGGACTTTCGATAGTCCATTACGCTCTGGGCACAGATCGTTGAATGGCCTCAGAGTAATATGATATTTACTACGTAAACCGATCATTTTCTTTGATTTTATGCAGCAGCATTGTCTCGTTATAACTCTTTTCTCGGACAACCAACCTTGAAAGTATGTTGGTTTCTAAAACCCAATAATCACGTAATCATTGGGATCTATCTACATGGGATGGCTTTCAATCCACTTTAGTGAAATAGTCTATAAAGCAGCTAAAATCCATCTACGTTGCTCGAAGAAGGGGGATGAATTTCTCCAACAAAATCTAACCCCCATTGTTGAAAAGGTCTTCTCACGTGGAAATTGGTTTTAAAGGCGAAAGGTAACAACTTTCCTTTTACTCCTCAAATATCCGACATTTCCAGTGACAAGTTGTTACAAATTTCTTAACATCGCAGAACAAAGTTGGCCAAGCAAAAGCCACTTCTTACATGATCTCTCCGCAGACATCTAAAAGAGAGATGTCCTCCACAATCATGAAATCTCATTGCCACTTTATCGACTCTTCATCTTTTAAGAGACAATTCAAAGTAAGATTCCTTTCCATGATTTTTCCAAATAGAGTGCTATCTAAAATACAATATTTGCAAAGATGTCACCTTTTAAAAATCTTCTTTTGCTCTGAAAACCCCGAGTGAGCTTGCAGTTTAATAAAACATGAATTATATCGCAGTGCTGCAGTGAATCTAAGAAAGTCACTGACCGATCTCGAGGAGTCGCCATCTCCCGCTCGTTATCCGTCTTCATCGAGGTCTAAGGCTCGCAATTGGTTTACGTCAGCAGTTGTGCTAAACCTTGGCCCCTTTATAAGTTTTGTTGGCTTGACCCTCACATCACATTCCAAAATGCAGCTATCCACTTACCTCGTTTACCTTCTATGCCATCTTGAGTCAAAATATCTTTAACTACCGCATTAGGCACATATGCTATCACATGAGAATATAATATGTAAACCTGAAATCTTTGATTGCTTTACCAATGCAAAAGCCTCGTTTTTCCATAATATTGTATTTTAGAGATGCATCCCGTTGCTTTACTAAAAAATGCTATTGGATTTTCACACCCTTTTGGTCATATTTTTGAAGTAAAGTAATTACATACCAAAGATGTTCGTACAAATGAAAAAATAATAAAGTCTCTATCAAATTTAGGACTCTGGTCGAATCGGTGTTCTTGTTAAAGCCATTTTAATTTCCTCGAATGATTGTTTGGCTTCTACTGTATCCGACTAATGCTTGAATCTTTCCTCAACATGTTAGTTAGTAATCTAAGTAACTCGCTAGACTAGAAATGAATCTTCTCAAGAAATTTATTTTTCCTATGAATGCTTGCAATTCTTTTATGTTTAAGGGGTGGGGTATTTTGTTTCAAAATTGCTTGAATTCTTTCTCGGATCAATCCTAATGCCATCTTTAGAAATAATGTGTCCTAAAAGCTTTCCTTCTTCCAAACCAAACAATGACTTCTTAGGATTCAAAGAAATTCCATATTTTTTCTCGCACTTTATAAATACTTGCCTAAGGTGATCTAAATGTTCTTGATCCGTTTTAGGAAAAAACAAATCAAATCATCTAGGTAAATAACCAGAAAAATCATGTATCTCTTAGCAAAAGCAATATCCATCTACTCTTTGAAATGTAGCTCCTGCATTCTTGAGCCCAAATGGCATTTTGACATATTTAAACGTACCCCATGGTGTAGTGAATGCTATTTTATCCCTGATCATCAGGATGAACTGAGCATCCGGTTTCGTACACGAAAATCCATCCGAAAGAGTGATATTCTCGAAGATCCTACCACCCTTTGCGGAATGTGGTCCATTTTCTACAGAGGATAGTTGTCTTTTAAAGAAACTTTATTTAAATTTCTTAAGTCGACTACAGCACTAATTTCTCCCTGTCTTTTTTTCTTGTTGGTACTGTGTTAGAAACCCATTCTCGAGAATCGATAGGAGCTATAATCCCTCGCTTCAAACATCCCTTTTGATTTCCTTTTCAATTGAGGGTAATAAAACAGGATTTATTCTCCCTAAGCTTTTTTGTTTAAGGTTTCCTGGTCCCAAGTTTCAAAGGTATAGTGTGTTGAATGATAGATGTATCATAAGATTTGAGGTCTTCATAACTCCAGTGCAAAACATCCCCGGAATTCTTTTAATAGTTCAACATATTTAACCTTCTCGATCTTTTGGAAGAGACTTGGACAACTTGACCATTTTGGGATTTTCTGGGGTTCCTAAGTTGCATTCTTCCATATCGGCCTTTACGAGTTCCATTTTAGGTCTAAATGGAATATCATTTGAGTCAAACAGATCTTCCAAAGGAGTTAATCCTTTGGGGAAATGATTATCTTTGGTTGATGATTTCTTTGTCTCATCTTCTATGATTTCATCGTGATTCCATTTGTTTCAAATTTTGCATGTCCTTTTTAGTGAATGTGGTCGGATGTAGCATATGAATTGCATTTTCTCTTGAAATTTCTATTTTTTGTTCTTTTTCCTTGATCGGATTCATCAATAGCTATATCCTCATCTATATTACAGTTTAGAAAACTCATTTTGAAGTGTCAAAAAATTATTGATTTGATTGTTATTCACAAATACTTGCCAATTCAAAAGATTGTGCTGTATAGATAGGCCTATGCCTAATTTCAAATTTGAAACCGATGATTAGGGTCGTAAAGGTAACTTGCATGTACTAGCAAACATTGCTAAACCGTGAGCATGCAAATTTTGTTTCGGGAATCTTGGCAAGTTGGGCTTGTAAAAAATGTGTTGAGAATCTCTACAACCGTTTCTCTCGTATTGTTTCGATCTCATGTCTTTTTTGCACATTCTCCTTTAATCCGTTGGATGATTAGTTCGAGTCTCCTATAATTGATACCTAATACTCCCTAACTTCTTGACATGTTTAAGCCCTAATAAAAGAGCTTCATACTCTCGCCATGTTGTTAGTGCATTTGAAATTCAACCTACAAGCATGACCTTCGCATAATTATTCTCAACATTATGTAACCAAATCCTGACCTCCAGCTTCTAGTCTCGTTTTCACGAGCCATCAAACTCTAAATGCCATAGAATTTCATGTTCATAATCCTCATCAATTGTTTTAAAGTGTTTCTTGGCAGGGAGCTAGTTGTTTAGTTTCTTCGGTATTTCTTGATCATCTTGTTGTTTCTTTGTTTTCGAGATTTCTTCAATTTTATGATGGTTTTGTTTATGATTTCCAATTCCGGAGCTTCTATTTCAAATAGGAAGATCTAACTCGCATTGTATAAAATAAAAAGAATCCACATCGAATGTACGGAATAAACATAGTAAGTTTTCAGGGCTTCTCATGGCTACTCACTAAGTACTTCATCAAAGTTTCTCTATATAATATTTTTAGGTCGACCAAATACGGAAATAGTTGCATATGACATGTCTAGTTGAATAGATCCTCCAAGTTTAGCACCCCAAGATCTAGACAATAACATACCATATTTAGGTGGAATATCAAAGCAACTACTATGTCCATTAAACACAGACTTAGCAGTATTGTACCAAAGTGACACACAGATCTTTAATCAAACCCTAAACATTTTACCTCGACTTGAATCGAATGAAAACAAATCTTTGTACGGTCTCCGGGTAATATCTAGATTCAATCTTTCCATTCATCGCTTTTGGCATCAAATTGTGAGATGCTCCAGAATCAAGCATTGCATTATGGAGTATCTTGTCATGAATCATTCTGAGGCTTACATAAAATGGAGGAGTTCCTCCACTTTCCGGTTTGCCATTAACCTCGGTGGCCAAAAAGAAGTTTGGGTTGATCATCAAGAATGTTCTATCGAATCATCTAATCCAAGAATGTTAATGTTTAGGGGACTTGGTAATCGACTCTCTATAGACATCATGTTTAGCCAACTTCGTGTAAAGGAACAACTATCTTGAGTTTTCCTATTTCGGCCTCTCTAGATTAAAAGGTTTTTTCTCGTTTGAGTTTTAGTGTTTTGTACGGTGGGGTTTTCTCCGTTTTTTGGGTCTTCAATGTTTTTCTCTTTTTTCATGAATGAAGTTTTGTTTTGAAGGTGTTTCAGGACTAAATTCTACCTGTTTCTTCTACATTCCCTACAAGAGGAGATGTATTAGACCGTTGTTTGTTGTTTGGTTGGTGGTCGAGACATCTTCAATTATTGGATTTGAAGAATTGGGAGTTATCCTAGACAAAATTTGTACTTGGGGAATGTTTTTGTACAGGGGGAATGTTTTGTTTACCTTTGACATTTTGTTTTACTCTGTTTTCTGTTTGGTATTCTCTCGGCACCTCAATCCGCCTACTTCTCAAGTTATACCGTTTATGAACCCTCATAGATTGTCGTGTCATAGCCTTCCTTGAAATCAAAAGTCTCACTCGAATGAGTTTGGAATGTTTCAAGGATGTGATTTTCTTGATCATCCTCGGGATAGGAAAACCTCCGGTTCATCTTTGTCATCCGTTACATTGTTTATTTCTACATCTTCCGTAGGTTCTTCGAAGTTGAGCCTTCAACAAAGTTTTTCTTGAAAGGGTGGCCTAATGTCTCGATCGGGAACATTCTTTCCACTATTTTGATTCAAATTCCTCCCAAAGTTCGGGTTTCTTGCAACATTCGATTGTCAGTAGAAGACTTTCTTTCAATGGTTTCCACCGCCTCCTAATATTTCCATACCTTTAATGATTACATCCGCACTTCTTTTCAAAAGCTCGAAGGTTCTTCATTCATAGGCATTCTTCTCTCTCGCCCCTAGCTCCGGCCCGTTTTTCTATCGATTTGCTTCTCGCACTCACCACTATAAGCTTTGCATTTCCTCTAGTGTTTGAGGAGCTCTTTCCCTAAGGGAATAAGCTATATCGCAGTCAAAACCATCCGGAAATTTAACCAA
The DNA here is from genome assembly GCA_034641835.2 of Pinus albicaulis. Classification (NCBI taxonomy): domain Eukaryota; kingdom Viridiplantae; phylum Streptophyta; class Pinopsida; order Pinales; family Pinaceae; genus Pinus; species Pinus albicaulis. Next base: position 716,821,980 of record CM076569.1, read on the forward strand.
CACGTTGTTAGGTGGGGGTCTTAGTGTTTTGAGGAACCGCATTATATGATTCATTGAATCTTATGATGTAATCTTGTACTGTTTCGTTTTGGTCTTCTTCTTAATTTTTTCAAATTCTGAAAGCGATCTTAAGAGGATCCTTATTTTTCTCCCATCTGCTCGTAAATGCTCTATACAAAGCTTCTAACATCAGCAATACAGCTGTTGAGTAAGAGCTCTAAACCAAGTTCTAACTTCTCCAAAGGCAGGCTCGAACGAAAATTCTCATTCGGATATTATCGTATCAATCTCATAAAAAATCAAAGTAATCAGTCATTCTTTTAGTGTGTTGTTGAGTCGTAAGTTCCTCGATCCATCAAAAGGTGTGATCTTACTCCGGTAGTCCCGAGGTAAAGCCGGAGGGTTGGCTGGTAACCGTAGAGGGGCGTACGATTAGCCATTGGAAGATAAAGTGAGATAATAGGATTTGATGATCTCGCGCAGAGGAGATGGAGAGTAGAAGGGGTAACAGTGTACGAAAAGTTTGAGAAAAAGTGACTCGGACTTAAGGATGCTTCAAAGAATCACGAGAAATGTTTGAACTTTCTTCAAAAGTTTGTTCGCATCGAATAGAGTTATGCAATTCTTTGTCAAGATGATGTGAAACAAATCGGTATTGTAAATCTTCAAAGAACAATGGATCTCGGGAACTAATCTAGATAATTCAGCTTTCGAAAAAATTCACAAACAAAGATGTTTCAAATCGTGCATCGAAAGGAATGTCATCAATATATATAATTTTCACAGACAAGATGCGGATCTAGAAAGTGGTCTAGAACTTCCGTACTCTCCCGACTTCCTCTTTCAGAACTTTCTTGACTTCCTTGTCTTATAAGAATCCCGGGAATCAGATTTGGATTTTCAAATATTGGTGGTGGATCGGGGCCTGGCGTTTGACCTAGTATGTCGAATCCTTTCCCAAGCCGACTTTCCTAGACTATGTGTTTTTGGATTTTGGATTTTAATTGAAAAATAAATACAACTTCTACAAATTCTTCAAGAAATAATGATATGTGATTAAGATTTCCTCAAATATCCGTTTAAACTAGAGGTCCCGATTGAAAAATTTGAAGCTAAGATTCAATATATAAGCTAAATCGCAGATAGACCGAAGCAACATTTATTTACTTTTGCAATTGCGGAGCAAAAGCAATTTCAAAGGCTACCTGGCTGATCTTCGACTCTGTCTATAGCTTATAAATCAAACAATAGTATCAATAAAATGATTCAGCTCCCCGCAGTGGTCGCCACTATGTTATCACTCGGGTTTTCCTAGAAGTTGTGTAAGAGGAAAGTATACCCGAGGATAACCACAAACCAACCTTTTAGATGCAAGAATCTAGCTAATCTCGCATCTAGTAGAGGGCTCTCTCTTTATAATTTATCTTTGTTCTTGGAAAGTTTTAGAGCTAGTTATAGATTCAAGAGTTTGTTTTGGGAAAATGGTGGGATCCAAAAACTAAGGGCAAGGTTGAGAGCTTTCAATCCATTGGGCTATGGAGTCAAAGGATGACTTTACTCGGATTTCTATTCTAAACACAAGATGGTATTACAGTGGCAAGATATCTAGACGAGAGAACAATCCTTAAAATTTAAAGTGGATGGGATGATCTTGAAGGGATGAAAGGCAGATCTAAGAATCTTTCACCATGTTCAAAAGAAAGAAGTGAAATGACTACAAACAAAGAGCAATGAAGAATTATTTGTTATAGTAATCAACAATGTTTAAATTAGCAAAGTGAGAGCATTTAAGAATTCATGCTTATATGTTAAGTCCCTATATTAATAGTGTAGTCCTCTTATTATGTTAGTGTAGCCCCCTCTTATTGTTATTATTGTACACGTAACCCCCATATTGTTATTATTGTGCCCTTAAATTATTATTGTTAGGTCGGCTAGGATTACATTGTGGCCCACTAGAGTTACATTATGGCCCCATGGACTCCTATATATAGAAAGGAGGTTTTGTAAATTGTATCATCCAAGAATTGATCATTCATGTAATGTATTGGAGGTTTCCCCCTCGAAGTGGCTTATTTTTAAGGCATTTATATCTCTTTTCTTCTCTTTTTGGAGCTGGTTACACAACATTTGGTATCAGAGCTTGGGATTCTAGGGTTTCGCTGCTCCAAACAGGTCATCGTGGCATTTTCGCTATAACTTTTTTTTCTACGAAGTTTCAGAAGCTGAATTTTTTAGGGTGCAGAAGCCGAAATCCTGAGGAAGCTTGTCTAAAAAATTTCAGAGCTTGTTCGCAATATTTTCGGAGATATCATCTGTGGAAGTTAGGTCGTTTTTCAAGCTCCCAAACAGGTCATCGTGGAATTTTCGCTATAACTTTTTTTTCTAAGAAGGTTCAGAATCTGAAATTCATATGGTGCGAAGCTGAAATCCTGAGGAAATTCGTCAAAAAAATTTCAGGATCTTGGTTCGGCAAATATTTTTTGGAGATATGATCTGTGGGAAAGTAGTGCTTTTTCGAGGCCCCTGAATTGCATCTCAAAAGAGGTGATCATGGGAAAATTTCAATAACTCTCTCCTGGGCATCGGATTGAGTGCCGTAAAAAGTGGTCGCAATTACACATACCGTAGTTTATTGGCTATCAATTTCAGAGACAAAGGATGAAACAGTGACATGTGGCAAGTTGTACAAGTTCGCTCTACCGAACCAGTCCATAATTAGGTCATTGTAGGAGATTGGACACAACTTTGTCTTGGAGAATCCAAATCGAGTCAAACTGTGGCATTCAAAAGAGAATTCAGAGAGATACTTCAGTGAGGAATTTAAGATATTAAATATCTGCAATGCACAGATATAATTCAATTTCAATATCGAGCTCCTCAAAAGCAAGAAAAAAGGTGTATATTGTTTTTTCCGAATTGCATAAGTCTCTGTTTGAAGAATCAAGTTGAATCTGATTCCAAGGGCATATTGAATAATTTTTGTCAATATTGGGTTCTATAATGCCTCCAAAAATAATTCCATACCCATTAATCCCTCAAAAATCTATTCTATGACGCATGAAGAGGAAGAGGTTGCAATATGAGATATCAAAATTATGGTACCAAGTGCAACAAGTTTCAATCTTACGAACGAGCAATTGAAGATGAAATAGATGGTTTAAAAGCAAAAAATGGAGGCTAAGTTGGATTTTTTTCGAAGGATCAAATAATAGCAAATATGGATGATAAATTATTGGAAGATCACATCGAGCATCAACAACAAGTTCTCCAACTCTCAAAGGATAACCCAACTTTGGTACAAAATCTAATGAAACAACATGGGAAGATCAACATCACATCGAAAGAAGTTATGAAGCGATCCATAGAAACAAGAAATCGACAAGTACGATCAATTTCGTAGTATCTCATCAAGTGTGGAATAACTTTCTGTAGAATATTTTCACATGGGAGGATGAGAATTTTATACTGATAGCATCAAGAAATAATCAAGCGTTGAGGACAACACTTGTTTGAAGGAGAGGGGCATGTTAAGTCCCTATATTAATAGTGTAGCCCCTTGATTATGTTAGTGTATCCCCCTTATTGTTATTATTACACTCCCTGTAACCCCCATATTCTGTTATTGTGCCCTAAATTATTATTGTTAGGTCGGCTAGGATTACATTGTGGCCCACTAGGATTACATTATGGCCCCATGGACTCCTATATATAGAAAGGAGGTTTTAGTAAATTGTATCATCCAAGAATTGATCATTCATGTAATGTATTGGAGGTTGCCTCCCTCGAAGTGGCTTATTTCTAAGGCATTTATATCTCTTTTTCTTCTCTTTTTGGAGCTGGTTACACAACATTATAACTAATTTAGAAGAAAACATTAAGAATAACCACATTTGAAAACAGTAGTACAATTAAGCAAATTATGTTTCAATCCTTTATGTAAATTATTCGAAATGGATAAGATGTGTATTATAAACTAATATAAAATTTCAGACAAAGGGTAGAAACACTCTATTGAACTCGTAGTCCAACACATGAATCCCGAACAAGTCCAAAGCAGCTTTAAATCGTCATCCAGTAGAAGCCACAAGTAAATTTCTCCAAAAAGCTTTTTATTCCGAAAATCTCAATGTTACAATGAAATAGTAATAGAATCCACACTCAACATTCTCTTTCGAGGGTTCATTTATACACAAAATAATCTTAAACAATCTTACACTATCTTAGCCAATAATCTAGGCCGACTTTAAAGCATAATTTACAAACAAACAAGAGACAAATGGTCTCGTGGATAGAATAATGGGCAGATCGCCGATGTCGTCGTTCCTTTCTTTCGTGGATGTCTTGGAGGTAAGTGCCTGAAATAGTGGGCTCAGTGTTGTCCCTTGCGTATTTCTTTGGCTTGTTGGACACTCTTTATTCCCACGGATACTATTTAACCTTTTCACCTCGATACTCTTTCATTCTGTTTTCCCGTTTTTTACCATTTACTTGATAGTAAAGATAAATTTCTCATCCCGAAAACAACTTTTATAGAATTTCCAACATTTCCTTCCACCATTGATCATCTCGGGTATCATAGTTCTTCCGAGCTTTCTTAAAGTTTCATCTCGCTTGAAAGTAGTTTATAAAAGGTAGGCTCATTCAGTAAATAGATACTTTATTTCATGTTCCGGATTAAATAAATTCCTCACTTTATCATAGATACTTTTCCCGGGTTGGTAATGTCGATTACGACGAGCTAGTAGAACAAGCAAACATCGTATTTTTTAGCATGAGCCTTTATTCTCTCTCGCATAGGTTTCCAAGTCTATTATTTGATCTTCCGCAGAGCATGGGACTTGGTAACCCACTATCCAACAAAGCTTGAAATTTCTCTCTCGAAAATGTTGATATCAACCAAAATGTCCTGTACACTTCCTTTCCAAATTTTGCATGAAAGTCCTCTTGGTGAAAACTCTCTTTACTTCCAAAACTCGTGTTCGTTCTATCATCAATTCCTAACAATGCAGTCGTTGCTTTGTTCTCAGAATTCAAAAAATTGAATGAGTCGATTAGCTCCCGTTTCAGTGCCTACCTCTCAATTCATTTCCGGTTCTATTTATTTCTTCTTGGGCTATTTTAACCAACTCATTTTGCTCAAAAATAGCTTGTATAGAGGGCAAAATACCCTTTATTAATTCAATGATGTTACCCCAAAGAATGTCATTTATTTCGTTTAAAGGCTTCTCCAATGAAAGATCTTTTTTCCAAAGCCCCGAACCAATTTTTTCCAACCTTTTTATCTCCCCAGTGTTATGCAATGCCTTTGTCTTTAGATGTGTCATATTTTTCCTCCAATTTTACTAATTGCAATTTTGTTTCTTGGAGTTCTATGACCCCTAGGTTGTAGACTTTCCATCCTGCTTTATTAATTCATCGTAATTCAAATCGCTGAGATTTACTCGGGATGATCCGTATCTGTACCTCCGTTGTTGTAGTACTCGTTGTTGAAGTACCTCGATAGTTTCCCTCGTTCTCTGCAATGCTTTTTTCCAATTCCTTCTCTGTTTCATTTAGTCAGCTCAGCCATATTTAGAAGTAACTCCATTATTTATTCCCTGTGAATTACCTTTTATAACTTCTTGGGTCCTGAGGGTGCCTTGAGGTTTGGCAATTTTAGTCGCTTTCGAGTGCAGCTATGTCATCATCTTTCTTCTTTATTAATGCCTCAATACTTTTAATGTCTTTGGGATTATGACCCAAACCAATGATTGTCTCTTCTAAAGATTTTATTCTATTATCTTTGGCTCGTGAGGAGGCCTTCTCAATTTTCAATTGTGCGCAGTGTTATTCAAAGAATCTCGCTAGCAGTATAGCTGCCATGGCCTTGTTGGTGAGAGTAGAATAGACCATTTCCCCCTGGCTTGTCCGTGTAGCTCTATCCGGTCCAGGGGGATGGATATCCTTTGCCAAAACTTCAAAATTTGTTCGATGTAATCATGGCGCTTTGGCACCATGTGAAGCTGGTCATAGCATTTTGCCTCGTGAAAGGTCAAACGCTGACATTAGCCTTTCTTGATTATGGAGAGCCAACTTCATATATCGATCATATACCTTCATTTTCAATGGATCATTCTTTGTTTTAATATTAATGAAGGTTCTTTTTAATATCCCATGTGTCCTGTCTTTGGTGGTCCGAAAGAGGATACCCTCGCACTTAATTGTTTCCGCAAAAGCCTTTCCTTTCATCTCCCGTATTTGTCTCACTAACTCGTGCAGTTAGTTGACTATCTTCCCTCCCATCATCAAATACTTCATCTATAATTTCTACATCCTGAAGAGGATCCGACTTGTGTTTTTTTAGTTGGATGTGCCCGTGAGGTTCCTTTTGGAGGTGTGGTGTCCGGAACCCCGCCTCTTTTTCCCTATTTCCTCATTTAATGGAGTTTGCAACTTCCGGAACTTGGATGTGCTTTGTCTCGTGTGGGAGAAACCCGTGATTGTTTCAGTGCTTTGGAAGTCCGTGGTTTTTTCCGCCATGACCAAAGTTTTAATGACCCGAACTACAGGGTTCTTTTCCTTTACCCTTGGGTTCTGCAACATCGATGGGACCGTTTTCTGCGTAATGCTTGTCGTAGAGTGGGCTCGTCGAAAGATGTGCCAATGTAGGGTACCCGCATTTGACCACACGTTTCTAGGTCAAAGTTCTTCTCAACATCTTTCATAATTTTATTCATTTTGTCAGCTTTCACTTTCTTCCTCAACAAGTGTTCCTTCAACCCATTCATCTTGATTTGCATCTTGTTCTAAATCGTGAATCTTATGGTGTATATAAGGAGATGATTTATTCTTTAATCTCTTTTCACAAATAAAACCAAAGGGGTCATAAGGAACCCAACGGAAAGATGTTTGGAACTTTCTCCGTAATAGATTTTTTGCCTCTCTCTCACGCCTCCCTAGAATTGCAGTATGAAAGGACCTAATTGGCTTTTGATCCTTAACCCGAGCTTTCTTCTTTACATTACAAAAATGGATCACATCTGAATTGTTCATTTTTCTCGAAGTATTCCAAGGCAAAAATCCTCATTGGTACATATCCCGGGTAACCTCGAATGGACGTAATTCACATCCATAAATCCCGATGACCTGTATGGTTCTGATACAAATACCAATCCCCAACCTTATAAATCTTTGACAGCTTGCAAGGTCTTTCTAATTTAATTACCGAGTCTTGGGGGAGGAATTCTCGTTAACAAAGTTGTTGCAGGGGATAAACAAACCGATCAATGAATTCGAGTAGGAGTAGGGAGAATCGGAGGAAGAATGAATGATGGGGGACCAAAATATGATTGACCTCGGATTTCCCTTGGCATCAAGTTTTTGAACAGGGGAAAGGGAATCTTTCTCGATCGATAGTAGATCATGAGATGATAGATAATCGAGGAGTACTTAAAAACTTTTTCGCATCTAGCCTTATGAATTGATCATGGATCTTGTTGGCTATGAAGGAAGCAAAATCATATTTAATCTCAGGAGGTTGCCCAGGAGTAAAAATGGATAGCACAGCCAAGGTTATCTCATCCACATATTCACTGGTGTTGAATCCTAAGACAAAATATATAATATTTATAATGAGCCTTCCCAATGTATTGAAAAATTAAAAACCATAGGGAGGAGACCCTTTTGGCTGGTGTTCAGGTAACATGAAATGCTAACACATGGATTTTAACTTTTCTGGGGTTAATTGCCTGGTTTTCTCAATCAATCCTTCTATGGACAATGGAGCTAATTCTTGGTCGGGTTCAAAGTGTAACATGGCATTGATAGCCTGGGGAGTGATGGGAAACAGAATACTTTGATCGGGAGCTATTGCGGACCTTCGTGGCAGGATCATAGTTTAAGTGGCAATAATGGATGATTTCTGGAAATAAATGACCCGAAGGAATGAGATACCTTGGGAGATTAGATTCCCACAACCCTATAAGATCTTGCCCCTTTGTGTATTCATCTCTGCAGCGACGTAAACTCAATAGGGGACTTTCATCAAAGTGCTAGTCTTTAATTTGGAAATCTTTCGTCTATCAAAGGTAAATATTTCAATTCACTGTGAGGAGCATTCAGTGGAGTGATATTTAGAGTTGCTTGGGGCCTCCATTTTGGTTCTTGTGGATTCAAAATGGAGGTTTTTGGTTTTCCTCACAGAGTCAGGGCGGGATTTCTGAAATGAAGGAAAATTGGCGCAATTCGCCGTGCTCAGTGAACAATTATACAGCTTTTAAAACCTCTAGGGAAGACTCGGTGATGATTTTTAATCACTATTTCAGTGGGAAAAAACTAAGTGAACCGATTTTTTACTTGCAATGGGAGCGAAAAAGATAAATACCTATTTTTTTGAAGGAGACTGTTCTTTAACAGTAACGATGATGGCAGGATCGAACTTGACCACGGGCTCAGTGAATTTTGGAGAAAATCGGTCTATTACAGGTGGAAATTCGAAAATTGCAGCGAGAAGCACCGTCGTTTTTCAAACAACGAAAATAACCGAAAACACGAAAAAATGGCTTTATTTACAAGTTAAAAGGGTTTTTTATTTTTTCGAGGTGTGACGTCATCGACGTACGGGCCCTGACGTATGCAAAGTTGGGTGGTAAGCGGTAGCGGTAGCGCCCGCACCGCTTTGGTCGATGGTGGTTTATATTTCGGAAGGGCGCCGATTCCACAGGGATGATCGCCACGTGGATGGTAGACTATTCAAAACCACCCATCCCCCGCTCGGGTTAAAATGCTCGACAAGGGATGGGCAGCGGGGTGAACACGGCCGTTGATCTACGAAGAGGTGATCCGACGGCCGAAGAGATGGGGGAACATGCGGAGGATTCAGGTGTGGGCCCGTCGGGTTTTAAATCAGCTTTAACGTTTAATTTAATCATCCCGGAGATATTTAATAGGCGGAAAGGTTATTAACTAGTCCCGATGACTAATTAATCCCATGTGCGTAATAAAAGGGGTAGGGCGAGGGGTTTGGTTAAGTGAATTCCATGTGGACAAACCACTGTGGCACATAAACTTTCCCGAAGTTTTATTGATATTTTTGTATTTAAACACACATATCGCATGTTTAAAGTTTTTTATATATATATTTTATTTATATGGTAACAAACAATCATTATTTAATTACCATAAGGGCGGGATTATAACATATTGATAATTTTAACCAAAGGGCATATAATGGGTTTTTATTTTAAATGCGCGGGATATAAAATACTTTGGTTAAACTTTATAATAGGGGGGGGTTTTTTGGGTTATTTATAAAAAAGGGATTTATATACTTAGGGATAGGGTATTTGACTAGGGATTTAGTAAATAAAGTTAAACATTAATATGACAAAGGGACGAGGGGAAACTCAAAACATTTTTGCACATCCAAGAAAGTGAAAAATTTTGAAGTAAATTGCAATATCCGATCTCCAACACTTAAACTTAGAATAGCAAGTTATCTTGAGGGATTTTTATGGAATTTTGCATGAGTTTCCTAAGTAAAATAGGATTTTACTTGGGACACGCTAAAGGTGAATGATTGTAATGATGAATTATCTCAAGTACTTAGGTCTTTTTGATCATTAGGTCGAGGGTCCTGGGTCCCCTCCGTAAGTCAAGGAAATGCCTTGAGCCCCTTTGATATCCAAAAACCTTAGTACTTTGGGGGAAATTAGTAAAACTTTTTGAGGGGAAAGTGATGAGGGAAGTTACCGAGTTTGACTTTGCTTGTCATGATTTTCAAGTATATTTCGCTTTAGTACTTGTGATGAAAGTAAAGGATCAAAAACATGTAGCAAGCATCATTCATCGTGATAACACTTTGTAGCACCATCTACCTACCCCCGTCTACTTAACACTACCATTTTCTCTCTTTATTAGGGTGCATTTAGACTTGCAAACCCCTTTTCAACTTTTTTTTCTTTTTACAAGGCAAATCTATCTAATTCTACCCTTATTACATCCAAGGGCTCGGATTAAGTCGTTGAGCACCTTTTATTTACTCTACCTATCTACTTATCTCGCCAAGATTAAACCGTTTGGCTAGATATTTATTCTCTAATCTACAACATGAAATTAAAATATGACTAAGCCAAGTTTAAATAGTTTGACTTATTCATGAATTGTGGCAAAGGTTTGACAAGTCGCACACAATTTCTTTATTACGAAGATGAAATAGTAGTGGCATTTGGATTTGCACACTTTCCTTGGTCTATTTTTGCTTGGGGTTTCATTTCTTTCATTTCTTTTTGACCATTTTATTCTTTTTACCCTTTGATCTTTCTTTTTAGGGTATACCTCTTTACATTTTTTTTTAAATTTTATGATTTTTTGGTTTTTCAAGAATATGGAAAACCTTTGCTCAAGAAGGAAGGTTTGAACATATTCCATGGTTTAATCCAGACAATCATGAAATGATGAAACCTATTGGTATAGGAGGCTAGTCAGAGGCTTCAAGGATGATGTGTTTTTCAGAGGAAATGCATTCCTTGAAGGCTCAAAAATAGTTTAGCCCTCTGTTTGCTCGTCAAAAAATTCATAGGGGGCTAATGATGGCTCCACATGGGGATGGCTTCTTCTTGAAGGAGTCAAGAATTCAGAAAATGATCTTTGGTGTAGGCCGGATGCCCGATGCTTGAACCACCCCTTTCTTTGTTTTCAAAGCTACCACAAACCATGAAGACACATATCAAGAAAGCAACATTACTCAAAAAAACTACCTACCCAAACTAAATCCTAACATTTTTTCTTTCTGGGTGCATTTGGACTTGTAGACCCTTTTACATCATCAACTTTAACAAACAGGAAAAACAAATCTATTCTATTTCTACCCTTATTACTCCATGATACCAGTATTAAATCGTTGGTCTCATAGTTTCTCTACCTAAACTATATCTCGCTAGGATTAAACCATCTAGCAGACTTCTTCTCTACATTCTAAGATAGAAATTGAAAAAAACAGACAAGCCGAGATTAGACTGTCCGGCATGCTCGGACTTTGCATAAAGTTAAAACAACTAACTACATGCTCACGACTAAGCTTTATTGAAATTCCCTACCTACCCCTACTCTACTTGGAAATATCTTATGCTTTTAGGTGATACAATAATTCCAGTGCAATCATATCAAGTAGTAACAAAAAAGGATAGGAGCACCGACTTCTTGTCGGAGATAACCACAGTGGTGCTCGCAGTGGTTTTTCAAAACCGCGGTAAACATCGATGGTGACCACTCTTGATGAATCAGCCCTTGCGAAGGATCAAAGCTTGATAATTTGAGCTAATCAGTGGCCTCCATGTACTCTGCTCACATGATCAATGAACACATGATGTACACTTTCTTCTTTCATGCCTCTCATGACTAGTAGGTTGTCTCCATCCCGGGCAGCTTTGATTATTGCATCTTCCATTGCATCTTCGTAGTGGCTCTTGAAAGCCCTCGATCACCTTCTTCATGCACATCGAAAGAAAGTGGCATCTCCTCTCTCTTAGGGGGAGGGAGACTTTCCAAAAAATCCTCCGGGGTCTCCGAACCGGTATGATTTCTCTTGTGATTTCAATATGTCAATCTCAGACTTCATACCTTTCCACCAAACGACTTCTAGAAAAACTTTCTTCAAATCTCAAAGTTGATCATTGAATCTTGAGTTGGAAAGGAAAACCACTAGAAGGTCCTTGCTTCGAGTTTAGCTAGTATATCCGATATTCCGCAACGAAAACTATTCAAGGGTACTTAACTCGTAGTCTTCCATTGGTGGGGATGATTTTGTAATGCAACCGGTCTCCCGATGGAGTCTTGTTAAAACACGTATAATCGTGGCCTAATGATCACCGATGGAGTCCTTTAATCATTTAGGAACTATGGAGTCACTAGGTGGAAGATTTAAGATTTTACTATCCACCACGGTGATTTACCAAATCAAGGATAATTGGTCTTTAGTTCCCTAGTGGAGTCGCCATTATGTTTGGGGTTCCTATGTTTTGGAAAATTTCGGCAATACCAAAATATAAGACAACATCAAACCACTTTGGGATCCTAGGATCTATCCCTCCCGGGATCCGGAGACGGGATCTCTCCATAAAACAAACAATGATATATATCTATGAAGCTCAAAATGAGATATTAGGCTAGGTATGAAGCACGAAGGGGGGATTTTAATGATGTGGTTGGTTGTTGAGTTGGTCATGAGATCATCAATCGAGAATGTAATGGGAGGAAAGGAGAAAAGTAGAAGGATGTTTCGGCAACAAGGATAGGTTAAGAATGTGCCTTCCATTGGGTTATGGAGTCATGAAAGGAGATTACTTGCAAACAACTAGCCAAGGCTTTCACAGTGGAAAGTCATCTATACTAAAGGATCTTTCGGATATATGGTGGAATGGAACATCAAGAGTGAAGGTGAAAGAAGGAAAGAAACCCAATTTCTGTCTATAGATCAAGTTAGAGATCATTTAACTCCAGCACTGCTTAGACATACTCAAAGGTAGTTTTCAATGAAGTCACAAAGGGGGCAACTTATAGATCGGACACGAAAGGTCATTTAACTCTAGGTCCGCTTTAGCATGCTCCAAGGGGAAACAGAGATAGGATTTGACACAAAGCTATGTTCTATAGATCGAAGAAGGAATTTTAACCTTCCCTGCTTTGACACTAGCTAGGACATCCAAGCAACAAACCCAAATTCATACATCAACTAGTAGTGAATAACAAATTTGCTACATCGGTTAAATTACAAGCATTTTCTCTTAGATTCACAATAAGTAGAAAACATCAAAGACAAGAAGAGCAAAGGGGGATTAGGGTACCATGTGAGGGTATATCCTAATCCTAATGTATTGATTCTTATCGAAGAAATGTGAACAAATGATGATAAAAAATGAAATAAGAAAGGGAAACATCACCCGTAGTGATAGACCAGGATCCCTATGAAATTGCATTGATTAATTGATGAAAAACCAGTCACATACACTCGAGCTCGATGGCTAATACAATCCAAACTTTCCCTTCCTAGCCCACTACATTACAAACTACTCTACTACTCCCTCCCAAGACTATTCTAACAGTCAAAATGAATCCCTCTAATAGCAATGACAACAACCGAACCCTTTACAATGTGTTCTTCAGAATTCTTATAGGAGAATGAAAAAATAACAGAGTAGATGTGAATTAAATGGATCCATTAAGATAGAGTGGAGAAAGTATCCATGCCCATTCTACTTAATGGTTCCGTGTTGTACTCGTAGTCCGGTTTAGAGTCTTTGTCGTGTCGATTTTGACCTTTCGATGTGTTCTTGAATGTCCTTCCTGGCCGTTTGGAACTCTGTGCCGCCTTTCTAGAATTAGTGACCCGGATTAAAGGGTTCAGAGGCCACTCCATACCTCCATAAATATCGTCCGACGCCTTAAAGAAGCTTCTATCGCTGAAATACATTTAAGGGCTCGAGGAGGCATGGAGGCTTTAATGGGAAAGTGGACTATCCTGGAGAAAAACGTCCCATCGATATTTAAACACGTATATGAATGTTACATGTGCTCTTTAGTCTTCCAACTGCACCCTTTCCTTTTGAACCAGGATTAAAGTGTTTAATATTCAATTTTGGGCTTTAATCAATCTTTAAATCACTCGATGTCGTCACACCGACCACGGCTATAATGGCCTCTCTGTGATCTCTCGCAAAATAAAATAAACCCGTCACAAAACCCTGAGCATGGTGGAGAAATGTTGTGGAGGCCCGTGGAGTGGTGGCTCAACTGTGGAGGCAGTGGGGTTGACACATTGTAAAACTTTCGATTTGAAATGGTGCAATTGAGCACCAGCCCATCCGATCCGAGTCAAGATCGATGGTGGAGATTGAATTAGCGGGGAGGAAGACCGGGAGCGATGGGAGGGGAGCAATTGGGGATCTGGGCCATTGGATCTCGAGAGATCGACGGCTACGATCGGATCAGAGGATCGCGATTGGGGAAAACAAAAGGAGGGGACGCATGGGCTGGCACGATGCGATTAGTGTTGGGCCGTCGGATTTCGTATATATCAACGGCTCGTATCGCGACGAGAGTTCAATATAACAAACCTCATCGCATCGGAACTCCATGAGTTTACAAAGGAAAAGGCCTCGTGATGGAAGTCCCAATGCGATTATCGCCCTGTGGCTATAGCACTTAGTTCCGGGGCACATGGCATATGGGTAAATGGTTAAGGGGGCTGGCCTAAAAGGGGCTTAGCCTCGTCATAAAGTGGAAAGTTGGTTTTTGGCCTATTTTTAATGCATTTTAAGGCCAAAGGAGGCATTCGGGTAAAGGGAATAAGGGGTTTTAGGCCAAAGAAAGGTAATTTAAAGGGCTTACAAAGGGATATGGGATGATTTAAAGGGTTAATGAGGAATCAAGGGAGGGGGGAAGAAAGTGAGGAAAACATAGGTTTCATGGGAATGAGAAAATATGGAAAAGGGCCTTTTGGGCATTCTTCTTCACGATTAGAGAGGATTTATAAGGGAAACAACAAAGTGAGGGATTTCTCAAAGGACAGAGGCACAAGGAGGCTTCAAGGATGATGTGTTTTTCGTGAGGAAATGCATTCCTTGAAGGCTCAAAAATAGTTTAACCCCCGTTTGCTTGTCAAAAAATTCATAGGGGGCTAACAAAGGTTACAGCTTAAGGTTAAGGTTAAGGTTAGGGTAAGGTTCGTGTTAAGGTTTAGGGTAAGGTTAAGTGTAAGGTTAAGTTTAAGGTTAAGGTTACGTTAAGATTAAAGTTAAGATTAAGGTAAAAGTTTAAGGTTAGGTTAAGTGTAAAGTCAAGGTTAAGGTTAGGATAAGGTTCAAGTTACAAGTTTAGTCATGTTAAGGTTAGGTTAAGGTTGAGAATAAGGTTAGGGATAAGGTTTGGTTAACCTTAACCTTACCCTTAAGCTTATCTTAACTTAACCCCTAACCTTAACCCTAACCTTACCCTTAACCTCAACTATAACCTAACCCATAACCTTAACCTTCCAAAACCTTAACCTTAACTCTAACCTTAACCTTAACCTTAACCTCACCCTTATCCTTCACCTTAACCTTCACCTTAACTTGACCAAACCTTAACCTTAACCTTAAATTTACCCTTTATAACGTAACCTTAACCTTAACCTTAACTATAACCTAACCCTAACCTTAACCTTAACCATAACATTATAGTTTACCCTTAACCTTAACCTTAATTTTAACCTTAACCTAACCTTAACCATAACCTAATCTTAACCATAACCTTAACCCTCGACTTAACTATAACCTAACCCTAACCTTGACCAAACCCTTAAACTTAACCTTAACTTGAACATTTACCTAACCTTACCTTAACCTTAACCTTAACCCTAAGGTTAAGGTTAAGTTCAAGTTAACGTTAAGTTAGGTTAAGGTAGGTTATAGTTAGTTTAAGGTTAAGGTTAAGGTTAAGATAAGGTTAAGTTTAATGTTAGGGTTAATGTTATGGTTTAAAAGTTATGGGTCGTAACCTTAACCTTCACTATAACCTATTCTTAACATTAACCATTACATAACCTTAACCTTAACCTTAACCATAACCATAACCTTAACCTTTAACTTATCTATAACCTAAACCTACTTAACCTTAACCTAACCTCCTAACCTTGACTTTACGTTAACCTAACCTTTAACCCCTTAACCTTAACCTTCCCGTAACCATAACCTTAACATTGACATTACCCTTAACCTAACCTTAACCTTAACCTAACCCTAACTCGACCTTAACTATAACCTAACCCTAACTCTGACTAAACCTTAACTTTAACCTTAACTTAACCTAACCTTAACCTTAATCTTTCCCATAAACTTCACTATAAAATAACCTTAAGGTTAAGGTTATGGTTAAAGTGAAGGTTAGGTTGAGGGTAAAGTTAAGGTTAGAGTTAGGTTAAGGTTAAGGTTAAGGTTAGGTTAAGGCTAAAGTTAAGGTTAGGGTTAGGTTAAGGTTAAGGTTATGGTTTGATCCGGATTTATGCAGAACGCAATGGAATAAACATATAAACATAAAGACAGAGATGCAGTGGAAATAAAACTTCATTTCATTAATATCAAAGAACTCGAAATTTGCTTACGTATATAATGGAAATAAAACTAGCTAGGCGCTGGTAGCTATCTCCCAGAAGAGATGTGGTGGATATAGGCCTCCGAATCGTGTTACATTGAGGCTCGCAGTGCCCACATGCACATAATGGAAATAAGCTAAGCTAGGGTACTAGCAGCAGTATCCCTAAGAAGAGATGTGGCATCTACCAACCCCCGAACTATGTTATAATGTAGACATGATGGAGATGGGGTGAGCTAGAGTACTCGTGGTAGCGCTTATCTCCGCTTTTCCCAAAAAAGCGTCGTTTAGAGGCCTCAAAACGGCTCCGAAGTTTAAGACCCGAAAAATCGTGCTAAAAAATAGTAAGTTGTGCCGAAACTTACAAACTAAACAATCGATGGTGGGGGTTCAAATGGACTCGATGGGTGGCCACCAATATCCACCGGATTATTAATGCCCCAAACGGCTTCCAGGTGTGCAAGACCCGAAACCTCGCTATAAATAGTAAGTTGTCATCAGGCCGAAAAACTCGAAAGAATCGATGTCATGTCCAAATGGAATAGGTGGAAGGCCACCGATATCCACCCTAGATCATTCCTCCCTCCTTAGGGAGCAATGGTCTCCATTGCGTTAAGTTCCTCCATGGGGGGGGAAATTTTGCCGAACTTGGTGTTGGATTTAGATGTGCCACCGATGGGCAGCCATTGAAGGATCCGAAAAAAATTTGTCCATCATCGCGTCTCCTGCTTTCTCGAGGGCATCCTCGAGCAAGATTTTGA
Source organism: Pinus albicaulis (assembly GCA_034641835.2). Taxonomy (NCBI): domain Eukaryota; kingdom Viridiplantae; phylum Streptophyta; class Pinopsida; order Pinales; family Pinaceae; genus Pinus; species Pinus albicaulis. The sequence goes on from CM076569.1 coordinate 716,838,848, forward strand.
TAGGATCTCCCTGCTCCCTCTTCTTTCTTTCCTTCCGCCATGGGGGGTCATCAGGGTTGCGAGGTTGAACTCCTTATACCTTGGGCCGCGTTGGGGACATGAAGAGAAAAACGAGAGAAAGAACAAACCCGCTACGATATAACCTTGATCCGGATTTATGCTGGAACGCAATGCAGCAGTCGTATATAACCATAGAGACGAGAGATGCGGGGGAAATAACACTTCATTTCATTAATATCAAAAGAACTGAAATTTGCTTACGGACAAAATGGAAATAAAACTAGCTAGGGCGCTCGGTAGCTATCTCTCGAGAAGAGATGTGAGGCTACGATGCCTCCGAACAGTGTCGCTACATTGAGGCTCGCGAGCTTATTACGGACATAATGGAAATAAGCTAGCTTAGGGTATTGGCGGTGTATCCCGAGAAGAGATGTGTGATACCAGCTTCGAACTATGTTATAATGTAGACATGATGGAGATGGGGGTGAGCTAGGCATCGGGTAGCGCTTATCTCTTAGAAGAGATGTATCGGCTCCCCAACCCCCGAACTTTTTTACAATGAGGCTCGAGGGCCTATTTATTGTTGAGAAACAATGTAGAATCCGAAACGTCCAAAACCCTAAATCAGTAGGGAGATGAAGCGCCAAAAGCTGTGGGTCCCGTTTGGGTAAATTGGTGGTTCAACTTCCCGAGGGCGTAACTTTGGCATCCGATCTTCGTTTGACGCGATCAATAGCTCGTTAGAAAGATCTATCCGAGGAATTCAATTTTTTCAACGAGCAACATCGATCTATAGACCCATGTTGCTCTCCGTTTTCCCAAAAAGCGTCGTTTAGGGCCTCAAACGGCTCCTAAGTTTAAGACCCGAAATCTACTAAAAATAGTAAGTTGTGCCGAAACTTACAAACTGAAATAACCGATGGTGGGGGGTTCAAATGGACTCGATGGGTGGCCACCAATATCCACCCTGGATTATTAATGCCCCTAAAACGGCTTCGGTGTGCAAAGACCCGAAAACCTCGCTATAAATAGTAAGTCAGTGGTTTGAAAATCGAAAATCTGAAAGAATCGATGTTTGCGGGTCCAAATGGAATAGGTGGGAGGCCACCGATATCCACTGGATCATGGTTAGGCTAAGGTTAAGGTTAAGTTTAAGGGTAAAGTTAAGGTTAACATTAGGTTAAGGTTAAGGTTAAGATAAGGTTAAGGTTAAGGTTAGGTTAAGGGTAAAGTCAAGGTTAAGGTTAAGGTTAGGTTAAGGTTAAGGTTATGGTTAGCGTAAGGTTAGGGTAAAGGTTCAGTGTTAAGATTAAGGTTAAGAGTTTGGTCAAGGTTAGGGTTAGGTTATAGTTAAGGTCAAGGTAAGGTTAAGGTTAAGGTTAATGTTGTGGTTTTAGTTAGGTTAAGGTTAAGGTTAAGGGTAAGGTAAGGTTAAGGGTAAAGTTAAGGTTAAGTTTAAGATATGGGTTTAGTATGGTTAGGGTAAGGTTAAGGTTAGGTTAAGGGTAAATTTAAGGTTAAGGTTATCGCTAAGGTTAGGTTCAAGTTCAGACTTAAGGTTTAGGTTAGGGGAATGTTAAGGTGAAACTTAACGTTAGGGTTAAGGTTAAGGGTTTAGTCAAGTTAAGGTTAAGGTTAGGTAAAGGTTAGGTTTATTGGAAGGTTATAGGTTAAGTTAAGGTTAAGTTTAAGGTTAGTGTTAAGGTTAGGGTTAGGTTATAGTTAAGGTTAAGGTTAATGGTAAAGTTAAGGTCAAGGGTTAAGGGTTTGGTCAAGGTTAGGTTAGGTTATAGTGAAGATAAAGGTTAAGGTTATGGTTAGGGTAAGGTTAAGATAAGGTTAAGGTTAGGTTAAGGTTATGTTTAAGGTAAGGTTAAGGGTAAAAGTTAAGGTTAAGGTTAAGATAAGGTCAAGAGGAAGGTTAAGGTCAAGGTCAAGGTTAAGGTTAATGGTAAGGTTAACCTTAACCTAACCTTAACCTTAAACTTGACCTTAAATATAACCTTAACTCGACTAAACTGTAACCTTAACCTTAACCATAACCTTGACCAAACCCTTAAGTTTAGGTTAAGAGTAAAGTGAAGGTTAAGGTTATGGGAAGGTTAAGGTTAAGGTTAAGGTTACGGTTAAGGTTAGGGGAAGGTTAAGGTTAAAGTAAAGGTAAGGTGAATGTTATGTTTAAGGTTAAGGTTAGGTTAAGGGTAAAGTTTTGTTAGTGTCATTCTAGTCATACTACCATCATTGATCAAAATCGCTCTTTTTGCATTTGCATATTAGGAGTCTCGATAACAAATAAATTTCACCATTCCGTTAGGTCATGAATTCATTTATGGCGGTGATTTTGCATCGCTTTTTTACTCATATGAAATTATTGGTCGGATAAATCATTCTTGTAGACAAGACCGATCTCCCTATTAATAAAAGTATCTAGCAACAAACATTCAAATAGATTAATCTTTCTCTAAGCATGTAAGGTTTACAAAAATCTCTATAGAGGTGTAAAATACTTACCATATGTCCAACGCTTGTTTGAAGTCGTTGTTGTCCCTCGTGCACTTGAAGGAGTTTTCCTCATAAACCCTGTAGTCAAAAAACAAGAAAAAATATTACATAGCACCTGTATAGACATTATCATAAACCATGCTTATCATAGTGATCAAGGAATCTATGAAATAAACCATGAACAGAGAAGCTTATTTGAGAAAAAATGAGTATATTTGTATTAATTTCAAAAGAAGGAAAAACCTTACAACACGAGCCTTGATGTTGTATAGGCCTTCCAGAGGGTTCGAAGTAGGGAGTCTCCTCTACTTTGATAAGCTCTGCACTCCTCCAACCAAGACAAGTAGAGGTATGTAATCTCTCCTCACAAAAGTCTTAGTCAACCGAGTCTAAATCTCAACAACACTTAACCTCAAATCTTCTTAAGCTTGAACTCCCTTTGAGGCTACCCAATGCCTCTTTTTATAGTGGAAAAGAGGAGGTTTTATATTCCAAGTATGAAGGGATAGAATCCTCCTTCAAAGGGATAAGTTCCTCAAATCAAGGGGTTAGCTCCATAAGGTAAGGGATTCATGCACCTCACAAGAGCGGTTCTCACATCGCAAGATCCATTCTAGAAGCTTCCAGAATTTACTTTAATTGAGATTTTTTGGAATTTAATTGTGCCTTTTTTGATCTTACAAGGGGTCCGCACCTATAAAAAAATATAAAGTGTGTTCGAGTATGCAGGGGAGATCCGAACATTGGGTGCGGGACCACAGAAAGATAGCTAGAAAGTGTGACAACGAAAGTTTAGGAGACTTTTAGGAAATTTTTTCCTGATTCTCAAGGCTTGACATGATGAACTGATATGTTAGACTTTTAGTAGGGGGGAAGTATGAGTATAAATTAGCTCATACACATAGCAGAATGTCAGAATGACAAATTTTTCAGAGTGTAACGATTACCCCCTAAAGTGCAAAGTCCGGAATAGATTAAACTAAAGTCTGTCATATATGAAGAGTGCAGTACTTTATCATTTCAAGGATCATCCCGTGGACACCCCAGCTGAAACCCGTAAAAACATTCAAAAGAAAAAATACATATGTATACATATCATCGCTAAGGTAGGCATTCCCATACTTAGATCAAAACTAACTAGAAACTAATTCAAACTGTTACGATACAGAATGATTTTGAGTACATCATAGTATAGACATGTGTAGACACAAGTATGGACACATCCATCTATTTATAAATAGTCCAATGAATAAATGATAATAAAATTCCTCGCAACCTAGATGGTAGAAACTAGATCCGTGGTCTTGATTTCTCGCATCTCGAACTAGTACGATTCTATCCATGTGATTAAATGTGTTGAAGTCGAACATGGTAGAAACCACTTGATTACCGATCAATGATGTGAATTGTTAACAAGTGTGAGAGAAACCACCAAGTAATGTCAATGTCTCTCAAAGTACTTAGTACAATCCATGAAATGTGAATGAATGAGTTGAAGTCGAACATGTCACGGAATCATTCGATCGAAGGTCAATAATGCAACCTCGTCATAGAAGGCAGAAACCCGCCATTAAGGCATGCATATTTCAAGGTACTAACGATTTATGGATCAAATTCCTAGATAATGAGTTGTTTGTCGATAGAAAGTGATCCGTCGTAGGCAAGCCCACAACATGAAATCATAGATCAATTTTTTGAAGAAATATATTGGCAACGGGATCGACTCAGTGGATGGTCAAAATGGATGACATATATCTTGCGGATGAATGGTTTATTTTAACTATTCTCTTGAACACATAACGACAAAGTAGATGGCTTGGTGACAATTGACCCAAAGTTAATACCCAGAAACCCGGATGAAGACTTTCAATAAGGTTTGACTAACTGTCGTGCAAAGGATTTCCCAACCCGTGTGAAGGAAAGTGTCGTGTTCAAGAGTGGTTGACTCGAATTTTTCAAAAAAATCAAAATACAACAAACACACCCATTTTTATCTCTTTTCCCCCACCATTTCGCAAGTACCTCTTTATTTTTGACAAGCTTGAGGAGGATAACATTTTCTTGTTTATAATCTCACCCTTTGGATGAGTCCAACTTAGTTTAAGATTTGAACCCTAAGAAGGAGTGGTTCGTTCCTATTTAAAATTGAACGGGTCCTTTAATGTTACATTTTAACGAGTCTAGTATAGGATAAACTCGATGTTTTTTCAATTTTAGGGAGTCGAAGAAAAAAACTTAAGAAAACTCCATGGGTGTACTTTTTTCGTAAATTTAGTCTCTCGAGCCCGAAAAGGATAAAATAATGTAGGAGAGAACTCTATTGACCGTAATTAGTCAACCTATACCTTTTTTCATAAATAGTCCATTTCCATTTCAGTAAAAGGGGGTAAACTTATACTAAAAGGACGACCGTTCATTTACTTTAACGAGTTTCGAATAGTCAAGTACTCGACAATCTTTTAATTTTTAGAGAGTCCGAAAAAGGGCTTAAAAGAGAACACCGGGGTTTCGCTTTTTCGTAATTTTCAATAGTCTGAAAAAGTGATAAAAAGTATACTCAGTAGTTTCGCTTTTTTTCGTAAATTTTAACGAGTTCAAAAAAAGGCATAAAAAATATACTCCCTGTTTTCTCTTTTTCGTAAGTTTTAACGAGTTCGGAAAAAGGGATAAAAAATGTACTCATGTGGTTGACTTTCAATTTAATTAACGAGCAGGAAAAGACGAAAAGAACTCGGCATTTTCATGTGTTTTACGAGAATGAAAGATAGCAAAAATAATCTCCAGATTTTCATGAGTTTAGCAAAGTCTTGAAAATAACCGAAATTGACTCAAGATAGGTTTCATTTTTACAAAATCTTGAAACCGAGAAAAAACTATGCTTCGAGTGGTTTCATTTTTTACACAAGCTTGAAAATAGACATAAAACCGTAGCTTGATGCCCCCTAAGCGTAACTGCTAGAGCGCATGCCCCTCAGACTTCATTTCATTCAACTAAGTACACTGCTGGTAATTAATAGGTCTGGATGGAATGAAGGTTCATTTACGAGATCATACGAAAGACCCGACCCTAAAAACTGTAAGAAAATTTTGCAAAAACTAACCTAAATATATGACTTAACATTTATGAGATCTATTCAAAGACTCAACTCAATTAGGGGAGGATTTGTTTCATTTTTTTAACGATCTTGACACAGAAAAGAACTATGCTCATGGCAAACGTGTTTCATTTTTTTAACAAGGTTGACACAGTAAAAAGAAACTATCCTCGTATCTACTCTCTACAATCTACCTATATAACCTACTCGATTCATTTTTTTAATGAGGTTAACATAAGAAAAAGAACCGTCCTCATACCGATTCATGTTTTAATGAGGTTGACTCGATAAAAAGAACTATCCTTTGACTAACCGATTCATTTTTTTTAATGAGGTTGACACGGAAAAGAACTATCCTCATACTTGATTCATTTTTTTAACGAGGTTGACTCGATAAAAGAACTATCCTCGGCTACATGTTTCTAATCTATCAATATACTCTCTACAATCTACCTACTATTTCATTTTTTAATGAGGTTGACAACGGAAAGAAGCTGTCCCTCATCGTTGACCGATTCATTTTTTTAACGAGGTTGACACGGTAAAGAACTATCCTCCCGACCATCGATTCATTTTTTTAACGAGGTTGACACATGAAAATAACTTTCCTCATACCTAATTCATTTTTTCAATGAGGTTGACATAGTAAAAAGGAACTTTCCTCGAAAGTCGATTCATTTTTTTAATAAGGTTGACATAGGAAAAGGAACTATCCTCGGAGACACTCGTTTCATTTTTTAAAGAGGTTGGCACAAGAAAAGGAACTTTCCTCGCAGAAGCTTGTTTCATTTTTTAAAACGAGCTTGACGTAAGAAAAAGGAACTATGCTCATGACTAACTCGATTCATTTTTTTTAATGAGGTTGACACGATAAAAGGAACTATCCTCACCAACCACCGATCATGGCTTCCAAGAGGTCTTCATCGGAAGGAAGAATAGTTCTCCGGAAGGAACACATGTCAAGGGACTCAAAAGGGATAAGAACATCACGTTCAAACAATCCCATAGAGTTTTCCATGTCAATTACCGGATCTAAGTCAAAGGAAGACGAGCAAAAAAAGTGAGAGTCTCGCTTTACATCGGTAACTAAAAACATGGGACTAGTTTGCCACATAATTAACCCATGACGGGGTAGATAGCACTTGCATATGAGGAACATTCAAAGATGTCGGATTATTGGTAATCGAATCAAGACTAGGGAATGAAAGCTAGTCTACGATCATAATATTTCCATTGTGAGGGTAAAGACATCACACGAAAGAGTGCTCGACATGACAACTTTTCATTGCATAGACATAGTCTCGCCCAAGGAGTAAATTGAAATCCAAGGGGCCTCAAACTACCATAAGATCAATACGAGACAGCTTTACCTTCCAAAGTAATAGAAAACTTAGGAAGGATCCCTAAAGTTTCACTAATGGTTTTGTTAAAAGCTTTCAAATTCTTTGTAATAGGCACAAGTCGAGGAGAACCCAAAGCTTTCCAAGTAATTGAGGATAAAATACTAACAAAAGCACCTTCATCTACTGATGTGTAGTGTATGTCCCTACCACCAAAACTTCACAATGATTTGGGAAAGGGATAGAGGAAGGAAGATGAGCTTTTGTCGAGTCTATTCCAATCAAAGGAAAAGACCTCGGTGTTTGGATGGGATTTTGTAGAAACAGGTGAAATGCAGCGTAGAAGAATCTAATGTAACAAGAAGAACTTGAGTGGTATGAAAGTTCACTCTCTAAAGGGAGAGTGGGATCGACCGAATGTGAAATTGAATCGACTACTTGATCAACTAATGGATCATCAACCTTAGTGATATGAGTTTCACTCTCCAATGAGAAGAGTGGAAAGATCGCCTCGTACTTGGAAAAGTGGAATCACGTACTTTAGATCAGCTCAATCACGCGTTGATGGTAGGTTGGGAGAAAGTTTACGGTAACTCGGTTGGAAATTCTTGTTATGGAACAACAAGGTTTTCCAACAATTTTTAAGCTTCATCCATGTGAGGGAAAATGTGAGTTTTGATGAAACCCTTTGCATAACTTACAAGGAAACCAAACTTTACCATTTTTCCCCTGGAACCTAACTATCACTAGTTGATGGATCAATGGAAAGTTGATGAGATTTTTTTCGACCATACTTCCAAGACCTTTGAATACTCGGACAATTGATAAGGAAGTGGTCACCCTTACAAAGCTTGTAAGGGTATTTTGGTTTACGATGCATGTTGGAGGTTTCCTCAACACAACTAACACTTACAACCATGGTTGGGTCTGGTTGATTTCTTTCTTATCTTTGCTTCTTCTTCTCCTTCTTCCTCCCTTTCTTCTTCCTTCTTAGCCACTTGGTTACTAGCGTCAAGGCTTTTACCAAGTGAAGAGGAAGAAATGAGGAAGAAATATAAGGTAAAGGGTTAATAGAAGGTTGGTTATGTTGAGATGGTGAACTCTGTTGAAATGAAGCATCCGGTTGAGGTGGAACAAATGGAGTATTCGAGACAACAAAGTTGAAAATAACCATATCGGTAAACCTATTGTAAATCCAGGTAATGAAAATGTAGCCATATAAGGAGGACCAACATTTCCAAAACAAGGAAAAGTACTAGGATTCTCGTTAAGAGGGGTTCCTTGGTTGGTAAATTACGGAACAATTGCCATTATATTCAACTTCAGTGAATTTTATTAACAATTTAAAACTAAAACTAACAATTCACAATTCACACCTAAAAATTAAAATTCACAATTCACACCTATGGTCTCTAAAATTAAAAAACAAACAAATTAACACGTGCTATCAAATCTAGGAGTCAAACCACACACAAATAGTAAACTTCTCGTACTAAAAACACTAGTTGGTGATGAAATCCAACATCATATAATTTAATACTGAAAGGGCGAGTTGGAACAGATACCTGAAAACTCTGCTAATGAAATAGACCGGCACAAGTTTCTTCACAAAACCATCTCGAGTGAAGAGAACCCCCCGCAGAGTCCAAGTGATTCTAGTCGATGTCTTCTCCGTGTACAGTGAGATCTTTCCTTCACCAGTCACCTTAGGAAAATAATCTTAAGCTTATGGACACTAAGGTTACCAACAAAGTAACAAATACAATCGGGAGAACAGTCTACGATCCGATTCCACGCGCAAGGGCAGAGTAACAAAGCTCAATCCCCTTGAAAGGCTCCTCGACATGGTCAATCCGAGGTTTACTGACAAAGTGACCCCCAAAGCTCCTCGACAATGGTTAATCTGAGGTTTACCATTTTATAATGCTGCACAAAATCTTCTATCTTCCCCAATGAAATAGAATTTAATTGTCTCAAAGGTTTGGACATGATCTCATGATTGACTTGCTTTAAGAGAAGTGTCCCAGATTGTATCAATTACAATTGGATTTATTTCCTACCGCGCAATTTATCTACTTGTTTGTTTTTGTTGCTTTGGAAATTTAACTACAACCTATTACAAAGCACTAATCCTGAGCTAGATTGGTGGAAAGAGCCCTAAAAATGTAAAAAATTACTAGATGAATTTTAATTAAGCGTTTTGTTATTTAGGTTGTTATTACTCAAAAGGGTAAATGGATATGAAACCAATGGTGTTATGACCCTATCTGAAACTGAAATGAAATCGAATATGATAGTGTAATCTTTTCAATTCGATGAATCCTAAGTAAAGTAAGAAGAGAGTTTCCATTCACTTCCAACAATGCAAAAAAATTGATCAAGAAGAGAAAATAGAACAAATTTCTCTAATGCACTAATTTAATCAAGAAAAACTAATACAAATCAATCCCAATTTTTTTTCATATATATTTTTTCTAAAACAAGCATAAAAACATCTAAATTCAAATCAAAGAAAACTGATCTAAATCTATGATTGATTTTTCGTAATGTAAGCTATGCAACTGTAATCTCATGCATAATTCATATTCGAAAAATGAGAATTCTAATTATGAAAATGTGATCTATGCAAGATAATTCTCAAACACAAGATGATTCTAATGTAATCTAAGAACCAATCAAGTGGAAGTCAAGAAAATCTGAGTGAGAGTTCCAAAGATCAAAAAAAACACTTAAAGGTGATTAACACTCATACACAATTTAGCTTCCCCCCCACCCCCGCGGCGAAATGAGGGGAAATGTTTTTTGCAAAAACAAATGCAAAAAAGATGCAAAAATTGTGAAAAGATTGAGACAAACCTCCAAGTAATGACTAAAGGAAATAAAATTAAGAATTTCTCAAAAAAGAGACTCAAAAACACCCAATTAACTTAATGGAGATTGATGAGATGAAAATTTGTTGAAAGAAATTCGTAAACAAGATATTTTTGACGAGAAAAATACGGATCTAGGTAGATGCTAAGAATCCTAAATCAAAATCTAAACTAAACTGAAAAAAGAAATCTAAATTTTTTCAAAAAAATTTAACAAGGTCCGCAATCCCCAAAAGTAACGAGTGCGGTCCCACATCGTTTACTTAAGGAAAGTGTGAAACCGCACACTCATGCAAAAGAACAAAGTGCGGTCCCCAGAATAAGTTCAAGAAAAAAACTTAAAAGATTTCAAAATTTTCAAAAAACAGAGAGAAAACCTAAGCTACCCGGCAGATATCCATCAATCAAAAAAACCAGGAAAAAACTTTTCCTCAAATAAAAATAAAAGAGAACCAAAAACAACAAGTTCTTTCCCTCAAAGTAGAGTCGCCAATTTGTTGGCCGGATAAATCGTTCTTGCGGACAAGATCGATCTCCCATAGTACTGAAAGTATGTAGCAACAAACAACCAAATAGACTAATCTTTCTCTAAGCATGTAAGGTTTACAAAAATCTCTATAGAGGTGTAAAATACTTACCGTATGTCTAGCGCTTGTTTGAAGTCGTTGTTGTCCCTCGTGCACTTGAAGGAGTTTTCCTCGTAAACCCTGCAGTCACAAACAAGAAAAAATATTACATAGCACCTATATAGACATTATCATAAACCATGCTTATCATAGTGATCAAGGAATCTATGAGACCAACCATGAACAGAGATAGCTTATTGAGAAAAATGAGTATATTTGTATTAATTTCAAAAGCAGAAACACCTTTGCAACCTTTGAGCTCAGTGTCTGTACAGAGCCTTCCGAGATCAAAGCAAGAGTCTCCTATTAGGAAAAAATACTAAGAGGGGGTGAATCGAGTATTATGCGGACAATAAAACTTTGATATTTCTTTCTTAAAACCCATACGCTACTTTCTCGAAGACAACTCGCGTATATACGTGGATATCCTTTACAGTAACTCGCGTATATCCGGTGATCTAATTATGCATTTAGTTCTTGACTTAGATCATTGCATTACTCATTCATCGGGATGTTTAGAAAATAGTAAACAGGGTAAAGAGGAAAGAAACAATAACTATCACACATAGAAACACACATGAACACTAGGATTTTGGGTGGAAACCCAATTAGGGAGAAAACCACCGCTGACCGTCGTCTCGCTTTCAATATTTATTGTTAAGAAAAATTCTTACAACATGTGCTAGCGCGGACTACAGCAACATGGAGGCACATCCCACCTAGAGAGGGCTACAACCTTTCTCATTTACCAAGACCTCTCCGGAAGGGAGCAACAACCCCACTGCTCTTACTTTACCAGCCCTCACCCGGAAGGGAGCTACTACCCCCGATACCATCATCGCGTAAAGCTTCTACTTTCGCGACCGAAGGCTTCAACCCTCGTATCCACTACGACCACGTTTCATCAATTTTCAAACCGGATCAAACAACTCAACACAACCCTGTACTTATCAACAAACAACCTTTTCCCAGCGCTTCAAATAGAATAGTGAAACCATCGTAACCTGAATATCGAGACAACTCGTACTTCGAATAAATCGTGTGAAAACACATTCAACCTTGAACAACCATTAGATCGTATATCATACGATGCTTTTTATTTAATCGTACACACGTATATACGTGATTTTCATGAAGCGAAGCAACGACATATCCTGGTGCATTTACCAAAATAACCCTAATCGCTCTATACGCACCTTTGTTTAAACGCATCCACGTATATACGCGCTTTTTCACAAAAATGAACCTATGTATAGATCTATAAAAGATAAAATTTACACTATAGTACCCGTATCTATGAACTTACCTAGATTTTTCAAGATCTTACAATATATTTGCACCGTGTCTCCATTACTTTCGCATCATCCCTCAGAGATCTTATCCTTTAGATCTAGAGGTCTTGAACCTTCATCATGTTCATAGGCATCATAGATTTAGATCTATCAATTAAGAAAAATTTCAACCATGCATTAACTTCGGGAGTGAAGTATTCATTAGAAAGTCCTGGACACTTGCACACACTTGCACAATGAATTTCTTATCCTTATATAAGTTTAGCCTTTGTCAATACCATGAGCCAAAACCACACAACTTCTGATGGTATTCCCGGACGGGACCCAAAATAGATATTCAAGCGCTCAATACAAGGGGTAACACCATGGTAAGAACCCCCGGTTTTATATCTTTAGAGCGCAATTAGGCATACGCGACTTGGCACTTACTTTTCCACGTACATGCGCTACTTCGCCTTGACAAACCCATGTATGCATAGTGACATGTCTTATTCATCATTGCTTTGGTCCTTCTAATTTCCTTTCTTCTCAGACTTTGGATGATCCGTAGATACATCATATTGAGAAAACACATGCCAACAATATCCACATCATATTTAAATCATCATCAAATAGGTTGCCATCAACGTTATCAAGTAGGTTGCCATCAAGGACAACACTGCATCATATTGCCAACAATGCCCCTTTGGACTTGATGGAAACCATGATGGTGTTTGATCACCACAACAGAGTAGATACATTAAGCATAATGATATTCTTCCTTATTCAAACACCATGTCACTCTCCCCTTTGACATCAAGGCAAAGGCGATCAAAACCAACACAAGGTTACAGCACCGAGTCCATGATGTATGCTCAAACATATTTTTCAATGAAGTACATGACTCCATGACCTTCCTATCACCAAGGACTCATACTTACATCAAAGATCCAACCAAGTGGATTTCACATTTGACTCAACTACCCTACAAAGTGGGTTTACAATTTGAACGAGTCCTTACATGATTGAATATTACAATTTTACATCATAGGTCTCAACATGACCTTTTTCAACAAATTACAAATATAAATTTTTATAACCAATACCAGAAAGACTTCAAGAGAGAGATCATATTACGGAACCATCATAATGCCAAAATGCATTATACCAAGAAGGTTAATGCTAAAAGGTGCTTCCAATGCATCCTTTCCATATGACCAAAGCTCCCCTGCGCGTGCAGCTATCCCGAACACTTTCAACATAAAATCATCAAGGGCATATCTTCACCCCAATAGAGAATGGAAACGTAAATATAAGAGATGAAATACCACCGTATACTCCAAACCACATCGATATACCAACAACACCTGACTTGTCAGTCAAGAAATGTTGACCTTCGAAAAAATTGTCAAAGCAAACCACTCATACGCGATTTTTTGTGTATGAACTCACATATATACGCGATTCGTCTTTCAAGAAACCCGCGTATCCACTTTAATCTTCGAATTCTACGAGATTTGTTCTTCCGATCGCGCAAAGACTATTTCCGCACTTTTGTCTTAGATATTCAAATGCTTCCCCCGGCGCAGTGTTTGCAAAGATATCGGCTAACTTGTTCTTTGGAGGGAACATATTCCAACTTCACCTTTTTGTTCAATCACTTGTTCATGTAAGAAGTGATACCTTTATGGGAATGTGCTTGGTCTTTGAATGCATAACATGATTCTTTGAGATACCGATGGCACTTGTATTATCACACAAAGGGAGATAGAGTGTGTACATTTTGATTTAAATCTGGTAAGAGTTTGCAATCATCCAAAGGAGTTGAGTGCAACAAGATGCGGCAGCCACATATTCTGCTTCTGCTGTAGATAAGGAAATAGAATTTTGCTTCTTGCTGAACCAAGATACTAACCGGGGTCCCATATAGAATGCACCACCACTAGTGCTTTTCCGATCATCAACATTTCCAGCCCAATCTGCATCAGTGTAAGCATGAAGAGTAAGATCAGCATTCTTTGGATACCATAGTCCAAAGTCTTGAGTTCCTTGTAGATATTTGAATATTCTTTTGACGGCCTGAAGGTGAGACTCTTTTGGATTATCTTGGAATCGTCCAACAATCCCAACTGCATGCATAATGTCTGGTCTAGTCCCAGTGAGATAAAGTAGGCTTCCTATCATTGATCTATATTCTGGTTGATTCACCGCGGGAGAATCATCATGAGAACTGAGGTTACATCCGGTTATCGTTGGTGTACTTACGGGTTTGCATTCTTCCATGCCATACTTCTTCAAAATTTGCTTAAGATATTTTTCTTGTGATAAGAATATTCCATCTGCAGTTTGATGCACTTGCAACCCAAGAAAGAATGTTAGTTCTCCAAGTAAGGACATTTCAAATTCTTGCTGGATGACCGAAGCAAATTTCTTACTCATAGATTCTTTATTACTCCCAAAAATGATGTCATCAACATATACAACCACAATCAATAGTTTATCATTTTCAACCTTTGTGTATAAGTTGCTATCAGCAGACCCCTTTGAAAATCCTTGTTGATGAAGATATTTGTCGAGACGATAATACCATGCCCTTGGAGCTTGTTTGAGACCATATAGAGCCTTTTTAAGTTTAAAAAAAAGATTTTCATCATTTCCCAAAATGAATCCTTCCGGTTGTTCTATATACACTTCTTCTTCTAGATCACCATTGAGAAAAGCAGATTTAACGTCCATTTGATAAACTTTGATTTGTTGAAAACTTGAAAAAGCAAGAAACATTCTTATGGCTTCAAGTCTAGCTACAGGAGCAAAAGTTTCTTCAAAGTATATACCTTCTTGTTGAGTATACCCCTTGCAAACAAGTCTAGCTTTGTTTCTTACAACATCCCCATTCTCATTTAACTTGTTTTTGAATATCCATTTAGTTCCAATGACATTTTGTTATGAGGTCTTGGTACTAATTCCCAAGTGTGATTCTTTTCAATTTGATCAAGCTCTTCATTCATGGCTTGAACCCAACATTCATCTTTGCTAGCTTGATTGACATTGTGTGGTTCAATAGTGGACAGAAATGCCAGATAGCTAGAGGAACCCACAAGAGTCCTTCTCGTTTGTACACCGGATGCCTTATCTCCCAAAATTTGAGATTCTGGATGATTCTTTTGAACATATCTGGAAGGAGACTTTTCAGATAAATCATCTTCATGTTCTTCATTGGGTTCACCGTCTATATATTGCTATTTGAAGCAGAAGGACATATGTCATCATCGTCTACAGCTGTTGTTTGTTTTTCTTCTTTAGGAGCTGCAGGAGACTCATCAATAACAACATCAATACATTCAACAATATTTTGAAGCCTTTTATTGTAACATTTGTATGCTCTGCTTGTAGATGAGTAACCAAGAAGTATCCCTTCATCTGATCTAGGTTCAAACTTGCCAAGCTTTTCATCATTATTTTTGATAAAGCATTTACTTCAAAAAACTCTAAAATGCTTCACAGAGGGAGAATTACCATACCAGAGTTCATATGGAGTTTTGTCACTATTTACCCGAACATGTGCCTTGTTGAGAATGTTTGCTGCTGTATGTGTTGCTTCTCCCCAGAAAATGTCAGGTGTTCCAGAATCATCAAGCATAGCTCTAGCCATTTGTTGAATTGTTCTATTCATTCTTTCTGCTACGCCATTTTGTTGTGGGGTGCCTGCTACAGAGAACTGTCTTTTTATGCCATGTTGTTCACAAAATTCAAGGAATTCATTTGAAGTATATTCTCCTCCTCGATCAGATCTAAGACACTTGATTTTTAGATCTAATTCATTTTCCACCAATGCTTTGAAGATCTGAAAATTTTCAAATGCTTCATCTTTGTGTTTAATCAACCCGATCCAACACATTCTAGAGAAATCATCAATAAATAAGATATAGTATTCTTCCCCACGTGGTGAATTTTTCCTCATAGGTCCACATATGTCAGTATGAATGAGTTCAAGAGGCTTACTTGATGATCCTTCTTTGGCATTAAATTGTACTTTGGTCTGCTTACCGAATTGGCAAGATTTGCATATGATACTCTCTGGTAGAGTAATATTGGGAAGACCACGAACAACTTGAAGTCTGCTTGCTTTGTTGATTTGAGAGAAGCTCAGATGCCCCAGCCTTCTATGCCATAGCCAATTTTCTGAAGATTTGCTCAAGTAACATTGATCTTTGCAGTTCTTCAATACATACAGGTTGCTTGGAGTTCTTTTCCCTTTTATAATAGTTTTACTTGTATCAAGATCACGAACCACACATTCTTTTGAACTAAAGACAACTTCTGTTCCTTGATCACACATTTGACTTACACTTAACAGGTTATGCCTTAATCCATTCACATACATGACATCATTAGCCTTCACCTTTTCTTTTAGAAACACAGACCCTTTTCCTTTAATTACAGCAGGAGTATCATTTCCAAATGTAACTTTCTTTTCCTTTTCTAGAGCATTATATGCAAGAAGTTTGCTTTTGTCACCTGTCATGTGTCTCGAGCATCCACTATCAATGTACCATTGATTTTATTCACCTTCTGAAAACAACGCTATCCCACAATTTTCAACCTGTAATTCCTTCTTTTTCCATACTTTGGAACTTGAAGGAAAGTGCAGTTTTGGCTGAACTTTGCTCCTGCATTCAGATTCTTCATGGCCAAAGTTATTGCAATAAGTACATTCAACTTCATTTTGAAGAGGAGAAAAGTTGTTATAGGTGTTCTTCTTTGGTTCAATATCCATCCTTTTCTTTCTTGCTTCTCTTGTCATGATGGTTTTATATGCAACACATTGAACAGCTTTATGACCAAAATTGTGACATGAGAAACATTGTCCATTGAAGTAGAAATTTCTGTGATCATGAAATATTCTGTTCGAATTTACCTGTTGGTTGTTGCTCCTTTGAGAGATATCCCTGTTAATGTTCCTTGAGTTGTGATGATCATGCTTTGCCTGTAAAGATTCTTTATTCCCTTGCTAAGCGGCTGAATGTAGTAAACCAGTTGTAGCTGCTTTTAGATAACTTGGTGCTGAAGTATGAGAAGATTCTCTGGTATATCCAAGACTTGTCTTTATAAGAGGAGAACTTTGAACCTTGATAATTTCATCTAAGGTTTCAGATCATTTAGCAAATCTAATATTCAGAGTCTTTACTTTCTCAAGTTCTTTTCTTAGACTTACTACTTCACATTCTAAATTCTCATTATGTTTCTTCGCTTCTTCATTCTGCCTTTTCAGAGTCTCTATGATTATTTTACTTTCTTCCAAGCATATTTTGAGTTGATTGTTTTGATCAAGAATATCATTGTCATCTAGAGCATCCATAAAAACATCCTTGTCTTCTCTAGAATCATTTTCCAATGCCATGAGAAGTCTAAGATCTTGTTCACATTCTTCCTCACTATCAGATAACCCATCACTGTCTTCATTAGTATAATAACTTTTCTTAGTGCTAGATCGGTTCTTATTCCTTCTTGCTACTTCTTTCCCTTTAGCATATGTTTCTTTATAAGGACACTTTGCAGCATAATGACCAACTCTTCCACAATCAAAACATTTGAAAGGAAGCTTACCTTTGAATCTTCCAGTTCCTAGTTGGAGTCTTCTCACAAAGTTTGCCTCATCTTCTTCTTATATATATCCTGTCCCTTCCTTTTGAACTTCTTTCCCTTTTGTAGAAGATTTAAAAACAGCCTCTTTGACTTCAGATGGTCCTCCTCTCCTCATTTCATATGCAGTCAGTATGCCATGAAGTTACACCATGGTAAGAGTTTGAAGATCCTGTTTTTCTTCAAGAGCAAAGAATTTTGATTCAAATTTTGCTGTTACTGATCTTAAGATTTGCTCAACCAAAGTAGATTCTGCTATTGTTTCTCCCAGGTTTCTCATACGATTTACAATATCATCAAGACGTAAAAAGAAACTAGCAATACTCTCATCGTTATGCATTCTCAAATTTTCATATTCAATTCTGAGAGTTTGGAGTTTTGCACTTTTTACCTTTGCATCACCTTCATAGCTTAGGATGATTTTGTCCCATATTGCCTTTGCTGTATTCAGCTGCATAACCTTGACAAATTCTGATTCAGTTAGACTTCCCAATAGTGCATTGACCATTTTTGCATTTGTTTCATAATTCTTCTTTTCCGTTGGATCTGTTGGTACTGCGGCTGGATATTGATATCCTTGTTCAACAATGGCCCATATATCTGCTCCCATAGACTGAAGATAGGATATCATCCTTATTTTCCAGAAGATTAAATTTATTCTGTTAAAGAGTGGAGGCTTGATAGATGCTGTTCCATCTTGATTGCTCATCTTGCTTGATCTTCCTTCTAGCGGCTAAGATTTTTCAGAAGGACCTTCTCTGATACCAATTGTTGGAAAAATACAGAGAGGGGGGTGAATCAAAGATTTTATGCATAATAAAATCTACTTTTCCTTTTCTAAAATTAATTCGCTACTTTTCATATTAATTAGCGTATATACGCGGATATCTCGTAGAACTGCTACGCTCGTAGATTTAATTATACATTCAAATCTTAACTTAGATCATTGTATTATTCATTCATCAGATATTTCAGAAAAGAGTAAACAGGTGCAGAAAGAACAGAATAATCATCACACATAGTCAACACACATGAACACCAGGATTTTTAGGTGGAAACCCAATTCGGGAGAAAACCACCGCTGCCGTCGTCTCAGTCTTCAATATTTATTATAAAGAAAAACTTTTTACAATCATGTACTGGCGCAGACTCATACCAGCACGCAGGCACCCACCTGCAGAAGGCTACAATCTTCTCTCGTTTACCAGCCACACCTGGAAGGGAGCAACAACCCCCTGCTCTCATTTACCAGCCTCACCTAGAAGGGAGCTACTACCCCCTGATCTTAGCACCAGCCTCTGCTGGCAGAAAGTTTCTACTTTCAGACTGAAGGCTTCAACCCTCAGATCCACTGCAGACCACGTTTCATCAATTTTCAAACTGGATCCAACAACTCCAACACAACCCTTCACTTCTCAACAAAAATACTTTGCCCAATGCTACAAACAGAACAATGAAACCACTGTAACCATAATATCAGTGATAACCCAGAATTCAGAACAGACATTCAGAAACGTATTCAAATTTGAGACCTCATTAATTCAGATGCCATACGCGCTTTCAGTATATTAGACCCGCGTATGTACGCGTATTTAAAAAGATGAACCCGCGTATACTTCAGTAAATTCTTCAAATAAACCCTAACTGCACATACGCGCTTTTTCCTGAATTGATCCGCGTATACACGCGCTTTTCACGAACTGAACCTACGTATGGATCTATATAAGATAAATTTTGCAGAACAGACCAAATATATGAACCTACCCAGATTTCTTTCAACTTCTTCAATAGATTTGTGCCAGGTCTTCATCACTTCTTTTCAGATTATCCAAGAGATTCACCATTTCAAGATCTAGAGATCTTGAACCTTCATCATGTTCATAGATGCATCATAGATTCAGATCTATCAGTTAAGAGAAGAGTTCAACAATACAGATATACTTTAGAGTGAAGTATTCATTAAAGCCCTGACTTATGCACACATTGCACAATGAATTTCTTCTCCTTATATAAGTTTACCCTTTATCAATACCATGAGCCAAAACCACATTACTTCCAATGGTATTCCTGGACGGGATCAAATAGACAACCTAGCGCTCAATACAATGGGTCAATACCATGGTAATGCCCCTTGGTATTCTAAATTTGGAGCGCAAAAGACCATACGCGAATTTCCACGTACTTTTCCGCGTGCATACGCACTTTCTCCTTCACAAACCCGCGTATGCCTTGTAACCCACATTTTCATCATTGTTCTAGCCCATTCTGGAAATTCTTTCTTCTGCACCTTCTGTACTGATGGTAGACACTTCAGATGTTCATCATTTACCAGCTCATTAAGTCAAGAACAACTTCATCAAGGAGGTTGCCATCATCTTCATCAAGTGGGTTGCCATCAAGGACAACACTCTGCATCATATTTCCAACAATCTCCCCCTTTGGACTTGATGGAAACCACGATGGTGTTTGATCACCACAATAGATAGATACATTAAAAATACAATGACACCATGTCACTTTTGACACCATTCATTCTTTTTATTCAAACACCATGTCACTCTCCCCCTTTGAAATCAAGGGCAAAGGGCAGACCAAAACCAACACAAGGTTTTTCTCCTCATCTGCAGATCTGATGTGCACTGAAGTGACCATGCTCCCCCTGAGTTCATGCTGAATCTTCAAACATATTTTTCAATGAAGTATATGACTCTATGACCTTTCCTATCACCAAGGACTCATACTTACATCAAAGATCCAACCAAGTGGATTTACATATGAGACTCAAATACCTAACCAAGTGGGTTTACACATTTCAACTCAACTACCCAACCAAGTGGGTTTACATATTGAACAAGTCCTTACATGACTGAATATTACATTTTACATCAACATCATAGGTCTCAACATGACCTTTTCATCAAATTACAAGAATGACTTTTTGTACCAAATACCAAAAGACCTCAAAAGAGAGATCATATTTCAGAACCAACATAATGCCAACAATGCATCATACTCAGTAAGACTAATGCTCCCCCTGAAACTTTGCATCCAATGCATCCTAAACACTTTCAACAGCAAATCATCAAGGCATCTTCATCCAATATCAGAGAATGAAACAGAAATATAAGAGCTGAAACATCACCAGAGATACCAAACAGCACTGCAACTGTGCTGAAAAATGCTGACTCCAATTAAAATTTGTCAGAAACCACCCATACACGGTTTTATGTGTATGAACTCGCGTATATATGCGACTGTCTTTCAGGAAACCCGCGTATCTAAATTAATCTTCAGAATTTTAATTAGATCTGATCCTCTGCATGGCAGAGACTACTCCCAGCTTCTGTCTGAGATATTCGAACGCTTCCCTGGGCAGAGGTTTGGTAAATATATCAGCAACTTGTTCTTTGGAGGGAACATACTCCAACTTCACCTTTTGTTCAAGCACTTGCTCACGTAAGAAATGATACTTGATGGGAATGTGCTTGGTCTTGGAATGCATAACAGGATTCTTTGAGATACTGATGGCACTTGTATTATCACACATAATGGAAATAGGAGGTGAACATTTGATTTGAAAATCTTGTAAAGTTTGCATCATCCAAAGGAGTTGAGTGCAACAAGATGCGGCAGCCACATATTCTGCTTCTGCTGTAGATAAGGCAATAGAATTTTTCTTCTTGCTGAACCAAGATACTAACCAGGGTCCCATATAAAATGCACCACCACTAGTGCTTTTTCGATCATCAACATTTCCAGCCCAATCTGCATCAGTATAAGCATGAAGAGTAAGATCAGCATTCTTTGGATACCATAGTCCAAAGTCTTGAGTTCCTTGCAGATATTTGAATATTCTTTTGACAACCTGAAGGTGAGACTCTTTAGGATTGGCTTGGAATCGCCCAACAATCCCAACTGCATGCATAATGTCCGGTCTAGTCCCAGTGAGATAAAGCAGGCTTCCTATCATTGATCTATATTCTGGTTGATTCACCGTGGGAGAGTCATCATGAGAACTGAGATTACATCCGGTTATCATTGGTGTACTTACAGGTTTGCATTCTTCCATGCCATACTTCTTCAGAATTTTCTTAAGATATTTTGCTTGTGATAAGAATATACCATTTGTAGTTTGATGCACTTGCAAGCCAAGAAAGAATGTTAGTTCTCCAAGTAAGGACATTTCAAATTCTTGCTGCATGACAGAAGCAAATTTCTGACTCATAGATTCTTCATTACTCCAAAAAATGATATCATCAACATATACAACCACAATCAATAGTTTATCATTTTCAACTTTTGTGTATAAGTTGCTATCAGCAGACCCCTTTGAAAAACCTTGTTGATGAAGATATTTGTCAAGACGATAATACCATGCCCTTGGAGCTTGTTTGAGACCATATAGAGCCTTTTTAAGTTTACAAACAAGATTTTCATCATTTCCCAAAATGAATCCTTTCGGTTGTTCTATATACACTTCTTCTTCTATATCACCATTGAGAAAAGCAGATTTAACGTCCATTTGATAAACTTTGATTTGTTGAAAACTTGAAAAAGAAAGAAACATTCTTATGGCTTCAAGTCTAGCTACAGGAGCAAAAGTTTCTTCAAAGTCTATACCTTCTTGTTGAGTATACCCCTTGCAAACCAGTCTAGCTTTGTTTCTTATAACATCCCCATTCTCATTTAACTTGTTTTTGAATATCCATTTAGTTCCAATGACATTTTTGTTATGAGGTCTTAGTACTAATTCCCAAGTGTGATTCTTTTCAATTTGGTCAAGCTCTTCATTCATGGCTTGAACCCAACATTCATCTTTGCTGGCTTGATTGACATTTTGTGGTTCACTAGTGGACAAAAATTCCAGATAGCTAGAGGATCCCACAAGAGTCCTTCTCGTTTGTACACCTGATGCCTTATCTCCCAAAATTTGAGATTCTGGATGATTCTTTTGAACATATCTGGAAGGAGCCTTTTCAGATAAATCATCTTCATGTTCTTCATTGGGTTCACCGTCTATATTATTGCTATTTGAAGTAGAAGGACATATGTCATCATCGTCTACAGTTGTTGTTTGTTTTTCTTCTTTAGGAGCTACAGGAGACTCATCAATAACAACATCAATATATTCAACAATCTTTCGAAGCCTTTTATTGTAACATTTGTATGCTCTGCTTGTAGATGAGTAACCAAGAAATATCCCTTCATCTGATCTAGGTTCAAACTTTCCAAGCTTTTCATCATTATTTTTGATAAAGCATTTACTTCCAAAAACTCTAAAATGCTTCACAGAGGGAGAATTACCATACCAGAGTTCATATGGAGTTTTGTCACTATTTACCCGAACATGTGCCTTGTTGAGAATGTTTGTTGCTGTATGTGCTGCTTCTCCCCAGAAAATGTCAGGTGTTCTAGAATCATCAAGCATAGCTCTAGCCATTTGTTGAATTGTTCTATTCATTCTTTCTGCTACGCCATTTTGTTGTGGAGTGCCAGCTACAGAGAACTGTATTTTTATGCCATGTTGTTCACAAAATTCAAGGAATTCATTTGATGTATATTCTCCTCCTCGATCAGATCTAAGACACTTGATTTTTAGATCTAATTCATTTTCCACCAATGCTTTGAAGATCTGAAATTTTTCGAATGCTTCATCTTTGTGGTTAATCAACCCGATCCAACACATTCTAGAGAAATCATCAATAAATAAGATATATTATTCTTCCCCACGTGGTGAATTTTTCCTCATAGGTCCACATATGTCAGTATGAATGAGTTCAAGAGGCTTACTTGATGATCCTTCTTTGGCATTAAATCGTACTCTGGTCTGCTTACCGAATTGACAAGATTTGCATATGATACTTTCTGGTAGATTAATATTGGGAAGACCACGAATAGCTTGAAGTCTGCTTGCTTTGTTGATTTGAGAGAAGCTCAGATGCCCCATCCTTCTATGCCATAACCAATTTTCTGAAGACTTGCTCAAGTAACATTGATCTTTGCAGTTCTTCAGTACATACAGGTTGCTTGGATTTCTTTTCCCTTTTATAATAATTTTACCTGTATCAAGATCACGAACCACACATTCTTTTGAACTAAAAACAACTTCTGTTCCTTGATCACACATTTGACTTACACTTAACAGGTTATGCCTTAATCCATCCACATACATGACATCATTAGCCTTCACCTTTTCTTTAGAAACACTGACCCTTTTCCTTTAATTACAGCAGGAGTATCATTTCCAAATGTAACTTTCTTTTCCTTTTCTAGAGCATTATATGTAAGGAGTTTGCTTTTGTCACCTGTCATGTGTCTTGAGCACCCACTATCAATGTACCATTTATTTTCTTCACCTTCTGCAAATAATGCTATCCCACAATTTTCAACCTGTATTTCTTTCTTTTTCCATACTTTAGAGCTTGAGGGAACATGTTCTTTTGGCTGGACCTGGCTCCTGCATTCAGATTCTTCATGACCAAAGTTATTGCAATAAGTACATTCAACTTCGTTTTGAAGAGGAGAAAAGTTGTTATAGGTGTTCTTCTTTGGTTCAATATTCATCCTTATCTTTCTTGCTTCTCTTGTCATGATGGTTTTATATGCAACACATTGAACAGCTTTATGACCAAAATTGTGACATGAGAAACATTTTCCATTGAAGTAGAAATTTCTGCGATCATGAAATCTTCTATTTGAATTTACCTGTTGGTTGTTGCTCCTTTGAGAGATATCCCTGTTAGTGTTCCTTGAGTTGTGATGATCATGCTTTACCTGTAAAGATTCTTTATTTCCTTGCTGAGTGGCTGAATGTAGTAAACCAGTTGTAGCTACTTTTAGATAATTTGGTGCTGAAGTATGAGAAGATTCTTCGGTATATCCAAGACCTGTCTTTATAAGAGGAGAACGTTGAACCTTGATAATTTCATCTAAGGTTTCATATCCTTTAGCAAATCTAAGATTCAGAGTCTTTACTTTCTCAAGTTCTTTTCTTAGACTTACTACTTCACATTCTAAATTCTCATTATGTTTCTTTGCTTCTTCATTCTTCCTTTTCAGAGTCTCTATGATTATTTTACTTTCTTCCAAGCATATTTTGAGTTGATTGTTTTGATCAAGAATATCATTGTCATCTAGAGCATCCATAAAAACATCCTTGTCTTCTCTAGAATCATTTTCAAATGCCATGAGAAGTCTAAGATCTTGTTCACATTCTTCCTCACTATCAGATAACCCATCACTGTCTTCATTAGTATAATAACTTTTCCTAGTGCTAGATCGGTTCTTATTCCTTCTTGCTACTTCTTTCCCTTTAGCAGATGTTTCTTTATAAGGACACTTTGCAGCATAATGACCAACTCTTCCACAATCAAAACATTTGAAAGGAAGCTTATCTTTGAATCTTCCGGTTCCTAGTTGGAGTCTTCTCACAAAGTTTGCCTCATCTTCTTCTGATATATATCCTAATCCTTCCTTTTGAACTTCTTTCCCTTTTGTAGAAGCTTTAAAAACAGCCTCTTTGACTTCAGATGGTCCTCCTCTCCTCATTTCATATGCAGTCAGTATGCCATGAAGTTGCACCACAGTAAGAGTTTGAAGATCCTGTTTTTCTTCAAGAGCAGAGACTTTTGATTCAAATTTTGCTGTTAGCGATCTTAAGATTTTCTCAACCAAAGTAGATTCTGCTATTGTTTCTCCCAGGTTTCTCATACGATTTACAATATCATCAAGAAATAAAAAGAAACTAGCAATACTCTCATCATTATGCATTCTCAAATTTTCATATTCGATTCTGAGAGTTTGGAGTTTTGCACTTTTTACCTTTGCATCACCTTCATAACTTAGGATGATTTTGTCCCATATTGCCTTTGCTATATTCAGCTGCATAACCTTGACAAATTCTGATTCAGTTAGACTTCCCAATAGTGCATTGACCACTTTTGCATTTGTTTCATAATTCTTCTTTTCCGTTGGATCTGTTGGTACTGCCGCTGGATATTGATATCCTTGTTCAACAATGGCCCATATATCTGCTCCCATAGACTGAAGATAGGATCTCATCCTTATTTTCTAGAAGATTAAATTGCTTTCGTTAAAGAGTGGAGGCTTGATAGATGTTGTTCCATCTTGATTGCTCATCTTGCTTGATCTTCCTTCTAGCGGCTAAGATTTTTCAGAAGGACCTTCTCTGATACCAATTGTTGGAAAAATACTGAGAGGGGGGGGTGAATCAGTATTTTATGCAGACAATAAAATCTTTACTTTTCCTTTCTAAAAACCCATACGCTACTTTTCTGAAGAAAACTAGCGTATATACGCGGATATCCTTTGTAGAACTCGCGTATGCTCAGAGATTTAATTATGCATTCAAATCTTAACTCAGATCATTGTATTATTCATTCATCAGATGTTTCAGAAAGAGTAAACAGGTGCAGAAAGAACAGAATAATCATCACACATAGTCAACACACATGAACACCAGGATTTTTAGGTGGAAATCCAATTCGGGAGAAAACCACCGCTGCCGTCGTCTCAGTCTTCAATATTTATTATAAAGAAAAAAAGATTGCAATCATGTACTGGCGCAGACCCATACCAGCACGCAGGCACCCACCTGCAGAAGGCTACAATCTTCTCTCATTTACCAGCCACACCTGGAAGGGAGCAACAACCCCCTGCTCTCGTTTACCAGCCTCACCTGGAAGGGAGCTACTACCCCCTGATCTTAGCACCAGCCTCTGCTGGCAGAAAGTTTCTACTTTCAGACTGAAGGCTTCAACCCTCAGATCCACTGCAGACCACATTTCATCAATTTTCAAACTGGATCCAACAGCTCCAACACAACCCTTCACTTCTCAACAAAAATACTTTTCCCAATGCTACAAACAGAACAGTGAAACCACTGTAACCAGAATATCAGTGATAACCCAGACTTCAGAACAGACATTCAGAAACGTATTCAACTTTGAGACCTCATTAATTAAAATGCCATACACGCTTTCAGTATATCAGACCCACGTATGTACGCGTATTTAAAAAGACGAACCCACGTATACTTCAGTAAATTCTTCAAATAAACCCTAACTGCACATACACGCTTTTGCCTGAATTGATCCGCGTATACACGCGCTTTTCACGAACTGAACCTGCGTATGGATCTACATAAGATAAATTTTGCAGAACAGACCAGATCTATGAACTTACCCAGATTTCTTTCAACTTCTTCAATAGATTTGCGCCAGGTCTTCACCACTTCTTTTCAGATTATCCAAGAGATTCACCATTTCAAGATCTAGAGATCTTGAACCTTCATCATGTTCATAGATGCATCATAGATTCAGATCTATCAGTTAAGAGAAGAGTTCAAGAATACAGATATACTTCAGAGTGAAGTATTCATTAAAGCCCCGACTTATGCACACATTGCACAATGAATTTCTTCTCCTTATATAGGTTTACCCTTTATCAATACCATGAGCCAAAACCACATTACTTCCAATGGTATTCCTGGACGGGATCAAATAGACAACCCAACGCTCAACACAATGGGTCAATACCATGGTAATGCCCCTTGGTATTCTAAATTTGGAGCGCAAAATACCATACGCAACTTTCCACGTACTTTTCCGCGTGCATACGTGCTTTCTCCTTGAAAAACTCGCGTATGCCTTGTAACCCACATTTTCATCATTGTTCTAGCCCATTCTGGAAATTCTTTCTTCTGCACCTTCTGTATTGATGGTAGACACTTCAGATGTTCATCATTTACCAGCTCATTAAGTCAAGAACAACTTCATCAAGGAGGTTGCCATCATCTTCATCAAGTGGGTTGCCATCAAGGACAACACTCTGCATCATATTGCCAACATCCCATTTCACTTAATTTCCTTGTTTTACAAGAGATAGCAGGAGAGCTTTTGGATTGACAACCCAAGCTATATTATGAGCTCCTTGCTATGTTAAGATGTCCTAGGCACTGGTCTATGGCAACTCTAGGTTGTCTCTAGGAGGGTGACAAAATTGTCCACAACATCTTTCTTGTGCCGTTGCCGGGGACGAATTTAAGAAAATCAATTTCCCTGGGCCTCGACAAATCATATTCACTCTCTAATCAGGTGAGAACAGAGAGTTGAAGAGTTGCATATCTCTCACCTTGGCGACTCCACTGGTGTTTATTTGATAAATCTATTAGTAGTCCTGGCTCCTCGTAAGCCACATTTGAGATCAGATACATTTCAGTCAAAGACACCTTACGTGTCTGACCCAGAGAAGATCATTCACAAAAGAGTTTGGAAAGAGAGGAAATCCGTTCATGCTGAGATCCCCGAGTATTCAGTAGAGGATTATCCGCCCTCTTCAACTCAAGAAATCAGAACCGAAAATCCTGAATATTACTCAGAAAGTCCACCTAGGCGAAGTGTCAGGATTGAAGAGGATTTTCGTCCTACTCCTAAGGCTGAGGAAATTAAAGAAGTTACAGAGGTAGCCTTTGTTAATCGTGAATTGTTTCCATCCACACCTCAGACCTCTGTACAACACATTCTGATTGTTGCAAATACTCCACTCCCTCTGCCTCCCCTTCCTTCATTTGTACCTCAGATTGTTGCACAACCCCCAGCTCCTCCAATGGCTAATGTACCAGCTTTTCTCTTGAACAAATATGCTCCACTGGCCTTACCCCAAGTGCTAAATGATATGCCACAGGATTATTTGAAGATTCTTCCTAGATTTAATGGAGAAAATGAAATTGATGCTCAGAAACATCTTGAGACTTTCTGCTCCTTTGCAGAGAACTTCAATGTTGAACATTTAAATGTGGTCTTAAGATTATTTGTGCAATATTTGGATGGTGAAGCCAGAAAGTGGTTCAAAACCTTGGGAAATCGTTCAGTGACCACCTGGGATGACATGGAGAATACTTTTCTCAGGAAATGGGGAGAGAAGAAAGATCATGGACAGTGTCTTACTGAATTCAATACTCTTAAGAAGAAACATAATGAAGGAGTGTCAGAGTTTATTAAAAGATTTAACAAGTTATATTCGAGTCTGCCTCCTGAGATGAAGCCTCACCAGACTGCTGCTAAAGTGGTTTTCATAGCAGCCTTTGATTAAAATTTTGGCTTCTCCTTAAGGGAAAGAAAACCTGCCACTTTAGATGATGCTGAATCAGATGCTCTGGAGTTGGAAGCAAACTTTGCCTCCACTGGGAAATCAAAGGGGAAAGTTGAACATGATACTAGGAGGAGAGGTAAAGAAGAAGTTTCCTCCTCTAACCAGGAGAAGGATTCAGATAAGATGGATGAAATAAGAAAAATGATTAAGAAGATGGTTAAACTTGAATTGGAGGCTAAGAATTCAGCCCCCTAGAATTTTTATAATGCTCCAAACAGAGGATACAATCCTCAGTATAAAATACCACCACTGCAGATATTGCCTAGGGAAGCAAAGGAGCAACAAGATCAGGTACCACACCCATTGTACTTGGAAGGTCCAGCAGATGACTCCACTGAAGATGCTGCTTATCAATTAGAAGATACAAATCTTTCTTTTTCAAACAATGATGATATAGAATGCCCATTGCAAGAAGAAGAAGAAGAAGCAGAGATTGATCATTATTGTAAAAAATTTGTTGATTTCATGCAAGCAAAATTCAATGTAAAATATGATCTCAGATCTTCAAGGAAGAGGACCCGAAATCAAGATCAAGAAGAAGCTCCACTTCAGAGGGATGCACTTGCTTAGAAAGAAGCACCTAAAGAGATAACAATACAGAAAGCTGCAGAAAAAGGTAAGAGTCCTCTGAACAAGCCTTCATAGTCTAATGACCAAGTCCTTTCTTCTTCCAAATTGGTTAATCCTCCTAATGTTGAGTCTGTGTCAAAAGAAGTTAAAAATAAATAATTTAAAGAAGCTGTAATAGAAAAGTCTTCCTCTGCTTTTAGTTTACAAAAAGAGCTTGAGAAAATTAAGATTCCAGTCCCCCTGACCGAGCTGCTAAAACAGCCTGCATATCAATCTCAAGTTACTTCCTTCATACTCCCCCCTGAAGCTCCAATAACTCCAGATAGCCTTAACCTCCAAGAAGAAAGACCCCTAGTAGTCTTTGGCCCACATGTCGAGGAGATAGACCCCTCTACTCCTCCTTTATACGTGTCTTTAGTTATTCATGACCTGCTGTTACACAACTGCATGCTAGATTCCGGGGCTTCCCATAATCTTATGCCTCTATCTGTCATGGAAAAACTAGGACTGCAAATTACAAGACCATATAAAGACCTGTACTCATTTGACTCCAAAAGAGTTAAATGCTTGGGGATGATTAAAGATTTAGTGGTCAATCTGGCACAAATTCCAACAAAAAGTGTAGTTATGGACATTGTCGTTGCTGATATCCCAGCTCGCTTTGGCATGTTGCTGTCAAGGTCCTGGGGCACAAAAATTGGCGGGTCACTCAAAATGGACTTAACATATGCTACTGTTCCAGTCTTTGGAGGCCAAGAGAGGAGGTTATACAGGGAAACTAGATTTGTTAAAATGGTAACTAAGGCTGACTGCTCAGAGAATTCCCCAGTTTATAACAAAGAGGGAGATTTCTCGTGTTTGATGTTAGAAGAAAATCAAAATTATGCTCATGAGCCCCCCTTCGGTCAAATTCAAGCTGAGCATCCTTCAGAAGATCAGGAATCAGAAATCTGGACATTACATTTTGATGGAGCAAATTCAAAGGAAGGTAATGGAGCTGGAGTGTTATTAATCTCTCCTACAGGAAAATGGGTTCCACTGTCCTTTAAGTTGGAATATGAGGCTACTAATAATGTGGCTGAATATGAAGCACTACTATTGGGACTGCAAACAGCCAGGAATATGAATATAAAGAATTTAAAAGTTCTAGGAGACTCTGAATTGGTTGTTAGATAGGTCAGAAATCAATGCCAAACAAAACACCCTCAGCTGAAAGCCTATAGGAATGAAGTATGGGACATGGTGGAGAATTTTTTCTTAGCATTTAACATACAGTTCATGCCCCGAGAACAGAACAGAATAGCAGATTCTCTTGCTGTAGCTGCCAGTACATTCCGTCCTCCTCAGAACCCACTTTTGAGGTATGAAGTTGAGGTACGATATAGACCATCCATCCGAGATAATATTAAGCACTGGCAGGTATTCGAAGATGAAGAACAAATGAAGAGATTCCTGGAAACAGTGGGAGAATTCTCTAATATGGATATTGATGACTGTGAGGAAGAGGAAACTGAAAATGTTGCAGACAACAGATGGGAAGAAAGAATAGTGGGTAATAAAGTGCTGCAGCTGAAAGGAAATGTTATCCCTAGAGGGCTGGTGCCCCTAGAAAGGTTATTTGATAAAAATGATGTTCCATTGCAGCATAGTAAAGTAATAGAAGAGAATCAAGTAGAAGACTTGAATTTGGGCACCGATGCTGAGCCTAAAATCGTAAAACTATCCAAAAAAGTTTCAGTGGAATATAAAAGAAAATATTTGAAACTATTTCAGTCATATAAGGATGTATTTGCATGGTCCTATCAGGACCTAAAAACTTTTGATGTTAATATAATGCAGCATAAAATTCCTCTGAGAGAAGATGCAAAACCATATAAGCAGAAGCTCAGACAGATAAATCCTCTGCTGCTTCCTTCAATTGAAAAAGAAATCAAGAAGCTGCTACAAGCCAAAATAATTGTGCCACTAAGATACTCTGAATGGGTCGCTAACCTGGTCCCTGTTCGAAAAAAGAATGGAGAAATAAGATTATGTGTGGATTTCAGGAATTTAAATAGAGCATCTTTAAAGGATAATTATCCACTGCCTAAGATGAACTATATCCTGCAGAAAGTGGTGGGAGCATCTAGAATGTCAATGATGGATGGTTTTTCTGGTTATAATCAAGTGGCTGTGTTCCCAAAAGATCAAAAGAAGACCGCTTTCACCACACCATGGGGAACATTCATGTATGTCAGAATGCCTTTTGGATTAATCAACGCAGGAGCCACCTTTCAGAGGGCTATGGATATTTCTTTTGTTAATGAACAGGATAAATTCTTGGTGGTATACCTTGATGATATTACAATATTTTCCAAGAATGATGATGAGCATATTGAGCATTTACGGAGAACTTTTGAAAAATGCAGAAGGTATGGTATTTCTCTTAATCCCCAAAAGTCTTTATTTGCATTAGAGGAAGGTAAAATTTTAGGACACATTGTGACTAAATATGGCGTGAAAATAGACCCTAAAAGAGTTGAAGTCATAAATGGAATTCCTCTCCCCAGAAATAAGAAAGAAGTACAAGTACTTTTGGGCCGAATCAATTTTTTGAGAAGATTTATTCCTAATTATGCTGAGATAGTTAGGCATATAACTGATATGCTCAAGAAGAACAATGAGGTGAAATGGTCCCAAGAATCTAGAGATGCATTCACAAGGATAAAACAGGCATTTGCTGAAGCTCCTGTGCTAGCTGGACCAGATTATGCAAAGCCATTTATGATCTTTTCATTTGCTTCACCTCATACAGTAGCTGGAGTCTTGTTGCAGAAAAATGAAAATGGATATGAGCAGCCAATAGCCTTTTTCAGTCAGGTATTGCATGATGCAGAATTGAAGTATAACATACTATAAAAACAGGCATACGCCCTGGTGAAGTCTCTCAAAGCCTTTAGAACCTATGTTTTTCATTCCCACATTACTGCATATGTTCCAATAGCAGCTGTCAAAGATATCCTCATTCAAGGAGATAGTGAAGGCAAAAGAGGAAGATGGATTGCAAAAATACACGAGTACGATCTGGACATAAGACCCACTAAGCTAGTTAAAGGACAAGGGCTAGCCAAAATTCTGTCTGAATCAAATCATTAGGCTCTAGGCATAAATTTATCCATGATAGCAAATGAAGAATCTGAGAAAGGAGAAGAACAGCAAGGACTAGAGCTGGCCACTCAAAGGATACACATAAAATATCTTACTAGCCTTTGGTACAAAGAACTAATTGAATATCTCTTAACACTCAGCTATCCTCCGGGTTGTGATAAGGTAAAATACAAGGCTGTGAGAATGAAATCGCAGAAATACATAGTTGCTAACGGACAACTATACTGGAGAGATCCTTCAGGTATATTACTATTATGCCTCACAGAGAATGAAGTGGAGAATATAATGATAGAATTTCATGAAGGAATCTGTGGAGGACATTACAGCTGGAGGGCTATAGCTCATAAAATCCTGAAGGCTTGTTTCTACTGGCCAAAATTATTTACAGATGTTTTTGTTTGGGTTAGAGCATGTGATAAGTGTCAAAGATTTGCAGAAAGACAGAAACTAGCATCTCTGCCCTTGATTTCTATTCATGTAAATGAACCATTTCAGAAATGGGGATTAGATTTTATAGGGGAAATACATCCCCCATCAAGTGGCCAACATAAATGGATATTAACAGCCACAGATTATTTTACAAAATGGGTAGAAGCCATACCTGCAAGAAATGCTACAGATACTGTGATAATCAAATTTATGGAAGAAAATATCATATCCAGGTTTGGCTGTCCTGCTATAATTTTAACTGATAATGCACAGGCCTTCAATTCTGCAAGATTCGTAAATTTCTGCCGACAGTATAACATTATATTGAATCACTCCACAGCTTACTATCCACAGGGGAATGGCTTGGCAGAATCCTCTAATAAAACCCTGGTGAGGGCTCTGAAGAAGACTATAAATGAGAATAATAAGAATTGGGATTCCCAATTAAATTTTTCTCTATGGGCGAATAGGATAACCAACCAGAGAGCAACAAGGAAATCTCCCTATGAATTAGTATATGGACGAGCAGTAGTGTTCCCTGTGCAGTTAGCTTTGCCAGTGGCACGTTTCATGCAGGAAAATCAGGAAGAGCCGGACGGTATGGTCAGAAGGATAAATCAATTGGTGGAATTAGAGGAAACACGAGATCAGGTGAATCAAAGGCTGGCAGAATATCAGGAGAAGATGAAAAACATTTTTGATCGGCATGCAAAAGATCGAAAATTGCAGATTGGCGACTTAGTCCTCATATGGGACGTCCGAAGGGCCGAAAAGGGAAAGCATGGTAAATTTGATCCACTGTGGTTTGGCCCATTCAAAATTGTAAATCAGGGAGGAAATAACACTTTCACGTTGGAAAACCTACAAGGTGATATGCTTGACTCCCCTGTAAATGGCCAATTTCTCAAGCCCTACTTCCAATTCTGATTCAGGCAGAGCAAGCCTGATGTACCATATTGTATATATGTTTTGCTTCAGTTTTGGCTTTATGAGTGCACTGATAAATTATGAAGAAAAATACTAAAAGAGCAGGAGGTTAAGGTATGCACAGAAGTGATCAGTGGTCTGCAGGTTCTCGCCACGTCCACGGAGGAACGTACCGTCCCCAGATGGAGCCAATGTTGTGCATAACAGCCCCTACATTCGAAGTTTTCGGTCACCAGCCCCATTTAATTTTGTTCAAATCCTTTCGTGGCCAAAAACACTCGCCTTCTATCTATCGTTATCCTTCCCACTCACAAAAATAAATCATTCAAAGCTTAAAGCCGCCATTAAAATTTGTATCGGGCCCAGCCCTTGAGGTCTCAGTCTCCGTTGTTCTGATTCCCATGTGACTCGGGCACGAAACTGTGTGCCAAATTGAACGGGGCTCATCACCTGATGTTTTCGGGCCAAACTGTAGTCGTTCGATCTCAATCAAATCAACGGCACGCAATCAAATTATTCGTGGTGGCCCCCACGCCCAAAAACCGGTTGTTTATTCCACACCACCATTGTTGGGCGAGCGGTATTCTCCATAGGGCCAGCGATTCCATAGATCGCATGACAAGTGTCCTCAATGTATGATCTCCAAACCACCCATTTCGCGCGTTAAAGGTCTGACCATAGACGGGCAGTGGAATTCACCAGCACCGTTGGATCTGTCGACCTCCATCCAACGGTGGATATCCTCCTAAGCTGCACGCACTTTAACCCGTGTCGGTCGCATCCATGGCCCACCGTTCCATTCCCTCAAAGCATTTGTAGCAGTGGATCTTACTCTGTAATTGAACGATCCAGATCATCTGCTTGACCACCCGCTGACCGAGTCCCCCACCACGTCATTGCTCCACGTGTTCACCATCTCACCCTCCGCTATTCATATATATTTCATTCTTACGTTATATGTTAATGTTTCTCTCTAGTCAGCCTTTCCGCCATACCTCCACTATAATTTCCTTGCCACCCTGCTTGTTCTAGCCATGTGACCATGTCCTCGACGTCACCATCATCTCCACCCCCAAACCCCTCGCTCCTGTGTCTGTTTTTTTAATGTATCTGTGGGGTTTTGCAGGTTTCAAGACAACATGGAGCGCTATAATTTTTCACCTCAGCTATTGGTCAAAGAGCATTTGAAAGAATGATATTTATTTGAAAAATTTCAGAAGAAGCTGAGTGCACTGCAGTTGCTATGATATGACCTCATTAATGGAAGCATAAATAAAATCCATTGAACCCTAAAGACGCCTGCAGAGGGAAAGATTACATAGCAAGAAATATTAATTGGGTGGCATACAAATATCAGTGAAAATCGAGAAAGCCAGTGCCCAGCCTTATGATTTTGAATTTTAATTCAAAGATTGGAAGACCGTGAGTATCATGCACCAACACAAGCAACCTCAGGGTTTTATTGCAGTAGATTTTTCTCTTCCAATCAAGTACAGAACATTTGTATATTTTATTCTTTGTGTCTTGTTAAGAGTAGATTTTCATCCTCAACATTTATTCCATGAAGCAGCAGCAGAGTACTTGCACCAGTTCAGCACCGTCAAACAGCATAGGCGGGTTTTTCCTCGCCAATTTGTTTTAATGAGTCAATTTAATGTACATTACCTACCTCATTCTCTAGAGTTTTCTGTCTTTCCTATAAAAGCCAAGAAAAAAGACATTGAAAGGGTTCCAGATTTCTATCAGCAAACTGTGCAGTGAAAGGCTTTTGTATACATCTTGTAAAGTTTCTGTATGAAGGCTCAGAGCCTGTGGGGTTTCAGTGAGGAGGAGTTATAACTGTAATGAGGATTCTGGTCTTTGGTATCCCACAGTATGTAATCTTTTCTTATGTGTTAATATAATATCTCATTTCACTGCATTTATCTTCTTGTATCATGTTCTAGAATGCGAGTGGCTCACTGATCTTAAGTAAGGATTCATCCTAGTTGGTGCCCATACTTGGATTAGTCAAGCGCTTTAAATAGGCCTAGTCATGATATATTGTTCCATGTTCATTTCATCCATATTTTATGCTATATTAGTTACTTGAGGAGGGTGCTTTTAAAACGCCATTGTCATGTATGGATTCTTAGTTGGATAAGCCCATATGTGGTTTTGTTGTGTATCTGGGTATCAGCCTCATGCTAACTAGTATCTTCTTCATGTTGCTTCACTGCATCCACTTTCTGATATTTGATTTCTGTGGCATATTATTTGAACTGGCCCTCTTTGCAGTAAGCTGTCTCTTAAATGTATGATGCTTTTGTATTGGAGTTTTGTATGCTGTTCCTACATTATTCTTATCTTTGTATCAGCTTCTGAGAGAGTTCAGTCCCATTTCACTTAATTTCCTTGTTTTACAAGAGATAGCAGGAGAGCTTTTGGATTGACAACCCAAGCTATATTATGAGCTCCTTGCTATGTTAAGATGTCCTAGGCACTGGTCTATGGCAACTCTAGGCTGTCTCTAGGAGGGTGACAAAATTGTCCACAACACATCACATCATATTTAAGGGAAAATTTGAAGGTTCAAGCAGTGAAAGATCACATCGAGCACCAGCAAGAACTTCTCCAACTCTTAAAGGATAACCTGAATTTGGCACAAAACTGAATGAAACAACAGGTAGATCAACATCGCAGTGAGAGAAGTTTTGATGTAGGAGATTGGGTATTTTTACGGCTACAACCATACAAAAAAATGTCCCTCAAGCAAGCTAAGAAGGATAATAAATTATTGCCAAAGTACTATGGTCCTTACAAGGTGTTGCAAAAGATTCGTACTATGGCATACAAATTGGAGCTTCTTGCTTCTTCGCGAGTGCATCCAGTTTTCCATGTTTCATGCTTAAAGAAGGTTATAGTTGAAAATATTCCAGTTCAAACAATATTTCTAGAACTTGATGAGGAAGGAAAAATCATATTGGAACCTGAAGCGGTCATGGAAACAAGAACTCGACAGCTATGGAATCGATCAATTTCAGAGTATCTCGTCAAGTGGAAGAACTTACCCACTGAAGATTCTACATGGGAGGATGAGAAGTTTATACAGAAGCACCCAAAGCTACTCAAGCATTGAGGACAACACTTTTTTGAAGGAGAGGGGCATGTTAGGTCCCTATATTACTAGTATAGTCCCTTATTGTTGTTAGTGTAACCCCCTTATTGTTATTATTGTACCCCTGTAACCCCCATATTGTTATTATTGTGCCCTTAAATTATTATTGTTAGGTCGGCTAGGATTACATTGTGGCCCCACTAGGATTACATTATGGCCCATGGACTCCTATATATAGAAAGGAGGTTTTGTAAATTGGATCATCCAAGAATTGTTCATTTATGTAATGTATTGGAGGTTGCCCCCTCGAAGTGGCTTATTTCTAATGCATTGATATATCTTTTCTTCTATTTTTGGAGCTGGTTACACAACAATGTCATCCTCAGTGGGTGTGTACCACTAGTTAGGACCAACCCAAAAAACCTGTAGGTGGGCATTCCACCTGCGGATAAGATGTCGCAAAAACAAACCATGGCCCTTTAGGGAAGTAGCCTCCTCATAGAACTTGAGGAGGCCTACCTACCTTAGGAGCCCCTAGGTAGCTACTGTAATAGGGTGAGGGTGCGCATCTCTCTCCCTCTCTCGTGCCTCCCACAGACGAACCATGTTATACTGGTCCGCCTGTTGTTGTTGTTGTTGTTCCCTCCCTTCTCTCCTTTCACGTCTCTGAATGATTGACATATTAAATCCATTTTTTTTTATTAAATGAGACATGTATTTAAGAATATACATACATAATTTAAAAAAAAAAAAAACAGTCCATGCGCCACAAAAAACAAGAATGCACCGGTCACAGTGCATCTTTTTTTGTCGCGCACTACGATGGTGCGCCAGAAAATTTGAAGCGCACTAGAAGCAGTGCACCTAAAAATTTTCAGTGCAGTGCCCTCCTAGAATTGTTCCAAATTCAATGGTGTGATGGTATAACATATCGTACCATTGACTATGGACCAGTGTTGGGAGGTTTGTGTGCTGACCAAACTATACGCCCCAGGGCGTATAGTTTGGTCAACGCACCGACCTCCTGACATCATTACATAGTCAACAGTGTAGTATTTTACTAGGATGCACTGTTGACCATGTCAAAATGCTGAAATGTGGTGCACTGACAAAATTCCCTACCCCAGGGTGGATATTTCATTCAACGCACCACATTGCCGCTATTGCACAGGGTCAACGTGTAGTCGAGTAACATATGACACCACACCTTTTTTAAATTTTTAAATCTCATGGTGCGCCTTTCGGTACCACCTCGGAACTAGTGTGGATACCGTTAGCACTAGTTGCGGTGCGGCCTATAAATTTATAGGCAGCACAACGAACCAGTGCGAGCCAAACGGCTCAAGTGCACCGTGCGAGAAAATATATATATATATATATATATTTTTTAATTTTAAGCCAATTTACAATTATAATCCGCTAAAAGGATTAATTATGGAAAAAAAATAAAAATACATGTAAATTTTGCCGTTGAGGATGAATATTTGCTATATAATTTGCAAAAGTAAATTTTCCCATCGTTTTGCAAAATTAAAAATGGATATTGGTGGGCAATGCACAACAACAGTGTGTGCAATGGGTGCAATGGGAGCACTGATGTCAAGGCACCTCAGAAAAGGATAAGTTTCACCGGTGCTTGAGAGCTCTAGAGCACTGAAAAGTGAAAAATGCATTTTTTTGGCCGTAATCTAATTTTTTTTAACACTGTTCCAGTGCGCGGGGTTTTATAGGCGCACCGATGCGGTTTATTAAGACCACATTAGGTGATTTCAGCTTTGGCGCGGGGTTTTAGGTCACACGGTGTGGAATATTTGTAAAACACTGATGCAATATAGTAATAAGATGCACCGGGCAGGTTTGTATGGAGCGCACGGTGTTCGGTGTGCCAATTTTTTATGTGCACTAGTGCTTTCTCTTGTTGAATGCACCAGTGCGGTTTAGGATGATAAGCGCACCAAACGAAAAACATCCACAAAAACCTCCACCTGCCAACCTCCTCTAGTAATCTCCACTACAAACAGATGTCTAGGGTATTTTTATAAGGATTTCCTCAAAAACATCCGCTAGAGGATCTTTTCCTTGTAGTGCTAGCTGAATGATGGTATAACACTTCTTTCCATACTATAGAAAAAATGACCCCATTTATGGCACGTTATGGATATCATCCGCCATCCATCACATCATATTTAAGAGAAAATTCTAAGGTTCAAGCAGTGGAGATCACATCGAGCATCAAAACCAAGTTCTCCAACTCTTAAAGGATAACCTCACTCTAGCACATAATTGAATGAAATAATAGGAAGATAAAAATTGTAGTGAAAGAAGATTTGATGTAGGCGATTAGGTATTTTTATGACAAGAACCATACAAACAAATGTCCATCAAGCAAGCTAAGAAGGATAATAAATTACCACCCAAGTATTGTGGTCCTTACAAGGTGTTGCAAAATATTGGTACTATGGCATACAAATTGGAGCTACCTGAATCTTCCCGAGCACACCCAGTTTTCCATGTTTCATGCTTAAATAAGGTTATCAATGACAAGATCCTAGTTCAAATAGTGTTTCCAGAACTTGACGAAAAAGGAAAAATTTTATTTGAGCCTGAAGAAGTCATGGAAAGAAGAACTTGATAGATACATAATCAATTAATTTCATAGTATCTCATTAAGTTGAAGAAATTATCCACTAAATATTCCACATGGATGGATGCAAATTTTATACAGAAGAATTCAAAATTACTCAAGCATTGAATAAAACACTTTTTTGAAGGAGAGGATCATGTTAGGTCCCTATAATACTAGTGTATCCCCCTTATTGTTATTGTAGTTTATCCCCGTATTGTTATTGTTGTGCCCCATAGAAGCCCACTATTTTTATTGCTATTCCCTTACATTATTGTTTTTTTGTAGGCTCTGATTATATTGTGACACCTTAGACTCCTATATATACCAAGGAGGTCATATCATTTGTATCATCCAAGAATTTTTCATCTATGTAATGTAAAGGAGGTTTCCTCCTCTAAGAGGATAATTTTTAAGTTGTTGAATTATATTTTCTTCTACTTTGTAATTTGGTTGCATAATAAATAACCATGACTTGAAAGTCTTCAACTACTATCAACTAGTTTCTCCACAACCTGCCCAAGCATCCATACACATACCATCTAGTTCTTATGCTAAAATTTGAAAGAAACAAAGCATCCACACATAGAGCACCTGCAACACATGCTACCAGGTTGACATCAATGTGAACCATTCATCACACTAATGCTATCAGGTTGACACCAATGCTAACTAACAACTGAGCCATAATGCCAACACGAATAATAGTTTTGAGTCATCCATTCCTCACTCATCCAAAACATAAAATGGTTGCACAAGCTCCTAAACCTTCACCTAGAGGCAATGGGGGGAAATATTATTATTCTCCTTGAAACAATGAGCCAGATATCATGCTACAATTGCAAGTAAACTTGTCTACAAGAGTGAATTCTTATGATTCTCCTAAGCTAAGTTCTACTTCTAACAACTCGATCACCTTGTTGCATCCATTGGGCCTCTCATGCTAGATAATCTTGTGGAACCAGTGTTTCTCCCACCTAAGGGAATTCTCCAAAATTCGACACACAATCCTAACGCACGAGTTGCACAAAATTATAGTATTGTTGAGGATTTATCCCAAGCACCTTGTGCCATGCATACTCAAGAGGTTTTGCAAATTTTTTCGACGCAAAATAAATTCTTATTGACCGATGGTAGAGGATTATATCCTAATATTCAGGTTTAATAACATTTGACATTGATGCCCCTCGTTTAGACTCTCCCATTAGGTTTATTTTCATATTATGGTGTGTATCTTTAATAAGGAAATATACCACAATACGGTGGATGAAGGGTA
Organism: Pinus albicaulis; assembly: GCA_034641835.2. Lineage (NCBI taxonomy): Eukaryota > Viridiplantae > Streptophyta > Pinopsida > Pinales > Pinaceae > Pinus > Pinus albicaulis. The sequence goes on from CM076569.1 coordinate 716,879,436, forward strand.
TTCTACATGTGTGATGTTTTTGTCATGTTTGAAATCCTTTGGTTCTCTATCACTCGCTAATTCAAGTACTACCCTACAGGCCATTGATGGACATAATTTTGTGCCTTAGGGCATTCTTCCAAATTTTGTTATCAAGTTAGTGGTTAAGACTACCTATGTTGATGTTCAAGTTGTTGTTGCTCCCTTAGACCAAATATAATACTTGATTTTAGTTGGTTATATACTATGTTTTTTGTCATTTCTTTAGTATTTCATGTTCTTCACTTTCCTCATGAAGGCAATATTTTCATGATCAATCATTTAGATTATTGCATACCATCGACCAAGACTACCACTACGATCAATTTTGTGCCATATTTTGGAGACAACCATGTAGCTTATGAGAGTGTTGGTGTGGGACTATTTAAAATATTGTCTCTTACTAGTGCCTTTCCTTTGCCCCCATTTTATATTCCTTCTTCATATTCAATTTATCCTATGCATATGATCTCTTCTAACACCTGTGGACCCCATCTATCTCTTGACCCTTTGGTGGTGCCTTCTCCTTTAGATGTAGATCAATATAGTGAGCATATGTCACCTTTAGTGGAAGATATTTCCTCTTTGGTAGTCCTATCAATACCTCCTATTGTTGGCCAAAAAATCATTTACAATATGGAATATTATCAGGAACCTTTTCCCACATGAGCCATCAATCCGCCTATTCCACATGACTCCCTTGATGATGAGTATACTTCTCAGCAAGTCATCTTGGAGGTCATGGATCCTATTGATAATCCTATGGAGATTATTCCTCTTGATGCCTCTATTATCCATATTTTGGAAAAGGAATATATTTGCAAACTAAATCTTGAATTGACCTAGGGGCATTTTCCTAGCCATCCTTGGAAGTGCCACTCTTGGAATGAGTCAAGCTTTAGGTTTCTACTAATAAAACTGTTGGTGAATTGTCCAAATCATCTCCTCCCATTGATGAGTATCTTGTAACCCCTTTAAATCTTGATAATCCTTGTAAAGGAGTTGCATTAGCTCATGATACAACTCACCTTGCATGTCCTCGGGTCATTCCTTATAGCTTTATGGTTCTATATTTTACCTAGTATCATCAACCTTTAGGAATTGAGCAGTTCAATTTTCTATGGCATGGCCCCATCATGGTGCACCACATGGTACCCACTATGGCCCATGTGTTCATGTATCAAAATCTATGGCATGTGCCTAGTAGTGGGCACATTTTGATGTGAGATATTAGATTGCGTTGTGCCTTATACGTATGTATTTTAGGTGCCTCATACATATCTATTTTAGTTTTGGTTTGGTGTGTAATTAAAGTATTTTTCTATTACATAATATATGCCAAAAAATAAAAAAAATAAAATCATAAAACCCAAAAAATAAAAAATATATGGTCTTTATTTTTACCTAATACATGTTTGATTTCTTGCATTATGTTATTTAACCATGGATCTAGTCTTTCTGGATGGTTTTTAGAGGATAGGGTGGTGTTTTTATTGTGACATTTTCTATACCGTAGGTGTGTTTCTCTTAAACCTGGAATATAGGGGTAGGTATCTTCCTACCACCTATGTTGCATGATTGATCATCATTTCCATCTTCATTGCACCTTAAGTCTAGCCCCATCAAGATGAGATATTATCCTGTCTCTTTTTGCACGTCGTAACTTGGCAGTAGAGATTACCTATACATGGATGCCCTAGATTAACACCTTTGTTCTATGTTGGTGTCCATGAACCATTTATTTCATTCCTTCTTCGAATTCCTCCTTTTGAATCACTATGACATATACTTTGAGTCTCATTTTTTCTTCTTCATTGTCTTGTGGCCTTACCCCATGAGGATTCCACATCTGTATATCTTGTGATTATTGTGAATTTTAAGCCTTATTTATGAATTTTTATAAGCCTTAATTTCATTTTTCATCACTATCATATTATGCTCGACCCATGCTTGTTTTTTCTTGGTGTTCTTACCCTTTTCTAGAGGAGCAACTAATATTTTCCAACCTCTTTCCATCATTATTCTTAGGGTGGTTTTACCAGCTCGAAACTAGTTTCTACCCTCTATATCACTCGTTCCCTTGGTAAAAAATTTCTTTGTGTCCTTCTTATGCTAATTAAACCTTGAAAGGCATCAAATATACTTTTATCTTATTTTAAAGATCATTCAAACTAAACAAAAAAGGAACTATTGAGTGTACTTGATCAGGAGATCATGTACATTGTTACAAAATGCTCAAAAATGAAAGTGCTCACAAATGTTTGGAACCTAAGCGAATGGAAAGGTCTCGTCGTTACGATTCTAGCACCACAAATATTTTGAAAAACAAAGGTTGTATGCAAAATTTATGAAGGTTTGAAAGGCCAGTAAACTAAAAAAAATGTCCTTTGACCCATTTTGACTTTGTAAAAAAATATATTTTCAAAAAAATATTTTTTATATTATGGTTTTTGAGCCAATCATCGGGTGCCACGTGGCTAGCTCAGAGGCTACTACGTGGCGCCAGGAATAAGGTCAGAAGTGGTTATAATTTTTTTTGGAGTCTATGGGGTTCGAACGCGGGACCTCCTGCCCAATAGCGCACGTGCCCAACCACTCGGGCTATCAGTTGTTTCTTAACTGTAAAGGGCTCCACATATATTTGTTGTTGACATGTTTTGAGGTTGGGGGCTTGGGAAGGTTAGCCCCGAAGGGCCAGCCCCCCTCCATATTCCAGGTGCCCAAACCATGGATCTATTACCCGACAACAAACTTTAACTTCGATGGAATACAACACATTCACATGGTGTGGGGTTTTTTAAAAATTTAATGCAAATGGTTAGCATAACCGTAAGTTCGAGTTCCAAATAGGTTGTCCGGTGGTTAATCCCCAACCTGTTCACATGCGGACGTTGAAATTAAATGCAACTGCGAGGTCACCAATGGTTTCAGCTGGAAGACCTCCAAATCCAGTGGAGGTTGCCAAATTAGTCATGTTAACTAGAGTTCCTCTAGTTTTGGAGGAGTTTTTTAAGGGAAATTGGACAGTTTATTGTTTTTTCAATAACTCTTTGGATTTTGGACCAATTTTGATGGATGAATAGTAAAATTTAGATATTATCAACATTATGAACACATTGGCAGAGGTTTCAGAGCCAACATAGGTCATCTTGTGCAGGTTTTTCTTCAGGAGAGATCAAGGAGCCACTAGGGCCACTAGGGTGTTTTGAGTGTTTTGAGCATCCATTCTCTGTTTTCTGCAAATGAATAGTCATTCCTCACTAATTAAAGCATTCTGAAGCTGTTTTTATAGAGATAAAAACCATTTGAGGCTTTATTTCACATGTAATCACCATTTTTGAGCAATAATATATGAGGGACATGCCATTGGGAGCTGGACCAACAGATGTAGCGCAGGAGGGGTGAACTGCTTCATTAAATTTGTTGAGTATTGTTACATGTGATGTTTATTTCTCTATTATTTACTATTGTACAGTGTTATACAAGAAATTTGCATGCTTTAACCTCACACAAAAATCTGTTTGACTAAGTTAAAACCATTTGTTTCACCTGCAAACTTCAATGAACCTTATGCACACATTTTAATTACTGTTTGGATACTTAGCACAAAAAAACTAATACATTCCATTCAGATCAAGTTGGTATCAGAGCTTAGGTTGAGCTTTAGTTAAGATAGAGTATTTTCTTTGTTTAATATTTTTTCAAAATATTTGTTTAAAAGTTTTCATAACGACTCTTGCAAGTTGTGCAGAGCCATCCTGAGGCAGAATTTGTTGTGTTTTTTAATGCTTACTAGGCTGAAGCTTAAGAGAGGAGAAGGTCAATTGGTGAATGTTCAAAGTAATCCTCAGCCAAGGAGGGAAAGAGTGCCATTATCTCCTTCTTCAATTTCACCTCAAAGAGAAGCAGAAGAATCCATAAGCATGACTTCAAGAGAAGGAGAAACTCATGAAGAAGTTTATCCCAAAGAGGAAGAAAGAGTGTTCATAAAAGAATTTCTTGACTTAACTTAAATGGTGAGAGTCCTTTATCAAGAAAGGAATGAAATAATAGAAGGATAAGGATCTAAAATTCACAAGGAAGGAGAAGGATCGTCAGGAGGCCATAATTATGAAGATAAATCCAAGAAGGGTAATGGAGGAAATGGATACAGTGGAAAGTCACCGTCATCACCCTCATCTTCATCTTCATCAGCCTCTACTTCATCTTCAGTACATCAGCCATACAATTCAAAGAACACTAGTAAAAATAATTTTTTAAAACTTCATGTTAAGTTTGAATTGTCAATGTTTGATGGTGAAGTTAATGCAGAAAAGCTAGATAATTGGATTAGGTAATTAGAGGTCTATTTGAGAATTCATAATTTTCATGATGATGACACCAAAATCCAGCTAGCTTCATTGAGAATGGAAGGTGCACCACTTGTTTGGTGGGAAGCCAAGACAAAGGAGGAGATAAAGAAATATGGTAATATTATTTTATCATGGACTGATTTCATTTCTACATTAAAACAATAGTTTTATCCATTAGCTCACATGTAGAAAGTCATAATGGACTGGTAAAATTTTAAACAATTAAAAGGAAAAAATGTACAAGTGTATACTCAAGAATTTAGAAGAAGAGCTCTTTTACTAGGAGTAGATTTTCATAGCCAAGACACTTTTCACAAGTATATAGGAGGTTTACATACCTACCTAAGACATACAATTCTCATGTTTAACCCTACAAGCCTAGATGAGGTTTGTGTTCAAGCCACACATTTAGAGGCAAGGGGAAAACAAAACTTAGATGGGAATGAAGAAAGTGAGTTTAAAGGTAAATTGAAGAAAAAGAGAAATGCAAATACTAGAAAAGAGAATGGAAAATTCTTTTGCAAACACTATCCTAAAACTAGCCATGATGAGGACCATTGTTGGAAACTTCATCCAGAGTTGAAACCATAAAATTTTAAAGCCAAATAGAAAGCCAAGGAGAAAGGCAAGATAATTGCAATAGCTGAACAAGACCTAGGGTTAGATTCAGGAGATGAAACGAAAATCATAGCTATGGGACTAAAGAACATAAAGGGGAAAGAGAATGAAAATAAACCCATTTCTATTATTTCTAACTGTCACATAGAAGCTCCAAGTGAGGAAAAGAGAATTGAACTGTTTCATGTGAGGGTCATTTCCAAACATACCAAGGTTGACACATTGTTTGACAATGGGTCGCAAGAAAATTTAATCTTTGAAGACTTGGTCAAGAAACTTAATCTTGAGACCATTCCACATCCAAAACCATATCCACTTGGTTAGAATTGTAAGGATGCAAATTTACAGGTTGCAAAGAAGTGCATGTTGCGGTTTGCAATAACTGCACATTTCATTGACACGGTGGAATTAGATGTTGTTCCACTTGATATAACAGGTGTGGAATTGGGAAGTCCTTACCTGTATGACAGGAAAGCTATATTCCATCGCCATGAGAAAAAGTGCCATTTATTCAAAGATGGCAAGGAGTACATTGTGAGAGCTCATCACAAAAAACTAGAATCTTCTTTAGTTAATGTAGGGCAAATGAAGAGGCTTGTTAATGCAAGTCAAAACTTGACATTGATGATGATTGAACAAAGAGGAGTTTTACATAATCCTTTTCATGTAAATGATGATATATGTAATCATTTGTTTCAATTTGAAAGCATGTTATCTTTGAAAGAAGATGACAAGTAGTTGCAACAGTCGACTTTGGTGTCGAACGGTGTTGAAAACAAAGTGTCAATGCAAGAAGTTTCAAAGTTCCAAGAGAGGGAAAAGAAACTTGACAAAGAAGGCACAAGATTCAGTAATGTTCATTGCTGGTTTCAGAAAGGCATGGTACAGTGGTGAAGAAACTTGGTCAGGAATTGACACAATTTCAAGGCTAATTCAGCAAAAAATTGCCATAAGGATAAGATGCAAGGTGAAAGAAAATTTAAGTTTCCTCTAATTATAGACCAATGCAGAAACAATATGTTTACTACAAAGTTAGGTTGTTGTTCTAAAAGTTTCAAAAATGTGTAGCATGACAAGGTCAAAGTCAGCAATGGTTGGTCAACGGAATCATGGAAAAAAAATTCGTTTCATGAAAAGCTCCAATTAATGAAATTAGGGAAATTTCAATGGCTTAAGATTGGAAGAGTGGAGACACAATTTCCTCATCTTCATGTTCAGTAGTCCAGAGAGATTTTGGGGTCCAAAATCTTCCCAGTGGGGAGGTGTGATCAAGAGATCATGTTCGTTGTTAAAAAATGCTCAAAAATTAAAGTGCTCAAAAATGTTTGCAACCTAAGCGACCGGAAATTTCTCATCGTTGTGATTCTGACGCTGTGAACGGTTCACAAAACATAGGTCGTATACAAAAGTTATGAAGGTTTAAAAGGTCGGGTAAACTAAAAAAAAAATGACCTTTGACCCATTTTGACTTTGTCAATTATTTATTTATTTATTTATTTATTTTTTATATTATGGTTTTTGAGCCAATCATCGGGTGCCATGTGGCCCCAGGCCGAAGGTCAGAAGTGGTTATAAATTTTTTTGGAGTCTATGGGGTTTAAACGCGGGACCTCCCACCCAACAACGCACACGCCCAACCGCTCGGGCTACCGGTTGTTTCTTAACTGTAAAGGGCTCCACGTATATTTATTGTTGACGTGTTTTGAGGTTGGGGGCTTGGGGAGGCCAGCCCCCCTCCATATGCCTGGCGCCTGAACCATGGGCCTATTACCTGACATCAAACTTTAACTTTGATGGGAATATAACACGTTCACATTGTGCGGGGTTTTTAAATTTTTTTAATGCAAACAGTTAGCGAAACCATAAGTCTGAGTTCCAAATAGGTTGTCCAGTGGTTAATCCACAACCCGTTCACATGCAAACATTGACATTAAATGAAACTACCAGACCACTGATATTTTTGGCTGGCGGACCTCCAAATCCGATGGAGGTTTCCAATTTAGTCGCATTAACTGGAGTTCGTCCAGTTTTGGAGGAGTTTTTAAGGGACATTGGGAAGTTTATTTTTTTGGCCATAAATATTTGGATTTTGGAAAAATTTTGATGGATGAATAGTAAATTTTGGGTAGTCTTGGCATTCTGAACACATTGGATGAGGTTTTAGAGCCAACAGAGGTCATCTTGTGCAAGTTTTGTTTCAGGAGAGATCAAGGAGCCACTAGGGCCACTAGGGTGTTTTGAGTGTTTCAAGCATCCATTCTCTATTTTCTGCAAATAAATTGTCATCCTTGACTAATTCAAACAATCTGAAGTTGTTTTTACAGAGAGAATAGCCATTTGAGGCTTTATTTCACATTTAATTACCATTGTTTAGCAATAAGATATGAGGGACATGCCATTGGGAGCTAGACCAACAGATGTAGCCCAGGAGGAGTGAGTTGCTTCATCAAATTTGTTGAGTATTGTTACATGTGATGTTTATTTCTCTATTATTTACTATTTTACAGTGTTATACAAGAAATTTACATGCTTTACATCACACATAAATCTATTTAACTAAGTTAAAACCATTTGTTTCACCTGCAAACTTCAGTGAACCTTATGCACACAATTTAGTTTGTAATATCCCAAAAGGGAGAATGAAGTAATACTAAAACACAATATAAGAACTGCAACAATATAAACAATAAATATTAAGCCAACATTAGAATTTATAGAGAAGCTGAGCCATTTTATTATATTGGAGAAGATTCAGTTACACCATGTACAAAATATGAGTAGATCTAGCCAAAAAGATTGTCCAAAGTCACCTAGAAAACATGCTACAATAGGTACAGCGTAACTGGAGAGCCACTGAATATGAACATATGAGTGTAGGATGAAAAGGAAAAATAACATCTACTCAAATTTGGAGCTCAGATGATGCCAATATTCAAGATCTGGCCAATGTGATGGATTCCCAAGATAATCTAGAAAGGATTTTCCAGATTTGCAACTTTGGAAAATCACCCTCCTAGGATTTGATCCTTGATCTGCTAGGAAATACAGATATGAAGCTAGATCTGTCAAATAGATGGATGAAATGTGTTGTAATATAAGATCTAAGCTTGAAGGGTTGGTCCCTTCTTCAAATCTATAAGCTAGAAGCCCTAGATGTAGCTTCTCAATCCTCCAATAATGATTACAGCTGTTGCAACACAACTGCCAATAGAAACTGCACTGTGAGGGAAATAGAGACCTTATGCCTGCTGAAAAATGTTGCAATAAACTCTACGCTGATGGTAATACTGATGGAAATATAAGGGGATGATCCCTCACAGGATTACTAGCTAAAATGCTAACAAATTCCTTCCTCCTTTTGGATCTGCATATTGGACAGCGTAATTCCTTAAGGAAATATTGCTGATAGGAGGTCAATAAATTTTGGCCTGATGCCATATCTGAAGTGAAGCTCTGGGAATGATGATCTATAAGCCCAAGGTGATAGGAATAAACCCTCACCAGTTCTCCAGCTGAAGTCCTAAAGACAACTTCCACCTTCCAAACTGATCTTTAGAAATATGAAATTTCTGAATATGAATGTTCTGCAGAAAGTAGGAATAGAGATGTGGCACCAATGCCTGATTTAGAATGAAGTACAATACTCTTTCTAGAGCTAATCTCAGAAATAGGTAGGATTCCCACCCAGGAACACCCTGTGCTAAACAACACTTGCAATCTCTGCTAAACAGCCTGAGAAAGCAATGGAATGTCACATGAAAATTCTAGATCTGAAAATATCCTTACATCAAGAATAACCAGCATACCTTCATCCTTTCCTTCATCTTCTTTATATAATGTTTGAGCCTTCCCATGCCTTGGACCTCATCTAGACAGTGTTGTTCATGTGGAAAAGATCCTCCAAGTTTGACTGTGTTGTTTGACCAAATCAACCATCATGTCTAGGTGAAATGTACACCCTCCATCATGTATGCTTTAATTGCACAACATCCTCCATCACTTTATCATGAATTTTCATGATCTTCTGTTTGACATCTTCAAGATCTTAGTTGACTGTATCAACCTCCATGATCCATCTCATTTAATGAGGCATAATCTCCAATTCCATTCACATTAGTAGTTTCTCAACTACCTCATTATGCAGATCTAGGCTTAATTAATCCACATTCACACACACAAAGTGGATATTTATTCATAATGAGGATTATGGGTCCCTCCACCCTTTTATTTACTCAATTCATTAAGAAAATAAAGGACTCTAATATTCCAAATATGATGTGGAAATTTGGGAATATTACAGTCCCCCCCGGAAAGATGTTGCGTGTCCTCAAGAAACTCCAAAAGTAGATGCAAAGCCATCTATGCCCCTCCAAATGGCATCCACAAAAGGAAGGCTTCCTCCATTTTCTGAAATGTGTTATGCATGTTTGGTTCCAAATTTGTCTTTCAACATTACATAGAATGACCTCTAACTGTATGGTTAGATGTCCTCCTTCCACCATGAAGTACCGAGTGACAACCATATAATTTTCAACATCATCATTAATACATGAGATACATAAAATAAAGTGGCTCTTTCCACAAAGGAAAAGCTCCATCTCACAATACATCTCTCCATCCCATGTTTTATGAATTTGATTGAGCATTGATATGCTCTCATCCTTAGCCTTGTTGGCTTTGTTGAAACCAAGCATCATTCCAAAGTTAGGCAAACTAAGAAGGAAAGGAGTTATCTGGGTAGAAAAATATGTCAAACCATATTCTCCTAATAGTAACCACTGGAGTAAGGCCCTTTGCTGCCATCCTCCATCTCTTCCATGCAAGATGGACAAGCCAAACTCCCCCAAAAGAAACCAAAGCAACAATAGATCTTGTTTCTTTCACTCCTCCTCATGTGCATCATGAAGTAAAAACATACTAATGGACATATGGAATGTCACATCAGCCCAATATAAAGAAACATCATCAATGCACATCATGAGAGCATCATGCCAAGTTTTACTTAATACAAAACACATAGACATAGGAGATTTCATGTGGTGGCCAATCTCTCTCAAGTGAAACAAAAATGAACATGCCTTCCTTTGCTGCATTCTATCATTCATATAGAGGGCATGAATCAGAAAAATATGAGCTATTGGGTGGTAACCATACTCACCCAAGAGCAGCCAGTGCAGACATGCCTCCTTCTTCATTTCATAAGTGTTCCTTAAGGCATGAATCAAATAAATAGGAGCCTTTGGGTGGTGACAGGAATCTCCCAAGTGCAACCAATGTAACCAACCTTGCTGGCCCATATCACAAATCTGCAAGTGGTCATGCAACCCCTTGTTTATCATCCTCACCCACTCACCCCAATATGGAAGATGAGTAACGTGCTGCATAATCATGGTATCCTCCCTTTGTCGAATACCATCTTCCTCAAACTGATGAAGAACTTTTCACTTCATGAAATGTTGAAGTCAACCTCCAATGGGATCTCTTAATGAGACCTTCTTCTCATCCACGACCTTCCAAAACCAATGAGGTATTGGATCTGTTGTAGGTAGAAGTATCTCTTTGAGTTGTGAGTTGCTCATTGAGAAAGTGTCATCAAGAAAGGAGCAAAGGTTTATCATATCTAGATGTCTACCATTTTTCATCTTTACCTCCATTGCTTCATGAGTGAAGCTACCTTCAGAATGCTCCAAGAAGGATTGGACCTCCTCATCTTCACAGCTACTATGTGACAGCATTGTAGATCTACATGATAATATATGTGTTGTCTCAAAACAAGGCATAACACTGATCTCATAACCAGTTATTGTACATAGGATTATGCTCATCCCATTTTCTGAAACTCTACACTTCAACTCAAAGGGTTGAATGTAGCTCAAAAATGATGAACTGGAATAGTTCTTAACGTCCTCCTTGATTAGATCAAGGGTCCTCTACACTGTGATATGTTGCTGCTTCAAAGCATCACTATTTTCTAACCCTTGGTTATGCATTGGCCTTGAAATATGTGATGAAAGTTCATGCATACCTTGGATCAACTGATGTGTGGGAACCTCTTGCAAAAACACAAGAGTTCCTCCAACCGGGACAATAGTGCCTCCAACTGCTGGTAAGAGTGATGGCTGCTCTTCTGCATATGTACCAGCACTGGAATCTTCCTTCTTTCCCTCATGCATCTCCTGAATCATGCATGGGACTCTATATGTCAAGAGCTCAAGACCATCTTGCAAAGGTGCAAGTGTCTCTTCTCCAAATGCAAGTACTTTTGTAGCTGGTGGTGAATGTAGTGACCTCTTGTCCATAGTGACAAGATTGACATCCTTCTCCTTAGGAAATGTCTCTTTGTGGCACATCTCTGTCTTCCTCATATCAAACTTATTTCTCAAATTGTGAAAGAAATATGAATATTTAGTCACCTTTGCATGATCCATGTGACCAAACCACCAATCATTAGCTTCATCTAAAAGATGAAGTGCTACAATTTGAATAGCCTCTCCTTTAGCTACAGGATGTAGCCTAAAAAATGCATATAACTCTCTCCTCCAAGCATTAACAGTGCTTGAGGAAGATCCATCAAATGTAGGAAAATAGAATCTATTATGCCTCTTTCTTCTATTGCTACTATAAGATCCTTTTTCTTCTTTGATTTTGAAGAGTTGTTGGAGCATTAGCTTCTCCTTGAATGCTATAGACTATGCTTTGTACTCTTCAAGATATATACTGAGAGTCTCATGAGTCTCAGGTTCATTCCTTTCTTCATTTATACACCTTTCACCCTCTCCAAAGAAAGTGGGCATAGTGGATCTATGAGGAGATATAGGATTCTCTGGTTTCCTTCTTTGCTGATAGGAAGTACTGGGACCTTCCTCATCAATTCTTCTTCTTGGATCTTCTTTCTATCCTTCCTTCTTCATTTGATTGACCTCCTTGGAGAGATCATGCATGGATCTAAATAAAGGATCATACTCCATGATAGATCTCATCTATCTGTTTCTTCTTTTGATGTAAAAGATGAAGTGTCCACAAGCTGAGCCAAAGATCATACTTTGATACCACTGTAATATCCCAAAGGGAGAATGCAGTAATACTAAAACACAATATAAGAACTGCAACAAGATAAACAATAAATCTTAAGACAAAATCAGAATTTACAGAGAATTTGAGCCATTTTATTATCTTGGAGAAGATTCATTTACACCATGTACAAAATATGAGTAGATCTAGCAAAAAAGATGGTCTAAAGTCACCCAGAAAACATGTTACAATAGGTACAACGTAACTGGAGAGCCATTGAAGCAAATATTGTGCTATCCCTTCAGCAAAATATGAACATATGAGTGAAGGTTGAAAAGTAAAATTCATATCTACTCAAATCTGGAGCTCAGATGATGCCAAGATTCAAGATCTGGCCAATGTGATGGATTCCCAAGATAATCCAGAAAGTATTTTCCAGATCTGCAACTTTGGAGAATTACCCTCCTAGGATTTGATCCTTGATCTGCTAGGAAATACAGATCTGAAGCTAGATTTGTCAAATAGATGGATGAAATGTGTTGCAAGGTCAGATCTAAGCTTGAAGGGCTAATCCCTTCTTCATATCTACAATCTAGAAGCCCTAGATCTAGCCTCTTAGTCCTCCAATAATGATTACATCTGTAGCAACACAACTACCAATAGAAACTGTGATGTGAGGGAAGGAGAGGCCTTATCCCTGCTGAAAAATGCTGCAATAAACTCTAGGAATATGGTAAGAAATATGGAAATGTGAGGGGATGATCCCTCATAGGATTACTAGTTGAAATGCTAGCAACTTCCTTCCTCCTTTTGGAGCTACAAATTAGACTGCTTAATTCCTAAAGGAAATACTGCTACTAGGAGGTCAATAAATTTTGACCTGATGCTAGATTTTAAGTGAAGCTTTGGGAATGCCGATCTATAAGCCCAAGGTGATAGGAATAAACCCTCACCAGTTCTCCAACTGAAGTACTGAAGACAACTTCTACCTTCCAAACTGATCTTCATAAATCTGCAATTTCTGAATATGAATGTTCTGCAGAAAGTAGGAAAAGATATGTGGCATCAATGCCTGATGTAGAATGAATTACAATACTCTTTCTAGAGCTACTCTAAGAAAAAGGTGGGATTCCCAACTAGGAACACCCTGTGCTAAACATCACTTGCAATCTCTTCTAAACAGCTCGAGAAGCAATGGAATGTCACATGAAAATTCTAGATCTGAAAAGATCCTTACATCAAGAATAACTAGCATACCTTCATCCTTGCCTTCATCTTCTTTATATAATGTTGAAGCCTTCCCATGCCTTGGCCCTCATCTAGACTACGCTGTTCATGTGGACAAGATCCTCCAAGTTTGATTGTGTTTTTTGACCAAATCAACCATCATGTATAGGTGCAATGTACACCCTCTCCATCATGTTTGCTTTAATTGCACAACATCCTCCATCGCTTTATCATGAATGTTCATGATCTTCTGCTTGACATATTCAAGATCTTAGTTGATTGTATCAACCTCCATGATCCATCTCAATTAATGACACACAATCTCCAATTCCATTCACATTAGTAGTTGCTCAACTACCTCATTATGCAGATCTAGGCTTAATTAATCCACATTCATAATGAGGATTATGGGTCCCTCCACCCTTTTATTTAATTAATTCATTAAGAAAATCAAGGACTCTAATATTCCAAATATGATGTGGAAATTTGGGAATATTACGTAATTACTATTTGGATACTTAGCACAGCAAAACTAATACATTCCATTCAGATCAGTACTTGTCTTCTCTTTCATGCTTATTAAACTATGAAAGAGATGAAACAAAGTAAAATGACAAGGGAATTTAATTAAGTTATTAGTTAAAGTGGTAGCATCAATCACGTCTCCCTTGAATATGGCACCTATTTGACTCATTTCCTCATAGTTGGGTTCTAGATTTCCTAGGACTCATACCATACATATGAGTATGTTTAGCCGGTTAATCTTCTAGTGAATGCCTCATATGTTTTTGCACGATATTGTTTGGTGCTCATTATTCAATGCTACCAAATAAATTTTTTGTCGTGTTTTTAAGTGTTCAAGGGAATTTTCAGCTTGATTTGGCCATTTGCAGTCCTTGTTGACCTTTTTTTGTCGACCATCCCTATATTAGTTGTACTTCACTACTTCGAGACTTCATACGTCTCACATCATCTCTTAGTATCTTTTGTGTCAATTGATGAGGGATACATTAAGGCCCTCCTTCGATGGATAATCCAGTAAACTTTAGCTCATTATCCAAGGGCTTGATATAGGAACTCGTAGTACCTTGGAGCTTACAGACCTTAGTGACAGGCTTCCTCATGAACAACAATGGTTTTACCTCATTGACTCTTGATTCGTCGAGTCTATGAGTGTTCAATGTTATCTCATTTATTCACACTTAGTAGACAATGTTAGGTACCTTTGTGTACATTTTCATCATGGGTGGGTTCCCTTGCATATGTTAATGGTACACTTAATTGATCAGTAATCAAGAAATTTCTACCATGCTCGACATCAATACATCTATCTACATGTTGTAGATTCGTACCATTAGGTTTGTGTAGAATACCTAGGGTTAGGGAAATTTTGTTGATTTTGTAGCATTGGAAAGTGTTCCAAGTCTCATATTTTGGGAGGAGTCTTAGACATCAGTATTCCAGAGAACCCAGAAACTGTTTGTGGAAATTCCACTCAGATGATGCTTTATTAAAATAATTAATTATTTTAAAGTGATCCCTATGTCTACACTTAGGGAAATTAAATAATTAAAGGGTATTAATAAATAAGAGTGTGAATCTTCTAGGAAATGAAGATCAAGTCATATTATAATCTTAGCCATTGATTAGAGATCTAATTTGGGTCATTGATCCATCAACGAGAAGACTATAAGAGAAGGCTTGAGGGTCATTTGGAAAGAAATCCAGGCACACACTCAGTACCCGAAGGAAATCAATTCTGAAGGAATAGAATTCGAGTTCAGAGGGAGAGGTTGTCGAGGTGAATTTTTAGAGATAGAAGGATGAAGGGGAAGTCAACAGAGGAATAATAAGGCAGAAGGAGGATGCATAGGGGACAGCGCTGAGCAGCATCACTAGTCCTCCACGTAGAGTGATGCAGTCCAGCACAGTGACTACATAGAATGCCACACAGAGTGATGCAGGGGGAGAAGGGTGCCTCTTGTGTGTCAGAAATTCTTCCTAAGGGTTTGGAGAAATTATCTCAAGTGTATTCCACTGTTGAATAATAATAAAAACCCTCATATGTTGCACCGGTTTTCCTGCATTGAGTTTTTCCGGGGACAATTGTCCAAAAATAACTGTGTTCATGTGATTGTTTCTATTTTGTTATATGCATTCTATTTTATTTTCTGTTAATGATTAAGTGAATACTGCAGTTTTCTTTATTTCAGAATTTACTAAAATTATCTGTAAATAACTTATCATAAATAAGTAGGTGAAATAAATCAATCAATGCAGTAGTATTCCAACTTGAAAATTTCACATGGTATCAGAGAAAAAGATGAGAGAGAGAAGAGGAGCTTTTGCAATGGAACGAAGGCCCGACAATGATGCAACATCAGCTCGGAAGGGTTCATGCAGTCCTCCAAAATGTATGGAGAAATAGAGGGATCATGACGTTTCAGTTTCGACGTCCAGACTAGAAGAGGATTTTGCTTGTGTGTCAAGCACGACCTCTCCATGGGTTTGGTATATTGACAATGGATCATATGCTCACATGATGGAAGTTCGAGAATAATTCTTGAGCTACAAATAAGAGGAGATGAATTTTCAGATGATGATGGGAAACAAGGCCAAGTTTACCCCCATTGGAAAAGGAACCATAATATTTCAAACAGAAGCTATTAACAAGCTTCAAGCCACCAACGTACTACATGTATCGGGATTAGGGATGAAATTTCTCTCGGTGTCTCAACTTTAGAACAAAGGTTACGGTGTATACTTTATTGGCAAAAAAGTTTATGTCAAACACCCTAGCTGGAAAATGAAGGCACAAATTGGATTAAGGAGCCATAAATTGTATAAGTTACATCTCGAGTCTCCAATGGCACTAATAAGTAGTACTGATGAAAGGTATTTGAATGAATTATGGCACAGAAGAATGGGGCATCTACATCATGGATCCTTGAAAATACTTAATAATATTGTCATGGTAGCTCCAAAACTTAGCACCAGGAAACACAATGTCTACAGGGGGTGCGTATTAGGGAAGTATGCCAAGGCAAAATTTCTAGGAAGAAGCAATAGGGCTAAGAGTGTCTTGGAATTGACACACTCATACTTCTGCAGACAAATGTCCACAAATGATCTCAGTGGTGCAAAGTATTTTTTCATATTTATTGATGACCATTCCCAAAAGACATGGATCTACTTTCTGAAGACCAAATATGAGGTCTTTGAGCGAGTCAAATAATTCAAGGCTTTGGTAAAAAATATAACTGGAAAGTGCATCAAGAATTTGCAATTAGATAATGGTGGAGAATATATTGATAAATACTTCACAAAGTTCTACGTAAAGGAAGGCATCAAGAGAGAATTGACAGCTCCATACAATCCGGAGCAGAATGGAGTTGCAGAGAGGAATAATAGGACAATTGTGGAATCTGCGAGGGCAATGGTGTATGATCAAGACATGCCCAATTTTTTGTGGGATGAAGCTTGCAATACAGTGGTGTATGTGTATAACAAGGTGCCTCATAGAGAATTGGTAATGGTACTCCTAAAAGTGTGTTCAATGGAAGCAAGCCTAAGGTGAGCCACTTCAAGATATTTGGAAGTATAGCATATTGTCACGTACCCTATGAGAAGAGGAAGAAGTTAGATCAGACTGCATAGAAATGATATCTTCTGGGATTTAGTGAAAATGTGAAGACATATCGCATCTGTATTCCCAAGAATAGGAAGATTGTAGTAATATGGGACTTGAAATTCATGGAGGAGAGATCCTTTAGGAGATCCCAGAAAAATTCTACAGATACACAATCTGAGGAGGATCCTCTAGTTCATCCACATCGCCCTACAAAATATGGCTCTAGTGCCTCTCCACGACACAAGGATTATAAGGAAATTTATTCCAAGGAAGTGCAAGAAGAAGAGCAACTAAATCCACCCACCACTAGTGGAAGGATGAGAAGAGAACTCCAACAAACTATGAGGGATGTAGAGGAATTTATTGAAGCCCCTAGAAATGAAAAGAGAGCATCCATGCAGACAAACAGGTACCAAGAACGGGTAGCACAGGTTGGATAACCCTATAGTTTTCGAGAGGAAGCTCAACATCAGGTGTGGGTAGACACTATGGTCGAGGAGTACAGCTCCATCATGAAAAATGATGTATGGGAAGTAGTCCCTAGACCTTAGAACATATCGGTTGTAGGATCAAGGTGGATCTACAAGATCAAGTACGTTGCAGATGGCAGCATAGAGAAATTCAAAGCTAGGTTTGCGACTAAGGGGTATGCATAGAAGGAAGGGATTGATTTTGAAGAAACCTTCGCCCTTGTATCTCGGTACACTTTGATCAGATCTGTCATCTCTCTTGCAGCACAGATGGGATGCGAAATTCAGTAGATGGATTTCAAGACGATGCTCTTGAATGGGGTGATAGAAGAGGAAGTGTACATAGAATATCCATAGGGCTTTAAGAATCATGAGAAAAATAATCATGTATGCAAGCTTAAGAAAGCCTTGTATGGACTGAAGCAATCCCCTAAAGCATGGTATGGGAAAATTGATAGCTACCTGCAAAAGATGGGATTTGTCAAGAGTGACGCAGATCCCAACCTCTATTATCTAAGAGTAGTGGATGAGATACTAATTCTAGTCTTATATCTAGATTATCTATTCTTTACTGGATCATCTAAGCTCATCAACGACTGCAAGGAAAATTTGGCTACAAAATTAGACATGAAGGATCTGGGGAAAATGCATTATTTTCTTGGTTTGGAGGTTTGGCAGCAGAAGGGACAAATATTCCTTGGGCAAGGAATATATACTACAGAGATCCTGAAGAGAATTTAGATGGAGGACTGTAGACCCATGGCTATGCCAATGATCACAAACTAGAATAAGATCGACACACGAGGCTGACCCTACCTTGTACAGGCAACTCATAGGATCATTGATGTACCTGGTCAAAACTAGACCAGACATTTGTTATGTCGTGAATACTCTCAGTCAGTTCATGGTAGAACTAAGGAGGGCTCACTAGGTAGCAGCCAAAAATGTTCTCACATACTTGAAGGGGAAATTCAAGTTTGGGTTGAAGTACAACAAGGACATGAAATCCAGTTGAGTGGGTTCACTAACGCAGACTAGGATGGAAGCCCAGTGGATCGGAAAAGTATTAGTGGGTATTGTTTCAGTCTTGGATCAGGAATGACTTCCTAGTGTAGTAGGAAACAAAAATCCATGGCACTGATCTCAGACGAGGTTGAATATATGGCCGCTAGTGTCAGTTCACAAAGGTGGCTTATTGTAGGCAACCTCTAAGTTCCTCATTCAATTGTCAACCCAGGGTAAGTCTTTTTATTTCATGAGTGTAAGCACAATATATGCAAGTGAGATTGAATGATAGCTACTCTATGATGCTTACGAAAAGGATTATCTGATTCTCGATGTTCAATCAACTAAAAGAGACATGAAAATGGCATAATGTAGCTAATTACTCTTCCTAACTTTGAAGGAGAGAAACTTATAATTAAACAGTGTAATGATGGATTCAACATTAACTTATCGAATTGAACATCAACTTAAGTAAATTGAACAAAAACTTATCGAATTGAAGAACAACTTAAGAGAATTGAACAACAACCTGAATAAACTGAATCAACAACTACTTACGTAATTTTTCGATGGAATTCTCTTTGCAAACTGACTAATTGACATCTTACTATACATAATAAAGAATTGGATGCCTTGTCGTACTAAGGGAACAATCTAATCTGTGAAGATGAATAACATTGACCAGTAATTGTTCTCCAATTCATAAATCGACTGCAAGGGCGTTGGGAGAAAATGAAAGCATCTAACAATGATAAAGCATTATTATAAATCCGAAAGCATGAATGTAGTAAAACATTAAACCAAAAAGCATGAATGTTACTATTCTGAAGAAAGAAAAACCGTAACTTTATTGAGTGGAAAAAGTAATTTACAATTGCATCAGGTAACTGGAGATTGGTTCGGTAATTAACGCACAACACGGAAACTATCAAAGAACTCCCAGAGGTTGGGCCCAGACCACTCGAAGGTCTAATGTAATGAAAAACTCAAAATATGATTTTTCAAAACATCGAAAACTCTTTATTGAATCAAAAGATAATACAGGGGTACAATCGAATAGTTCTGTCCTGAAGCATTGATTACAAAAGGAAAAATATTTATTTCTTGTTCATCCTTGGTCCTTTTTAAAGGTGTTTTCACACAATGAGTTAGTATTTTCCAGACGACGGTTCATTGCGCGTGGCTGTCGCTTGGGCTCTCGAGCTTGGACCCGTCTTTATCTCTTCTGTCAGTTTCTGGAAGCTATTGAGATTCCATGAGTCCATGTCTGCCGGTTGTTTTCCATTTAACATTGGTTCAACTGCTTTGTTTTCCTGCATACAGAGATAAAATAAGTCAAATTTCTGTTATAAAAGTGTTCCTTTTGTCGTTAGCCCACTTGCCCTGATTTTCATAAACCTTTTCTATATATATATATTTTTTAAGTGAGAGAGAAATACCAAAATTGTGTCACAATTCGAAGGGATCACTACTGGAAACATACCTTAATTTTGGCCCAACATACTCCCCCACTTACCTATTTGCAGGTCCTCGTGTAAATAGATGGTTGAGATGTAGCTGTGTCAAGGAGTAGGCAGGGTAGACCTTTTCCTTGTATGCTCTGAAACCTTGTTTCTATCTATTTTTTCAAAGGCAGCGACTGTGTACCCTTCTGGAAACTCGTAGTCATGATCGTAGCCCTCAGGAGGATACCAGATAAGAGGGAATCTATATCTACATCCTAACCATGCAAGACCCATGTTGAAGACCAAGTTACTATATGAGAGGAATCTGGAGGCAACTTCCTTGAAATTTCTATAGCCAAATGGCTCCCTATTCTTCACACTATTGGTGGAGGCCATACATCTTTGTTTAGCTGATGCCAGGGCTACCTCCTGAATATCTTCAAAATATTCGCGTCCATTTTCTATGGTGTCTTTATGGATGGGCCCCAGCCTGGTCCTTACACCTTCCCTTTGCATGAAGTTCTTGTGTTGGCTAAAAAGTAGCAAGGGTTTTGTAGGTTCTCCTCTGACCCACAGGTCTAAGCCATGCTCTCTCTTTTGGAAGATGTTATAGGCTTTGGCCCACCTAATCTGATTTTTAGCGAATGAGAGGAAGGCTTGAAACTAAACAACCCCTATAAAGGGACTAGGATTGTTATTTGTGTCCTCTTCTAGAAAGAAATTATGCATGTAGAGTTCACATAAAAGGTGTTGGACCTATTCATCTTGCTCATTGCAGTAGTGGACGAAATCTTCTATGGCTTTGAAATTTGTGGACTTCCCTGCCCTAACAGCCTTGATTTTCAGCAACAAATATCGTTCTACTAAGAACAAGGCGTAGTTGGTGGCTGATGCCCTACATGTCAATGCATCATAACACAAGGAAAAAATTTTAGTGATTTGTTTCTTGGCTTGCTCCACCTATTATTGTGTCCATTTTACCTTTGCCTGCTCTTCTCTGAGCTAGGAAAATGTTTCATCTTCTGTAGTGGAGTTTTTTGTGAATTTCTTTAGTAGTGCCTGATATTATTGTGTTGGTACTACCTCCTTTTTTCACTGAGCCAACTCATGTTGTGTTATGATTAACTCGTTATACCATTTTTGATTGGTGGCTCTTTCAACTAGAGGGGCATAGGCAGGGGTTTTGTTTGTTTGGGCACCCTTGTCATCGGTGCATTATTTCCTCGTTTGGACAAAAGCTTCAAGAATGTCCATTGTGTCTGTTTGTACCTCAATTTCAATGGTGCTTGCTAAGTCAGTCGGAATCCCAACCTCAATATTATCTTTTGGGTCAGTCTATATTCCAGCCTCAGCAGTGTCTAACATATTGGGGCTTGGTTCAGTTTGGGTTTTGGCTGTGGTTAATTCCTTCTTAGGCTTTCAGGCCTTATTTTCCTCTTTCAATTGTTTCTTTAACCGCTTCACCATTTTCTCCATTCTCTTGCAAGTCCTGCTGAGTTTTCTAATCTTCTTTTTAACTGCACTATCATCTATCCTGATTTCAGTAGGTGGTGGAGAAGAAACATTCTCCTTTTCAGGGATGGTACTACCAACCTCAGGGTGGTCTGCGGTGGTGTTTTCTACTTGGACTTCTGAGTTTACTTTAGTATGAAGGTCCTGACTAGGCGTGACAATGCTACCTTCAAGTGTTAAAGGAACTATTTCTATGCTTGCGTTTTTCTCCAGAGGGACAATGTCTCCTGACTGATTTTTTGATTCTTCTCTCCCCCTTGCCTGCCCTTCAGTAATTATCTCATAATTCTCGAGAGGGTACAGAGCCACAAAGGCTTGTGATTCTTCTTGGTAGGGTAGGATCTCGGTATGCCCAGAACTGCTGGCAGTGGCAGACTTGTATATAGGTTCCTCTTGTTCTTCAGCTTCCGATAGGCTTCTAGATTCATGGTCTGCCCTCATTTGTTCCAGGACTCGGGCCATCTCTTCCTCGTAGTCCTGCAAGGGTGAATTTTGAGGGCTTTAGGGTAGTGAACGGGATGGCCCTACCTTCTCTATGAAGTCCGAGGTTCCCTGAAATGTTTTGGACCGCTTTTTCCTGCTTGGTTCTGAGATTGTAGTGTGGGTCCTTTTTCTTCTAGGTATGTTTACCCTGGGAAGCTCAATTTCAGTTTTTCCAGGGTTTTCCTCAGGTATCTGTGTGGCAGGGTTAACAAAATTGTCCCAGACTATCTGCTGTTTGTCCAACTCATGTATGGTGATTACTTTGATTAGTCTGTGGTGACTTACAACTGCTTGGGGGTTTTTAGCTCTTCTTATTCTAACAACAATGTCATTCAATATGGAATTTAAGAAAGCAGGCAGATTAACTAAAATATTTTGCTTAAGTACAACTAAAAGTTTAAGTTGACGAGGTTTTACCACGTCTTGGCATTTGTCACATGTAATGAATGTTTGAATGAATGTCGTCAGTTCCTGCCATGGTTGGTGTAGAGAGGTAGGGTTAATCCCTTTTCCTTTTCGCTCCAATGGCTCTTTTGGATCCTGATATGCTGCAACTGCCTCTCGCAAGAGGAGGTGTTTCTCTGTCCATCTCTCTCCTTCCGCTAGTATTCTGGAGACTTCGGCAATAATCTCCTCTATGACTGGTATAACTCTTCCCTTGAGTCTAGTCTGCCCTTCTTGCAGGTTTTGCAGAAACTCAATTTATAATTTTGTATTAAATCCCTGTAATTGGTGTACATATATCAGCCATCTGGCTTCCTGGAGGGTAGCGCTAGCTGCATCTGAAATTGGGAAGTTCGAAGGCTTGTTTTGAAGAGAATTTCTTCCCATGGTTGGTATGTTTCCCTGTGTTTTTTCTTCTTCTGATTGTATTCTCTCTCAGCTCCGTTGTTTTGAATGAAAGTTGTATGTAAGAGAAAGAGCGATTGTGGTCCTGTGTAGGTAACTTCATGCCTTAATTGTGATGCTCTTCTAGTCTTATCGGTATATCTAATGGGATTTGTGTATAATTTCAGCATGCTTGCTAATTTATGACTAATCACACCCCCTCCATCGAAGTAAGGGTGCCCACGTCCTCAAGTACAAGGGGGGTCTAGCCAATCATGAATGTGAACGAGGAATGTCAGGATTTGATAATCATGGTCTGTACATGAGAGAAGAGGTCACGAATTTCAAAGTTTCAGGGGATGAGGAGTAATTGAGTAATTATGAGCATACGCAGTGTAAAGGTCGGATTTGGAAGTTTTGACATGAATGCATCTCGTGTGGAAGTGACCGGAGAGGGAGAGAGAACAGTATAACTATTATGATGGTATGATGTCCTTCTTTAATGATAAGTGTGATAGAAGCAAGACTGAGATGGGTAATGATTGGCGTTGTCATCCTGAGGGTCAAAAATGTAAGCATATCTCCCTTATAGTTATTTATGTGGTAGATTAGAATCATCACTAATTCGAGTAGTGGCTTATGGAAGAAGAATGGTATAGAATGATAAGAGTATTTGGCTATTGAGGAACATAATCTCATACCATAAGCAGAGCCATTGCTGCCAGCATGCATTCATAGCCTCGACAGGGTTGCTATTTTAACCAAAAAAAATGAGCCAGAATCCTTGTGTAAAATTAATTGTTCTGCTAATTTTGTGAAGATATCACCATGCTGGTATGATGGCCAAATAAACATAGTGCCACTCACCAGAGCTGTAGCAAATTGATTAGGCTGGCTCATGATGAGACGTCCTGTCCTTCAAACAATTGAGAAGGTCATTACCCTATTGTGGTGGCCATTGTGGGAATGTCACTTTCTAGGATCTTAGGAACATGGTAGGCTAGCTCGTAATGAGACCCCTTATCTTCTTTTGAAAATTTGCATGTAAGCATAGTTTGAAACATAAGAATTTTGATTTATAAGGAGGTCACTGTGTTGGTGTGATGGCCATATATTCACAGTGCCATTCACTAGGATTGCAATAGAGTGATCAGGTTGGCTCGTGATGAGACCTCCTGTCCTTCAAGTAGTTGAGAAGGTCATTACCCTGGTGTGGTGGCCATTGTGGCCATGTCACTTGTTAAACCCTTATGATAATGGTAAGCTGGCTCATGATGAGACCCCTTATCCTCTCTTAAAAATATGTATGAAAACATAATAATTATTATTTATACATGAAGGGAGGCTCATTAACTCCTTAAGAGTTAGGGATGGTGAGAGAAGTAAAAGAATGCCAATACAATTAATATTCCTTATTCCCATTTCTTCATATTGGAGGGAAATACTACTCAAAAGTGTAGAAATATGTACCATCATAAGATCATGTATTGTATAATAAAATAATTGAGCTGGGAATGACTTAGCCTTTCATTTCATATATGTGCACTGTCAGCTTCCGATTTAAAGATTATAGTGTCAAAGAATCATCCTATTGGTAACTTTTACTACTCTCCTCCTTTATTCCACTGCCACTTCCTCCTGTGAGATGCCTTTCATAGCTAAGGTGTGGATGAAGGGGAATATCGACAAAAGAAGGGAATAAGACCGATTGAATATCAGTTGTTCGATTATATTGAACAGCAGTTGTTGAAGGAGTTTAAACAACACAATAATAAAAACAAAAAAAACACGGCTGTTTAATCCGATTGAACAATAACTGTTCAATTAGATTGAATAGAAGCTGTTCAAAGAGTTTGAATAGAAAAATAATAAAACCAAAAAAACACAGTTGTTCAATCCGATTAAACAACAATTGTTCAATTAGATTGAATAGCAACCATTCAAAGAGTTTGAACAACAAAATAATAAAAACGAAAAAAAACGCGACTGTTCTATCTGATTGAACAGTAGCTGTTCAATTATATTGAACAACAATTGTTCAAAGAGTTTGAACAAAAAAATAATACAAATGAAAAAACATGGTTGTTCAATCCGATTGAACAACAGATGTTCAATTAGATTGAACAACAACCGTTCAAATATTTTGAACATCCATAGAAAAATAAAAGAGAGAGAGATAATACATTCTTGAGAATGAAGAATGTACAAAAAAATAGGAACTAGGAATTTTAAATAAATTATATACATTATTTACAAATGACGGTAACAAACTTCTCATGTACTTGAGGTTGTGGGGTTATCACCCCCTCCAGCCACAATTCGGATGGTAGGATCGTTTCATACATGTTGGTAAAAATATTCCTTTGGGAGTGGTTTGTAATACAGGCGCACTCTGTGCCCATTTACGTGAAATGTAGAACCGTACCCATCTATGGTGGTCAAGGTGAGTGTACCATTATTGTGTACTTCTTGAATTTTGTATGGACCAAACCACCTTGTTTTCAATTTTCCCTGAAAATCTTGGAATCTGGAGTCATAGAGGAGTGCCCAATCTCCTTTTTGAAATATCTTCTTCTTGATGAGGTTATCATGCCACTTAGCTCGCTGCTGCTGGACGATCATTGTTCACTGCAGAGCTAGTAGCCATATTTTGTCTAGCTCGTTTATTTGTTGGAGCCTTTTAACCTGGGCTTCTACTAAGTCTAACCCTACCTCCTGGGTTGTTCTTAGAGTCTTGATCTCGAACTCAATAGGGAAAATAGGCTCTCTCCCAAATACTAGATGATATGGGGAGCATCTAGTGGTGTTCCACCAAGTTGTGCAATAGGCCCATAAGGTTTCTAGTAATTTAGCAACCCAGTCCCGGCGATGTGCTGATACAGTTTTGGTAAGAATTTCCTCCATAAATTTGTTGGTGCTTTCCACCTGCCTCTTTGCCTACGAGTGGTAAGGATATTTAACTCTATGGATGATATGATGATTTTTTAGGGTGGATGTAATTTTATTACCTATGAATTGTGCCCCCCCATCGGTTATCACTTCCCATGGCAAACCATATCGTACGAAAACTCAAAAAGGAAATTAATCACAGATTCCTCCATGGCTCATGATAAGGCCACTGCTTCTACCCACTTTGTTACGTAATAAGTGGCAACCAATATGTAGGTTTTTTGGTTTGATGGTGGGTTGAAAGCCCAACGAAATCTAGTGCCCACCTGTCGAATGGTTCTATCACCAGTTGTGGCTATAGTGGAATTTCATCTGCTTGGCCTAGGTGACCCATTCTTTGGCAGCTATCACGGGCTTGGACATATTTTTTCACGTCTTTGAAAATCGTAGGCCAATAGTAGCGTAATTGTAACACTTTGTGCCCTGTTCTGCGATCTGCAAAATGGCCACCACAAGGCTCATCGTGACAGGCCCGTAGGATGCCATAGATTTCGTCCTCCCTGATGCATCTGCATATGTGCATATCATCCCCCGTATGGAAGAGGTATCCACCGACCTAGGAGAACCTTGTGTTGTGTTGTACAATTAGTTTTCATTCTTTTGATGTTAAGTGTCTGGGCAGTTTTCCTATTGCCAAGTAATTTGCCACGTCTGCATACCATGGCATTTTTACTGCTACTGCAAATAGATGTTCATCAGGAAACTAGTCATCAACTACTACCATATCATCTGTATTTGGAATTCTGGATAGAAAGTCTGCAACTACGTTTTCTTTTCCTGGACGATCCTTGATGGTTATATCAAATTCCTCCAGCAGCAGCAACCAACGAGTTATTCTCCCATTTGTGATTGGTTTATTAGCTAAATATTTAATGGCAGAGTGATCAGTATACAGGAGTACTTGATAGCCAGTTATATAATTTCTAAATTTATTAATAGCATAAATGACAGCCAAGAACTCCTTCTCAATCATTGTATAATTTAACTCGATAGGGGTGATATTTTTGATAATATAATAAATAACATAAGGCTTTTTGTCTTCTTCTTGGCCAAGAACTACCACTATTTCCGTGTCAGATGCATCTGAAAATATGGGAAAAGGCATTTTCCAGTTGGGCCCTCATATAATTGGTGTTGTTGAGACCAGTTTCTTTAAATATGTAAAAGCAGTGTCACATTTATCAGTCCAGTGGAATTGAACATTTCAAGTCAATGCATACAAAGGTGCAGCTATTTGTGATTTTTTTTTTATAAATCTGCGATAATATCCTGCATATCCCAAAAAACTGCATACCTCTATTTGTGTACAAGGTGTGGCTAATAGAATGATTACTTCTATTTTTGCTAGATATACCTGTATTCCGACTGCAGAGATGTAGTGACCTGGGATCACTTCCTCTATCATCATCATGTCACACTTTTCATTGCTTAAACATAATCTCATAGCAATACATTGCTCCAACACCTTTTCTAACGTTTCTAAAGCTTGATCAAAGTCCTCACCATATGGTGTGAAGTCATCCATATAGATTTCAAGCCCTTCATTTATTAAGTCAGAAAAAATGTTGATTATGGCTCTTTGAAATGTTGTTGGAGCATTACATAGCCCAAATGGTAAAAATCTATAAGAAAAAGTACCCCATGGGAAGGTAAAAGTTGTCTTATCCTGGTCTTCGGGGGATATTTGGATTTGATTGTAGCCACTGAACCCATCAAGAAAAGAGAAGAACTGATTTCCTACCAATGTGTCAAGGAATTGGTTAATGAAAGGGAGGGGGAAGTGGTCTTTCTGTGTTTCTTTATTCAGTTCTCTATAATACACAACGATTCTCCATTTCCCATTCTTTTTAGGGACAACTACCAGAGGTGAGACCCATTTGCTATCTGAAATAGTATAGATGAAATTTACATCCAACAGTTTTTGTAGCTCGTCTTTTACAACATCCTTTAAGTGTGGGTTCAGCCTTCACTGAGGTTGTCTAATAGGTTGATCTTCCTTATCTATATAAATGTGATGGGTGCAAAGCTGGGGGTCTAAACCCTTCATGTCTGGGTAGTCCCAAGAAAATGCCCCTTTATTCTTCTGTAGAACTTTTATGAGCCTTTTCTTTTAGTTTCTATCCAAATTGCTATTGATGTTCAGGATCTTCCCTGGCTCAATCTCAATGGGTGTGTTGTTACGCATGGTGGTTGTGGGAATATATTGATCTCCAAGGTCTGTCAAGGGGTCCTTTTGAACTCCATCTTCAAGGACAATTTTCAACATTTGGCATTTTAATTTCTCAGACGTGGGTGGCTAGTTCATAAAATTATTGATTACATCATCTTCGGTTTGATTTTTAAATTCGAGAGCTTCTACTAATGTCAGAGGTGGACGAATTTTTTTCTCCCAACATGCATATGGATGTTTGTTATTTTTTACTATGGGCAAGCTAGGTTTGGCAGGTGGATAAATATTGATGTTTTTTATGGAATCTCCTCTAGTAATGGTCATGCTGCTTGTTCGGCAGCCTATGTAAGCATCGGCTATTGCCAGCCAAGGTCGCCACAGAATCAATGGGTGCCCGTCCATCCTGTTCTTTGGGTTAATAACTAAGAAATTAGCTAGATATTCCCATGAATCTACTGAGACCAGGATGTCCTGCACTATTCCTTTTGGTCTGATGATAGGCCAGTCAGCAAGCTCCAACAACATAGTCGTTGGTACTAAGACTGATATGCCTAGATTTTCGCAGGTTTCCATAGTTAGGATGTTAATGGCCGCCCCTAAGTTGACCAATGTGTTTGGAAAGGAATGTCCAGAGATCTACACAATTACTATGGAATTTCCTAGGTCTTCATATTTTACGGGTGGTTCCTTACCCAGTAATAAGTCAGAAAGCGTCCCTACCACATGAATGGTGGGCACATAGTTTTTTTTTTTTACTTTCTTTTTCCCACATAGCTATTTAATTTTTTTTGCATAGATGGGAATTTCTTGTATGGCCTGGAGAAGAGGAATCTTGATACAAAGGTTTCTTAACTCTCCCAGGATGTCAAAATTTGGAGAGGCTGTAGGTCTAGGTAGAGTTAACCTTTCAGGGAATGGAGGTGAAAATACCCTAAGTTCTTCAGGCCTCCCTCGGTCACTCATTTCCTTCTCTTTCCCTCCCTCTGTTTCTATTATATTTTCCTGGTTGGGTTCCGTTGAAGTCCCAGGTTTGGATTGAGGTGGGATTGCGACTTCTGCTAGTGATATAGTACATCCCGATCTCAGTATTATTTCACTGCATTGCCTTAGTCTAGTGTCAGGGTGTGGATCTTCTATTATCTAGATCAACTGAACTGGTTTGTTATTGGGATTAGGATTGGGTTGAGCTGGTAATTGAGGACGTAGGTTAGGCTGAGGGTTGTGTTGAACTAGGTATGGAGCCGAAAGTGTAGGTTGATTTTTGACCCCTACTCCTATTGGTACGTTGGTCATTCCCAGGGGTTGCTACCAATTCTGAGGCCAATTAGTGGTTTGGGAAGGGGATGCTGGCCACTGGGGTTGGTATGGAGTGTTTTTCCAATAAGGAGGGGAACAAGGAAAGCTTGCCCAATTATTCCCTGGTGAGGGTTGTGTTGGCTAGGGTGGTATAGGGAATGACTGGGTCGACCAAGTAGAGAAAGGGTTTTGATTTTTCCAAAATGCTGAAGGGTTTTACTGGCTAAACTGTGGAGGAGAAAAGAACTGGGGCGGGTCTTGAGGCATACCTGGTCGTGCCTGCCATTGTCGACATTGATTCATTAGGTAGACCTGTTCTATCTCTTCTTATGCTTCTTTGAAAACCACTTTCAGCCCCGGGAGTGAAGGGAAATGGTCTATGACATGGTCCTTAGTGTAGATGGCACAGGTCTGAACCGTGTCCAAGGGGCATTCCCTTTGGCTATTCTTCTTCCGACAGCATGGGCAAAAGATGGCCAAATTATGCTCTGCTATAGCTTGATTCTGTTTGGCTTGTAAGATATCAAGCTGTGTTGTCAAAGTACCCAAAAGGTCAATTTTAAAATTTTCCAAGAGATTTCCAAACTCAGCTCTAGTTACGTTGCCACCATGCTACTTAAGGTCCTTTTTTATTGAGTCACATTCACTTGGCTTATTACGCGTATTTCCTTGAGAACACCTAATACACAAGGAAATAATCTCATCATATACTTCCTGGGAAATATCCCCTTTTCCCATTATGTTAAGTGTTTCAACCCATTCCTCTTTCATTCCCTTAATCAGTGTAGATTTTAAGATGTCTTTGGATAGTGTAGTATATGGAGACCTTTGTAAATTGTATTGAAATATTTCTACGTATTCCTCTAATGTTTCATTGTCCCCTGCAGACATATTGAAGATTTCATTTTTTAGTTCTCGAGTCCGGAAATAGTCTTGATATTTATTAAGAAAATTTTTCTTCATCTGGTCCCAGTTATTGATGGTTCTCCCACCTAGCCCCATGAACCAATGTAATGCTGCTCCCTTTAAAGTAGAGGGGAATAGTTTCAATTTTTTAGGGTCAGTGGTGTATTCATACCCCCTACATAGGACATCAAATTCAAATATGAATGCATCAGGATATTCTATGGTTAACCCATGGAATGTGGGGATACTTTGTAAGGGGATAGCTTTCATAGAGGCATTTGCAGCATGATCAACAATGGGATACTCCAAATTTGATCTCTACCTCTGATTCTGGTTTTGATTGTTTTCCATTTGATCAAAGATGTGCCAGTAATCTTCGGGAATTTCTTGTTCTGGAGGAGTAATCCTGGGGGAATTTGGAGGTGAATATAGAGGAAAATTTATAGTGCTTCCCTGGTCTGGGATACCGAGTATTTCTGTCTCGAACACTCCTTTAGGAGAATTCGGCTTGAAAACTTCTATTTTTATTGCATCACTAGTTTTTCCTTCCCCTTCCTGTAAGTTACAAGAACCTCCCTCTCTCGAAGGGTCAATACCTATATGATTAGCAGTTTGAAAGCTTAGCTCAGATCCTTCTGTATTACTGTGAATCTTGGTGTGGGTTACAGACGGTGAGGCTGCTGCCTGAGGGAGAGTAGTAGGACTTTGAGTGGGAATGATTTTGGGTCCTACGGATGCCTAGGATTCAACTTTATTAATAATTTCGTCTATATATGTTGTTCTTCCAAGGATCACGGGTCCCTTGGATTTTGGGAATTTTTGCAGATGATTTTGATCTATTTATATATTTTTCTTCCTAGTCATAAAACAAGGGTACCTATTCTACAAATATTTACACAATTTGCTAAGAAGCGGCTATGGAGCAATCATTTTTCTTACTGGTATGTAGGTTCTTACCTCTCATTTTTAATACCCAATTCTTCACAAAAATGGAGAAAGATAAATAAAAGATATCACTCTTAACACCCTCCCCGGCAACGGCACCAAAGATGCTAGTTCACAAAGGTGGTTTATTGTAGGAAACCTCTAAGTTCCTCATTCCATTGTCAACCCAGGGTAAGTCTTTTTATCTCAAGAGTGTAAGCACAACATATGCAAGTGAGATCGAATGATAGCTACTCTATGATGATTACAAAAAAGATTCTCTGATTCTCGAAATTCAATCAACTCAAAGAGACATGAAAATGGCATAATGCAGCTAATTACTCTGCCTAAATTTGAAGGAAAGAAACTTATAATTGAACAACGTAATGATGGATTGAACAGTAACTTATCGAATTGAACATCAACTTAAGTAAATTGAACAGTAACTTATCGAATTGAACAAAAACTTAAGTGAATTGAACAACAACCTAAATAAACTGAATCAACAACTAATTATGTAATTTTGCAATGGAATTCTCTTTGCAAAATGACTAATTGACATCTTACTGTACATAATCAAGAATTGGATGCCTTGTCATACTAAGGGAACAATCTAATCTGTGAAGATGAATAAAATTGACCGGTAATTGTTCTACAATTCATAAATCAACTGCAAGGGCGTTGAGAGAAAATGAAAGAATCTAACAACGATAAATCATTATTATAAATCCGAAAGCACGAATGCAGTAAAAAATTAAACCAAAAAGCACGAATGTTACTATTCCTAAGAAAGAAAAACCATAACTTTATTGAGTGGAAAAATTAATTTACAACTGCATTAGGTAACTGGAGATTGGTTCTGTAATTAACGCATAGCACAGAAACTATCAAAGAACTCCCAGAGGTTGGGCCCAGATGACCGAAAGGTATAACGCAATGAAAAACTCAAAATATGATTGTTAAAAACATCAAAAACTCTTTATTGAATCAAAAGATAATACAGGGGTACAATAGAACAGTTCTGTCTTAAAGCGTTGATTACAAAAGGAAGATTATTTATTTCTCATTCATCCTTGGTCCTTTTTAAAGGAATTTTCATGCATTAAGTCAGCATTTTCTAGATGACAGCCCGTTTCACGTGGCTATCTCTTGGGCCCTTGAGCTTGGACCCATATTTCTGTCTTCTGTCAGTTTCTGGAAGCTATTAAGATTCCATGAGTCAGTGTCTGCCGGTTGTTTTCTGTTTAACGTTGGTTTAGCTGCTCTGTTTTCCTGCATACAGAGATAAAATAAGTCAAATTTTCATTATAAAAGCATTCCTTTTGTCGTTAGCCCACTTGCCCTGATTTTCATAAACCTTTTCTGTCTTTGTTGTTTAAAATGAGAGAGAACTACCAAAATCGTGTCACAATTCGAAGGGGTCACAACTAGAAACATACCTTAATTCTGGCCCAACAACTAGCACAACTTTGTGTGAGGCCATATGGCTCCGTAAGCTTCTCATGAAACTGCTCAAGAAGAGGATGGAACTAACCAGAATATTGTGTGATAATAAACGTCGCATCAAGTTCTCTGAGAATCCTCTGTTTCATGATCGGTCAAAGAACATTGAAATTAGGTGCCACTTCATCAGAGACTATGTCCAGCTAGGAGTTGTACAGTTGAAGTACATTCATACAGGAGAATAGGTGGCAGATATCCTCAAAAAAGCTCTAGGTAAGATTAAATCTACTTACTTCAGGGAAAATATGGGGATGGTCAAGAACCCATTCTAGTAGAGGAATGGGTGGAAATGAGATTCAGAAGTAGTTGCAGTACAGATGAGGCAATGGAAGAGAGAGTGTCACAGGTAGTAGTACAGAGGGCAGCAGCGTAGATATAAGGGGCAATAGCCAAGACATCAGCAGCACAGTAGATGCTTCAGGTTAGAGCAGATTAAGTTGGTCTTTTTCTTAAACACTTTCCTCGCTAAGAGGGAATGTTGATTTTGTAGCATTGGAAAGTGTTCCAAGTCTCATATTTTGGGAGGAGGCTTGGTCATCAGTATTCCAGAGAACCCAGAAACCATTTGTGGAAATTCCACTTGGATCATGTTTTATTAAAATAATTAATTATTTTAAAGTGATCCCTAAGTCTAAACTTAGGGAAATTAAATAATTAAAGGGTATTAATAAAAACGAGTGTGAATCTTCTAGAAAACAAATATCAAGTCATATTTTAATCTCAGCCATTGATTAGTGATCTAATCTAGTTTGTTGATTCATCAACAAGAATACTATAAGAGAAGGCTTGAGGGTCATTTGGAAAGAAAGTCAGGCACACACTCAGTACCAGAAGGAAATCGATTTTCAAGGAATAGATTTTGATTTCACAGGGAGAGGTTGTAGAGGCAAAGCTACAGAGACAAAAGGAGGAAGGGGAAGTCCATAGAGGAAGAAGAAGGCAGAATGAGGACATAGAGGGGACAACATTGAGTAGCAGCACTGGTCCTCCATGCAGAGTGACGTAGTCTAGCGCAAGGAATGTGCAGGAGGACATATAGAGTGACAAAGAGGGAGGAAGGGTGCCTCCAATGTGTCAGGAATTCTTCTGAAGGGTTCAAAAAAATTATCTCAGGTGTATTTGATTCATCTTCTCGTCAAATTTCTGTAAATGATTTCCACTATTGAAGAATAATAAAAACCCTCATCTGTTGCACTGGTTTTCCAACATTGGGTTTTTTCGGGGACAATTGTCCAAAAATAATTGTGTTCATGTGATTGTTTCTATTGTGTTATATGCATTCTATTTGATTTTCTACTTATGATTAATTGAATACTACAGTTGTGTTTATTTCAGAATTTACTGAAAGTATCTGTTAATAACTTATCATAAATAGGTAGGTGAAATAAATCAATCACTGCAGTAGCATTCCAACTTGAAAATTTCACACATTTCACTCTTATATGACACATTTCCTAGGTTGTGTTGGATTTATGTATCATTTTATGTAATTTCAGGACTACTCTAGGGTACATCTATTCTTTGTGTCAATATTCATACTAATGTATATTGTAACATAGATCCACACTGTATTTGTTGGTGGATATGATCTTTCAGATTCATCATATGGATCCACTATGTATTCCTCATGGCCATGTCCTAAAATTTCATGTCACAGATCCATAATGTATTGTTGGCAACCATGTTCAGTGTATCATTATGACCGAGCATTAGTATTCACAACTTCAGGATGATATCAGTAGGGTTGACACTTCAGCATTTGAGTTACTCTAATCCAGATTCACAGTCATGTCTCCTTCCTCCCATTTTGAGCTATGAGTTTTTCAAATTCTCTAATGACCTCATGCATTACGGGGCATCTGTTATAGTCTATTTTTCATCATTTGATTCAATTGCATTTTAATTTATATTGTTTGCCAAGTTTAATAACTTGTACCCTTGCTTTTGAGCCTTTTAGAGCAAGGATGCATATTAGCCTTTCCTATTCAACATTCCTCTCCTATTTCTTAGTATACATTTAGGGTTTTGGATGTGATTCCCCCTATGAAAACACAATTTAGTTGGAGTTTCTAACATTTCTCATTCTCAGGGAGATCAGGTCGATGGATTAAATTTATGACCTGGCTAGGGGTGAATTATTATAGAAGTTTCCTAACTTCTCTTCCCCCTAAGCGTCGAGATTCATTCTCCCAAGAGGTCTAAAGGCCTATAAATACTTATCATATCAAGGGGAAAGTTGGATATAGGGTCCATATTATAGCACAAGAGATCTATTTTTTTTAGAGGTCATCATTTTAGGAGGAGAAAACTAGGCTGCTAAGCTAAAGGAGAGGTTCATAATATGCCTCTGGGTATAATTTCTATGTATTCTATTTTGATTATAATGAAGAATTGATTCCCTTCCTCCACATTATTGGTGTTAATTTTATTTAGATGTTGTTCATGTATGAATTATCAATTATTATTATTTTATTATTGTGGTATTGTAACTTTTCAGGAAGATATTTGGGTGTCACTAGAAAATTTGGCCCAATTTCCGATGGCCACTTCATCACTATTCTGACACATAGTTGTTGTAAGAGAGACAATTCGAGGATGGGAAAAACGTGGTTCACCATTACGTCGCAATTCCGACGCCTTGACAAAGTGTCACACTACCGACACTTTTTCCATCGTTTCCAAACAAGCATCGCTCTTCTGACGTTTCCCAAACCGTCGCTCTTCTGACGTTTGTAAACTATCGCAATTCTGACGAAATGTGGTTCGAAGTTTTGAACGTCACTCTTCCGACATTTTTATACCGTCGCTCTTCTGACGTTTGTAAATTGTCGCAATTCTGACGAAATGTGGTTCGACATTTTGAACGTCGCTCTTCCGACGTTTTTATACTGTCGCTCTTCCGACGTTTTTAAGTTGTCGCAATTCCGATGCCATACCAAAGTGTCGCAAGACCGACGCTTTCCAGAAGTGTCACAATACTAACGCATTCCAAAAGCATCGCAATACCAACGCTAGGAAGAACTGTCACAATATCGACGGACGTCACAAGACTGATGAAAATGGAAATCGTTCAAAACGTCGGAAGACCGACGCTTACAAAGCATCGATATACCGACGACGGGTTCAATTTAAAAAAAAAAATGAAACTTTAAAACAAGACAGTAAATCTCCAATATTTGTTATGAATTGTGGGCATTCCAATTGTTATGAACATAATTTGACCGTGAAATATTAATATAATAAACCACCCCGCAGCACTTCGACTATAAAAAATCATATAAACATGGCTCTGTATTTCAAAAAACAAGTTTAAAATAGAAACAGGGCAACATTTTTTTCTTCTAAGTATGGTTAATCTAGTAACAATGGGAATAAAATTACAGCATGATCGAAGTCAAAAACATTGCCCAGACTTATGGAAAATTTTTCAAAAAATCAAAAAAGAAGACTGCCCTCATACGGGGAAACCAATCTTGAACGTCTTTCAGGCCATTGCATTGCCCATGCAGGGGAACCATCGTTTGATATCTTTGACAATTACAGCATTTACATAATTCAAAAATAAAATAGAGGTCTAGCACAGTAATATAAGAAAAACACATGCCCAATTAAGTGGGCCGTGAAGCAACAAAACCAAACCAAAGAGAAGCAGCTACTCATCCGATGGTTCTTCGACAATTCAGCACCATCCTTCGGCAAACATAAAAATGAAACTTCAAAACAGGACAGTAAATCTCCAATATTTGTTATGAATTGTGGGCATTCCAATTGTTATGAACATAATTCAACCGTGAAATATTAATATAATAAACCACCCCGCAGCTCTTCGACTATAAACAATCATATAAACATGGCTCTGTATTTCAAAAAACAGGTTTAAAATAGAAACATGGAAATTTTTTTTTTTTCTAAGTAAGGTTAATCTAGTAACAATGGGAATAAAATTACAGCATGACCGAAGTCAAAAACATTGCCCAAACTTATGGAAAAATTTTTTAAAAATCAAAAAAGAAGACTGCCCTCATACAGGGAAACCAGTCTTGAACGTTTTTCATGTCGTTGCATTGCCCACGCAGGGGAACGATCATTTGATATCTTTGACGATTACAGTGTTTACAGAATTCAAAAATAAAACAGAGGTCTAGCACATTAATATAAGCAAAACACATGCCCAATTAAGTGGGCCGCGAAGCAACAAAACCAAACCAAAGAGAAGCAACTACTCATCCGGTGGTTCTTCGACAATTCGACACCATCCTTCGGCAAACATAAAAATGAAACTTTAAAATAGGACAATAAATCTCCAATATTTGTTATGAATTGTGGGTGTTCCAATTGTTATGAACATAATTCGACCATGAAATATTAATATAATAAACCACCCCGCAACGCTTCGACTATAAACAATCATATAAACATGACTCTGTATTTCAAAAAACAGGTTTAAAATAGAAACAGGGAATTTTTTTTTTCTAAGTAAGGTTAATCTATTAATAGTGGAATAAAATTACAGCATGACCGAAGTCAAAAACATTGCCCAAACTTATGGAAAATTTGTCAAAAAATCAAAAAAGAAGACTGCCCTCATACGGGGAAACCAGTCTTGAACGTTTTTCAGGTCGTTGCATTGCCCATGTAGGGGAACCATCGTTTGATATCTTTGACGATTACAGTGTTTACAAAATTCAAAAATAAAACATAGGTCCAACACAGTAATATAATAAAAAACATGCCCAATTAAGTGGGCCGCGAAGCAACATAACCAAACCAAAGAGAAGCAGCTACTCATCCGGTGGTTCTTCGATAATTTGACACCATCCTTCGGCAAACATAAAAATGAAAATTTAAAATAGGACAGTAAATCTCCAATATTTGTTATGAATTGTGGGCGTTTCAAATTTTATGAACATAATTTGACCGTGAAATATTAATATAATAAACCACCCTGCAGCGCTTCGACTATAAATAATCATATAAACATGGCTCTGTATTTCAAAAAACAAGTTTAAAATAGAAACAGGGCAACTTTTTTTTTTCTAAGTAAGGTTAATCTATTAACAGTGGGAATAAAATTACAGCATGACCGAAGTCAAAAAAATTGCCCAGACTTATGGCAAATTTGTCAAAAAATCAAAAAAGAAGACTGCCCTCATATGGGGAAACCATTCTTGAACATTTTTCAGGTTGTTGCATTGCCCATGCAGGGGAACCATCGTTTGATATCTTTGACGATTACAATGTTTATAGAATTCAAAAATAAAATAGAGGTCCAACACAGTAATATAAGCAAAAACATGCCCAATTAAGTGGGTCGCGAAGCAACAAAACCAAACCAAAGAGAGGCAGCTACTCATTCGGTGGTTCTTCGACAATTGGTGGTCCATGGCGGGAGAAGCTTCAGACACGGAAGGTCCAGGATCTCCAGGCGCTATCTGACATCATGAGCCCTATGAACCTGAGCATTCAGTTCCTTCACATTCACGCCACCGCTCCCCTTCTGAAGGCCCGAAAGCTGGGATTTTTCTAAGCTCAGACCCGCCGGACGGGTGCATTGTTCCTCCACTTGGGCCTCTTCACAGAAAACCACAGTGATTGAAGCTGTGATTTGTGGGCAGTTTAGAGATAAATTAAAGGAAAAAAGCACATTGCGCGTCGTGGGAGAATGTGAAGCGGTGGGGAAATGAGGAGCAGGGGAGCCCATACGGTGGCCAGATCCTAGAACCCGACCCCGCCCACTTCTAGTGTTTGGATAGCGGCCTGCGTAATAATAACTGGAGTGGGAAAACGACTCGGTTGAGGGGATAGAGGGAGCGCGCAAGGGTTCACCTCTGGTGCTACCCCTGCGGCAACGTATCCTTTGACGCAGGCGAGGCATGGGTGCAGTCTTAGCAGTGGGCACAAGACGAGATGGAGAAGCAGGATTCCAAGAAACCGAGGAAGACAGACACAGACCAGACCGAGAGAAATGCAGATTTGCACCAAGGTCTTAGCAGCAGTTCAGCTAGCTTCTCCTTCCCGTCATAGTGAGCAGGTAGTGTAACCCAGCAACTAGAGAGCATATGCAATTCAAAGGTTGCGGCTCGTCTGAGAAACCATAGCAAAATGACATTTTATCAACCCGACTGCAATGGCATCGAAGAACGCCTGTCATAAATCTCTCATTGATGAGAGCCGAAGGCCAGAGCATATTGGAGCATGCGGAATCGCTAACAGGAGTGGAGGTCCGATCTTGAACAGTGTTAAAACTTAATGTGATTGATTGAAAAATGTTAAAACTTAATGCGATTGATATGACAAGCCAGAGGAGGACACGTGGCAGAAATTGATTGGAGCGGATCTTTGTTTGGGCCACTTGCGCAGCGGAAATCTGGACCTGAAAAATATTAGGGCAAATTTCATAAGAAATTCGCGTCACAACTCTCTCTCCGTACGCCAGCCCAAATTCGAACCTGAAAAAGATTAGGGGGGAATTCATTTGGTTTTTGTGTCACAAAATTGGCTGACGTCAGCAGGCTAGTTTGGAACGCGAATTTGGTTTGAATTATGGTTTATCGCCGTTTGAAGTCTGGCAAGCTCCACGGCTAAAGGGTTCATTTGAATTTTTGACAAAGGTTTTGTTATATGTTTTATATAACGCGTGGCAGAATAGTTTTATTGTTTGTTAAGGTCCCACACTGGTTTTGGTAATATTTTGTTTTAAATGCGACATATATATGTTTTATATATATATTAAAACATTTATAAATTGTGGACCCCAGGAGCATTTTAATAGATTTGTTATTTGCATAGTTTTGTTATGTTTTTAATATATGTGTTGCATATAAAAGAAAAGGGCTGTGAGCCTGTTTCGGAATGTAGTAGTAAAGTTTATTATTACACACAATAGCAGTGTAAGTGTTTTGAAGAGCACAACAGTGCGTAGTTTTAGAGATAGAGAAGAATTTTGAGTGCACTGCATTTTGCAGTAGTCACATTTTGTAATCCCTCTCAGTGAGGAAGAATTTGTAATAGTTTTTTTTTTAAGGAATAGAAATTTTTCAAAGTGTTGAACTCTTTTTCCAATGAAGAAATTTCAATATTTTCTCTGTGTTAGAAGAGGAGAGTATTACTCTCTCCATTGTTATTCTGGAATTTTCAAATATTCCAACACATGGCTATAAATGAAGGAGATTGCTACGCATCAACACCAACATGTTTTCAAGTAGAAGCTGCCTAATTTTGTAACAAACTTCTCTCTGGATGTCAAAATTTGCAGACACTGAAGATTACTCAGGTGATTCCTGAAATTTCCATTGAATTCCTATAAGAATCTTAGATTTGTGGCAGAAATCCTTTTGCTAATATATTAGCTTACTCCTTTTAAGTTTGTCTCATTCAACTAATAAAAAATGTTTCAAGGAGTATAATGAAAACTAGATTATGTGTGAAGCATAAAATAATCATTGATGCAAGACTTGGAAGTTAAGAAGTATAATAAGAAGTAGATACACTTCTCTAAAGCATAATACCATTTTTCTAAAGCATAAGACAATCATTGATGCTAGACTTGGAAGTTCGAATAAGATGAGATAAAACAGTGAAAAAGGCATTCCATTACTAGAATGAAATATGAGTACCACCTTTTACCAGTAAGCTGGGAGCAAGGTCTAGATTTTGACTGGCATCGATTCTTATGAACTCAAATTTCACTAAAAACATAGTTTTTTGTATGTTCTTCAGCACATGGTTAAAAATGATAATGCATCAAAATCTGTATTGTTGGGCCGAATACATAAGTAATCAATAATTATCTTTACCAAGTTATTCACTTCATCAAAAGCCTGATCTTCACATGTGACACTTTTGCTAGGGATAAATATCAAGTGGGTTGTGTCATTTTAAAACTTGGTTCACGGTGAAGTGCCCAAAAGGAAAGTCTATCAAAGCATCTGTGACCTGTGTCATTTCATAGTAGCGGATGATTTGATATCATAATGGAGGTGCTCCAATTCAAGCAGTGTAGAAGAGGCAGGAGCCTACAAGGCAGATCCAAACTTTGGAGAAGAGCAAGGCAGATCCTAGGAAGAACGAAGAATTTGGGAATCTGGGATCTCTTCCAGAGGCCATGATACCAAAGGTTTGTCATGTTTGTATATCTTTCTCATCTACATACAATATATCCATAAATGCTCACATAGATCACTGTCTATCAGGTGGGTCAAATGCTAAAAAATCTGGAACAAAGTTTTCCAAGCCTAAAGTGAAGGTGAGAAAAAAACGATCAATCCTAGATATAATTGCTGCGGCACCTGTTTGCATGCTATACGATTTGGATTACAGTACTAGAAAAGAGAAATCGACTGCTGATGCACATCCATTGCCTTTGGATCAGCTCAATCTCAGAGACACCACCAAGCAGAGGCAACATCAATGCAAAGATCTCAACATTTCAAAATTAATGCAAAGATCTCGCGTAGTGGTAATGCATGTATTTCAAAAGAAACAAATAACAATGCACATTCTAACCCATTCTAATAACCATTGTAGCAAGGGTTTACATATAATTAGATCCAATCCGTATATCGATGGAAAAAAATTAATATAATTACATTTTCCGTAGCAGAGGAAACTTTGCAAAAACAGAAAAGGAATATAAAACAAGGATGTCAAGATGTTTATATGACTCAGTACAACAATTATTTGTGCTTAGTAGACACAACACTGTATTCTTAATGCATTTTCTGTAGAATACTAAACATAGTTGTCCAAAATTTGAGATACAAACTGTAGTCTCTACTACGTTTGGAAAAGTGGAGGTTTATAAAAGATAAACTGCGAACAAAATTGTACCACTATGATAAGAAGCTGTCAGAAGCATTCCTTCTACTTCACAAACGTGGAACTACCTTAAGAATGCTTATGGTTGATATAAATATTAGAGCATGGCAGTTAAATGTAGTAGTTATGCTAAAATATTGAATAATAGCTTGAGAGTGCTCTTTAGATACTGTACGAATGCACCAAATTAAAATTGTACCATTACTAATGATAAATGGCCAAAAATAGTCAATTTTGATATTGTGAATTTATGTCTTTCTCGGTAGCAAACTGGGGATAGGATGGAAAATATGAGAGAACTAAGTTCCAAGGACTAAAAAAACAAGGCCAACATAGTTCCTCCTTGAATCAAAGACAAAAAAAAGCTGCCCAAAAAAGTGTTTGCCACTGTCATCACCCCGAGGAGCGCAAAGTCAGTTGATGGTGCCAACCATTTGACGAAGCAGAGAGAAGATTCATGGTGCCAATGGTTGTTAGCAATGCTTTCTTGACGTGAGCTCATCATTGTAACAAAGCAAGATTGATGAAATAATTAGTCGTAGAAGTCCATTGAGAGTGTGTTGTGACCAAAGGTCAACCCCCCTTGATTAATATTAGCATAATACTAAATAAATGGGGACCCTTAGTTAAAAAATCCAAAAATCAATTAGGATTTGTTTTTCCTTTTTCAAATAAAACTTTCTATCATAAACTTAGAGAAATCCTTAGAAAGAACATTAAGAAACACTTAAGTTTATGATAGATTACAATAAAATTGTTCTTTAAACAAAATAGCGCATCCATCACAACATGATATATATCTTTTATAAAACTGTAAAATGCGTATTTGCGTTTTGCGATAATGCGATCCCAAAAAAGCCTATAAAATAAACATATTGGTCGCATCGCATAGTGTAAAAAATGTAAATGTTAAACGAATATTTGCGCTCGTTTACCATTTTGCGCTTACAGATTTATGATATGCGCTTTTTATATTATTGCGTACTTCGCTATATTATTTTACATAACTACGATGGCTTCATTTTGCGATATTGCTGTATTGCGACATTAAGGAGTATCAAGGATATTGCGTAAAGAACGCAAATCGCAATGTCACAAATTCATGTAGGCGTGTTGTCCAAAGGCAATCTTTCCCATATATCAAATTTGTTATGCGCTTTAATGATTAGATTAAATGATTGGATTGACAATTAATG
The DNA here is from genome assembly GCA_034641835.2 of Pinus albicaulis. NCBI lineage: Eukaryota > Viridiplantae > Streptophyta > Pinopsida > Pinales > Pinaceae > Pinus > Pinus albicaulis. The sequence continues at coordinate 716,921,797 of CM076569.1, forward strand.
GGAAACAGATTTTGTTTTGATTGAAAGTCGTTTCACGATTAAAATATTATATTTCATCCGCTCGCATTTAAAACAAGCCTCATCACCTTTCTTATGCCATTACTCTCATTTAACTCGTAAAACGTTGGTGCACGAAGGAGCAAATGCCTATACAAAGTTTACACTAAACACTATGGGTAAGAAGGAGAAGAGTTCTGACTCGAAAATAGAGAAATGGCTTCGCTCGTATGCGTACACCGCTTGTAATAAGGATGCCTGTGATATCCACCTCTGGGAAGGAATGTATAATCTGTTAGAAGAAGAAAATCCCGTGGTGATGAAAGTTGTGGCTACGCAGTTCTAGTAATACATCCTAAGCAACCCTCAAAGAACTGCTTGTTAATTTTCCATAGGATAGCAAGAAGGCCGAGGATTATCCCATATACGGACATGGTGAAAATGGGTGGCCGACAGCATCAATATTTCTGCATGCACAATTCGTAACTACATCTCAAGAGATAATCGGGTCATTCACCACGAAGATCTCGAGATTAATGTATAAGCGTTTTAACCTTAGGCGACTTACAACAAACAATTCATGGAATATTTTACGCAGAACATGCAATTTGCGAATGCAAAAATAGTGGACCAAAAAGAAGTGAACCATTGAAGAAAAAAACAAACAAGGTATGTACAACACGGTTCACTTACCTCCTTATTGTTTCACTCGCTGCCATGTTATGAAGTGTGCTTTTTGGAAAGCCCGAAAAAAATATGATCTTACCCGAATGGCTTCCTTTGTTGAATGCGACCGTTAATTCTACAATTTTAGATTGGGCCAAATCCTATCTCGATAATTTGACCACCGTTTTTCACTATCATTCAAATGAAATGTTTCTCGCGTCGGGTTTATCCTCCTTTTTATTTATCTGCTTATGTCATGGACGCTATCTCGTTATGTCTCTAAATTCCCTATGATGGGTTGGCAATGGACTATCCACGATCCTTTGCCTATTCAGTGTACTATAAAGAACTATGTGGGAGTCTAAGTTTATCCCCATTTTTACCAAATTTGTCATGGAATAATGTCGCCATTGTACATAACATTGCATAATAAGGATGCCCCAAGGTTATCCCTGCAAATTGTAGGTCGATATTCTCCCCGTCGCGAGATGGTTTGGAGTAGGAATTTTTCACTTATATTATGGTTTTTGAAGTTATGCTTCTCCCCATGTTTTACCCCTATATGTTCCAGAGTAGACTTGTAGCTCGGGAAATTGTTGATTTGACCTCGTGTCAGGAGGTATAACAAAAGATTTAAAAGAGAAGAAAAAGGCATTTGCTGCGACTTCTGTAGTAAAATGTGGAACATTTTCACTATTCGATATTGGTCATGCATTTCCCAAGATAGGAAACATTACATGCCTACACTGCTCGAAATTTTCGAGAAGATTATTCGACCCAAATGATATTATTAAGAATTTTACCAATGCAATCGTAGGTATGGGAATTTTTCCGGAACAATGGTCCTTTTCAAGGATATGTTCCAAGCAAGAAATTCATTCCAAAGAAGTTTTGAATTCAGCTCAAGCTAGCGCAGAGTCTCCAGGAATTTCGTGAATTCAAGCTTTACAGAGAAAGAAGACTAACTCCTATTCCTTTGGAAAATCTATGCTTAGAGCCCGCAAGGGAGCAAACTCCCTAGTGTTAGTCTTAACGGCGCTTCAAGTATAGATAAATATAACCAAAAATCCGACAGAGATTCCGAACATTCCAATAAGTCTAATGAAAAGGAAGATAAAATGGACGAATCCATTAAAGATTCTCGCACAATCAAAAGAACTTAATTAACAAGAATTTTTTGACTTCTCACCGTACAAATCCTCCTCCAACCAAAGTACGCAACATCCACCATTATTGAATTAGACAAAGGAATGGGAACCTTCAACCAATTGATTAATGTAGAAGGATGATTGCATGGCATCATTCGTACAACCAAAGTTTTGAACACAGGAACAAGCAAAGACAAATTTCGCTGACAAAGCACATACTAATCACACTCTACTCTAAAATTGTACTTAACGTAGAGGAAATTTCTCCTCTCAGATGTATTCTACAGCCCAAAATACAAAGCAAGAGTAAAGAGACAGAGGAAAAAGAGAAATTTAGAAGGTAATTACATCAAGCAACAAGTAGATGTTTTCAGGAAAGATCCCCACACAGAACCTACTCATTATCGCTAAGTTATCTCAAAATGACAAAAGAGCTTATGCTTCGCAACAATTGACAAAGCATTTGGAGATAACAAAACTTTTGTTGAATGAAAAAGAATAACAAAGTTCTACATCAAGAATTGTAACAGTACAAAGTCGATATGAAGCACAATTGAAACTTCTGAAGAGTTACAACAACAACCTCAAGAAATGAAAAATAGGACATCAAAAAAGTCACGATAAAGACAAACAAATACATTATCCAAGATCAAAGATAAAGATGATCCTAAGCTCTGCGAATTCATTTCGTAAACTATCTCTTTGAACAATCAACTACCGCAACAAGAGGAAGTTTTCTCAAAAAATTTATAATGGAATTATTTATGCCAAGAGAGCGATAAAATCACAAATCATGTCATAGATTTACAATGATTATGATTTTATTAATGAAAAGATCAATGATTATCCGGGTACATGGCAAAGCATTTAAGAAGGCAGAAAGCTGTGCACCTACTGTTAATGAAAACCATGTTAGGCCACTGTCAATAACTATGTGATGCACAAATCAAGGGAAGAAAAGGCGGCTAAACCGGCAAACACTTTACCGATCAGGTAAATGATAATTTCATACAAAGCTAATTTGATTCCGTAAACTCGTTCCAGGATATCTCCCATGTGCACATCAATTGGTGAAACGTAATGGAGACAAAAGGCAAGAAAGAGCAAGATCAACTAAGGGCCGACAAGATTAAATTGGGACTCATACCGGATGTACTTAGTGAAGTTACGTCGCCATGACAAGCCGCGCTTAATTGTATCGAATTTACAGAGAAGATTGCGCTGCGTTGCCGACTCGTTTTTTCAGATTGAATTCTCAAGTCCGCTCAACCGCATCTTCTCAAAACTATGCTAGATGTCGACAAGTTTAAAGATCAAGTTCATGTATAGTTAGATTTAGTTTTAATTTTATCGTATTTTAAATACTTAGGAAAAGGACGTGTCATTGAACCGAATCCCTAATTTTTGTAATAAGACTATTTTTAGATTTAGCTAAGTAGTATTTAAACCCTTCTCATGCATTTAGAGAAGGGTCCCGGATCTTAATATTTTTTGACTTGGAGATTGCATTGCATCTATCAGACATATATTTTTAAAAAAGGATCACATCTCGTGATTTTTATGTGGAATTATCTTTGAAGTGTTGTGCATTTTTGGTAGCCTGGAATTTGATTTTGCATCGTAGGTTACCGGATTAGAGTAGAATGTGATTTCATTTGAAAGTCTTCAAGATGAATGAGGTATTTATCCTTTCACCGTTGGATTTCTTTTGTCTTATGATATTCGCTTTAAAATTTCTATCATTTATATATATTTGTTTTCACAACGCTTCCTTTATATATCATTTCAGCATAATTGAAACGTTATCTTCCATAAGTATATATAGATGGTATACAATGATGAATGCAATATACAGACACAACTTTGTTAATTTCTACCGCAGCTATCTTTATTTGTTTCTCGTACATTTCAATTTAAATAATAATACATTTTCTAGTTATTGTTAAATTGGAACAATCTTTAAGTTGTATTCACATATAATTACCCTAAGTTAGTGTTAAATTTTCTTTTATCAAGATTTAGTTTAAATTAGATAGTTTTATTTCAGTTAATTTAGTCCCATTTCCACCCATCCAAACCAATCCATTTAGTTATAAGGAAACCGGTCCTTTAAATCTAGCTTCCGAGCGCCACCATACCAAACGAAAAAAGGAGCTGGCCCTAAGGTCCCGACCGGTGGTTTTCCCCAATGTTCAAGCAAGTAGATTTTCTAGGCTTCCAACATTTTTGGCGCTAGAAGGAGGGCATGAGCTATGAATGGCAAGTAAATCTTTATCCACAAGCCATTCCGAGAGCAAAACACCTCATCAACTTCTTCAATTTCTTCGAAATACAAAATCCTATAGAAGAAATTGCGAAGAATATTCATACACCCACTACCAAAATCTCAAAACATTCCGGTATTAAATCAAAATCCCGAGTCTCCGAAGTTCAAGATTTAATTCATAAATTGAAAGGATTCTCATTATCTCTAGAAGAATCCTCGAAATATCCGAAGGTAGTGTAACTTCAAAATTTGTTTCTTCCAAACCTCTTACTAGGCTTCAAAGTGAAAACTTGCATTTCTCCGAAAGAATTCCCTTTACCTAGTAGAAGTAAGACAAGAAAACTCAATCGGAATCCGGCAGGATATAAGTTCAACATCTAATATTCAAATACCTGCTTCCGAAATCCCATCTCAAAAAGTACAATTGTTTCCACATCATCTCATTTCAATCCTCATCAATCTCAATGATCATACATTCCAACAACTTCTATTCAAACACCACCAAACATCTACTACTCCTCCAATAGTTGTTCCAATAATGGCTAGACCATGGGCTACCTGTGATACCAACATGGCCGCACCTTTACATGATTTACCGTACAACTCGGAAAATGGCTTCCAAAATTTAGTCCAGATCTTAACATTCAAGTCAAGAACATATCAATAACTTTATGTCAAGCAGTTAATTTGAATGGAGTCACACATGAAGATGTTGTAGTTAGACTATTCCCTTATACTCTTCAAGGAGTAGCTAGATCATGGTACTTTTCGTTACCATCGTGATCCATAACAAGTTGGGGCATTTTTGCAGTATCATTTAACCAAATTTGGAGATGACCGATCAATAGCAACTTTACTCAATGACCTCTCTAATTTGAAGATAGAACCTAAGGAACCCATTAAAGAATTCAACGCTAGATTCAACAAACTCTTGAACAAAATTCACATGCATTCACAAAAAATTCTCTGAACAAGTCGAATTGGAATGGTACATAATCGCCTTACTCAAACATAAGTAATTTTTTGGGTGTACGTAGCCGCAAAACCTACGTTAGCCGAGAATATGAAAGAAGCTATTGCAAGAGAAAACGAATTATCTTCTAGAAAAGAAAATGCTATTGAGGAAAGGAAATCGAAGAAAGTCAAATTTTCCAAAGATGATTCAAAAGAAAAAAGGCCAAAGATCCACACGAAGCGGAGGCTTTCCATGGTGCCCTGAACCATGTCAAATGAAATGGTTGAAATTAAAAAACAAGTAGCTGAAACTTCTACCAAGAAACCAAATTTCGAAGAAACCAAGTTGAATCTAAACCTCCAAATGCAATCTCTAATGCGAATCGTAAGAAGAGGAAGAAGAAGATACATCTCTAGTATCGTATGAGAGGAAGACAGAATAGCGGAATAGTCGAATTGAATGGAATGTGGGATTTTATTCTCCCTAATTCAGATAGTGAAGAAGTTATGCATGTAAGTACTAGGAGTAAATCTATATCGGAACCGTTGCAACGCTTCCTAAAAAAGAAAATTACAACTCCAAGTACCAAAGACAAATCCCCCATAAAGAAAACTTCTCCATTACCTACTTCAAATTCAAAATACCTTTCTAATCCCTCCCACATCAACAACAGACTTTAGTAGTGTCATATCCTATGGAGTGACAACATTGTTGAAGACATGAAAGAGATTAAAGCCAATATTTCATTAAGAACTCACAATAAAACACCAGCGTTAGAAATTTTTCTATTGAAAGAATTAATACAATTAACTGCTTTTCCTTTACCAAGTGGTGTAGTTGCAAAAGCAAATAGAGGAGTCGTAAGCCACCAGATAAGGGATGTTATTGATACAAGGTTTCAATAGAGAAAGGCCACCTAAACTCCTCTTTTCAATTTCATAGGATGTACACAAAATCTACAATTATTTTATTGATTCCTGAGCTTCTCCAATATAATTCCTACTTCTGTTCTGTAAGGAATGAATATCAAACTGACAATCAGCAATTCATATCACTGTCTACTGGATCTGCCCAAAGTTCAAGTTGTGAGAGAAACACCACGACTATCGATTAGCTTCGATCCTAGGATTGTCCAAAGAATCGATATTTTCGATTACCGATATTCCCGAATTCTATGGATTAATTTTACAGGACCTGGTCTCCATAAACTTAATCGTTATATCTCAACTGATTATTCGCATATGTGGCTTCCCTACAAAGGAAACCAAATCGAAATTAAAATTGAACGAGAAAAAGACATATGATCGACAACTTGGCCACCGAATTCGGAACACCCATTGAGCCCAGAATATCAAACAACAATATTTTGGAGGTTATTCTGTCAATCATTTCCTTGGAAACTTCGAAGCTCCTCAATCACCTTTTTCCGTAAATACTTTTGTTTCTCAAATATAAAATTTTTGGCAATCCGATTCTTCCAATCAAAATATTTCCGATGTAATTGCAGATAAGCCAATAGATAAGTCTTTATTTGGTCGTTATATTTTGATGGATCAAAGTCTAGCGATGGAGCTGGAGGCCGGGCATCTTAATGATCCGTAGTGTGAGAAAACTATGCCGTCATGTAGGTTAGAGAATGAATATACTAACAATACCGCAATATGGAAGCCTTGGTTCAAGGACTTTATAAAGCTATAGGGTTAGATGTTAAATACTTGAAAGTCTTCGGTGATTCCGAAATTGTCATAAAACAAGTTAGGAATACTATTCATTGCCTTTCAGGACATCTTAAACACTATCAAACCCTAGTACAAGATCTCACCACTCATTTTTTAGTATTCAATATTTCTCCTATTCCTAGGAATCAGAATACATCAGCTGACTTGTTAGCGAATGTTGCATCTAAACTCCTACCTGCTGAAGATTGCAGTCCTGATAGGTTTTCTGGAGAATTGATTTTTCGTCCATCTGTCCCAGATAATGTTACAAATTGGAGAGTATTCTATCATGATCAAGATATTTTAAATTTCATGACTTCAGAGAAATCATATGATGAGCAAATTATTGACGAAGATGATCATGATTTACAAATTTCTTCAAAAGGTAATGAAAACCCCATTCCAAAATCTGTTGTTGAATTAGAGGAGTTATATGACATTAAAGACAGATTCAAGAAAGTTACTAATGCTAAAATTCAAAGTTCCACTTTGAAGTTTGAATTAGTAAATTTTGGTTCTGATTCTAAACCTCAAAATGTTAACTTAGGACTCAATTTAACACCAGAAGAAAGGAATGCGTTCATTAAACTGCTGAACAAGTATAAAAACGTTTTTGCTTGGAATTATGATGATCTAAAAACGTATGATACTTCGGTTATTCAACACACGATTCCAATGCTTCATGATATTAAACCTGTTCAACAGAAGTTGAGAAAGATTCATCCAAATCTCAAAAGTCAAATCAAATCAGAACTTAATAAACTTTTAAAATCCAAAATCATTTTTCCGGTCAGGCAGTCCAATTGGGTTTCCAATATGGTACCTGTAAGGAAGAAGAATGGTGATATAAGAATCTGTATTGATTTCATAAATTTAAAAAAGGCATGTTTAAAAGACAATTTCCCATTGCCAACCATGGAACAGATACTTCAAAAGGTAGCTGGTTCTGAACTTATGTCCTTTCTCGATGGATTTTCAGGCTATAATCAAGTTTTAGTTCATCCAGATGACAGATTGAAAATAAATTTCAGAACAAAATGGGGAACTTATGCTTATTAAAAAATGCCTTTTGGTCTAATAAATGCAGGAGAAACTTTTCAAAGAGCCATGGACATAGCATTTAAAGGTCTGATCAATAAATCAGTTGTTGTTTATCTTGATGACATAACAGTATTTTCAAAAAAGAGAGCCAATCATCTACATGATTTAAAACAGATATTTGAAAGATGTAGAAGGTTTGGTATTTCCTTAAATCCGAAGAAATATTTCTTTGCTTTAGATGAAGGAAAAATCTTAGGATTTGTTGTGTCAAAAGATGGTATATATATTGATCCAGATAGAGTGAAAGAAATTTCTGATATTTCTTTACCTCATAACAAAAAATCCATGCAATCATTTCTTGGACAGATCAATTTTGTTAAAAGATTTATTCCTGATTTTTCTTTTATTGCTTTACCTATGCAAAATATGATCAAGAAGAATTCAATATTCAAATGGGCGCATAAAGAGAAAGAAGCTTTTGAGGCAATCAAACAAGCGATCATTAATGCACCATCATTGAATACCCCAGATTTTTCTAAAGATTTTACTTTGTATACTCTGGCCACTGAAACATCCTATGCAGCCGTTTTAACACAACTCAATGATCAAGAAATCGAAGCACCAATTTCTTTCTTTAGTTCAAATCTGCAAGGAGCTGAGCTTAATTATTCCGATGTTGAAAAACAAGCCTTTGCCGTGTTTAAATCAATCAAACATTTTAGACCTTTTCTCTTGAAAACACATACAAAAATCATTGTCCCATTCTCTGCAGTGAGGCAATTATTAATTCAAAAAGAAGTAGGCGAAAAGAGAGCTAATTGGGTAACAGCCTTGCAAGAATATGATATTGATATTAAACCAGCTAAGATTGTTAGAGGACAAGGTTTTTGCAGATTATTGGCAGGAGCTCATAACATACCAGAAAATCAAGATTCAAATCAAGATATTCAAGTAAGTCAGATAAGTGTTACAGATTTCGAATCCCAGTATGATGATCTTATCTATTACTTGAAAAATGGGTATGCTCCTTCTAATCTCATTTATAAGAGTAAACACGCTTTAAAGTTAAAGGCTATTAAATATGAGATCATTGATAATGTGTTATTTAGAAAAAATTATGATTCAATTTTATTAAGATGTCTTGAAAAGACTGAAGCTGAAAAGGTTTTGCAGGAGTTGCATGATGGACCAGCAGGGGGTCATTTTGGAAGTGATACCACAACTCACAAAATAATTCGTGCTGGTTATTACTGGCCTACCCTTTTTAAAGATACACATGATTACGTAAGGAAGTGCCGAATTTGTCAAACTGCAAGTGGAAGACAAAGGAAACCAGCTTTTCCTTTGCAACCAATGACTATTGAGCAACCATTCGAACAATGGGGGCTTAACATTATTGGTGAGATAGTACCTCATTCTTCCAAACATCACAAGTACATCCTTACTGCAACTGATTACTTTACAAAATCGGTAGAGGCAATCCCGTTGAAGGTAGCCAATTCTGATGCAATTATTGATTTCATAGATCAATTCATCATAACCAGGTTTGGTGTACCTAATGCTCTAGTCTTTGATAATGCATCTTACTTCTCTGGAAATAGTTTAATAGAATTTGCAGTAAAAAGAGGTTTTAAATTAAAATATTCAACAAATTATTATCCACAAGGTAATGGTTTGGCTGAATCCACTAACAAAAACCTTATCAAAATCATTAAAAGGACCATTGATCAAAATCAAAAGAATTGGCACAAGTCTTTAATCTTTGCATTATGGGCTGATCGTATCACTGAAAAAGCTTCAATAGGGACTTCACCTTTCAATTTGGTTTATGAAAAGAAACTGTGATACCGTCAAATTTAACTCTTCCATCATTAGCCCTAGTGCAATTTATTGAAGAAAATCCTTCTTCATCCATTCAATTGAGATATGATCAAATCCTTAAACTAGAAGAAGATAGAGATAAAGCAAAAATTATTCATGAAAAACATCAACAGCTTGTAAAATCTTCTTTTGATGCAAGTTCTACCAGCTCAAAATTTTTGTCAATTGGTGATCTTGTTCTGAAATGGGATAAAGCACACGAAGAAAAAGGTAAACATACCAAGTTTCAGAAAATGTGGCTTGGACCATTTCAGATTGTTGAGAAGATAAGCTCAAATACATTCATACTCCAAGATCTAACAGGTAAGAGAGAATCTCTTCCTGTAAATGGGCTTATCTTGAAGAAATTCTTTTCATAAGGAGGTAACCCCTTCTTAAACTGTACATATTCATTTCTGCAGAATTTTGATTGTTTTTGTTTTTGCAAATAAAGGTTGTTAATGAGTCTCTGATTGACTGTTTACTATGTAAGAAAATTTCTTCGGAAGAATATTATAAATATTTATTTTATGTAAATAAGAATTTTTAGAGTAATGATCACAATTTTTGGATAGTTTAAAATAAGATGTTAAACTTTGAAAGATTATTCCAATCATTTGCATGATCTTTTGAAAACTTGAGAAGAATGTAAATCATCATAGGTTTATTGAGCAGAGAAAGGTTATTTGTAAAAGTAAGGATTTTTCAAAGTTTTGGAACTCAAAAAACTCTGAAAATTGTCATCCATTGATTCTTAAGGATAAAACTATTTCACCCCATCCATTTAAAGTTGTGATTTTTTAGAATGTAATTCTAAGAAATTATATGAAAATTTAAAGAGATAAGAGGTCTCATTACGATCCGACTTACCATGTTCATAAGGAGTAATAAAACTGACATTACCAATACTGCATACCAAAGCAGGGTAATGGCTTATAAATATAAGACAAGGGGTCTCATCACGAGCTAGCTTGTTCAGTTTAATTATAATTAGTGAATGGCATTGTTATTAACTGGCTACCAAACCAGAACAATGGCTCTTAAAAATAAAATAAGTAAAAAGACAAAAACATGAGATAATAGGTCTTATGAATTTATCTTTTAAAAAGTCATAATTTTAGTTGGATGGGACAATGAATGGTTAATGGTTTAAAGGTAACCCTGTCGAGACTATGAACGTTTGCTGGCAGCAGAGGCAATACCTATGGGAATAGAGTATATTATAAAACCAAAACTTGGAGAAATCCACTTACTTCATTATTAACACCAATCAAAGCTTGAGATAACCCAAAAAATGTTTTTATTCTTAAGGAATTAGAAAGAAATTGTGAATGATTTTTATTTCTTTTTCATAGTTACACTTTATGTGAATTATCCTAAGATAGTTTTCATTATCTTTAAAAATATTTACTTACTAAAGATACAATGTTCATTTTATTTTTTCAGAGATAACTGTTTCTTTCAGTGAATCGCCAATTGTTGTGACCAGCAACAACCCCCCTTTTATTTAATATTAGTAATAATACTAAATAAATTGGGACCCTTAGTTAAAAAATCCAAAAAATCAATTAGGATTTGTTTTCCTTTTCAAATAAAACTTTCTATCATAAACTTAGAGAAATCCCTTAGAAAGAACATTAAGAAACACTTAAGTTTATGATAGATTACAATAAAATTGTTCTTTAAACAAAATAGCGCATCCATCGCAAAATGATATATATCTTTTATAAAACGAAAATGCGATTTTGCGCTTTTGTGATAATGCGATCCCAAAAAAGCCTATACAATAAACATATTGGTCGTAGATCGCATAGCGCAGAAAACAGAAATGTTAAACGAATATCTTTTGCGCTGTTTACCATTTTGCGCTTTTGCGAGATTTGCGATATGCGCTTTTGCGCTATTGCGCAATTTCCGCTTTTGCGCTATTTTACATAACTACGATGGATTCATTTTGCGATATTGCGATATTGCGCAGCAAATCGCAAATCACAATGTCGCAGATTCATGTAGGCGTGTTGTCCAAAGGCAATCTTCCCATATATCAAATTTGTTATGCGCTTTAATGATTAGATTAAATGACTGGATTGACAATTAATGGTAAATGAGATTTTGTTTTGATTGAAAGTCGTTTCACGATTAAAATATTATATTTCATCCGCCTTCGAATTTAAAACAGTCTCATCACCTTTCTTATGCCATTACTCTCATTTAACTCGTAAAACATAGGCACGAAGGAGAAAACGTCTATACAAAGCTTTCACTAAACACTATGGGTAAGAAGGAGAAGAGCTCGAATTCTGAAAACAGAGAAATGGCTTCGCTGTATGCAGACACCGCTTGTAATAAGGATGCCAGTATATCCACTTAGGAAGGAATGTATAATCTGTTAGAAGAAGAAAATCCTGTGGTGATGAAAGTTGTGGCTACAGTAGGTTCTAGTAATACATCTGAAGCAACCCTCAAAGAACTGGCTTGTTCATTTCTCCATAGGATAGCGGCAAGGCTGAGGATTCTCCCATATATGGACATGGTGAAATGGGTGCTGGACAACACCGATATTTCAGACAGACAATTCAGAACTACATCTGAAGAGCTAATCGGGTCATTCACCACAGAAGATCTAAGATTAATGTATAAGTTGCTAGAACGTCAGGCGACTTACAACAAACAATTCATGGAAGATTTTGCCAGAGAACATGAAAATTTGGCAGAATGCAAATAGGAGTGGACCAAAAGAAGTGAACCATTGAAGAAAAACAAACAAGGTATGTACAACACGGGTTCACTTACCTCTCCTTATTGTTTCACTGCTGCCATGTTATACAAGCTTTTTGGAAAGCCTGACATAAATATGATCTTACCCGAATGGCTCCCTTTGTTGAATGCGGCCGTTAATTCTACAATTGTAGATTGGGCCAAAATCCTATCTGATAATTTTACCACTGCTATTTCTCACTACTGGTCCAAACGAAATGTTTCTCAGCGGGTTTATCCGCCTTTTTATTTATCTGCTTATGTCATGGACGCTATCTGTTATGTCTCTAAATTCCCTGTGATGGGTTGGCAATGGACTATCCATGATCCTTTGCCTATTCATGTGTACCATAAAGAACTATGGGAGGCTAATTTTATCCCCCATTTTTACCAAATTTGTCATGGAATAATGCTGCCTTTGTACAGAACATTGCATAATAAGGATGCCTCAAGGTTATCCCCAGAAACAGAGGTTGACATTCTCTCCATCGCGAGATGGTTTGGAGAAGAATTGTTCACTTATATTAGGGTTTTTGGAAGTTATGCTTCCCCCCATGTTTTACCCCTATATGTTACAGATAGACTTGTAGCTCGGGAAATTGCTTATCAGACCTGTGGCCAAGGAGGTATAACAAAATATTTAAAAGAGAAGAAAAAAGGCATTTGGCCACAATTTCCCGTAAAATGTGGAACATTTTCACTGTTCGATATTGGTCATGCATTCCAAGAGATAGGCAACATTACATGCCTACATCTGTTCAAATTTTCGAGAAGGTTATTCGACCCAAATGATATTGTTAAGAATTTTACCAATGCAATCAGAGTAAGGGAATTTTCCGGGGAACAGGATCTTTTTGATGATATGTTCCAAGCAAGAAATTCATTCAAAGAAGTTTTGAATTCAGCTCAAGCGCAGCTATCTCCAGAGGAATTTCAGGAATTCAAGCTTTACAAAGAAAGAAGACTAATTCCTATTCCTTTGGATAATCTACGCTTAGAGCCCGCAAGGGAGAAAAATCCTAGTGTTAGTCTTAACGGAAGTTCAAGTACAGGTAAATCTAAATCAAAATCTGACAGAGATTCTGAACATTCCAATAAGTCTAATGAAAAGGAAGATAAAATGGAAGAATCCATTAAAGATTATGCACAATCAAAAGAACTTACTCAACAGCAAATTTTGACTTCTCAACAGACAAATCCTCCTCCAACCAATGTACAGCAACAGCCAGTCATTATTGAATTAGACAAAGAATGGGAAACCTTCAACCAATTGATTAATGTAGAAGGACAGAATGTACAGACCCCTGTCCAGACAACCAAAGTTTTGAACACAGAAACAAGCAGCACAGTCACAGTGACAGAGCACATACCAATCACACCCTCCTCTGAAACTGTACTTAATGTAGAGGACATTCCTCCTCTAGATGTATTCTACAGCCCAAAATACAAAGCAGTAGTGAAGAGACAGAGGAAAAAGAGAAAGTTAGAAGGTGCAATTGCTACTGAAGCAGAACAAGTAGATGTTTTGTGGAAAGATCCTGCCACAGAACCTACTCATAATCTCGCTAAGTTATCTCAAATGACAGGAGCTTATGCTTCTGCAACAATTGACAAAGCATTTGAGATACAACTTTTTTTGAATGAAAAAGAAGAACAGGTAAAAGTTCTACAACAACAATTGCAACAGGTACAGGCCGATAAGGAAGCACAATTGAAACTTGAAGAGTTACAACAATAACTTCAAGAAATGCAAATAGGACATCAAAAAAGCTTGGCTGATAAAGACAAACAAATACAGATTATCCAAGATCAGCATAAAGATGATCCTAAGCTTCCAGAATTCATTTCAGAAACTATCTATTTGAACAATCAACTACTGCAACAAGAGGAAGTTTTCTTCCAAACAATCTTGCAATGGAATTCTTTGTGCCAAGAGAGCGATAAAATCACAAATCATGTTGTAGATTTACGAAATGATTATGATTTGATTAATGAAAAGATCAATGATTATCTGGCATGGAAAAAGACAGAAGAAGGCAGAAAAGCTGGTGCACCCATTGTTAATGAAAACCATAAAGAAATATTGTTCAATAACTGGGATGCACAAATCAGAAGGGTAGAAAAGGCGGCTACAGCGGCAAACACTCTTACTGATTGTGTAAATGATAATTTACACAAAGCTAATTTGATTCCAGAAACTGTTCCAGGATATCTCCCACAGGCACATCAATTTCAAACAGAATGGAGACAAAAGGCAGAAGAAAGAGCAAGATCAATCCAAGGGCTAGTCTTCAAGATGAATGAGGTATTTCTATCCTTTCACTGTTGATTTCTTTTGTCTTATGATATTCGCTTTAAAATTGCTATCATTTATATATTTGTTTTCACAACGCTTCCTTTTATATATCATTTCTGAGTATAATTGAAACGTTATCTTTCATAAATATATATAGATGGTATACAATGATGAATGCAATATGCTAATACAACTTTGTTTAATTTCTTAAATAGAGTTATCTTTATTTGTTTCTACACATTTCAATTTAAATAATAATACATTTTCATGGTTATTGTTAAATTGGAACAATCTTAAGTTGTATTCACATATAATTACCCAGGTTAGTGTTAGAATTTCTTTATCAATATTTAGTTTAAATTAGATAGTTTTATTTCAATTAATTTAGTCCCATTTCCACCCATCCAAACCAATCCATTTAGTTATAAGGAAACTGGTCCTTTAAATCCAGTCGGAGCCACCATACCAAACGGAAAAGGAGCTGTCCTAAGGTCCCGACCGGGTGGTTTTCCCCAATGTTTGAAGCAGAGATTTTCTAGGCTTCAACAGAGTGCAACTACTGTAGTAGAGCAGTTTGAGAGCACCCACTGAAGCTCCTATATATAGCAGAGTCAACATTTTCCTATTGAACAATTTTGTATATTCAAAGCCACAGCAAGATCAGATAGCCACGATCCTAAATGAGAACCAGAGCCAAAGCTAAGACAGATTCACATTTAGCAGAACAAGACAGCCATAGCAAAGGATCTGACGACAGAACCACATCATGAGAGATAGCAAGATTCTTGCTTCCACTGTGGAAATGTAGAAACTGTACAAGGGCTTTACTTCCAGTAGATTTCATTGTGACAGTAATTGCTATGGTGTTGTGAGCGCTCATTAGTAGAATCTTAAAGCCATTATGGAATTCTTTTAACCTGGAGAGGGTTTTCTCTGGTTATAAATCCTCATGTTCAATTTCCATTGTGGATTGGTTGTGTTTGATATTATGTTTTTACTGTCCGCAGCTGAATTTTCGCACAGAAAATTATCAGTCTAAAGCGAGAAATTTTGCGATGTTTCTTTTGCTTCCTATTGTGAAGTATTTCGCTCAGAACTCTACTCGTTGTAACAGAGGTCTTGGGCATAGAACAAGGGACTTGGGTTTTTTGGAATCAAACTTCAGGTTAAGATGCTCATCTGAAGAATGGCACAATGAGCCTTAGCATGGAGTTGGGAGTAATAATTTGAAGTGAAGGTAGGGCATTGTACAATAGACCAATTAGATTTCTGGACCCTAATACAAAATTTTCTTCTTCTTTCAAAATGTGTTTCTCGTTTTCTGTAACCAATGTGGGTCCTATTCTTGTTTCAATTGGGGATGGATCAACATTTGTTATTGCTCCAGATGATCACACTATAGGTAGCCCTAGAGGCTATTTGGGGGTGATGAGTCCAATAGGTCTCAATGAACTGTTGCCCTTGCTGGGGAATACTATTGCAATGGAATTTGATACTATTTTGGATGTTGAATTCCATGATCCTAATGGAAACCAGTACCTTCAGCTCTAGTACCTATTCACAAAAGAGGGTGCCATAATCATTCATGCGTGCAGAGAGGGTGAATTGCAGGCATTGCAACAAGAGGTGTTTTTGTTGTTGCATTGGCCACTAGATTGTTTGTCTGGTTCTGTTACAAGCACAGAGTATTGAAAAGGACAGAAAAATTTAGTTCAGATATTATGAAATTGCCTCGTAAATTCACCTACAAAGAGCTCAGCAATACTACGAAAGACTTTTTTTGAATGTGATTGATAATCGATAATTGCAAGCAAGGGTAATCCCCTTGTGAAACCCAAATTTCTGAGCATTTTCTAAAACTTGATGACAGAGTCATTGTAATGAACAAGCGCCTAGGTCCATATTACGTCCAAATCTACCAAGCACCAAGATCTATAAAAAAAATCCACAGTATCTGCGAACTAAGAAGAAGAGGCAGAAAATGTATTTTGCTTACCTGTTCAAATAGTGGTTGGGGTTTACCACGACAAAAATTTGACAGAGCCCATGTAGCATTTCTTATCATTGAAATTATGGCAGTATCACTCAACTGGGAAAGCACTTGCCTCAGAGCTCCATGACTGAGAGAAAGATCCCTAAATGTTTCAGAGTCTCCAACAATATTTCCCAAATCCCAAACAGCCTTACACGAACACCAGTTGAACTGAAAGTTGGGTACTAGTTTTTTAAATAAAATTCCAAAATTACAGACATATAAAGATAGTTGGGAAGAATAATTTTATGCCTCTAAAATAAACTTGCTACCTATTCTCGAACATTATCATTCCCAGAGGTAAGAAGTTCCACAAATATAAGCAGTGCCCCGTAATCAATCACAACCTTTGTATTCTCAGAGGTTCCTGAGACTATATTAGTCAAAGCCAAAGCTGCTTCAAACTGCATTATCAATCACAAGGTATCACCATCAAAGCTATAATTTTAAGATAACAATTTATCTACCATTGAAACTATAATTTTAAAATAGCTACACCTAGTGATATAGACGCCTAGTGAGAGTAGAGGTTAGGAAATTATAATAAGAATTATTACAAGATATCACTCACAGTGCAGTTGATTGTTCATTGTCTACTGTAACTATAATTTTAAAGAAGACACACTTAGTGATATAGACACCACCAAGTGAGAGCAGAGGTTATGAAATTATAATGAGAATTATTTCAATATATCATATTACTCATAGTACAATTAATTGTTTATTGTTTGGTGTAATAATTGTTTATTATTTATAAACACAATCAAACATATTATGAGGGACGGTGATGAAATTGACAACGATCTCATAACAAACCATAACGGGCACATCCCCTAGCAAGATAGACTCTGAATAAGAAAGAAAGCAAAACAAAGTGATTACTTACAGGATCATAGGCTTCCTGAAGAACAAGATCTAGAGCAGCATCTGTAACCCCTAAAGCAACACCTCTCTCTGCAAGACGAATCGCTACATCTTTCATATGTAGTCTAGCAAATTTTCTGAGCTCATCACGAGAAAGAGGATCAAATACAACTATCTCATCAAGTCTATTCAATAGCTCTGGCCTGAAATGTCTTCTAACCTGCAAAAATGTTCAAAGGCATGTCAAAGCACTGCAGCCAACTTCATGATAAAATTATATGAAAAATATGCATACACAGAGTCCAGGAGAATGAAACGGAAGGTGTATTGGAAGTTGTCGAAATGCAGAAACTAAAACGGCAGGTGTATTGGTAGTTGCGGAAATGCAACTACTAAAACGGCAGGTCTGTCGATGGTTACAGGTGTGTGGATTGTTGCTGGTATTTTTAGACCAATTCCATGGAAATATACCAGAAACTAGTGGTATGTGAAACCTAGAAGGTAACCCGAGAGACTGTGACCGTCAGATTAAACAAGTAACAGGTGCCGTGCCTAGATAAGAAGTGTTGATGAAAAAAAATTGATCTCTTTCATAATAGAAGGCCTATCGGCCTAAATATCTAGGACATGTGACACTCCATGATAAAGACGCATGATGTGTGGATTTGAGTTTTTTAGGTGGTCAAGTGGGCCGAAAATAGGTGAAATGTGGCACCACTCAGAGATTTACATGTGCCAATCGGTACAAGTGGTAGACAATTGGCATGCTCAAACAATGAGGTGATGCAAGAATGACATGAGGGAGAAAATATTAGAAGAACCCCAAATCTGGAGAACTAAATCTCATCACCAACCTGAGATTGACAACTTTACATGATGTAACCTATGAAATTGTAAATGGAGAAATCATAGTAACAATAAAGTAACCTAAGTAACAATAAAGTTGGATTCATCTTGGGAGTGGTAATGGGAGAAATCATAGTGAACAACAGGAGACATGCAGAGTTTCTTACAATCAAATAGATGAAAAAACACATACAAAAAACCTAGATAATAATCATGAACAAGCTTAATATTGAATTATGAACTGTAAAGTAACTTACAAAATGTGACATTACGAACCTGGTCAAGCGCACAAGCAAAAATATCCTGGACATGACCCTGGTTGACAAGTTGTATTGCTCATGATGCAAGAGGATTTGTACCCTTTTTTTTTTCCACAGAAAAAATCAGTAACCTTTTATTTATAAAAATGAAAAGTTACACATAGCATATGCATTGAAGCATTTTCAGAAGTTGCCCATTGGGCTTGTGTGCTTTTGCACACAATGCGACGTAGCGAGGCTACCGTGAATTCAGAAAGAATGAAAGAAAAAGAAAAAAAAAAAAAAAAAAAAAGGGAGGAAGGGACAGAAAAACTTGTTCCAGGGAGTGAGTAGAAGACTCACACCTCATGTTTTTCTCCCCTTCTTCTTTTCGACCTTGTGCCACTCTCCTTGGGTGGGCTCAATCGTTGCTAGGACTAGCTGTGTTTCTGCTTTCTGTGGACCTGTATCCTTGTCTGAGTCTGAAGTATCTGAGGGGTGATGCCGTTTGATCCCTCCCATACTCAAATCCTCGCTTGTCTTCTCTGCATGATTTGAATGGAGTTGTGAAACCTTGTTAGCTGATATGATTTCCTTTTGGGTCTGTTTTCCTTGGGTAGGCTCAGTATTCTCTGTGGGAGTGACTTCCTCCTCTGCTTCTGATTCGTCGTCCTCTGAGTCAGGAGGGGGGTATTGCCACCCTTTTCTCTGCTTCCCTTTCTGCTTCTTTTTTATGTTTGCTTTCTTGGCTTCTGGGCATGTACTTTGCAAGTGTCCTGTCAGCCTACAGATTCTGCATCTGAAAGCAGTGTTTTCATAATCTAGTCCTTGCAGCCAGTTTTGTTGCTTGTATACCAGCCTTATACTTTCCGGCAGTCCTTTACTTAGATTGACTTCCACACAAATGCGTGCAAAGGTGTAGATCCTCTCCTCAATCCTCTCCAGATCTGTTTTGATATATTTCCCTATGCTGTTCCCAATTCCTTCCAAAACTCGTTCACTCCAAAAGTGAAGAGGAAGGTTATATAGGCGGACCCAGACCGGCATTCTGGAGACAGTCATTTTGTTTGGGTCAAAATCTGGAAACCATGGGGTCATAAAGAGACCCGTTGTTCCCCAAAACCAAGGCCCTGCACTGATGATTGTATCTCTGGCTTCCGTGGATGCGAACTTAAAAATGAAAAACCCCTTGGAGCATAGATGTATATCACATTCCATGGTCCAACTAGTGTAGATCCAGTGAAATAGATCCATTGGCTTTGGCCAAAAACTGTTAAATCGACAGATTAGGGCCTGAGTTTCATATGACTTAACATATTCTTCTAGTCCTGTAGAATCAATGTTGAGGGCTGGGGTTTGCCCAAGCTGATCTACTATGTATGGCGTAGGTGTATGTCCACCTTGGTCTGGAGGGGACCCTGGATCTCTGTTACCCTGTAAGATATTTTTGTAAGAGAAGCCTCCCTTGGGTTGTTGCTGAGATGTTGTCTTTTTCCCCTTGTCTCCTCCTGTGGTGCTTGGATGTCCCTGGGGCACATCACCTCCTCTCAGCCTAAGGTTTAAGGCAATGGTTGTTTCTGGGCTTATATCATAGTTCTTCAGGGTTCTGCTATCCTGAAGGGACCATCTACCACTGACCAGATGTTGGATCTGAACAGGGTATCCCATCAATGCCCAGATTTGCTGTTTCAACTGCATAATGGTGCTTTCTGCATGTACCCACACTAGACTGGTTTTCCCTACAGGGGGTTTAATAAAAATCTGAAAACAAGTTGATGTTACCTGTTGCCTGGGTTCTGGCTGTTCTAGCTGCCCATGACTTTGCGTTGCCTCCAGATGCGAGAAAGGGGGCTGCCCCCGTGGTATACATAGATAAGACCTTTTCCTTGCCTCAATCTAGATCTGGAGAAGCCAGGCTCGATCTATGGCTGTGTGCAGCGAGACTGTCTTCCGCCAGGGATCCTTAAAATGCTTCTTTCTTGCATGGAAATCTCCGATTCCGATTGATAGTGTAGGGAACTCTTTCTGTTTAGGCCGGTCCCTCGTCTTTGCCTCATCTATGTTCTGAATCAGCTTTGGGGTCTGTATAACAGACTTGGGAGCCTCTGCTCTTGCCGCATGCAAATGAAAGGGCGAACAAAACAATATAATTCCCCTGTCAAAACCGATCAGCAGACTTTCCAGGGGCTGAGATCCCAGATCAGAGAAGAACCCGCCTCCAAGCACTCTGTGCAGCGTGGAATCTTGCGCTCCATAGCTGCATTTCTCAGCCGATCTATTCCTTGGCGGCCAGATCTCTCTACCTGTCATGGAAAATCTATGGGGGAAAGCTTTGGCGGCATCTCCCTTAGAGGGAATGAAGCGATCCTGAATAGATATGTAGCTGGGCGCCCTCGATCGGGCTGGATCGCACATTGGTCGTTTGAGGACTGGAAGCACTGCTTGAGTTCTGCGGTATTCCTCCCATAGGGCTTGAATCCAGCTTTCAGATCCATGATCCAGTAGTGATACTATCTCTCCCACCCCGATTTGGTCAGATGCAGTCGGATCGGATTCGTCACCGCATGAAAAACAACCTAGGTCTGTGCTGCCCTAAGCCACAGACTTGACGGCGGCGATGTTTTGAAAAACCCTTGCGGAAACCCTCGCTGCATCCATCGCTCTCTCCCAGATGACAATGTTGTCCACCAAGAGGATTTGTACCTACATTGCCAAGTCAATCAAAATTCATCATTATCTATACAATAAATACAAGTAATTGATGTAGTATTTTTTACTCTAAGATGCATTCTTATGATAATGTTAGAACATATGTTGAAAATTCCAAAACATACCTGAATAAGCTCCTCTTCGTTTCAAGAACAATTTATTGGAGTCGCATGAAATTGGAACAAGCCTCCCACGATCTGAAAGAGTAGCAACTAAGTCAACAATGACTTTTTTGTTTCTACGTTGCATCGAGGGAGGTTTTCTCCAAGATTAAATCGCTCCAATAAATTATTCTCTACTAAACAGGGGCAACCACATGAAGGTGGAAGCTCTTATGGCCCCTACCCCCCCGCCCCCCTCACATCACTCTCAATTCCCCCATACCCAATCTATATTTCATTTTTTACTTTCATGAGCATAAAAACAAATATTCAATAACTAATAAAAAAAAATTCAACAAAAAGTACGCAAGGAAACATTGAAATTAATGCTTGACATAAAAATAGTATGATAAATGAGTTTTTTATATAACGCAAAAAACGTTCCAAGTATGGTAACGTTTGTCTTATAATAATAAAATATTTTACATTATCAAATTTTCTTTTTCTTCTTCCTATTTATAAAGCTCCTAATTACATCATCAATATCATCATGCTCTGCTCCTATTTCATGCCTTTCGACCCACACTGCTAACCTAGTTGCGTAGTCACGATGTCTGGTCTCATCCAGTGATGCGGCATCACCTACAAAAATAGATGATATTAAATTTTAATTGTCATTTTTTAAATATCGTTGAACTAGTTCGGTAATATTAATAAAAAAATTGCAATGAGATTATTTACCTAGTGCACCAGTTGTCGTCGTGGGACTGTTTCCCTATCTTCCTCTCTGGTGGTAAGATCCTCAAGGGAAAAATTCTCTGTCATTTAAAAAAAAAACGTTATAAGGACAACCATCAAGGTATAATTAGAAAAAATTATAAGTGGAAATTAATTACCGTCATGGCCCTCACTGATAGTAGCATTGTCGGCCTGGTCCCCACAACAATGATCAGGTTGCACGTGAGGAACATCTACATCTGGCTCTAAAACTGGGTTATTTGCCTCTTCAGTAGTGCTGCTCCCTTGATTTTAAAAAATAAAATTAGACATTAAATTTATGGACGAAAACAAACATATTGAAAGGTTAATGTTTTACCTTATCAGGCATTCTAGATCTTGGGACCTGCCCCAAGCTTCTGCGACGTTCAACTATGGCTTGATAGCCGAAATGGAAAGCGATATTTTTATCTTCCTCTATAGTTTATGTTTCGAATTTATCACCCTACATTACATATGATTGTGTATTTTTAATCATATTTGATAGGATTACAAAAAATTTGGAAGGTGATACAATTAATTATAAGATGTTTAGCTACTTAATTACAATTCTTGCGGCTAATTTCAAGTAGCCGCCCTGGAGTAGCTTGTGATGGCCCTTTTTTTCAATCCTAGCTTTGGTTGCCTTCGAGGTTTTAGGCAACCTATCATTAAAATATTGAAGTTAGATATGACGTAGCACACTTTTATTTTAGACATAGAGAAAATTAAAGCTATTGAATTAAAGTTGTAATTTACCTTGCGGGTCCAGTTGGCATTTTTCCTTCTTTCTTTGCCCTTTTCTCTTTTCCGTCATGGATGAGTGCTCTCCACTCACTCTCTAGAACTGTGAGAGGACGCTCGTATCTAGGGTTAAATTGAAATTGCATCCTATAGGTGTCCCTAGTATATTTCAAATATTTGACGGCTACCCGAGTCACCGCTGTTCTGTCAAATGTGTCGACCCCAAAAAGGGCTTCTAGATAATCTAGAAGTTCTTTTTTCGGGTTGGAATTATGGGAATTCCACCTTGTGCGTATGGTTGGGCCAAAAATTACCAACGCATGGCCCTCCAAAAACCTGTAGAACTCATTGTTTCCTACACAGCAAAAAAAAAAGATATTATCATTAATTTAAAAATAAAATTCATGATAAATATGTTTTAGATAGAGTACATGAAATAGTTAAAATATTAAAATTTACCTGGGAGTTGTACGTGCTTTATAGGGACACCTTCATCGTTCACCAACAACGTGCCATTAATGGTCCCTGTGGAGCTGACACGTGTAGCTCCAGGAAACGCAATAATGTAGTTGGCCATATCAGGCTCATCATTGCCAACACGTTCAGCGGTTGGCTGGGTGTCTGCTTGGGCAGGGTGTGTTTCTTGGCTAGCACCTAAAGGAGTAGAAGGTGTACGAGAGGGTTTTTGGGCAATCTCTTGCCCTTGTGTCCCACTACCACCAACACCGGGTTCAACAAATGCCAGAAAACGCTACATACAAAAGAACTTTTTGTTATTTTAGTCAATGTAAAAATTAAAAATCAAACTATCACAATTCATCTCATGCAGAACAAAAAAAATATCCTTTTGACTTTTTATTATTACCTAATATGTTTCTAGCTGGGTCATAAGTTGTTTTATCCTCTCTTCTATTTCAGGTGTTTGAGGCGCGTCTATCAAAGTATCAAATTCCGACCTTGCATTTCGTGCCTTTTTTCGCAACAAGAGCACTGGAGATAGGGATGAAGAAAGCTCTTCCTCATAGAGGGAATCATCAGGCATACCATGGCTAGGTGTCTGCATATTTGAACAAAATTAATATTATTTCAATTATGTAAATAACTAAAATACCTGAAGATAGAGCAATGCTGGCACTTTACATGTTCTTCCGCTGGCCTCTTTCTGCGATCATCCCGTCTCAGGGTTGTTCCTGTACTGCCCTGATCAGTCTGCCACATTGCAATAAAATTATGAATGTAAAAACTTGAAAACAATATCTAAATTTAAAACACAAAATGAAAACTGAAATAATTTCTAATAAGACACCGGAAGACAGAGTTAAAGTTTCAAATATGCCTTGCATTGAATTCAGTCCTAGAAACATGTCATTGCACATTAAGGCACCCAAACAAGAGACGAGTTGACAATGAAGACCTTATTGAATATATTGTTGGAGAAACTTCTAGTAAACTTGTTGTGAAGACCTTGAGGACATTTTTGGAGCAACATTGTTGAAGCTGATGGTATAGCATTGTTGGAGACGATCTTGAAGGGACTTGAAGTGAAGCTTTTGGAGTAACTATTGAAAAATTCTTAGAGCATTTAAGTAAGGCACTTTCTATCTTCCATCACATTTTTCCTTTCAATATCCTTTAAAAGATTTTGTTGATATTTAATGTTTGAAATCACATTATCATTCCTTGATTATATGTGTTTGGGGACTTTCCCTTTGAAATTACCCAAAAATACCTTGGCAATTTTATCTTCAGGATGCATGTCTAACCCTATTGTTCAATATTTTGATTGATAGTAGTAAACATAGAGAGTTAGGGGGCTCTTGACTTGGTTTGGTTGGGCCATTAGATCCCTAAAATCTACTAGGGAGAAACCCCCTTGAGTTGGAGGAGAGCTAGCCTGAAGTGAAAAGAGGTTGGTGAGGTGACAATGGGGCTATTGAATTACACATGGTATCACACTTTAGCTTTAGGAATTTATCTTGAGAAGTGCGATATTTTGCTATATCAATTCTCAAATTGTTTACAACACTATTGTTAAGAACTAATAAGAAGTGATGTTGAGGGTTTTTGGGTATAAGAAACAATACCATTTAAAAACTAGGGTTCTCAGTCCTTGGCATTCCTTCACCTGGGCCTAGGGGCACACAAGAATAATTTCACACTAAACCATGCAAACTTAAAAGTAACTTAACAGATCCATAAAGTAATAATAATCATAATTCCTAATTTCCTATTGTATGATATAATGCAAATTATTCAAACATGAAGCAATGAAGACATACAATGTCTGAATTTCAAGATTGATGAACCAATACAAGAAGTTAGAAACTACAACTTTGATTCAATACTCTGTGTCCTAACTCTAGGAAGGAATCTAGTTTGTAGTACAGAACATGCATCGTGTATTATCAATTCTTAATTGACAACAACTAAAGGTCATCGACCTCATCAATTCCTTCCCATTTTGTTTTTTTATGTTATATTCCTTATAAAAGTGTCAAATTTCTCTCAAAGTAAGAAACCACTGAATAAAATAAAAAATAGCTGAGATATGATTGAGAAATGGTCATTTATTTCTTGAAAGGATCTTCACGATTTCTTTGGTTGTTTTTCATCTCAAGAAACAAGAAATGACCTAAGAAACTATCATGATGTAATATAATAAACAACACAGTGCAATGGCCATTTTCAAAGCCAAATGATGTCCATTGAGGACATGTCCTTTATTTGGTTCCTGTTTCATAGGAGTTTCGGGTAGAAATGGAACTTTGTTGTACCATTTCCAGTAGTAAAAAGGGAAAACCTTCTTTTCCCATGGGAAATAATTTACCTTTCCTTTTTCAAGATAATCTAAATCACAAAAAATATGAACTATACTGCACACATTCTTGGATAATGTGAAAGTGGAAAAGGAATACCCTACACAAGTGATGCACACATGTACACTTGAACACTAATATATTTTTTTAGTTGAAATGCAATGCTTGTTTTCATTTAAATGTAGGATTTTTAAAGTAGGGAGAAATAATGGCTGCCAATTTAATAAGCGTTTCTTTGGGAAAAATTTAAATCTTGTATTGGGTGATGAAGATAATAGAGGGTATTGAATCTTGATTCTTGACATTGTGTTTAACTTGAATAACTCAAATGATTACAAATATCAGTCGATGAGTTCTTTTTTCAAGTATGTCACTCAAAACTCTTATGTCAAAGCATTGTATGATGGCTAGCATTTGCTTGTTTCCCTTTCTTCAGTTCAATGTAAAAATTATATTAATATATTGGAGCATGAATGATAACTACAATTGTTTGCTCTGTAGTATATCCAGCCCCAAGATTATGAAAAGTTTTCTCAAGTGGAGCTATTGGTTATTGATGAAGCAGCTACAATTCCATTGCCTGTTGTAAGCAGCTGCAATTCCATTTCCTGTTGTAAAGGCTCTGCTCAGGCCATATTTAGTGTTTCTGTGCTCTACTGTAAATGGGTAATAATATAAATGAGCCAACCACAATCATAGTTTTTGTAACCATTCAGTTTCCATGGATATTTATGATGATATTAACCCTATATATTAGTGACCTATATCTATATGAGAATGATCTCAAAATTGACCTTGATATGGTTGTATGGATGTGACCTTTGGTATGTCATCAGAAAATCCCCAAATATCATAAAATCCCCAAATATGGAGAACTAAAGCTCATCACTTTCGATCTGGAGTACTACCCTTGTGATAAAGTTGATGACTTTCAGTCTCCCATTCTCTACCACTTTGCACTTCACCTTCAATATAGATCAGACCAAGGGAAATTCATTACTGGGTGTTGAGATGGATGAGTTTTTCGAACTAAAATCCATAGCTTAAACTTCATGAAACTAGTGGAGTTAAATTCATGCAAGCACAAACACATATTACACATCATCTTTGAAACTCATGCGAAAGAACATTGGAAAACATGTAGAGAGAACCCTATAGCCTAACACAATCTAATGGAATTGACCAAAAAAACCCAAATAGAGTCAACCCTACTATAGGAGGAAGGGCCTGCAGTAAAAACTTACCATTTCGCAAGAGCTGAGGGCGAATGCTGAGGGCGAATGTTGTTCTGCAAGAGCTGAGGGAAAATGTTGTTCTGCAAGAGTTGAGGGCGAATGTTGTTCTGCAAGAGCTGAGGGCGAATGTTTTTCTGCAAGAGTTGAGGGCGAATGCTGAGGGTGAATGTTGTTCTGCAAGAGTTGAGGGTGAATGCGTGCATGATATCAAACGTTAATGTAATTTTTAATAAAATCATTTTTATGTAGCGCGCATTTGATTTTTGCATTTCAAATCATTTTTATGTACATTTGATTTTTGCATTTCTAATACAAGTGACAAACAAATTTCTACAAGAGTTTGAAATTTTTACTAGAATAGCCATGAAAGACTAATTAAAATGGCTTAAAATGCAAGTGGATCTTAAAAATAAATGTAATTGAAGGTTCTCCCCACTAAATTTTTGCAAAAGTGCTTACATTATTTAAGTTATCTAGGATATTTGTTTGTATTACACAATCTAAATTAAATAATGAAATAGTTGGGTAGTCTTATTGTTTCAAATTAGGACACAATTTTCAAATGGTGATGAAGTTTCATGTGATGATTAACTGACAATATTCCCCTTTCCTATCCTTGAAAAACTATACAAGGTTCCCTGCTGCCACATGAAACCCTAACTCATGTAGCAGCATAGGACCAGTCCTCCATTTTTCCCATCATAAGGCATTTTGCACGTATTTGACGACTAGAATTTGTGGATTTGTGTTTTCCGTGACGTGCTAGGAAGGATAGAAGACTTAATTTTGACGTTTGAAATTTTTTCAAAAATGTTCTTACGCCCTTTAATTTCCACTTACCAATAATTTTGCAACACTAGCCCTCTTCGCAATTGCAAGACTGTACTCAAAAAGTAAGGAAAGTTAATTTTTTCGCTCACTCAAAATTAAAAATTTAAAAAAGGAATTACCACTTATCATTATTGATATTTTAAAATTAGAATCAATTTGGTTTTCCCCTTCCTATTACAAAAAGTTCACAAATCCTTTCTTTTACATAAAACACCAAAGAAAGAATAAAGCCCGTTGCCCTGCAAACTTCCAAGGTTGTGATTAGTGAAGCAGTGAAAAAGTACGGCTATAGCACTAAAAAATTAGAATGCCAATTTTCCCCAACATGAAGTAGTGTTAATATAGCTGGTGGCTTGGCTTGATGGTCAAAAAGTGAATTACACAAGCACAAAATAAAAGCTTTAGGCGTCTAGTTCCTTACACTCGCACTCTCAAGGCATTTAGACTTAGGCCGAGCTCAAGATTGGCTTCGAGGAAACTAGATTGGCTCATTAACCTGCCATATTTTAATTTCATAAGGTATGTTCGAAGTTTGAACTTCTAGGGTAATTTATTATTGTGAAATCATAGTTCTAAATTATCTCTTATTCTATGAGCAATGTAATCTATTAATTGTAAGCAGATTCATTAAAAAAATTGAAACTGATTTTAGCATGAATGATGAAAATTTATATATTAATTGGTTTTTAAGAGTATTTGTATTATGTAGGAGCACTAGAAAGAAAAATCAAGACTTCATTTTCTGTTTTCCTTATTTTATTGGGCTAAACTGGAGGAAATTGAATATGAATAGTGAGTTAATTGTAAGATCAATGGGCCAAGTCCATACATCAACATTGACCATAGTAGGGAAGTATAAAAACATGGATATTCATGCAAGTATAGTTATTAATGTAAGATCAAAGTTAACTCTTAGCTTCACTAAAGAAATAGAAGGCAAAGATCTAGCATCAACTGAAATTCACATGAAAAAGTAGATGAAAAATGTACAATCATCCAATGGAGAGGTAATCTATAATTATCCAGTAAGACTCTTGGCTATGCCTTGAGACTAAACTAACTCTCAATATTTTTGAATAATCATCCATTGGAATTTAGTAGGAAAACCATAGTAAATCATTGTCCAATGGCCATGCAAAAATATATAAAAAATAATATTTGTTGGTTGTTTTTCAATAGGTGGACCATGATGGGACCATTGAGAAGGTGGGGGTGTTTTTTTAATCATGGAAGTGAGGTTTAGTAGATTGATAGTCAAGTTACCTTTCCCTATAATTTTTCTCAATCAAGTTATTCATTCATTGAACTTTGATTCATTCCTACTATTTTGATACACAATCCAATCCAGTTGAGTCTTGAGTCTTCATTGAGAATGGCATTCATAGGTTGTCAAGAAAGAAGTTATTGCACTCTTCTTTTCTTGGTATCTTTGTAACTATGTTCAGCCTGAGTTCTATATTTTTAAATTATCATAATAGTTCGTGATTATTAGGCTTTTATTTTGTCTTTTAATAATTTTAATTTAATTATTATTAATCATTAAATTTAATATATATATATATATATATATATAGTTATTATAGTTATTAAAATTTAAATAGAATTATTAAATTTTCAATGGTACATAAACTTTCATACATGAGAAAATAGATACTGACAAATGGTACATCATGGTCTGATTAATTTCGCTCAGCAATTTCAAATGGTATAACATTTAGTCAACAATAATCATTAATTTCTGCACACAGAGACTAATTTCTCTGGAAGCCTGAGATTTCTTTGGCTTATTATTCTTATAACTACATAGACATAATTAATAGAGAGATTGAGGACAAAAAAAAATCTAGCGCTTAGTCTCCACTACTCAACATGATTTTGTGAGAAATAATACATAGATTGATTTCTCTGAGTGCCTTAGCATTCTTTGGCTCATTATTTTAATCACAACAAAAATAAAAAATGCATTGAGGATCTGTTCTTAGTCCGATTATGCAATTTTTATAAGACAGATTATGCAATATTAATAATAAACATAAATTTATTGCAATTTAGGGAAAGCTCGTTCATGTTTTTTTCTTTATATTGGAAGGTTACTTTATTTTTGAAGTAATTTTTAGTATATCATAGCATATATTCAAGAAATATTAGTTTGACAATAATCAATTATTTCTCTTGAAACTTTAGGTATTAAAATTCCATGACACAGATATATCACACTCCAAAATCAAAAGAAAATGGAAGAGCGTTCAATTTTTTTAATCAAACTTTTATTTGTGAAGGGTTAATTTATTACGGGAACGTCATTAATGAAGTGCAAAATTTTAAACGTGACATTTATTGAATAGAAAAATAATGACCAAAACGTCAAAAAAACTTGTGTGATGGGTAAAGAGAAATCCAAATTCCAACCCTGCCTGCCACCTGTTGGTGAGTGGAGGTTATTCACTTTTCATTTACAGCTTACCAGGTTACTCATGTTACCAATATTTTCGCATGGCTCACTTTTAGGTGACTACTTATTGTACTTCTTCTTTATAAAGAAAAATTGGTAGATAATTGTATTATTTGAAATCTATAACAAATCCGGGCAATAAAATTACAACAAATAGAAAATTATGCAAAAAATTCACCAGGGCACTAATGTGTGGATACCCTATCATTTCTTAGATCCTCATAACTTACCAACACCTACTATATTTGTATACACATAATATGGCATTTACCTGAAGTATTTCATATGTATCTAGAAGTAAATAAGTTGTATGACAATTGTTATGGCAGATATAAGATGTGTATTATAGTTTATATTTCAATTTTTCTTAAGTAGCATGCATGTGTAGTCCATATAGTGACTACAATTACCAAATGTATTTCAGTGAAGATGTGAAGATGATCTCTCATTAGGTCCTAATTACTTAAAGCATCATTAATTAGTTTTCCAAATGAATAAAATATGTTAACAAATTAGTAAAAACTAGGAAAACAAATCATGCTTTAAAAAAATATGGCACAATGAGTCACACTCTTAGATTTATTTAATTACTCATCAAGTGTCACTACAACATATATATGATCACCATTACCATAGAAATGGGACATGTGACCATCATTTTGGTTTCGCCAATGGCATTCCACATCATGAGCATTGTTTAGGGTTGATTGTGTTGATTTTTTTTAAACAAATCATTTATACATTTTATGGAAATTATAAACACAATTTATAATCACATTACAAGATCATGATGTATGGATATTCCTTATCATTTCTTAGATACTCAAAACTTACCAACACCTAATAGATTGATATACATATCATATAGAATTTACCCCTAGAATGCCACATGTATCCTAAAACAAATTAGTTGTATGGCAATTGTTATGGTGCATATATGATGTGTATTACAGTTTATCTTATAATTTTGTTGAAGTAGCATACAACAATTTACATAGTGATATGAGAACCACTCTCTAGAGTATACATTGATTTTTTACACATGGCTTTTTAGTTGCTTTTTAAGATATATCATTAGTGATGGTCACATGATTATATAATGAACCATTAAGTTGAACTATGAAATTATTCATCACAACACACACACACACATATTGATGAATTAATAATTTTTCTCATATAATTTTTTTAATCTATTTTGAAAAAAAAAAAAATTATATATAATTATTTCTAAGAAGAACAAGAGAGAATTCATTACCATATCTTCGTAAAACATATAATAGCAAGAAAATTAATCTATTGAAATTTCATTTCCAAACATATTCATGGAGTAAAATGAAGATTAAAAGGAGATATTCATGGATTTACCTGTAACATCACCTCATAATTAAGAATGTAAATGTACAATATTGATGATACATAGGTTAGGAGAAAATTAATCTATTGAAATTTCATTTCCAAACATATTCATGGAGTAAAATGAGGATTAAAAAAAGATATTTATGAATTTACTTATAACATCACCTCATAAAAGTGTAAATGTACAATATTGATAAAATTTATTTATATATGATAAATAATAAACCTTTATCTCACATGTATCATATAATCTTATAAACAAACAAATTCTATAATATGCAATAAAAGTGAAATTACACAATCCAAATGGAAATAAGACTTTGCAAAGGCATATAAAAAATAAACCATAAGTGACACGGATTTTGCAAAGGCATATAAGTGTCGTTATACCGACGGCGGCCAAAGCGTCGCTATTGCGACGGATTCCTCCAAACGTCGCAATGGGACACTTAGACATTGTGTCGCACTTGCAACGTTTGGAGGCAGTCGTCGCAATAACGATGCTTTGGGGCATAGTGTCACAATTGCGACGTCTTCCTCCAAACGTCGCAATTGCGACACTTTGTCTAAGTGTCGGTATTGCGACACTTTTCTCTAAACGTCGGTATAGTGACGGTTTTGAGCGGGATTGAAAAAATTTGGGGAAATTTCCGACATTTGGTCAAAAGTGTCAGAATTTCCCCGAAATGTACTAGTGTGTTGTCTGTTAGTTGTGTATGTGCAGGATCTTGGCTTGGATATTGGAGACTAAGAAATTTGGGGTCCCTAAAGTTGGTTGCACCAACTAACTGTTGGGTATTAACATGAAAGGTATAGCTTGCCTCTTCTTCTTGTATTCTATGTTATGGCTTGCATGATTATAATATTTTTTTAATCATTCTTTGCACTTGCACACACATTTGTCTAGTGAGCCTAGGGCAAGGATTACAGAGTAATAGCTCCTTGTGATTGTGTTATTTCAATAACAACACTATTAGGGTTCATAATTTCCTCTAATTAACCCATGTGAGAATGTTGAGAAACCATTATCCTCTAACAACAATAACTAGTCACACAAACCATGATTTGAAATATTGAATTAATTCAATATAATATAAAATCGATCATGTCACTTGGATGTATACTCATTAATATGCACAATAGACATAAAAATTAAAACATATCTTAAAACATGAATATTTTACCCTAAGAATCTAGATATGAATATCAAATTTGATTGGTTGTTCGGTCTATATTTTGAAAATTCCATATTGAAATGCAAGTGTAATCTCATGGGCCATTCAACACTTCTCATATCTAGTCCTATTTTTCACCCTCACCTTTCAACCAAAATACCCTTTGTGAGTCTAATTATAGGAAGAGATAGGTAGATTTGGTGTTAATAAGAAGACCAAGCGTCCTTGTCCTTTCATTTCCCATTCCCAACTTTCTCTCTTATTTTATTTTCTTTTCTCATTCAATTTATTTCCTTCTTTTTTTATATTTAATTTCATAAAGCTTGCATTGTTTTTTTTCTATAAACTCTCATTAATTGTCAAATTACTTGTGGGAACTTAGTCTTTCAAACATTCATCTTTATATGGCTCCATTTTATATTAAGGATTACAATTTCATAAATGTTTTTTTTTTTTTCATTTGTTGGTATAGTTATATAACTAAAAATAATAATTAGGATAAAATACAAAAACATAAAACAAAAAACAAAAAAAAAACTTAAACTTTAGACATGATATTTAGAGAACTCGCAACAATACAATTTTTTTAAGTGTTATTGGACACATGCTAGCTCTAATTTCACCATTTTCTACTTGAAATAGAGGAATTATGATTTTTTCTTAGAAAAACAAGAAATTTGATTATTCAATTAGAGATTAAACTATATGTGTGTGTGTGTGTGTGTGTGTGTGTGTTTGAAATGCAATCCTTAATAAGGCAAGGAATCAATGCTTTGCTTTATAATTTTATTTTTGTGATTGAAAATATTGAAGGGAAGAATTCCTCAAGCTCTATATTTTTGATGAGTTAAAAGGTTAGGAAGGTTAATACTGTAACAAAAAAAAAAAAAAAAATTAAGATCTAATGTGGGTGTATGAAAGACATTATAAGAAGTATTTTTCATCTTCAACCCCCTCAATGTCATAAAGATGATAGATTCTTTCAGCCTATAACATTTAAGGAGTTAGATCTTATTTTTGTAAAGTCGGTTTTTCTTCTTTACACTAGTTAAAATAGAGATACAATTTTTATCTTCTAGATTAGGGTTAATCACCTCCTCATAACACCACAATTTTTCCTTATCCTCTAATTATTTATCACACCACAACTAAATGATAAAAAAATAGAAATAATAATCAAAATCAAATCATGATATTTTTTTGCAAACATAATCAAAATTTAATGATTCATATAACTATAGTTAAACATTATATGACATTTTGAGCTGTTGAATTCGAAATCTCCACAGTATGCATTTTTTCATCTACATTTCAGGTCCTGATGATGTGTCTTGATCTAGAACTGAAACGTGGACGCAAAAATGCATACTGTGGAGATTTTGAATTCAATAGCTCAAAACTCACACCACAAAAATCTTCAAACTATAATTATATGACATGTTTTACAAGTGAAATGTCACATTAAATGATCAATATATCTCAAAATTACTTTTAAGAAGGAACATAAATCATTATTAATATTAATCATTGGCATGTTCATATGTAATATCCCAAAAGCGAGAATGCAGTAATACTAAAAACAATATAAGAATTGCACTAATGTAAACAGATAATCTAAAATACACCATAAAATAGACAGAATAGTTGAGCCATTTTATTAACAAGGAGGTGGATAAACTAGTACAACAGTGCCCAAAATATGAGACACTCAAGCCAATGAGATGGCCTAGAATGACTTTGAAATGATCCCACAAGAGGGACTGCATAACTGCTGGACTACGGGAAGGAAAACTGCGTTGTCCCTACTGCAACTAATGGGACTGCAACTGCCAGCGAAATATATAATGTAGATCTAGGTAGTTCTAGAGCTTCGATGATGCTAAAAATGTAGATCTAGGCTCTATGATGGATACCCAAGATAACCCAGAAAGGAATTTCCAAATCTAGCAATCTAGGAAAATCACCCTCTTAGGGCTTCACTATACAACTACTGGGTATGCATATCTGCTGCATAATCTGATCAAAGATGGCTGTAATGTGATGTACAATCAGATCTATGAAAGAAGGGTTGATCCCTTCACTAGATCCTCAATCTATAAGCTCAAGATCTAGATTCTCTTTCCTCCTCCACTATATGTGGCTGTTGAATACTCAAAAGCTTTAGAAATGCGTGCTTTCAAGGAGGGAGAGACTCAATTCTGCTACTAGATCTCAAAAATCAGCTCAATAATGATGGAAACAATGAATACAAGGTGAGGAGATGGTCCCTCATAGGATTTCCAGCTGAAATACTGGAAACTTCCTTCTTCCAATAGATCTACAAGACTGAACTGCGCAATCCTTGAGGGGACTACTGCTACATGGAGGTAAAATACCATGGCCTGAATGTCATATATAGATCTACTACTCTTGAAAGGTTGAACATGAAGCACAAGGTGAAAATATGAATCATCCACTGGTTTCCTAGCTGGAATGTTAGTAACAACCTCCAACTCTCAAACTGTAATGTTGGAATGCATTATTCTTGTGGCTGAATGAGAATATGAGAGTGGTATGAAGATGGCACCAATTCCTGATGATGACTGGAGCTCAATAGAAACCTTCCTAGAGTAGGCACTCAAAATCCCCCATGGGTAAGGGTGGGATCTCTGCTTGGAAACACCTTGTGCTAAACAACACTACAAACTTAGCTAAACAACATAAGTCGGGATAGAAATGTCACATGACAACTCTAGATCTAAATTGATCATAAATAATAATACAAAACCTACCTTCTATTGTGCCTTCATCTTCATTATATAGATTATGAGCCTTCCATATCCTAGGCCCACCTCATAACTGCGTTGCCTATGTGGCCACTAGCATTCATGAAGACTGCGTTGTATGTCCATGATCTCCATCATGTCTACATTTAATTCCCACTCTCTCCATCATGTGTGCATTAAATGGACCACTTCTTCCACTATATTATCATAAGTTCTTTATGATCTTACTTTGAATGCATTATGAAATTAGTTGACCTCCTCCAAGATCCTCATGATTTTACATTTAAGATCCATGATCTCCACTCTTCCTTCATTTAAGAAGTTGCTCCACTACTCCATAATGTAGATATAAATCTAAAATATTCACATACACACATCAAAAGTGGATTTTATTCATATATGGGGTTTGTGGGTCCCTCCACCCTCTTATTTACTTAATTAATTAGGAAAATTAAGAACTCTAATATTCGTATTAACTTACGTAAAATTGGGAATATTACAGTCCTCCCCGATAAAATGTTTCTTGTCCTCAAGCAACTGCAAAATTGGATGCTACAACAAACATCCTCCCTCAAAATGGCATCCTCATATGGAAGGCCTCCCCATCTGTCACAATGCGTCATGCATGTCCAGCTCCAAATTTTCCTCTCTAGAATGTCTACAATGGCCTCCAACTGAAAAGTTAGATACCCATCCTCATTAGTGAATCTCCAAGTGGAAACCATATGATGTCCAAATATCTCCTCTATACATGAGATACATGAAATGAAGCGGTTCCTTCCCAAAGTGGAAAGTCCCAACTCATGAACTATCTCTCCAACCCATGATACATATAGTAGATTGCATCTATCAATGCTCTTATCATTAGCCTTGTTGGCCATGTAGGATCCAAACATAACATCAACATAGTGAAAAAAAATATGTAGAGACATATATTGGATGAAAATGAACAATGTCAAACCATATTCTCCCAATAACAACCACCACAGCAAAGCCTTCTGCTACCATGCTAGATCATCATGAAAATAAGTAAGAGAGTCATAATCTCTCAATAGAATCCACTGCAACAATGCTTCTTGCTACCATTCCAAATCAGTATCAATGTAAATATGAGAGCCATGTTCTCTCAAAAGAAGTCACTGTAGTAAGGCATCTTGCTTCCCCATCACATCATCATTATACCAAGTACAATGACCATAACCCCCCAACATAAGCCAATGTTGTAAGGCCTCCTATTGCCATCCTCTATCATCATCATGAAATGTATGGGGAGAAATCAGACCATACTCTCCCAATAGTAACCAAAGCAACAAGGATTCTTGCTGCCTCCTTACATCATCATGATGCAAGTCATGGAGCAAAAACATACTAATGGACATGTGGAATGTCTCATTAGAACAATACAAATAAGCTCCCTTATGCCACATCATGTGATAGTCATGCTTTGTCCCAAACCCAAGTACATACATGAACATGAGATATATCCCAAACATAAATACATGTAAATATATGAGACATATCCCAAACAAAAGAAAATACATGGACATAAGATACATCATGAGGTGTCCAAACTCTCTCATCAACAACCAACATAGCCATGCCTCCTGATGTTGCATGTCATCGGTGATATACATGGCATGGATCCTATAAATGTGAGATGTTGGGTAGTATCCATACTCACCCAGAAGAAACCAACACAACCATGCTTCTTTCTTCCCGGTATCATAGATCTCCAGGAAGGTAGGAAACCTCCTGTTCCTCATCCGGATCCATTCTTCCCAATGTGGATGATCAATCATGCCAAGATCAATCTTTGTATCCTCCCATTGTAGAATACCAACATCCTCCAACTGAATAGCTTTGCACTCCATGAAATGTTGAAGTGAACCTCCATTGAGGTCTCTCCATGAGATCCTCTCATCAAAGGCCCATTGGAACCCATAAGGCTCCATACATAATACAGGTTGAGATCCCTCTTTGAGATGTGAGATGCACATGAAGGAAACTTCATCTTGATAATGGAAAGTGTTCTCCATCACAAGATGTTCACCATCTATCATATTTCCCTCTAGTGCTTCATGAGTGAAGCTACCTTCATAATTCTCCAAGAATAATGGGGCCCTCTCATCATCATTGCTGCTAAGAGACAACACTATAGATGATACATGTGTTGTCTCAACCACATACAATGCTAAAATCATAGTTTGGAATTGTACTGAATATGACTATGCTCCTCCCATCTTCTGCAACTCCACTCTTTGACACAAAGTGTTGGGTGTAGCTCAGCCATGAAAAAATAGGATAGCAATACATCTCCTCCTTGATCAAATCAAGGGTCCTCTGTGCAGTGATAATTTGCTGCTCCAAATCAGCAAGGTGCTCTAATCATTTTTTATGCACTTGCCCTAATGGCATGGTCTCACAAATCTCAATATGAGATACTAAAATAATATGAGATGAAAGGATATGCAAACCTTGGATAGGATGAAACTTGGGAACATCTTTCACATCTACAAGAGTTCCTCCAATCGCTGCAATGGTATTTCCAACTGCTGGTAATGATGATGGCTTCTCTTCTTCAACTGTACCAGTGTTGGTATCTTCATCCTCCTCATGCATCTCATGAATCATGCATGGGGCTCCAAATTTCAATAACTCGAGACCATCTTGCAAAGATGCAAGTGATCCTCCTCCTGATGTAAGTACATCTGCAGCTAGTGGTGGTGGTAGAGGATCCTCCTCCTGAGTGAAAATGGGGACATATTCCTTGGGCTCTTCATGCACTATTTCCTTAATGATAGGAGATGTCACTATCTGAGATGTCTCTGGTTTCTTTCTACCATACTTCTTCTTCAGTCTTTGAATGAAATTTGCATAAGCAGACACTCTCATGTGAGACAAGTTATTGAACCACCAATCTCTTACTTCACCTTCTAGGTGCAGCGCTGCAATCTCCACATCTTCTCTTTATAATACTGGAAATAGCTGAAATAAGGTAGCCAATTCTTCCCTCCAAGCCTTCAATGTGATTATGGAAGATCCATCAAATGTAGACAAGAAGAATCTATGCCTTTTTCTTCTATTGTTGCTTCGGGATCTTCTTTCTTCTTTGAGTTGCAAGAACTGTTGGAGAGAGAGATTCTCCTTCAAAGCTCTAGGTTGTGCTTTGTACTCAGATAGATATTTACTTAGGGTCTCATGCCCCAAGTCTCCTTCATATTCAGACCAGTCATCTCTCTTATCAAAGAAAGTGAATCTAGTAGAATGATGTGAAGCTCTTTGCTTCTCTGGTTGCTTCTCATGCTGATAGGAAGTTCTTGGACCTTACTCATCAAATATTCTTCTTGGATCCTTCCTTTTCCTTTCTCTCTTCATTTGATTGACCTCCTTGGAGAGATATTTCAAGTATCTAAAGAGAAGAGTGGAAAAATTTCAATCCTCCTTCATGGTAGATCTCTACTATCTGCTTCTTATTTTGAGAAAAAGATGAAGTGTCCAAAATCTGAGCCAAAGATCATGCTCTAATACCACTGTAATATCGCAAAAGGTATAATGAAGTAATGCTAAAACACAATATAAGAACTACAACAATGTAAACAGATAATCTAAAATACACCATAAAATAACCAGAATAGCTGATCCATTTTATTAACAAGGAGGTGGATAAACCAGTACAATATTGCTCAAAATATGAGACACTCAAGCCAAAGACATGGCCTAGAATTACCATGAAATGATCCCACGAGAGGGACTATGTAATTGCTGGAATATTAGAAGGAAAACTGCGCTCTCCCTGCTACAACTACTGGGACTGAAACTGCCAGAAAAATATAGAATGTAGGTATAGGTAGTTATGGAGCTCTGATGATGCTAAAATGTAGATCCGTGCTCCGTGATAGATACCCAAGATAACCCAAAAATGGATTTCTAGATCTAGCAATCTAGGAATATCACCCTCTTAGGGCTTCACTATACAACTACAGGGTATGCAGATCTAATGCATAATTTGATGAAAGATGGCTGCAATGTGAAGTACAATCATATATATGCAAGAAGGGTTGATCCATTCACTAGATCCTCAATCTAGAAGCTCAAGATCTAGCTTCTCTTTCCTCCTCCACTGTATGTGGCTGCTAAATACTCAACATCTTTAGAAATATATGCTTTCAAGGAGGGAGAGATTCAAGCCTGCTGCTAGATATGGAAAATCAGCACAATAATGATGGAAACAATGAATTCAAGGTGAGGAGATGGTCCCTCATAGGATTTCCAGCTGAAATACTGGAAATATCCTTCCTCCAATAGATCTACAAGACTGAACTACACAATCCTTGAGGGGGTTTTTGCTACATGGAGGTAAAATTCAATGACCTCAATGCTAGATATATATTTTTTACTCTTGAAAGGGTGAACATGAAGCACAAGGTGAAAGGATGAATCCTCCACTGGTTTCCTAGCTGGAATGCTAGAAACAACCTCCAAATCTCAAACCCTGATGTAGGAATGCAATATTCCTGTGGTTGAATGAACATATGAGAGTAGTATGAAGATGGCACCAATGCCTTATGATGAATGGAGCTCAATATAAACTTCCTAAAGTAGGCACTCGAAGCCCCCCATGGGTAAGGGTGGGATTTCCGCTCGGAAACACCCTGTGCTAAATAGCACTGCAAACTTAGCTAAACAACATAAGCATGCATAGAAATGTCACATGAAAAATCTATCTAAATATATCAGAAATAATAATACAAATATTTCCTTCTATTGTGCCTTCATCTTTATTATATATATTATGAGTCTTCCATGGCCTAGGCCCACCTCATAACTGCACTGCCTATGTGGCCACTAGCCTCCATGAAGACTGTGTTGTCTCTCGATGATCTCCATCATGTCTGCATTTAATTCCCACTCTCTCCATTATGTGTGCATTAGATGCACCACTTCCTCCACTATCTCATCATAAGTGCTTTATGATCTTACTTTGAATGCACTATGATCTTAGTTGACCTCCTCCAATATCCTCATGATTTTACATTTAAGATCCATGATCTCCAATCTTACTTCATTTAAGAAGTTGCTCCAATACTCCATAATGTAGATATAGATCTAAAATATCCACATACACACATCAAAAGTGGATTTTATTCATCTATGGGGTTTGTGGGTCCCTCCACCCTCTTACTTACTTAATTAATTAGGAAAATTAAGAACTCTAATATTCTAATTAACTTATGGAAAATTGGGAATATTACATCGTAATACATTTTATAAATCAAAAAAACATTAACTAACCATTTAATCATATACTCTAGTAATTATATAATGGGAAATATAAAAAAATCAACTAACCATATACATGATATGAAAAAATGTGATATACAACAAGGATAATATCAAAATCAACTTATATATGTGTGTGTGTGTGTGTGTGTGTGTGTGTTAAATATACATTTAAACAATCAATGTACATCTCAAATGTATGGAACTATTGGTATGTTAGTATATGATGCATTAGTAGGTGGATCAATGGGAGGATTGGTGGGTGGAGTAGTAGGTGGAGAAATATCATAAAATAGTGGCATATGTTGAGGAGGATATGGAGGAGTGTCTTCAAATGTCTCATCATATAAATATGTAAAATATGAAGAAGATGGATGAGCACCTCAAATAACTCATCACTCTTCAATCCTCGTCTTCTATAATGCCTCAAAGATATGAATATTATGATGAAACAATAATTTTATAACCTTAAAGAAACCTCATAAATATCTTTAGAAGCTCGATATCCTATATGATCACTCTATATTGAACTAGTCAAACTCAATAGACAATCATCAAAAAAGAAAATTTATTACTGACTTGGAAATGATATCAAATATTTGGTATAATCAAGCACAATTTTATAGCCCTGGTGAAAATTCCATGTAATAAAAGTTAATAAATGAAAATAACAACCACGGTTATGGGACACTTATTCCAAGCGGAATGTTGGGAAAAAAAAATCCCAGTATGGGTGTTCATTTGGTTTATTATGGCTAAGGAAATTGGAAAAGGCAATGGAAAATGCTTTGGAAAGGAAAAATTGAATTTTTGGAAATTTATTTATGAAAATAATGGAAATTAGGAGAAAATGAAGGTGAAAGGTCATAGATTTCATGTGAGGGGAGAAATGAAGGGAAATAATGGAAAATTGAATAAAATAGAGGCCTCGTTAATAAAAGGCTTTTGAGGATCAGTTGTTACATTTTTCAGTTCAATTTTAGAGCTCTCTCTCTATTCTCTTTCTTGCACACTCTTAGAAACTTACAATTTTCTTGGGGCACTTCAACATTCGGATGAAGAAAGGAAAAGAATGCAAAGAGGAAGAAAATATCAAGAAAGGAAGAGCACGATCAAGTGGCTAAAGAGGAATTATTTACATGTATGATTTCCTTCCTGGTTCTCATGTTTTGGTTGAGATGGATTTCTAGATGGATTTG
Source organism: Pinus albicaulis (assembly GCA_034641835.2). Classification (NCBI taxonomy): domain Eukaryota; kingdom Viridiplantae; phylum Streptophyta; class Pinopsida; order Pinales; family Pinaceae; genus Pinus; species Pinus albicaulis. The sequence continues at coordinate 716,963,904 of CM076569.1, forward strand.
AAACTGAGTGAGGTGGTCTCTCAAAGAAATAACACATGGCCTAGTTATCCCCAAACTAGATTGTGGATTGCGATAAATCCTTGGCATAGTGACCCCTGAATCAAACTATGGGTTGATGTAAAGTTGTATTTTTGTGTTACCTCGGAAGGCCTAGGAATCCTTGACCAGTGAATGAAGGGATATATGGTAAATCCTAGAGGTGGGTGCCCTTGATGAGGCCTAAGAATCCTTTTCCAGTGATTGGAAGGATATATGGTAAATATTGGAGGGTGGAGTCTCGATTGGGCCTAGGAATCCTCAACTGGTGAATGGTGGGATATATGGTAAATCCTAGAGACTAGGAGAGAGGAAAATTCCTCACAGTGTAGGTGGAGAAATCTCGCAAAATCCATGCTTGTTTAGGGCCTAGTGATCCATTGGGGATTGCAGTAAAGCCCGGTTCTATTGATGAGGGTGAGGTCGTTATCCTCAAGAAGCCCTGGTTGATTTTAGTTATGAGTCCCACATTCATGCTTGGAATATAGCATGGGCTTGATTGGTTGAAAGAAATATTTGGTTCAACCAATCTATGGTTGGGTGGTATGTGGAAGTCCCGAACCTGATTGTATTTTGCATTCATTAATAAGAGTTCCTTTCCTTGGTATTTTATATTCAAATGTACTAGTACATATGTGGCATTAATGGTTGTTGTATCCTTTTTATTTTTGTTCTTTATATTCTAGCTATGAGTATGTTTTATGACAGTGATGATGTATGGATCTCATCATGTTCTGATTTGTAAATGAATGAGAAATGAATATATGACCTAATAGATGATAATGTAGTGAATGTGATAAGGCATCAGTGATTCTTATAGATTCTCAAATAAGTATGAGACCCATATGCTCAAATTTGTTGTTATGACTTGTAGAACACATATTTGTGACATGTTTGACGAAATTTTTGTCATGGATAGTAGGGTTCTAGTCAATTAATTGATCAAATGTGTTCATTTGTACATTTGTCTCAGTGTTATTTATCATTCCTAAGGTTTTCATGGAGTTCTGGGCAGTGCCCTAAGTCATGGCACTAAAAATGTGGCATAGAATCTGGGGTTGCTGGCACAAAACTAGGTGAAAAAATCCACATTCACTTCCTTTCCCTTGTTGTGGGAGCGACTAGAGGCCTAAAGTCACATGCATGGCTTGTCAAGGGAGCAACATGGGGTTTAATTCATTGAAAATTTAAGTTTCCCTAGGGGTTGGGCACCTTAAAAGGTTGGTTGGCTCCTAGAAGTTCTGTAGCATGTGTGGAAGGTTAGTTTGGTTTTATTTTTTCAATTCCACTTCCTTAAATGTACATGGAGAGTTGAATCACATCATCGTAGCCTCTTGTCGCATGTTTACCTCGGTGGACCCATTATATTGTGTAAATGTGGAAGGGGGTGTTACATAATGGTATTAGAGCATGGTTCACCCCTTGGACTAGATGGGCGGTGTGTTGGTCATGCATTCATGTCAGCTACATATGTGTTCCTTATACGTATGGTCTATGCCATTGTTTCATATGAATGGTGGTGGTCATGGTTGCAGTGGTGTCACCATGTGAAATATGATGTTTTTTTTATGGAATGTGTCATCATGAGTGTATGATTGGTTATGCGTTGTTTATGCATGTTGGTGTTACATGTTGTTAATCATGCATTGATATGGTTGTATTTGACATACATGAGGTCATGATGTATGGTTGATATGGTTATGCATTGATGACTAGACTATGGTTAGTATGATATATATATATATATATATAGTTATGATTATGTTTATACATATATTTCACTAATCTGTTTGACCTTGCAGATGACATATCCTCCTCGAATTATACTGAGGTACGTTGGTTTGTTTATGATTTGATTTATCTGAAATAGTATTCCTTGCAAGAAATAAATCAGGATGAATAGCAAGATGGTAGAATAAAGTTCACGAGATTATCCTTATGGATCAAATGAGCACTGTGGTGTTGGGAACTCTTATGACTTAGGAGAAACATTGAGAATCTTAAAGGAAGAACTAAGAAGTTGTAAAGCAGACAATGACAAAATCATGTAGGAACAGGAGAAACAAGCAGAAGGTAATGCGGTAATCCTTCAGATTTTGTTAGAATTTCAGATACAGGGACCACTTCAGATAAGCCATGGGTAGGAGGATAGGACTAATAGGGCATATGATAGTAGGTCTCATGGTAGTCATAGGTCATATAGGGATGACACAGTTAGAGATGGCAAGATCTTGGATACTCCGGATAGGAGAGGTGATGGAAACAAGTACTATTCTACTTCTGGTTTTGACAAACACTATTATCATCATTTTTATCACCCTTATAGTAGGACTGGCAAGGGATATTTTCCAGATGATTTTAATAAATTCAAGCCACCTACTTTTGATGGAGATTTGAAGAAGTCAGAGGATGAAAAGGCTTGGTTACTTGTGATGAAGAATTTATTTGAGTTACATGAGTGCACAAATAATATGAAGGCGAGAATAGTTATCTTTAGCCTCAAAGGGAAAGAAAAAATATGGTGGGAATATGTAAAGCGGGTAAGAGACATCAAGATAGATGACATGAGCTGACATGAATTCAAGGGACTTTTCAGGAAGAACTACTTGTAAAAAAGAAACTTTAACAACAAACCCAAGGAATTCTATGAGCTTAATATGGGATCGATGACAGATGAGGAGTATATGACCAAGTTCCTGGAACTATTGGGGTATCTACCATATCATAAGGATGAAAAGGATAAGGTTCGGAGATTTTTCAATGGATTTCCATTAGCGTTTAGAGATCGGATTGAGTATGATGAGCCTCAGTCGCTTGAGGAAGTTATTAGGAAATTGAAGCATTATTATGAGCAATCAAAGCATAAGAATGAATCTCAGCAAGGATTGGAAAGGGAAATATAAAAGTAAAGGTAAAAGGTAGTTGAAAAGAACAAGGCCTCAAAATTCATAAGAGAAAGAGAATGTTGTACCTTACAAGAAGTTCAAGGTGTCTAGACAGGGAAATGGGTCACAACAACATAATAGAGATGATGGTACATGGTAGTTGGAGTGTTATACATGTGGTAAGGAACATCTTAAGAGAGATTGTCCATAGAATCATGGTGGTAGGCCTTAGATCTATAGTGCATAGGAGGCACAAATTGTTGGGGAAGTTGGGAAAATCATTCCTCATATCTATGCAGCACTAGACAACATGCAGGAATATCACTAGGCATCTATCATTGAGATGGATGGTAAGGTTTGTGATCAAGTTGTTTCTATTTTGATCAACCCTGGATCTAATTATAGTTATATTAACCCTGAATTGGTGGATAAGTGTGGTTTGAATAAATAAGTGCATGCTGAATCTTGGTTAGTGCAGTTAGCTATAGGTACAAAGAAGAGAGTTCATCATTTGGTAAGAGCTTGTGCTTTTGAATTGAATGGTATGCCTACATCATCACACTTTAATGTATTTAAATTGGGATCATATATTATGTTTTTGGGTATGGACTAGTTGTATCTTCATAGGACCAAAGTGGATTGTTATACAAGGGGCTATGGCTGAACATGCGACAATTAGGGAAAGAGAGAGTCTTACAGGGTGGCAAAGAAGGCAACATCAATCAGAATGGTTACAATTATGCAGGCAAATAACAGTCACAGAAAAGGGTGTGTGTTATTTTCAATGCACATTTCTAGCGATAAAGGTAAGGAGGACAAGGATGCAGAGATATTGAGAAAGTACCTAGTTTTACAAAAGTTTCAAGATGTGTTTCCATTAGATATTTTAGAGTTGTCACCTCACAAGGAAGTATACTTTTCTATTTAGTTGGTACTAGGGGTAGCACCAACATTGAAGGCATCATACATAATGAGCACTCCAGATTTAGTAGAGTTAAATTTGTAGTTGAAAGAAATGCTTGACAAGGGATACATCAGGCCGAGTGTATCACATTGGTGTGCATCGGTATTTTTTGTGAAGAAGAAGGATGGTAATCTCAAGTTATGCATCGACTACAAGAAGTTGAACAAAGTGACCATCAAGAACAAATATATGTTTTCAAGGATTGATGACTTATTTGATCAATTGAAGGCAGAAGTAGTGTTCTCGAAGATTGATATGAGATCAAGATACCATCAAGTATGCATAAAAGTAGAAGACATTTACAAGACAGCTTTCCAGACCCAGTTCGATAATTATGAGTTTGTTGTAGTTCAATTTGGTTTGACTAATGCTCCAACTAATTTTATGTGCTTGATGAATAATGTGATGTTTCCTTATCTGGACAAGTTTGTTATTGTATTCATTGATGACATATTGATATATGCTAAGAATGAGGAAGAACATTTTGATCAGTTAGTTGTAGTATTGATATTGTTGAGAGAGCGTCAGTTGTTTTCTAAGCTTAGTAAAAGTAGTTTCTTTCAGACAGAGGTAAATTACTTGGGACATTTTGTTTCCAAGGGCGGCATAGCAGTGGACCCAGAAAATATAAGGGCTATCATGGAGTGGGAATCTTCTATAAATTTGGATGAGGTAAGATCATTCATCGGACTAGCAGGTTATTATAGGAGATTCATCAGGGACTTCTCTCAGATTGCATATCCTATTACATAATTACAAAGGAAAGGTAATAAATTCGAATGGACAGAGGAATCTGCAATGATTTTTGAACATTTAAAGCAGTTTTTGACAAATTCTCCAGTGTTAAAGACTGTAAATCTGGACAAAGAATTTGTGTTGTGTAAAAATTCTTCCAAGAGAGGAATTGGAGGAGTCCTTATGTAGGAAGGATAGGTAGTGTGCTATGAATCATCAAAACTAAATGAGCATGAAAAAAATTTTCTGACACATGATTTTGAGTTGGAAAATATCATCCATGCGTTGACAATGTCAAGCAACAATCTTCTTGGAAGGAGGTTTTTATTGATGAGTGATCTAAATGGGTTGAGATACTTGTTTGACCAACTAAATCTGAATTCCAAGAAAGCTAGATAGTTGGCCACAATTAGCGAGTTTCACTTTGAGATCAGGTACATCAAGGGTATAGAGAACATGGTTGCATATGCTCTTAGTAGAAGAGTACAGGTGGATCATATAGCAGCTATGGGTCCTTATGGGACAGACTTACATGATTAGATCTTACAGGTAGGACAGTAGGATAAAAGGTACATGGATTATCTAGATTTATATAGAAACACAATAAAGTACAGAAATATACATAAACACAGAGATGCAATGCAAATAATACTTCATTTAATTAATATCAAATAACAAAAATATGCTTATAGACATAATTGAAATAAACTAGCTAGGGCATTGGTAGCTTATCTCTGAGAAGAGATGTAGTGGCTATAGGCCTCTGAAATGTGTTACAATGACACTTGAAGGCCTAATTATTTTTGAGAAACAATGGAAAACCCTAAACATCCAAAAACCTAACCTTAGGAGATGAAGCGCCAAAATTGTGGGCCCCGTTTGGGTAAATTGCTACATCAATCTTCCCGGGGACATAAATTTGGCATACGATCTTAGTTTGACACGCTAAATACCTCATTACAAATATATTTCCAAGGAATACAAATTTTTACGTGAGCAACATTGAAGGAACTTCCATGTTGCTCTCGGTTTCCCCCAAAAACGTCGTTTAGGGCCTCAAAATGACTCCAAAAGTTCATGACCCGAAAAACTGCTAAAAATAATAAGTTGTGCTAAAACTGAAAAACTGAAAGAATTGATGGTGGGGGTTCAAATGAAATAGGTGGGTGGCCACCAATATCCACCTAGATCATTAGGGCCTCAAAACAGCTCCAGAAGTTCAAGACCCTAAAAACTGCTAAAAATATTAAGTTGTGCTGAAACTGAAAAATTGAAAGAACCAATGGTGGGGGTCCAAATGGAATAGGTGGGTGGCCACCAATATCCACCTGAATCATTCTTCCCCCCTTAGGAAGCAATGGTACCCATTGCGTTGATTTCCTCTATGAGATGAGGCAAATTCTGCTGAAATTGGTATTGGATTTGTCGAATATGTCATGGACCTACTGGCAGACCTGCTCGATGCATTCAATAAATTTTGTTGCTTTATCAGCCTTAAATAGTATATGTGTGGATTATTTTTGTGTGCCTGCATGAGGTATGGCAACATTAGGTAGCGACGCACCTGGGGTCAAATCAATGGAGTGCTTAACATGAAAGTGTAGAGGAACCTCTGTGGGTGAGGATAAAAGTTCCTCCTATTCCTCCATGAATTTTTCCATCTACTGCTGTCGTGCAGCGGAGCCTTGTTTCAAGGTTGTGGCCACAATATTATTCTTGTCTTGTGGGTGAATTTTAATGAAAATAATTTCCTAGTTTGGGAAAAATGCTTACTACGTTGTTTAGCAATAATCAAAGAGATGGAAGGAGACGGTACTACCTCTCGTATCCTATACAAATTATTTCCAAAATTAATAACAACAGAACGAGTCCTAGACTCATACACATCATGTCGCTTCCACAAGTATGGTTGGCCCAATAATACATCAAACACATCAAGAGGAGAAACTTCACATAATACCTCACCCGTGAATGGCTTGATGATGTATGGAAGGTGGCACTGCTAGAGGACGCAGAGATCCATTCCTGGGTGAATCCACTCGACAGTATACGACTGCAGGTGTGCTATGGTCGGTAGGCCAAGCCGCTTCACAACCCCTACTGAAATGAGGTTCTTTTGGCTTCTGCTATCGACAAGGAATTGCAGTGGAGAAGCAAAAATGGCACTGGGATCCACATCAATGATATTCTTCCCTTTTTCATTGCCCTTGTCTTATTCTAACTCAGGATCAAAACATGCATCTGATCTGGGTGCCTTCAGTTTGGCCACCAGTGACTATTTGGCCTGACATTAATTTGTGCTGTGAGTGCAGTTGTTATGAAATTCACACCACTTCCCCATGACCTTCTTTTGATTTGTGGTGTTTTTTTGAGTCACCCCACTTTGGCTTTACTCCTTTTTATGTGGTTCAGGGGTGCCTTTCCCTAGCTTCAAATTCGTGGATCCAAAGTCTCTCTTCTTTTGCTTAAATTTCTGCTCGATCTTGGTAGCATAGTGATATTCCATGCCACACGAGGTAATGTCGAGGAAATCCATTTCCTCTTGAATTTAGCTGTGAAAATAGTTGTGGTACTTGAGCACCAAATCTCTCTCTGAATATTTAATACCCAACTCTGTGCACAAGGTATGGAGCAAATTAACCAGTTCATACACATCTTGATCCATTTGTTGCCGCAGCGTGGTCCATTGGATGCATTTGTCCTCATAGCTCCCCACAGGGTAATATTGTTCCTTGATGTTGTATCAGAACGAATTCCAAGTGGGTGCCAAGAACAGAGAGGGTTCCCTCTTGTCCTTCTGCTCACAGTAAGTTTCCCACCAGTCTTTGACATGTGAGACAGTTGTGAGGAGTGCAAAAGTAATATTTTCTCGGTCGAAGAAATCATGGACCGAGAAATACCCTTCCAGAAAATTTAACCATATATCTACGGTGTCTGCATATATATGGCCTTAAAATATAAGAATGTTGAAGTTGATTTGTAAATTCAAAGTAGAGGTGCCTCCAGAGTGGCTACTGGATGTAGATGTGCCACCAGTGGGTAGCCATTGAAGGATCTATGCAAATTTATCCATCATCGCATTCCTCTGTTTCTTGAGGGCCTACTCAAGCAATAATTTGATAGAATATCTTGCTCCCTATTCTTTATTTTCTTCTGACATGGGAGGTCATCAGGGTTTGTGAGGCTGATCTTGCAAGGGTTCAACCATATCAAGCCCTAACTTGTTATACTCTGACCACGTTGGGGATATGCAAAGAAAAACAGAGAAAGAGCAGACCACTCTGATACCACTGATCCAAATCTATTTAGGAATGCAATAAAGTACAAAAATATACATAACCACAGAGATGACGCAGAAATAATACCTCATTTCATTAATATCAAATAACAAAAATATGCTTACATACATAATGGAAATAAACTAGCTAGGGCATTGGTATCTTATCTATAAGAAGAGATGTGGTGACTACAGGCCTCTAAACAATGTTAGAATGAGGAGAGAAGGCCTATTTGTTGTTGAGAAACAATGGAAAAAACTAAACATCCAAAAACCTAACCCTAGGAGATGAAGTGCCAAAACTATGGGTCCCGTTTGGGAAATTAGTACATCAATCTTCCCAAGGACGTAACTTTGGCATACAATCTCTGTTTGACGCACTAAATACCTCATTAGAAAGATATATCCAAGGAATACAACTTTTGACATGATAAACATCAAAGGAAATTCCATTTTTCTCCTATTTTTCCCAAAAAAACGTCGTTTAGGGCCTTAAAATGACTTCGGAAGTTCAGGACCCGAAAATTTGCTAAAAATAGTAAGTTGAGATGAAATTGAAAAACTGAAAGAATCGATGGTGGGGGTTCAAATGGAATATATGGGTGGCCACCAATATCTAATTGGATCATTAGGGCCTCAAAACAGCTCTAGAAGTTCAGGACTCGAAAAACTGCTAAAAATAGTAAGTTGTGATGAAACTAAAAAACTGAAAGAACCAATGGTGGGGGTCCAAATGGAATAGGTGGGTGGCCACCAATATCCACCTAGATAAATGGAGATTAGGCACAGATTGAAACAGAGTATAGATAATGGTACTGGTACTGGTACTAGTACTAGTACAGGTACAGGTGTAGGTACAAGTGCATGGGATATAGACTATCATCTCTTAGTAGATGGCTTGATCAGATTTAGGGATAGGATATATGTGCCAAATAATAGTGATATAAAGAATAATATCTTGAGATATTTTCATACGAAACTATATTGATGTCACCCAGGATACCAGAAGACATTGACAGTAGTAAAAAAGTGTTATCATTGGTTGAATCTGAAGAAGGATGTGGCAAATTTTGTGGCTAGATGTTTGGACTATCACAAGTAAAGGTAGCATGTAAAAATTTGGGTGAATTTCTATAGTCGATTCTAATTCTAGAGTGGAAATGGGAAGTAATTTCCATGGATTTCATTACAGGTTTGTCAAGGACATCTAGACAACATGATTCCATCATGGTTGTAGTAGATAGGTTGAATAAGGTAGTGCACTTCATTCCAGTGAAGACTACGCATTCAACGAGTGAGGTATCATAGGTCTTCATCACATATGCAGTCATATTGCATGGTGTTTTGAAGAATATTATGTCAGACATGGATTCTAATTTCACTTCCATGTTTTGGAAGGAGTTGTTTCCAGGATTGGGTATATAGTTGGCCATTAGCACAGCTTATCATCCGCAAACAAATGGATAGATAGAGAGGGTCAGTAGGATATTTTAGGACATGTTAAGGATGTATATGATGCATCAGTAGAGGATATGGGAGGATTACCTTCCGTTGGTTGATCTCGCTTACAAAAATGGTTACCAGGAGTCACTAAGGATGAGTCTATTTGAGGCATTGTATCAGTGGAGTTGTAATACTCCCATTAGTTAGAGTGATCCAGGGAATAGGGTATTGAGTGGACTAGACATGTTGGCAGAAATGGAATAGGAAATGTAGGTAATAAATAAGAATCTAAAGGTAGCACGGGACAGGTAGAAAATTTATGAAAATCAGAATAGGTTTTTAAAGGAGTTTCAGATTGGGGAACAGGTGTACTTGTGCATCAAGCCCAAGAACATCTCCTTGTGGATTGGATCATGTATCAATATGGCACCTCTATTTTGTGGACCTTTCAAGATTATTGAAAGGATTGGATTAGTATCCTATCGACTTGCACTGCCTCTAACACTGAAAGTCCATGATGTTTTCCATGTGTCATTACTTAAGAAGTATGTTAAATATGTTGATCATGTGATTGACTAGTATGTATTACAGGTGGAGCCCGAAGGATAATTACAGCTAGAACCACAATGTATTTTGAAGAGAAATATGCTCATGCTCCGGAACTGAGCAATCAAGCAGGTTAGAGTGCAGTGGAAGCACTTTGGGTCTAATGAAACTACATGAGAGATGGAGGATCAGATGTGGACTATGTATCCTTCTCTATTCATTGGTTGAGAGAATATTTTTGGTATATGTTTTGGTATATGGTTTGATGTGATGTTTTGATATATGTACATGTGAAAATGGATGTAAATATCATCATGAGTTGTGTTATAATACTCCAATAAGCAGTATAGGTGTCATGTCATTATGGTTTTCATGTTATTATGTTTTCATGTTGGATTTCTTCTCAGCAAGTTGATCATTGTAAATACTGCAACGAGTTAAGTTATAAATCTCCATGGGATGTATGTTTTGATTTTATTAATTTTGTTAGTTGTAGGTGTCATTGAACACTAAGGAGGGTGTTGCCCCAAGGGGGAGGGTTCTGTAACAGTCCTGGATAAAATTCCATGTAATAAAATTTGATAAAGGAAAAATAATAACCACGTTTATGGGACACTAATTACAAGCTTAATTTTGGTCAAAAACACCCTAGTGTAGGTGTTCCTTTGGTTTATTATGGCTAAGGAAATTGGCAAAGGCAATGCAAAAGACTTTGGAAAGGAAAAATGGAATTTTTGGTAATTTATTTATGAAAATAATGGAAATTAGGAGAAAATGAAGGTGAAAGGTCACAGATTTCATGTGAGGAGGGAAATGAATGAAAATAATGAAAAATTGAATAAAATAGAGGCCTCCTTAATAAAAAGGCTTCTCAGGATCAGTTGGTACCTTTTGTCATTGTTACATTTTGTCAGTTCATTTTTAGAGCTCTCTCTCTATTCTCTCTCTCTCACTCAACCTTGGAAACTTAGGGTTTTCTTGGAGCACTTAAAAATTGGATCAAGAAAGGAAAAGAAGGAAAAGAGGAAGCAAAGATCAAGCAAGGAAGAGCATGATCAAGTGGCTATAGCAGGATTATTTGCAGGTATTGAGTTGCATGTATAATTTCCTTGTTAGTTTCTAGATGCATGGTTATGCATGTGTTTTCTTAGTTCTCTTGTTGTCATTGGAATTGGTTTTTATAGGCGTGACAGTGTTTTTTATCCTTTCCTTTCAATTTTTGGATAGCCATGGTGTGATGGGGTTCTCATGTTTTGGTTTAGTTGGATTATCGGATGGATTCGAAACTGAGTGAGGTGGTCTCTAAAAGAAAGAACACATGGCCTAGTGATCCATGAACTGGATTTTGTATTATGATAAAGCCTTGGCCTAGTGAACCCTGAACTGGACTGTGGGTTGCGGTAAAGCCATATTTTTGTGTTATCTTAGTGGTCATGGGAATCCTTGAATAGTGAATGGCGAGGTATATGGTAAATCTTAGAGGTGGGATCCCTCGATCATGCCTAGGAATCCTTTGATGGTGATTGACAGGATATATGGTAAATCCTGGAGTTTGGAGTCTCGATTAGGCCTAGGAACCCTTGACTAGTGAATGGTGGGATATACAGTAAAGCCTAGAGACTAGGAGACATGAAAATTTGTCACAGTTTAGGTGGAGAAATTTGGTGGCATCCATGCTTGTTTAAGGCCTAGTGACCCGATGGGGATTGCGGTGAAGCATGGTTCTATTCACGAGGGTGAGGTGGTTAGCCTCGAGAAGCCATAGTTTATTTCGGTTATGGTTCTCACATTCATTCTTGGAATATGGCATGGGGATGATTGGCTGAAAGAAAGATTTCGTTTACCCAATCTATGGTTGGGTGGTACGTGGAAGTCCCGAGCCTAGTTGTCTTTGGAATTCATTAATAAGAGTTCATTTCCTTGGTATTATATGTGAAAATTTATTGGTACATATGTGGCATGTATATATATTGTATCCTTGTTATTTATGTTGTTTATATATTGGTTATGAGTGCGTTTTATGACAGTGATGATATATGGATTTCATCGTGTTTGATTTGTAAATGAATGAGCAATAAACATATGACCTAATAGATGATAATGTAGCTAAAGTGATAATGAATCAATGCTTATTAGCCATTCTAAAATAAGTATGAGACCCATTTTTGATTCAAATTATACATGTATAATTTTCCAATATAAATTGTCAACCCAGGAAGGTAAGCTGATGAGATGCAGTGCACAGTATATGCAAGTTGATTACTACAAGTGTTAATTGACTATAAAAATAACAACTAATGCTTCTTTCTCGTGTCAATGATATCGCAGCAAAGGCTATGGAGTGGCATATATCATCCCTCTATAGCACTTAAGATTGATGATATTGACCATGAAAAGATAAATATCAAACAACAATCAACAACTCATGCCGCTTTCCTGTATCAATACTACTGCAGCAATGGTTATGGAGTGGCATATATCATCCCTCTATAACACTTGTTTTTGTTGATAATGATGCAGGAAAGTGTTGTATGGTACAAAAACCCTCCCCATTTCAAAATTTTAGAATAAATTTCATTTAGAAATAGGTCCCCTTTCTTTTTAAAATAGCAATAAAAGACTTAGCAGAAATCCGATCATTTTGAATAAAACAATAAAAAATTCATTGATTAGAAAAGAATATATCACATATCGCAAAACACAAGTGCATATAAAAAAATGCAACAATGAAAATCTCTGATATGATGAAATATAAAGTCTTTATCACATCAAAATAATACATACAAGTATTCATATTGAATAAGTCTGATGTGATAAAAGTAATCGCAATCGCAAATCGGCGGTTTCTTAAAGTTTCACATATGTTTCACAAAACTCCGATGCGATAAAGTAATCACAATCGCAAATCGGAAGGACCTTAAAAGTTTCACATTCTGTTTCATAAACTCTAATGCGATGCGATTTATCGCAAATCGCATTTCAAAGGAGCGATATCACTTGTACTCATTTTATAAACTCTGATGTGATGTAACCCATTGCAAATCGCAAATCACAAAACGAAAAGACAACCCCTCATTCAGTCTTTTATAAAACTCTGATGCGATGTGATTTATCGTAATCGCATTTTGGAGGGACAACCATCATACTCACTCATTCTAAGTCCCGACACAGTGGACCCCACCATCATCACAATCGTAAATCGGCGGAGATCATGAAATGTTATTTGTTGTCCCTTTTGAAAAACCCCGATGCGATTGATACTTAGTCTTTTACTGCGCATATGTTATTTATACATCGCAATCACAGAATTCAAAAGGAAAGTTTTATATTCTCATTTCAAAATCGCCGATCTCCGATTGTACATTTATTATTACCACTAGCATACTTTTGCTCTCCTTGTGAAACAGCTTATTCCTTTTGCTGATCTAAATTGAGGATGCTTCTTGCCCGTCTTCTTCCAAGTCTTTAAGATACAGCTATGTACTTGTGCAATAAATATAAAATCACAACATACCGAAATCCGCAAACCATAAATCGCTATATCTATAAGGCTCTGCATTAGTAAGAGGACAAAAGGAAGGACATACTTATTTCTTATCTTTTGTTGTCATTGTTTTACTAATTTTACCCTGATTGGTTATCTTTATCATGCTGATCCCTTTAACCTTCTTTGATTATTATTTAGGAATAAGAGCAAAGGGCTTATATCTTCCTATTGATATGATAAGACTTCTTCCACCATTCCTACTCTTAAGGAGTGTTGAACCACCCTTTGTGTATAAATAAGGAAAAGTACTCTATGAAAAAGAAAAAATATGTGAACATGATGTCAAATGCAGGATAGGGGGTCTCATCAAGAGCCAGCCTACCATGATCATGAGGATAGAAGTGAAGTGGCAATCCCACTATGGCCACCACACCAGGGATATGGTCCAAAAGGTATATTAAATAATCGAACCTTGGAACAAGAGGTCTCATCACGAGCCGGCCTGCCCACTTTTCGCTCCTTCCTCGTGAATGGCATTATGGTTAACTGGTCACCAAGCCAGCATAATGGTCTACATTTTGACATAACAACATTCCTAAGTATACACAAAGGATCATGGTTCCAAGGGTGAAAAAACAACTCTGCCAAGGTTATGGACACCTGTCGGCAGCAGAGAACTGTTAATGGTATTGAAGTCACCTTGGTTACACCAATGGGTAAGATACTAATACTCTTTTGTTTCTTATATCCTAGGAACTAATCATATATTATTTCCCGATTTATACATCGCATGAACATTTATCATCACCAATCATGGCAAAGGAAATGACCATGACCACTTGAGATTTGGCAAGTACGATAGATGTCCTACCCACCAGCCTCATATCATAACACAGCAGCCTCTTACGTAATACGCGATCAACTCTCCGCCTCGATTTCGGTAATTCGTTGTCCTTCTAAACATGGCATAATTCCATATGTTGTTCCTTTCTGACTCGGTTGCAGATCGGGTGCCGCTCCTTTATTTGCCGGCTGGGACAGCCTATCACATTGCGGGGGGGGGAGGTTAACCTCATTATTCCCTGAATTACGTGTCAGCTCACCATTCGGGAAAGATAGTGTACGATGGTTTGGCATGGCTTAACGGCATGGCATTTCTATTTTTACACAAGTTGCTGTTCATAATCCATTTCTGTTGCATTGTTGCATACTCTGTGTTTTTTTTCTCGAAATCTTGCGATTATCACCCTCTCTGTGTTTCAAACAGCACAAGTAGTTGCTGTTCCATTGAGAATCCGCAGTGAAACCATGGGAGGAAGGGAAATTCGAAGCGAACCTCAGAAGTTGACAATCTTCGCTGCTGCCCGGGAGATCCTGGAAAGAGCAGGATGGTTGAATTATCTCAGTCGCCTGCAGGAGTCTAATGAAACAGTAGCGATGGAATTTTTGCAGAACCTGCAGGAGGATCACTCCACAGTAAGGGGGAAGCGGATAGCGGTCACCGACGATATAATTGCAGAATTTTCGGGACTACCAGCCACCGGACCAGTATGGACATTAAAGAAGGAAAGATTACAGAAGATCATGGAAATTTTCCAAGACGAAGGCCAAAGCTTGACAATTAAGGGGAAGGGAGTTCTGCCAGCAACCCTAGGAGAACCCTGGACGGAATTAGCAAGAATAGTGCAGAACTACATCACCTGCGAGGGGAGGAAAGACGTGGTAAGTCCACGACATCTTAAACTCTTAGCTGTTTTAAAGCAGAAATGCTCTGTAAATCTACCTGCACTTCTGAATTCATTACTGCATGATGCTGCACGAAGCATAAAAAAGGCACAGCATGTAGAGTCAGTCGTCAGTCACCATGGGTTAATACGATTAGTAGTTAGTCATAGTCTCACCCAGCAGCAGAGAAACTGGGAAGAGCTAATTGTAATGATTAAGGGGGGATTGACAGCACCATCCCCAAAATGTAAACACTCTACAAGCACACCAGAACGTCCGGCAAAACACAGAGAATTAGTAAAACAAAAACATGTTCCTAGTGCATCAGAACGACCAGAGATACACCAGGAATCGGCAAAGCGCAAGCATGCCATCGATCCACCCGAACAGCCAGAGGAGCCCAGAAAATCAGCCCGGTTAGCTCAGATGCGAGGAAGGCTAGAGAAGCCCAGAAAATCAGCCCGGTTACCTAGGATGTGAGGAAGGATAGAGAAGCCCATAAAATCAGCCCGGTTAGCTCGGATGCGAGGAAGGCTGGAAAAGCTCCAGGAAAGCACCAGCCAACCAGTGGTAATTGAGGATGAGCAATCCGAAGAGGAAAAAGAGGAAGCAGCTGAGCATTCGGAAACAGAAACAGAGGCAGAAGCTGAACAATCCAGACAGGAGGGGGAAATGGGACAGCAGGAAGGTAGCCCATTACAAGACCCAATGGGAGAAGATGAATTGGCCGCAGTCCTAGCCAATATGGGTAAGTATGGCCAACCTTCTAGTCCAGAAGACCTCCACGACAAACCCCAAGAAGAAAACACATCTGAAAAATCACATGCAGTAGAGGCAGAAAAAGGAAATCTGCCTGTTCATGATGAAGAGGAGATAAGAGATACTGAACGGGAACAATCTGTTCCCAAGACACCGGAGGAAATTCCGGAGGGAGTAGGAGCAGAAAAAGCAGTTGCCCAGGAAGAGACGGAACCAGCCAAGGTTCCTACCCCAGAACAGCCAGAGCAGAACAGCGAGGAAGCACCCCAAGAGAAAGATCCAGAAACTAGTCATGGTCCAAACCGCAGCAGACAGCCTGCTGTTCCTTCTAATGAAACGCTGGAAATTAAGAAATTGCGAATGGAACGGCATAAATTATTGAATACAATAACCCAGCTCAGACAGAAAATTAGAATTCTGAAAGCAAACCAGAGGGTAAGAAAGACCGGAGGGAAGAAAAAGAGGGCCAACAATCGCCCTGCTGTTCAAAACCCTACTAAAAATCCAGCTGCCGTTCCAAACGATGTTGAGGAACAGCAACAGATTGATATTCGCGTTAAAATAGAAAGGGATGATATGAGGACCAGCGACAAGAAAATACAGACAGAGGCACCACCCTCAGGGGTAATAAGGGTTCTGAACTCCAAACAACATAATAAGAAAGTTCAGGTAAAACTCCCGGCCTCCACTGACCTATGGAAAAAAGATCCGAAGACAAAAACCTTGCATAAGATGATGAAGCAAGCCCAGCAAGAAGCCGAACAGCTTAGAGAGAAAACGGTCCCCCGAGAAAAATATGAAGAGTTACAGCAGCAACTAAGGGACGTCAATCAATCCAAAAGCCAGGCCTTTGAAGGGTGGCGAAAGGAACAAGAGGAAGTTGCACAGGTAACCTGTAGACTAGATACTGTTATCAAGCAGATGAATACCTTGTGTTATTTATACAATGACGTTTCAGCATGTAGGGCCCCTGCTAAAAACTATGCTCTGTTTTTATTAGAACGGTATTTACAATTAAAAATAAAAGCTGTTAAAGAAGGCGCCCCTATACAAATCAACACTATCAATGACTTTATAGACTGCTGTAAACATTATGGAGTGAAGGTCCAGAGATTGCTGTGTGAACTCTATTTGCATGACCTTGTGCTAGATCAGGAGACTGAGTTGAACCCTGGCCCTTTTGTTGGAGACATCCAATTACAAGCATTCATTTCATTCGGGGTTAATCAGATTAAGTGGCTCAAAGCCTATAATACTTTCTAGAGGCAGGAAAATGGCCTAGATTTACAGGTAAAGGCTGAGCCTAGGAACCCAGTGCAGTTGTGGAAAGCACATAGAAACCTCATGAGGACTCCGGGTGTCATTAAAACGTTAGGACCCATGCATGAAGCACTCATTCGACAGAGTTTAGAATATTTTATTTCCATCAAAGACCTCGCCATTGATGCAGCCAAATTTCGGTACCGAATCTCTAATTCAAACATCCAGCTCAGGGAACCGTTTAAGTATGAGAATTTTGAATTAGCTGCCAACCGTTTGAACCTCTATGGCGAGAGAATTTTGAAAGCAGGGCCATCTTGGTTAGGATATAGATTTTGCAATCCAATTATTTGGCACCCTGCACCCGGATATCAAGCCCTGTATGAGATTCCTGAGGGGCAAACGGGTCAGTTCTTTGACTATCTAGTCACTCATCATGGCTGTAGGCCTCCGCATGAGATTCCTTCTCCAGCCTATTCTCTCACTGCCTTGCATGTCAACTACAATGTTTTCATGAGGACATGAAACAAGGTAAGCAGGGGGGTGTGTGGAGTACTAAAAAGGTATGCTTTTGATGATCATTTTAGTGGCTTTTTAGTAGAATTTGTAAACCTTTTTGCATCATGAATTTGGAAAATAATAAGGAATTATAACAAAACATGTGAGAATTGATATGCAAGACTTAACCGCTGATAATGGTTATTTTCTGTGCAGGAAAAGGAGAAAACGAGGAGTTTCCGTTCCAAAGGAAAGGACAAAGTCGAGATAACTGCTGTCCCTCTGAAGGAGAACCAAATGCAAACAAGGCTAAACATATCAAAGCAAATCGGCCCGAAAAAGGAGGAGAAGACACCAGCTCGGCGCAAAAGAAAAGAAAAGACGAAGGATTAACAGTTTGGCGAATCCCTCAGGATCTTTGATCCTGAGGGATCGCTGCTTTATTTATCTTATTACTTGGACATCTCCGCCGTCACCTTTATATAAAGGGACAGCATTGTTAGCTTATGGGGAGATACGTTTTTATGTAATTTTCTGTTAAACATCAGCTCTGATTATTAAGTCTCGTTGAGAACTGGTTCATTGTATTTTTGTCCGATGCATTAATATAAGCTTGGTGATTATCTCATCTCTGCGTCTGGATTAACTTAAGGCGGTGTATCCTTGGAGGCTAAGGGCCCGGCCCCGGAGGACACTTGCTTCTGTATCACTACGATTTGATTTCTGCATGGTTTGTTTATCGTTGTTATTTGGTAATCTGATATGCTTTATAAGTTGATATTACATGCTCTGTTAAGATTAAATCATTGAGGTTTTTACAGATAGAATCGTGTGTTGACTCTGCATTATGTTATTGATCCTTTCATATTTAATTGCATGTTATTAGTCTTAACCGAATATTCTTATTGTTCTGTTACAGAGCTTTTATACTGAACATTCATGTCATAGATTCGTTTGAAGCAGTGTTCTTCATGATTATTGGATTCAGAGATAATGCTGTTCTGTCTGGGAGCACAGTTGAATCCCTGTTAATTAAGATTATTATTCCAGCATGTTGTGTGCGTATATGATTTACTAGAGCTGTTCTATAATTTATCAATAGTTAATGCTATTCCATTAGTGTGTTTTGCGTGATTTTCCTTAAGAATGAAAGATTGATTGATTGCGAAGAATGAATTTGGGTTAATAGATTAAGTTTGGTTACAACTCGCGAGACTTAGTTGTTCGATTGCTGTTCCATTTTAGAATTACTGTTCCATTCCAGATTTGTTGTTCAATTCTTTATTTGTTGTTCCATTTTGCTATCTGTAGTTCCATTTACTCGCATTTTTTGTTTTGGTGTGAGAGATGATCTAAGGCTGTAGTGAGCTTTGGCATTCACTGTCTAGCTCCCAGACCCGTGGTCTATGCTCTAATTTCCTTTCCATCAGTTTCCGAAGGGATGGGTTATCGCTGCCGAACCCTTGACTGATAAGCTGCCTAGTTTTCTGAATGTGTGATTTATTCTTTTGAAGTAATTTAGTTACAGACAAGCATCCGTTTACTCTTGTATTTCTTAAACACTATACTACTAGCATTACTTTGACAAGTGATAGCCTCAGACTGAGACACTCTTTGGAATAACAAAACGCTCCCGGATTGACATATTAATGTGAGGTAATTAGAGGTGAAAGAGACCCTTTTTATAGCTCTACATGGGATAGAACACTATGGAATATCATTGAAATTAACATTCCATCAACTTGAAAAAATATCTTTCTTTGTGATTCTATTGTATCTTCATTTATTTCTAGTGCTATCGCTTGTTCAATTCTTAAACTTTATTTCTAAATGCCTATTTTCTGATGAAATATGTCTTTTTCTATTTCTCCAGCTCCTTGAAGCATAAAGAATGGTGCAGAAGTGGACATTGCACGTTGAAGTGTCTTGATATTCGAACTCGAGTTGAAAAATTATTACATAGTCCCTTGATAACAAGCCACTAACACATGTTCTCAAAGAAAGAGAGAATTTTTTGGAATGAATACAAATAATGAAGTAGAAAATGTTTCCCTTATTGAAGGGTTAAAGGCAGTGAAAAAATACTATGATATTCACCAAATTATAATTTATATGTAACTAAATGAAATGCATTTATCCATTTCAAAAAGAAAATCTAAAACCTCTTCATAGTGAAGCCAGAATAATTGCTTCTCAATTTCAGTTTTTTAACATAAATTACCTTGCAGGGGGCAGCGTCAATTGTGGATGGAGGCATCAAATATACACTTGGTATCACCATATATTCCACTAAAATTCATTGATTTACATCAATATAGATTCTCATTATGTGAATGCCTTATTGTTATGAATTTTTTTGGGTCTCTCATGGCATGATTGTTTCGCTAAAGAACAACCCATTAATATACTATATTTTCCCAACCACTAATGATTAAGATCTCTTGTGTATGGAAAAATGTAATATATTCCACATATATGGACAAATGTAATATCTACATGGTTCATGAATAAATAAATTAATGATTTTGAGATTATATATATATATATATATATATATATATATATATATATATATATATATATATATTATTCTACCATGTTTTCTATATAGTAGGTCATGGCATATAAACAAATGTTAGTCATTTGATGTATATACAAATGAGTCTCGCACCTTCATTTACATCTAACTAATTACAACTCATTGTTTTTTCACATTTTCCTTTTATCATATTAGTTGGGATAAGCAAGAAGACACCATAATTTACTGTACTAACATATTTATTTATTTTCTCTCTACCATCATGATAAAAAGATAGAATAGTTAGTGAGATTAAATCATATGTATGGAGGCCCTTACACTACCAAATTCTATTCATAATTTCTAGTTCTACTACTACATTATCGAAATATGTTAATAGTGTATAGCTTTATTTTATTACATGTCAAAAAAGAGAAAGATTATGAGACGTTAATTCTCAATAATAGAAAAAATATGAGCATACTCATTATAGGATTCCTTCGTGCATTTTTTTTAGTTTTAATTACCTACTAAAATGCAAATGCATTGAACTATAAGACCATATCTTTGGAACAATCCCTTTCCATGTGCTCGCCAAATTGTTATTATAAATATCAAAAGTATTTTATAATTGTAAGCAATGGCAATGATAATATTAATTTTAGGTTTGGGCTATTGAGTATCATCTATGGGTGAAAGTTAAAGAGAAGTAACTCGTTCTAGAGTCTGAATAATATGTTTTCCTTGAATTTGTGGCCTCTTATTAACTATTTCAAGAAGGTTAAAATTTGAAAGAATCATATATTTATACTCAAGTGTTATTAAACTTCAAGTATTTTTCAACTCCATGGTGGTGATTAATTGGATGAAGGGTTAAACTAATTAGAAAACTTTATGTTGAGGCCCACCTTCAAAGAAACACACAAAATATGGTTGCTAATTATAATCATACTTTTGTGCAACATGCTTACATGGAATGAAATGAAGTGGTTGGGCTTGGAATGCGAAGATTTTCCCCTTCTTCTTCTTTTTGGACTTCTTTGTGGTATAGTGGGTACAAAGGGACTAATATTGGTATTATAAATGGGATGAAATATTATTTTGTATATTGTTTTAGAAGCTCACCTATGTGAGCCATGGCCATAATTGAATAGTTTATGATAGACTATGACGGGAGTGATTGATTTTGGAGGATGTTTATTGAATTATTATTTGGGTATATCTTCTTTTTGTTAAAGATTCCCATAAACCTATATGATCGAGTTTTCTTTGCTTATAAGGATTATATGTATAGAAGTATCTTGGATGCCTATTAATTGGGACTCTAATGAAAATGTCAAAGATAAGTCAAAGATATGTTAAGAAGTATATGTGGAATATAGTTTTATGGATACTTTTTTAATTAATTTAGAAAGTTACCTAAAATTATATAATGAAAATGTTAAAAATATGTTAAGAAGTATATGAGGAATATAATTTTATGAATATTTTTTTAATTAATTTAGAAGTTATCTAAAATTATATAAATATGAATGAATAAAGAAATAATAATCAGCATCAATAATGACAATGTGTTGTTGCAATTTCTTGTCCAAAACTTAATGTGATGCATAGAAGAAGCTCATCTTGACGTATAAAATAAGTCATGCTTGAAATAATACACAAAGAAAAGCCACCATTTTTTAAAATTGAGTGGTCATAGTTCGGTCTTTTTTATAAAGGAAGATGAAGGACTATGAAATGTTATCATGTAACATGTACTTTTTATTTTTCTCTGCAAAAAAATAGCATTTTTAAACCAGCTCAAATTGCTAAATGACAAGTAAATTATAGTCATGAATCCCACCGTGTTTGATTTCCTAGATAATGTGTAACTAAAATCCTTGAAATTGGGAGCGTAAGGATTGATAATGCTTTCCAATAAATCACACAATAATTAAAATATTAGCACTAGAGAAAGAAAATTAGTTCTTAAAACAATATTATTCAATTAAATTTAAATTTTTAAGTATTATTATGAAAAACCAATGAAAAATGAAATGATTCTCTTTCTTACAATTAGAAAAATGAATTTTGTTATGGGAATACACAATATTATTTTCTAATTCTAGTAATGAATAGGTATGCAGTATGTATATTAATGTCGAGAATTGAAAGAAACCATCTAGAAGTGATAACACTCTAGTAATGAACACAAACACTTTTGTTGGGATGTCAGCTAGAGAGAGTTGAAATCTGGGTATGTGTTGCTTTGATATTTCTTGGGTTTACAAATTGGGGATCCTCAAGTAGGCTTGTTTACAAAATGTGAACATGAGGGGCATTGAGAAACAAGAATGGGGTAGTCATATTAAAATCCTTCTATACTACTACTTAACCAAAAGTAGGTGTGTTTAGAAAATGTGAACATGAAGGGCATTTAGAAACAAGCATGGGGTAATCATAGTAAACTCTTTCTATTCTACTACTTAACCAAGCCTAAATGACTACAAAAAATACATCATTTATATGGATTATAGAAAATCCAAAAAATCTATGGCATTAGGTAAGAAAGAAGCTTCAACTGTATTAAATAATTTGATAAGTTGTCAACCAAAAATTAGCATTGTCAAATCAATAAAGACATCCTAAAGCCAAATAAAATTATTTTAATGATTCCATCCATAAACATCAATAGGATTATCATTTTGAACAACCCATGGGTGTTTGAGAATTTTTTGTAAAGGAAGGAACTGAGGAGAATCTTTCATTGATATCTATACTACAGAGAACAATAAAAATTTAACAAATGGATCAAGTTTCATCAAGTGGAGAAATCTAATTGATCAGGATCTACTGAATGTATTTTACACCTTATATGAATGAATTTAATGGATTAATACTACACTCACTTAACAAATGAGGCCCTTTGTTGCATTAAAAACTATTGGGATAATAGGATACTTCAAATTGATTTTGACAATTTTGCACCATATTATCAAGCCAAAACAAGAGTCAATTTAGTACTAAAAATTATAGGATGCTTAGACACAAAATTATAAATTCAAGTGGCATATTTTAGGACCTAAAATGAGCATCCAATTGAATTTTAGAAAAGAGGAATTAGGAGAGAAGTGGAATGTGATATTGTCACCTTTGCATGTATTTGAGTGTTTCTTTGTTTCAAATGGTCAAATATTGTAGAGAAACTCGTAACAGAGTGCTCTCGAGCTCAAAATGTCAACTAAATATTATGTTCCTTATTTCCAATTATAGTATTACACAAGCATTTTAGTACCTTTGTACCTCCATGGGTTTAAATCAACCATCGAAATTTATTAGCACTATTATTGGGAATTTATAGATACCCATTTTTGTGGGTAATAAATCCAAGGTTCCACAAATGGTACACCTTTTACTAAATATATGCACATACCATCCAAAATATACAATTTTCATCTCACCTTACCATTCTTAATCTCAAATATCAACAAAAATTACATCCCATTTCAAGCCATAATACGACATTGATAGGACATGACTAGAAAATCTAACACAAAATATATCCTTGTGTATCATGTTTCGACATTCTAATCTACATCTAAGAAAACTAGATTCAATGTCAAACCAATTGACTATAAAATTTGAGAGAAGAGAGTACAATACCAATGAAATATAAATGTTAGCAATAATCTTAAAATTAGTCAACAAATTCTTTGGTTTGTTGAAATAATCAACATCAACAATGACAATGTGTTCTTGAAATCTCTTATCCAAAACTTAATTTTATGCATATAATAATCCCATATTGATGTGTAAAAGAAGCCATGATTGAAATACTACACAAAGAAAATCCACCATTTTTTTAAAATTGAGTGGTCATACTTCAGTCTTCTTATATAGGAATATGAAGGACCATGAAATGTTGTCATGTAAAATGTACTTTTTATTTTTCTCAAAAAAAAATTTATTTTAAAGCCATCTCAAAAGGTTAAATGAAAAAAAAAAGTGTAGTCATGAATCCCACTCTGTTTGATTTCCTAGATAATGTGTAACTACAATCCTAAAAATTTGGAATGAGAAGGATTGATAATATTTTCCAATAAAATAGTATTCTCTTTCAAATCATTCACACAAAAATTAAAATATTAGCACTAGGAGAAAGAAAATTAGTTCTTAAAACAATATTATTCAATTAAATTTAAATTTTTAGGTTTTATTATGAAAAGCCAATGACAAATGAAATGATTCCCTTTCTTACAATTAGAAAAATGAACGTTGTTATGAGAATACATAATATTATTTTCTTATTCTAGTAATGAATTGGTATGTAGTATGTAAATTAATGCTGAGAATGGAAAGCAACCATCTAGAAGTGATAGCACTCTAAGAATGAGCACAAACACTTTTTTTGTGATGTCAGCCAAAGAGAGTTGAAATCTGGGTTTGTGTCGCCTTGATGTTTCTTGGGTTGTCAAATTGGGGATCCTTAAGTAGGCGTGCCTAGAAAAGGTGAACAAGAGGGCCATTGAGAAACAAGCATGGTATAATCATAGTAAACTCTTTCGATTCTACTACTAAACCAATCCCAACTGACTAAAACAAATAAAAACATCCAGATGGATTATAGAAAGTCCAAAAAATCTATGGCATCAATTAAGAAAGAAGCTTCAATTGTATTAAATAATTTTATAAGTTGTCAACATAAAATCAACATTGTCAAATCAATAAAGACATCCTAAATCCAAATAGAATTATTTTAATGATTCCATCCATAAAAACATGTAGGATCATCATTTTGAACAATCCATGAGTGTTTGATAATTTTTTGTAAAGGAAGGAACTAGGGAGAATATTCATTAATATCTCTACGACATAGAACAAAAAAAATTTAATGGATGGATCAAGTTTCATCAAGTGGAGAAATGTAATTGATCGGGATCTATTGAATTTATTTTACACCTTATATGAATGAATGTAATGGATTACTACTACACTCATTTAAAAAATGAGGCCCTTTGTTGCATCAAAATCTATTGGGGTAGGAGGATACTTCAAATTTATTTTGACAATTTTTCACCATATTATCAAACCAAAGCAAAAGTCAGTTTAGTAATAAAAATTATAGGATGCACAAAATTATAAATTCAAGTGGCATATTTAGGACCTAAAATGAGCATCCAATTGAATTTTAGAGAAGAGGAATGAGGAGAGAAGTGGAATGTGATATCGTCACCTTTGCATGTATTTGAGTGTTTATTTGTTTCAAATGGTCAAATATTGTAGAGAAACTCATAACAGAGTTCTCTTGGGCTTGAAATGTCAACTATTGTGTTCCTTATTTCCAGTTATAGTATTACACAAGCAATTTAGCACGTGTGTACCTCCATGGGTTCAAATCTAAGTATCGAAATTTATTGGCACTATTATCGGGAGTTTATAGATACCCATTTTTGTTGTTAATGAATCCAAGGTTCCACATATGTTATACCTTCTATTAAATATATTCACATACCATCCAAAATCTACAATTTTCAGCTAACTTTACCTTTCTCAATCTCAAATATCAACAAAAATCCATCCCAATTCAAGCCATAATACGACATTGATAGGAAATGGCTAGAAAATATAACACATGATCTATCCTTGTGTAGCATGTATATACATTATAATCTACATCTATAAAAGTTATATTCAATGTAAAACTAGTTGACTATAAAATTTGAGCGAAGAGAGTACAATAGCATTGAAATATAAACGTTAGCAATAATATTAAAACTAGTCAACAAATTATTTGGTTTGATGTCCTAGTGTATCACATGATTTTCATAAATAAAGTAGAGAATATGTGAGTGGTTTAATGTTATATGTAAGGTATAGAAACCAAATTGTAGGAAACATCACAAATTAACGTGGAATAAGTGGGGGTCCCATCTAACTAATTCTCTAGAAAATATGTATCAAAAGTTGAAATTATAAGGAGACCATTCAATGTTTTTATGAGGTTCCTTTTGTGAACATTTTCTTAGAACATTTATTTATGCTTTAGGTAGAGATTGGTATGCAACATCCATGAGATTTGATAAACTCATAGATTCTCCTATTAGAAGCTTCTTGTCACCATACAATCACTTCCTCTTCTTCTAGACTATTGGCCGATTGATTCACTTTTTTTAATAACACCCTTCATACATGTCAAACACGGAAGATAAATTCACACCTTTTAATTCTTCCAGTAGATTCAATTCATTTCAAGTGTGAAATTTTTTATAATAAATACAATTTGCAATGTAAAATAAGAAGATTGAAGTTACCTCAAACTAGTTATTTTAGCTAGCGCATCACTCACCAAGTAAGCATTGACTTTCCAATTAGGATGAAGTTGGTAACAATTATGCATGAGGTGTTCCAACCATATTGCAATATCTTATGATGTATTATGTGACGTCACCACCCATGCAACTATCACCCCATTTTATTGCTCATAAAATTCCTCAAGTATGTACAATTGATATTATCATATTCAAAACACATAAGACTTAAAGTTTAGGTCATCGATCATAATGAATCACTACAAATCAAATTATTGTACTACATCAATCATTCATTATACACCACGGAAAATTTTAGGGGCTAATATTCACATGTGGGCTAATTTTCTATGTTTTTTCCAAAAAAATGAATCGCCAATTTCCATTTTTTGTAAAAATGATTCGCCCACATTTTATAATATAAAATTATTTTACCTTAAAATTTGCCAAAATTTTATATAGACTCATATAAAATCATTATAAATATAAATATTTTTACAAAAATATTTCCAAACATTTTTACAAAAATATTTCCAAACATTTTACAATTTGCATATTAGGGACTAGTAAGATTCGCCAAGGTTTCTAAACTTTAATATAATTGTCCATCCTTAAAATTTTCCTTATAATACACCCACCCCATATTTAATTGTATTAAATGTTGAATTCATGGTGATTAATATATTATGGGATAGCTTGATCATGGTCTGCAACATCCACTCCTTTTAAATTTCAACTATAAAAGGAATCTCTCCATCCTTGATCTTTTGGTAAAATAAAAATTCATCTTAATTTATTTTATTCCAAAGGTTCACACTCATTTAATAATTTCATCAGACAATTAGAGATGTTGACAATTCATGCAAAATAAGAAATCTGTATCCTAATTTGTCACATACATGTCAACTTATTTCTGAATGTGCAATTTACATAGTGATTCAATTGACACTTCCAAAAAAACAACTTTATACATAAGAAACCACGTCTCTTGATAGCCTTAGATTATGCAGGAATCTAACATCACATGATGTGTCATGTTCACCATGATAGGATCATCCTTCCCCATATTCATGGTCATATATGGTGCATTCTAATATTAATATCTTGGGGCTTTTAACCATAATATTTATAATGAAATGTCAATGCAATCCCCTCTTCTCTACAAATTACGACCTTTATTTCACTATATATTCATTAGAATGAATTTCTACCTAAAAGTGGCCTCTTAAGGAAAAATAATAAAAAAAATAGTTAAAATAATAAAATAAGAGTTATGCCCTGATGCAGATGATATGGTGGACGTATGGACACAGCCCCTCCCATGCTCGATATGATGAAGATCTGCTACGTATATCTTCACTTGAAGCGGATCCACCTCTCAACAATAATTTGCATGAGGTGACAGAGGCAAGGCATCCAGAAGATACGCAAAGCCAAAAACCACCCTGTGTGGTTCCTCTCAGTTGCAATCATTCGAATGAGGTCCCAGATGGATATGAAACTCTACCATAACTCGAAGTACAGGCTCCCACATGAAAACTGTCGCAACATGCACCTACGAGTGTGTCATAATGATGCTCAACATCTTCTCTTGTGTCTTAGGCCTACAAAACGAGACGCCCTTCTATATAGTGTTACTAAAAGTTTGCTCCTTTTGTATTTTCTGTTTGATATTCATCCCATCTGTGTGTCATGCCCTCTGCGAAGCTCCTTCCCCAAAACTGCATTACGTAGATCCATCCTGGACGCGCATCTCCTTGAATGCGTGCCTCACCTCAGCTCCCTTTGTTGTGCTAGTTTATCCAAACTCTACGTTCTCGTCACCAAGCTCTCCTTGCTGCACAAACTCCATCTGCGTGCCTCCCTACCCAACAACACTTTGTTGCACACTCATTGTCTCTGGTCTGAACCACTTCATCATTCCCCTCATTTCCCCACCTAACCTCTGCTTCAACATCCCATGGCTTCAAGACTACACTAATAAACAATCAGAGGCAGCCAACAAGGTGTGTTCCCCGAACGCTACTAGTGGGGTTCGATAACCTTTTAGAGTCCTTTGAAGGCTCCTCTTCGAGTATTCATGCCAAGGATTCCCCCCATAGCCCTGTGCATGACCAGGAGGAGGAATCCCCCACACATGAAACATAGAGAGGTATAAGTAGACCAAGGAAATCCACCATTGTGCACCAAGAGCACCCCAGGCCCCACAAAATTGAGCCTCTTCTGGTTCAGGAGGCAGAGGGGGGAGACATCGACGTTTGGATAATGGACTCAGAGGGCACTTGGACGCGGGTACCAGATGTTGAGTACCTAGTCGCCCCCATCTTCTGCGCACTTGCCTCCAAGCCTCCGCGCCATCCTACTGCTGAAGAGGAGGCCATAACATAGGAATATGCCTGCTTTATTGAGGAAGAAGCTCTAGACACAGAGGATGATGCAGACACACCATGACTGCGTGGTTGCTTAGCTTTTTCTAGTTTTTTGGTATTCTAGCTACAATCATAGAACCTTTATCTTCATTGATACCATGGCACATTTTGTAATTTTCTATCTGATATTACTTCAGGGTTGGTTTCCTCTAAGGAGGCAGCCCCATACATACGCAAATATGAAAGCAACAAATGTTAGGATGGGTTAAGCGAAGCTTACCAACTTAGCATGTAGCATATGTAATGTTTTATTTCGAATCAATATAGTTTAGCCTCAGTTACCAAAAAAAAAAAAAAAAAATGAGTTATGAATTTTGGAGGGAAAATAAAAACAAAAAATTAAAAAACAAAAATACTTTTTTATTGTATATTGGGCTTATTTCCTTATAGGTTTACTCATCGTTCAAGTGTAAACACTTGTTGGATGCAGAGTTAAATTCCATATCCAATGAATACCTACTATGTATACTTCTGAGAAAACCCACATTGATAAAAATTGAAGATACATTAAAAAATTATGTACAGCGCACTTTTTTAATTTATTTGTGAACACATTTTTTTAATTTATCTTCAATTTTTATCAATATGGGTCTTCTCAGAAGTATGCATAATGGGTACTTGTTGGATGTGAAATTTAATTCTACATCCAACAAGTGTCTTTGAAATTTAAGTAAACCTATAAGGAGATTAGAAAAAAATACAATTAAAAATAGTATTCTCCCTTTCCCTCCAAAATATTTACATGTAACTCTTTTTAAATTTAAGGAATTTTGATTTGTTTACTATATTATGTACATGAAAATTTCATGGGCACTTTTATGCTGAATTTTCTTTAATTCTCCTCTTTTGTCTGTTAGGCCATATGTTCAAACATAACTGCATAAAAAATTTTGAAATGTCAATACATACTACAAATGATAAAATATTAGTAATACCAAAATTTAAACAATGCATTTTTGAAATACTTATATATCATATCACAAGGCAACACCAGCCCTTGAAGTTGTGAGTTTGTTTTGTTAGGAAATTAAAGTACATGGAACTTCTAAACTCACTTCCTCTCCTTTAAAAACGTTAGGAACTCTATGTGAAGGGATTTTTGCAATCAAAACAATATTCATGATTTCCATATCCTTGGACCAAACTAAATCTTTACTAAAAAAATATGAACTTCTCTTTAAGATCTTGTAGTGAAAGATCTATGACAATTTATCATTTTCCTTGCTTTCTCATTTTGTATTAATGTCTACAAACAATATGGAAACACATTAGAAAATATCAATCCAATCACCATATATTTATTTGAGTCTTATATATGTGATATAATCATTCCTGTTAAAGGTAAACTTTATCAATGAAATACATTCATTCATGCACCTCAAATCTATTTCTAAAAGCCAAGGAATTGAGAGTGGGAAAATTTAGAAATGTGTGACTCTTAATAGCTTTTTTGTATGCCTAGTTTATAATCTATTTTGTTATTATTTATTTGGTTAAAAAAAAAAAAAATTTAAAAAAAACAAAATTTATCAAAAATAATAATAATGATAATACAATTAGAATGATTAAACGTATAAAAAAAATTTAATGGAAATAAAAATAAAATAATTATATAATAGAAAATGGTTAAATAAAGTATTCCATAATTTATTTAAGGTTCATATCCAGACCATATATAAAAAGTAATAAACAACATTTTAAAAAAAATTAATTTTGTTCACATATTCACATTAAAAAGGTGATAGAATAAATGTTTCATTGTATATTGTACATTTGTAGGTCTTTCTTCATATTATTATTTATTTCTCACATGAACAAAAGAATATATATATATATATATATATATATATATATATATATATTACATGGTATTTATAAAAAATTGCACCAGAAAAAATGTGTAATCACATTTGAGACAATTATATATATAGTATCTAAAAAAAATTAGAGTCAAAAATATGTAATCACATTCCAAGTAATTACATATTTTTTATTGCAATCTTTTAGATACTAGAAATATTTTGTAAGAAAATTTCAAAAACAAGTGTTACATGGTAAGTATTCTTGCCAATTTGTTTAAGTATAGTTAAACTAGAAACTACACCATATGTTGCAAAGGAAAAGCTGTAAAGCAGTAACATAGGAAAGAGTGGTATAAAGGAAAAAATATGCGATATGTTATATGATTTAATTGAATATTTAACTTATAAATATGAATTAGAAACTAAATTTAATAAAGAAGTTACTCCAAAGCACTTGTTAATTGTGTATCCATAGAAAAACATTAATTACTCACTATGAAAAATTGATTCACTAATTAATCATCATACATGTTCATTTTCTTGTATCCCTTATCATAGAAGTTACAAAAATACAAATCTAACATATTAGGGTGACATGAAAAATATTAAAATTGAAACCACTATTTAAAGTAGTAAAGTTAAACTAGGTATAGATTTAAAGAAAAGAACTTATAAAATAAAACATGTAACAATAATCTAGAATTTCTTCCAAATTATTTATTGCAATAAAATATGAATTCATATAATATGAATTTGGAAATTATTTTAAAATATTTAATGTAGATTTCATTCAAAAAAATGATATAATAAATATTTGTTACCTATTAAATAAAGAAAAAAATAACATAAAACATAACATTATATAAAACTCAAATATCAATTTACCCTAAAACAATATTAAAAAATAATATAAATAAGTTGATTAAAAGAGCAAAGTAAATAAATTTACATAAATAAATTAATGAAGAAAATAGAATAAATATTAGTAAAGTTTTAAAGTTTTTGAGATAACATGTAGATATATTTTCAAGAGTAAAACCATAATATCTTTCTTTAAATGTTTCTTGCCTTGAGATTTTCTATCCTAATAATCTTTTTTATTTAAATTGCAAATAGGACAAATCCTTCATGTGGTCATTGCATATTCCAAGTGAATCCTTACAACAACGTAAATAAATAATATGAAGGGATGTACTTTATGGTGTGATTTTGAGAGATTAAAATAGGTATATGATTGTGAAAATCAATTTGCAAAATAATGAATTGTTATTTGTTTAAATCCAAATTATTGTCCATTTGGAAAATTGATGTTTCAATGTAAGATCAATTATGTTCAAAGTGTTCATTTACTTGTCTAAATCAAGTATGTTCATATTGTAAACGAAATATAATTAATTGTCATATATGAAGAACTTGCACTCCTTATCAACTAATATAACAAATCAAAATTAACACAATTATCTACTTAAATCACAAATTATATACATTAATTGATAATGTTGGTTATTGGTTTGATGTATTTGGTTCTAGAAACCAAATTAGATGCATTATTGCTAATTGTCAAAAATTAGTAATTAAGGCACTTAGTAATTAAGTTGGTTGGGTGCAATGTTTATGTCTCACAAGACATTTAGTTATAGTTAAGTTATAGTAGGTGTTTAGTAAAAAATTAAAAGAAATGAGAAAATTATGGTTCCTTGCAATACATTAAATCATATTCAAGAACTTAATATAAAATTAACATAGTCATATAAATTAAAATTCTAGTAAACATTTTGAGCATTCTTTATATTAAGTACATAAAAATATTTACCAAAAACTACTTCCCACTATAATTTATGTAATTCTTTGCATAAATTTAAGTAAAAGAAAAATGCAAATATATAAATTTACTAAGCTTAGTTCCCACCAAAATTTATGCAAGTCATTGTATAAAATTTCTGCAAGAGGATTATTGATATCAATTTTCCCATAAGTTTAAAATTGGATGGTAAAAATTTAAAAAAAAAAACGACAAATTAAATGAAATCTCACCTTACAATTTAAAATCTCCCTTGCAATTCTAAAATACACATGCTATATTGTATAAATAGTTCAATATCCATAAAACAAATCAAATTAAAACTTAATTTTAAAATTATTATATGTGAAAGAAAAATAAAACAATTATATAAATAAATAATAATTAATTTTAAATTCTTAAAATTATAATATATAATTTTTATTTTATTTTTTCTTATTTATAATTTAATAAATATATTTTATTAACTAATTTGTGAACCAAAATAAGAAAATTAAATATTCCTCTTATTTATAATTTAATAAATATATTTCCTTAACCAATTCTGGTATCCCATCTCTGGGAAAAAGGATTTTTTTGACTTTGAAAGTACCATGCGTTTGAGATTTCTTGATGAAGAGGAATCAAGAAAAGCTGCAAGAGTACCTTTAATATAACTAACCATTTAATATAAATAACCAAAGAGAGGTCATTAAACCATTTAATATAAATAACCAAAGTGGAGTCTAAAGAGAGGTCATTAAATCATTTAATATAAATAAAAATAGGGAAAAAAATTCTAATGACGAAATGATGCACAATTTTAACTTGCTAAAGTGGTGTCATAAAGGAAATTTTAATGACGAAATGAGGCACCATTTTAACCTGCCAAAGAGAATAAGAGAATAAAGCAAAAGCGTGTATTACACGCGGATGTGTTATCATCGAAGGTCAACGCACATGTTATTATTATGAGGAGGAGCATATGAATACAAACATATCCATTAGCATCCTTTTTCATCAAGATGCCATAGTCGTTGGCTTAGAGCAACTAGAATTTAACGTTAAGCTTCTTAAATTCTAAATTTTTCGGGAAATCACATGAGAAATTTTGGAAATCATATTAAGCTTTTTGCTAAAAACTTGCCATTCAAATATAACAGGGCCAAAGAAAAATTAGAAGTAATGATGGTAAAGTTGTCAATATGGGCCAAAGAAACGCAGTAGTAGTGAAAGATGACAATTAATGAAAGCAAATCTTAACAACTATGCACTAAGCCAATTAGGAAAAGCTAAATCTAGTATTACGACAAATTTTAACAATCATGTATTAAGCTAATCATTGGATTAGTTTTAAAGATAATTTGGATTTAGTTTTTTAATTTTAAAGATAAAGATCATAAATTTGGATTTAGTTTGTTTTTTTTTTTTTTAATTTGAATGATAAAAATCATCATAAATTTAGATATAGATTTGTTTAGTGTAGTTAAATTTTGTTTGTATAAGTAAAATAATAAATTTTGAATGACAGTTTTTGGATCTCATTTGTTTGCAACGATATATATTTATATAGTGTCATGGTCTCTCTTAGAGTAAAATTTGTATCATGAGCTTTTATTTATTTGATAAGTCATCATCCTCATAAGCCTTGTTTTATTTTCTTGCATTCAACTCTATATAGGAGAAGTTTGATAATTATCTTGAAATATTTATAATGAAGCTGGTGTGTATATAAACTAATATCTGATAAATAATTTATTTTTATTTTATTCAAAATTAACAGCTTTTTGTCGACCTATTTTTCGTACTCAACAAGATTGTACAAGAAATCGTGGGATATCTCGTTTTTCCTTTATCTAGATATGTCGATTGAATTTTAATTTTAATTCATTTTTAGTCAAAATCGTTTTTTATTTCAATTAGTGATTTAAGTTATTATTAGTTTAGCACTTTTAATTTTTTCCAATTAGTATTTATTTTAATAAAATAAATAGTTTTATTATTTAGTTTAAGGTTTGTTCCAGTTTAGTTTAGTTTATTTTCATTTTAGTGTTTTTAATCTTTTAATTTAGTTTAATTTAACTTATTTGATGGTTTATTCCATTTTAGATATGTTTTATATAGATTTCGTTTAATTTTATTACAAGTTTAAATTAATTTTAGTTTTAATTTGATTATTTAGTATCAAGTTTAAATTTATTAATATTCTAATTTAGTATTATTATTTTTTAAAATTTTGTTTTGTTTATTTAATAAGAATGGTAAACATAGGGTTCACAGGAATTTCTATATACCTGCATTTTGATTTCAATTATTGGGAGACGAGGATATTTTTAATAAAAATTATGTATATTTAATTTAAGCAAATATCTAATATATTTTTATTTTCATTTTTTTTATTGTGTATCATTAGTTTAAATATTTAATTATTATTTATTTTTCATAATAATAAAATTTAATTTATATAATTATAAAAAAATATTTTTTTAAAAATTGGATAGATATGATTAATAAGAAAGAAATAAACATGAATATTGATTTTTATTTTAGAGTGTTTTTGCGATAGTTTTAACATTACTTATATATTTATTTATAAGGAAATTGGACAATGGAGGAAAATAGATATGAATGGGATGTAATTATCAAAGGCACCAAATAAGTGTTCACTTGTCTTTTTGGTGATTGTGTTGGAATCTTGGGCAGATCAAAATTATTATCTGGCATTAATCATCATCGTGCTAGCATACACAATCTCCCTCCAATCCCCGGAGGTCAAAGAGGTTGGGTAAGAGATTGAAATGCTAAATGAACTTCCAAATCAACAATTGTTGTTAAAGGGAAAAATGCAAAAATACAATATGATTTAGATGCAAGGCTATGTCGTGAACACAAACAAGCATATAAAAGATTTTTCAATGAAGAAATTTTTTCAGCTGTAAGTATTTATTGGTATTTATGTGCATATGTTTTTTAATAATATAAAATTATTGTTGTGAATAAATTCATTGAAACTTGTTTTCATATTCAGTTCCTACATTTGATTTTCTCAATGATACTTTAAAGCAAAAATTTCATGAAAAAATTCATGGTTGGGATCAGATTCTATTCAGATTCTACCTCGTAGACGGATGGACACAATGAAGTACATATATATTGCTTCAAAATGGAAAGTAAGGACGGAGGTTCCTGATGATGTATGGGATGAAGGATTAGATGGAGATACCCATATATTAAACTTTGATGAAACTAATAATAACAATCAAAACATAGTTGAGTCCATTTTTTTGCATGTATTAATTTTCAAGACATTTTAATATTGAATGATATTTAATTTTATTAAAATTGTATACTAATTTCTTATAGTTATTGATATGCATAGCCTAATAAACAAATTTCCCTAGAGATATATCCACATTGTTTGGTTGCTAAATATAGATGTATCAACTTGGATACACAACATACTTTAAGCTACCAACCATTATGACACTCACCTAAATTTCAAGGGGTTATTGGACTAGTAAGTTTTTAATCTATATAACCTATTCCAAAAAAACATTAATATATAAAACATTATGTTTTATTATAATCATGGGATAATAAA
The DNA here is from genome assembly GCA_034641835.2 of Pinus albicaulis. Classification (NCBI taxonomy): domain Eukaryota; kingdom Viridiplantae; phylum Streptophyta; class Pinopsida; order Pinales; family Pinaceae; genus Pinus; species Pinus albicaulis. The sequence goes on from CM076569.1 coordinate 716,999,939, forward strand.
TAGATGTTCTATATTTTATATTGTTATCCTTGATTTTTTTTGTTTATATATATTTAATTTTTTTTATCTATATGTCGTTTCTTGTTTATGGTACAAGTGTTGCATTTGAAACTAGTGCAATCAATGAAAACCCCAGCAGATGATCAAAATCTTAAGAAGAATAGAAATGAAATGGTTCAAATGCTACAACCATCTTCACATCCAATACCACAATGCAAAGTAAGTTTATATTTATTAATGCCGTAAGGCATCACTATTTGAAAACAACTTTCCTAAGTGCTTTTCTGTCATAATATGTGCCATTAGATTCTTTGTTAGACGATTCAATCATGCTCAACCATCGATTAGAATTGCCACCTGTTGGCAGTTGCCAGGCAGTTGCGACTCCTCTGGCGATTCCAAATTTTTCTCGAGATGCTCTGCGTGAAGAGTATGTCAGTGATGATGAGGTTGATGTGGATGAGCTTGAGAAACGGATGTGGAAGGATCGGATCAGGCTTAGGCGCTTCAAGGAGCAGCGGAAAGGAAATGAAATGAATGTTATGTCAGATGAAGGGTGTGATTCTGTTACAGTTTGCATTGATGAATGTGCAGAATCGAGGGCTTAGGAGCACCAGCATTTCTCTGCCTCTGTATCTGTCTTTTTGGGTGTTTTCATGGTGAAACCTCATATACATATTCTTGCATAAAACTTTGATAACTCCCACCTGTAGGAGAGCAGCATGCACCCTGTATGTGATCTGGAGGTTAAGGTCAATGGAGAAGAAACATTCTTTCTAGACAAGGTATTGTTATCCTATCCTTCTGTTTTGCTTTGCTTTTATTGGGCAGAGAAAAGCAAGGTGCTCTGCAACTTGCTTTACTTGCATTTTGAGTTTTCTTCAGCTCTTGGGGCTTCAAACTGAGGGTTAGGATGGGTTTATGTCAGTTATGCTTTGTTTAGGTGGTAGGTATGTTGAAATGGATTGATTGCTATTTTTGTGGGTGGTGGGTATCCTGAGATGAATTGGGGGCGTGATTGGATTTCTTGCAAAAAACATTGCTTTCCTTCTCAAGGAGGCTGATCAAGTTGTTCAACAAGGCAGCATCGGCAGGAGGAGGTCAAATAGGGCGAGTGAAGTCATACAAAGTAATACTTCATGATTTACCAGGAGGGGCCGAGGCATTTGAGCTGGTGGGCAGGTTCTGCTACAATGGGATCGACTGCATTGAGATCACGTCCACCAACATATGCAAGCTTCGTTGTGTGGCCAAGTATCTGGAGATGACAGAAGAGATCCAAGAAGGGAACCTGGTGAGGTGAACAGAGGATTTTCTCAAGTGCTTGGCCTTCTGGAATTGGCAGGAATTGATAAATGCATTGAAGGACTATGAGGCTATGGTATTGACAGCAGATGCTACAGGGATTATTCAGAGATGTATTGATGTACTCATAGAAAGAATGAATGCTAACTCTGATACCAGTCCTACCTCGTCTTCTCCTGATAGTATTGGGATTCGGTATTCTTGCGATACAAGAAGCTCTGAGAACTCAAAAACTATAACTGGGTGGTGGTTTGAAGATCTGTCGTCATTGAGTATGTATCTGATGGAAAGAATTTTCAAAACCATGATTGCCCACAAAATGGATAACTGGGTTATCAATAGATTTCTTTCGCATTACCTGAAGTCTACCTTGCCCATGCTTGGCTATAGCTCCATACCCCCCAAGAAAATGAGCAGTGCCAGCATCGTGAGCGCAAAAATGGATTTTTGGACCTGAACTCAAGGAATGCTCATCAGTCTAATTGTCCTTACAGAACAGATGCGCAAGGGATGGAATTTCAGAGACTAGAATGTGAAACTAATGCTTCCACATTCTACACATCTGTGGGACAGCCTGATCATCCTCATTTGCAAGAGAAAGGTGTTTCTGAATCAAAAAGTGGAGGACAGTTAGCATCTCTGGGGAACCAAACCGTTCCTCCTCTTAATACTGGCAGTTTTATTATGCCTGCTAAAACTCAGCAGCATATAAATGAGATATTGGCTTTGTATGATAGTAGTGTGCAATAAAACAAGGCTTCTACCAATGGAACGACCCAGTTTGTTAGTGGTAATAATCCACTTGAAATTATCACAGAACCTGGCTTTCCAAAAGAAGATTTTTCCAGAATTACACCAGAAGATATTTTCTACGGTCAGGTTGTTGTGGTGGGCAACAATAATAGTGAGTGTAGTATAAGTGTGCACCAGTCTAGTGGAAGCATGCACCAATCTAGTGGAGGCATGCACCAATCTGGTGGAAGTATGCAGCAGTCTATGAGAGAAGGTATATTCTGTGATGAAAGCAAAGTATTTGATCAGAAACTTGGGATTTGGATTACCATGTGATGCTTCCTTTGGATCTGTGGAATCATTTCGCAGAGGATAAAATAATAGATCTACAAATGGAGGTCAAATATGGTATTTTGGAGCATGAAAGCAGGCTTGAATGGAATTAAGAATTTTTCCATCTTATCTCTAAACTGACACTCTACAAGGACTACTACTTTTAGTGCAGTCCTTGGTTACTGCATATCAAATATTCTTCAAGTTCATACAATTCTAGCATGCTGTTTGAAGCTGAAGATGGAAAGTGCAGTTAAGCACTTTTGCTTTCTTTCTTGCCAGTTGCTGGCCCTAGAATAGCATAGTTACACTGTACTTGTTAATTGAATTATTGTACTCAGATAGTGTTCAGGAGTACCATTTGTAAGACTCTTCTTTCTCATCCTAATCGGAAACTGTCCTTTTTCAACTCTTCCTGTTAAAACATTTAGCTTATTGGCGATGTTTTTTAGAACTGGTATTATATTTATGCTTCTTTCACAGAGTTGATTTACCTCACATGAATGCATGCAGTGCTAGTACTGTTCCCAACTATATTGCAGAAATGGAGGAATTGCGCGCTGTTAATTTTTCCATTATAGGCACAGTGTTTAAAGGTTTTAACTTTTATTGCTTGTGAACAGACTGGACAAACGGAAGAATTAGAAAATGCTCTGGGACTGAAGAGAAAGGTATATAAAGTTATATTCTCATCATTTCTGGGTTGGTGGGGTAGTCTGAATTCATTGTTTTTTTTCTGTTTCCTTAAATCTCCGAGATTCTTTAAGTAGCATCAAATAAAAATAAAATCTTGTCTCAGTAAACAATACTATAATATTTTCAAATAGTATATGATTCAAAATGCACCAGATGAATGTGAAGACATGTTTCTTTAATAAAGAAAATTTAATAGGCAAAGTTCAAAGTTCATTACATAGAGGAGAAGGTAGATAGCTTTTTCATTTCAAAAAGATTTATAAGGTGCTATAATCATAACATATATGTAAGGCCTATTGAAGGGATATTCATAATAATATAATAATTTAAACATCGTGCCACTTTCCAACAGAGCAATTTTCAACCACATGAGATTAGCTGTCATTTCATTATTCTGTTGGAATTAGAGTCTTAATGTACATAGACAATATTCAGACAATACTAACTGCAAGGTTGTATGCCCATGAGAATATTTTCTGTTAGATATAACGAATATCCACAAGGCTCTCTGTGCTCAAACAATGGAAGAAAATGATCTTAGGAAATCAATTCAATATAACAGCGAGGTTGATAGTGCAATGTTTGTTATGGTTTATACAAAATGGACATTGCATATACAGCAGGAGAAATAAGTCAATATACCAGTAAACCAGGGCCACATCATTGAGCGAGAGTACACATTTTTTTTTTTTTTTTTTCACAATATGCCCGTAATTTTATTTATGATAAAACAAAATTACATGTTGTATGTGCTGGTATATGTCCAAAGACATCCAAAAAGCCGCAAAATAAAAAAGCAATGGTGATACAATTAAGATTTTCTCCCCTTCTTCTTTTCAACCTTACGCCAAGCACCGAGTGTTTGCTCGGTCTCGATAAGTAGAAGCTGATTTTCTTCTGTTGGTGCTCCATGATCCTTGTCAGAGTCAGATGTGTCTGATGTATGTGTTCTTTTGTATCCCCCACTATCTAATGTGCCAGGTACCATGTCCTGCTGAGACTTTGTGGTGGTGTCAGGTGGATCTTGCATTTCCTGTTCTTGTGTGCCCAAGGAAGTATCTGTTTGTTGATTCTCATGTGGTGTTGGCTCCACCTCTTCTTCCTGTGGTTCTGGCTCTTCCGAGGGGAATTGCCAACCTTTTGCCACTTTGCCTGTTTTCTTCTTTTTCCTGTTGTCCCTTTTTGCTGCCGGGCATGAGTTTTGTAGGTGTCCCGTGCACCTGCATATCCGGCATCTGAAGGCTGTGTTCTCATAGTCTAAATGCTGAGTCCATCTCTGTTGTTTGTTGTTCAGTATAATGGACTCTGGGAGTCCCTTGCTCAAATCAACCTCCACACAGATTCGTGCGAAAGTGAATATGCGTTCTTCCAGGCGTTGGGTATCAGTTTTAATGTATCTGCCAAGAGTGTTTCCAATGCAGCCAAGAACATTTTCATGCCAAAAATGTAGCGGGAGGTTATAGAGCCTAACCCAGACCGGCATTTTGGTCACCTCCATGGTATTAGCATCAAAGTTTGGGAACCATGGTGTAATGAAGAGACCCGTGGAGCCCCAGAACCATGGTCCCTGACTGAGAATGGCATCTCTGATCTCTGTGGATGAAAATTTGACAATGAAGAACCCCTTAGAACATAGGTGTATTTCACATTCCATTGTCCAGTTTGTAAAAATCCAATGGAACAGCTCCATTGGTTTGGGCCAGAAGTAGTTGAATCTGCCAATAATGGCTTGGGATTCGTAAACAGTTTTATGCATATCAATATCTATGTTGTCTATGTTTATTTCAGGCACACTGTCCTGCTGTTCTACAATATATGGCTTTGGTGAATTTTCAGCAGGGGCAGCCGGTGCAGTGGGAGTGCTTTTTTCCCCCTGTAATATATTCCTGTAAGAACTGTAAGAACCTTTTGTGGGTACAGTTTTGGATGCACTTGCGCCCATGGAGGGACCATGATCCCTGTTTTGTCCCATCATGCCACCCCTCAGTCTGAGGTTGAGGCAGATGGAAGACCCCGTGACAATGGAGTAGTCAAAAACAGAACAGTGGTCAGCTAGTGCTTTCCCCCCAAATATCAGAGACTGAGCCTGGACTGGGTAACCCACCTTAGTTTGGATCGTTGCCTTCAGATGTAGTATTGTATCTGTTGTTTGAATCCATATAATAAAGCTATTTCCAACAGGAGGCTTAATGAACACTTGATATGATGTGGATCCTACCTGGGAATCGGAGATGCAGGTATGCAGGCTGCGATTTTTGACAGTAAGCACCACCTCGTGCGCCAGTGTCTGTCTCAGCTGGTCCGTGTGCATCCATGGAGTCTCTTTTGAAAAACCCACAGCATCTGTAATGGGTAGACGAGCTATCCCCAGCAACCCCAGGTTCATATGCAACTGTGGATGTCGCCTGGCCTTTATTCCGGATGCCCAGAGTCCGCCCATTCTCCCGGCCCAGGGCAGGGTTGTGGATGCCAGTGCGCCAACAGGGTAATCATGTGTCGGCTCCCAATAAAAAAGCAAGACAGAGGACCATGTTTGTGCAGTCGACCCAGAAAACAGGGCAATGCGGCCAGAGGCACCATGCGGGATGTGGCAGTTCGCATACTCCGTCGGTATATCAAATACAAAGTCATCAATGGACCAAAAGCACACGCAGGTGCTTATTCCACGCCCCACATTGTCATATGAGAGATAGGGCAGGCACCAGAGCCCCGTTCTGGTAGTTCTGCAGGTCCATGACCCGGTCTCAGCTGAAATTAAAAATTTCACAAGATTGCAAGGATGCCCAGCCCGAATGGCACAAGGAGCATCGGTGATGTAGCAGGAACCCGAGCCATGGAGGCGCCTCCTGCAAAGCAAACTCCCAACCGCGGCGGCGATGGTCTAAACCCGTAATGCTGTTTTCCCGCCATGTTCATGGCTTTACTTGTGAAATCTGAGCAATTAAATGTCCAAAACTTAGTTCTCAACAGAGTACACATATGTAAACATACTGAAGGTATATACATGTAATGATTCAGAATATCATGTCCCTTCCAATAAAAAGAGGTTTTACCAACCACAAGAGATTACCTGTCAATTATTTTTGAAATGAAAGATATCGGAGCTATTCATTATTGTCCTGGAATCAGTTAATATACACACATAAATAATATTATAAACATAGTATAAGTGTAAGGTTGTAAGCCCATCAGAATTTTTATTTTTAAATATAACAAATTTTCTGAAGATATATGTGCTCAAACAATGGAGAAAGAAGAGATTAAGCAATGGGTTCCAAACAACAGGATGGTTGACAGTTTAATGTCTGCTATGGTTACACAAGGATTGGCATTGAGAGTAACAGGCCAATATATGAATACACCAAGGAAACATCTTTCAGTGACAGTATAAAAGAGTTTTAGGTAAATCATAGGAACATTAAGTTGTGCAATTCTTTGTTATGAAAACAATAGAAGCCCATGTTTTGATTGTTTGGCAGAATATACAGATATGCAGACTGGAGTGGTAATATTGAGAATCACAGACCTACAACAGGACATGTCTTTAACCATTTGGCGTAGTTGTGAACTGGAGCAGCAAAAGAGTTGCACTGTCCTCTACAGAGGTTGAATATATGAGCAACAGAAACAACAAAATCTGCAATTTGGAGTGAGGCTTTACTGGTGACAGGCATGACAACATAGATTATATGGGAGTGATGAAGTCATCTGACTTGAATCACGCCAAGTGGGTGTGCTGGAAGGGACCATAACTGATGTCAGTTACTCGCTGGCTTCTTGTAATACCTGGTAACTGAATGGACTCAGTTGTACATCATCACAATTACAGTTTTACTGCGCAGAAAACTATATATGTGATCAAACATATAAAATAGGAAAGACAACCGGTTCACATATGTACATGCACAAAAACACACGTTGTATTTGTGAGACGACATACATGAGATGCTTGCGTTCATTCTTTCATGCATTCAGCTGATTGGTCTTTCCTGTGCTTCCAGTAAAGGAAAAGTTCATTTTCATTTCAATTAGCATACCACATCCCACAATCAGAATTTTCACAAGTTTGCTACGTAATCGATTCACAAAAGTAGGGATAAATGCACAAGCATTCATCTATTCCAATTTTTTTAATCAAGATTCAATATACATATGAACAACAATATAAGAGCCATGAATCTTCTATCTGCAATCAGCTGGAGCTCCACCAGTACTAACCAAGCAAAACTTCACACTATGATTGTAGCTTCTAGAAAGACAACAAATGAAAAGCCTACAAGCATGGTCAAGTCACAGCATATATGTTTTGAACTCTCAAACATCTAGATTACAGTTTATGAACATTGATCAACATGAGATACACACACAGGAGAATGAGTCCCGAGACAAAATATTACACACAAGTTTTCCTTAGGTAGGAGCAGTTTGAAATGGTTAACTTTGTGAGATATGCTCACCTATCTCAGTATAGTCTGTGTCAGCAAATCTACATGCGAGAATGCTTTGGGGAAACAACCACCATTCTTTGAGGCCCACAAAATTCTTATTATCAGTAACAATATTGTTTCGAATAGAATAAGTAGTGAGAACTAGAGAAACATGGATCTCCTGACTTCAAAGATTGACCTCCAAAAACATCCTAGACCCAGGGAACTAAAGAGGTAGGTGCTTTCCATGTTGTGGAAAATCTTTTACAAGATAATCAGAGTATATGATCTCTGAAATAGGCTTTGTAGTTTATGTTCTCTCTAGAAATTCTGTGTGGTGTTGCGAGGCTAATCTCTCTGAGACATTAGAGAGAGACTTCAAATTGCATTTAACTAATTCCTCAAAAAAGAAGCGAGTTTCTTCCCTTGTGTTTCCTTCTGGGACATCTACCACGTAAGATTCTATGACCAATGTGCCTGGCCTTCCATCAATGATCTCTGGGTGAACAGTTATGATTGAAGAATAATTCTGCAGGCACAAACAAAAAATGTGTAGTCATTCAATGAAACCTGTAACATATTCACACAATACACAACATTACAAACAAACAAGAATGGTACTTGAAAAAAGAGGAAATATGTTTTTCTTCAGTTTTCAACAGCTTATCCTCAAAGAAAACAGAGCAGTGAGATTCTAAGATATTCCATCATTTTCTCTCGGGCCTGCATTGCAGAAGCAGTTTTATTGTTTCAAAGAGAAAAAAATAGTTAGGAGTTTCTTAAAGTTTTCAGGTCCGAGTTTTGCCAACTTTGCTGATTTCCTGAGTTAATGACCTCCACTAATTTTTTGCAATTGCCAAGATTTGCAACATTGTGAAATATAGGATTTGTCAGGACTGCAACCAGGTTAAGTGAATAGAAACAAATGTGTGAGACTCTGCATGTCAAAGGAACGGGAATTCTGAAAATATATCCTTCATAAGATAGCAGAATGCCTCCAAGGAGCACCATTAAATCGGAGGAGAACTCTAATTATTCTAAATCTACACCCTTTACATGCATTTAGGGAGCTTGAAATATTTGATGTATCTTTCAAAATAAAACATGGTCTCGGGCTCTGGTCTAAATTTAAGTAGCTTTCTAAGATCCTACTGCGAAGCTAAATCACTATTCACTACAAAATACATTTGACATGAACAAGTACTAGACAAAAGGATCACATTAAAATAATATAGAAACCTTTTAAGAAATCTGATAAATTGCAGGGCTTGCTAGCTAGACTCGGCTTAGTTTAAGCCACAAGTTTCAAGAAAAGACAACAATCATGCCCTCTACAGCTTTTCAAATAAGGAGACTCGGTTCACTGTTATAGCGTCCGAAATTAGGGTAGTGGATGAGCCCATCGACCTTATCTATCACCAAAATTTCATGCTACCCGAGACAAGCGCTGACGAGACACACTTGACCAGCTAAAATGGCTGAGTCTCATCCATGCTTGCCCCCTCTAACTGCACTACAAAAGTGAAATAGATATCCCATCCAATGGAAAACTTGAAAAAGCTCTAGGCTACATTAAACTCAAAAAAATGATTTACCATATCGGTAGCTTAATGCAAAGACTCATAATTTATAGTTGAACGGCTGAAAATTTGTAACATAAATCTCTATCCTGCAAAATTAAGCCAGTCCAAAGGGGTTACCTGTAGTCGATGATCACCTCCAAGGATTTTAATACTGAAAACATGCTCATTGTCATCCAGTATTTCTAATCTTTCTGTGCTTGCTGTAGCTGGCAGGCCAGATTTGACATTAACATTTCTTATGCTTCCTACTGTTACATCGCCCCTCACACTTCAGCTATGAACAAACGGTTTGTACTTTTGTGGTTGGTCAAATGTTCTCACTATCGACCAAACCTGCAGATAACACACAACTTGAGTGTCTGGCATTAGAATGAACACATGACCATTACAAAGACAAATAAACTACCAACTAAGATGCGGAAATGCTAGATATAAACAGTGCAAGTCACAATACAATGAGCAGAGGTTGAAAATGTTGTTTTATATTGTAGAGCCAAAACCAATGTAACCCAAATAGACTATTCATAAGTCAGTAGTATGTACTATTTCTATGTCCGAAAGAGTTAGAGACATTGACCCTTCTGAATGTTAGTGGATTCCTTCGATTTTGTGGCTAGTTTAGTACTAGACTGATGTGCAGGTGTGTAGGTATCGAAATCCACTACAGCATGCTCCCCTTCGGAATAATCTCTTGGCAATGTGAATAGTTACATTGTACTTGTTAATTGAATTATTGTGCTCAGATAGTGTTCAGGAGTATCATTTGTAAGACTCTTCTTTCTCATCCTAATCAAAAACTTTCCTTTTTCAACTCTTCCTGTTAAAACATTTAGCTTATTGGTGATGTTTTTTAGAACTGGTATTATATTTATACTTCTTTCACAGAGTTGATTTACCTCACATGAATGTATGCAGTGCCAGTACTATTCCCAACTATATTGCAGAAATGGAGGAATTGCGTGTTGTTAATTTTTCCATTATATGCACAGTGTTTAAAGGTTTTAACTTTTATTTCTTGTGAACAGACTGGAAAAACGGAAGAATTAGAAAATGCTCTGGGACTGAAGAGAAAGTTATATAAAGTTATATTCTCATCATTTCTGGGTTGGTGGGGTAGTCTGAGTTCATTGTTTTTTTTTTTCTGCTTCCTTAAATCTCCGAGAATCTTTAAGTAGCATGAAATAAAAATAAAATTTTGTCTCAGTAAACAATATTGTTACAGACAGTGTGTGTCATTGTCCATTGATACATGGTAGACACATTGCATTCTCATTCAGTATATGAATGAATAGATGTCTTTGTGGGGGAACATATACCAGTCCAATTTATTGTCATAGAGGTTTTCGTTTTCCTTAAGCTTGCAGCAAATGAAATATGACTTGGTAGGAAATGCTTTTCTGTCATGTACCAAGTTTTTAATTTGCATGAACAATATGGAAGTTCAAAATATCACATGGTTTCCTTTGAATGGATGATTGCATTTAGACTCTTAAGGACTTTCTAACTTGTTTCATCTTTGTATTTCCTCCTTTGTCTGGTTTGGGTGAATGCTGTTCTCAGTTATGATAATTTTCTGCAGGTGGGATGATAGCCCAATGCTGTCATTTTTAGCATGGATTCAAGGTTTCCTATTTCTGAAAATGTCCTTTTGATGTTTAGAGGTTTTTATAAACTGGAATAACTGCTTATGCCAAAGCTCACCATACATCTTGATGACTCTTTTTGTTTTTTACATTTGATCTCAGAGTACAAATTTTCAATCTCTTACCACTCTCCATACACCTGTACATTTAGTAAATCTTTTTCTGCTCTGTGTAGTTTTGGTGGCAAAGTTCTTCCAAGACCAAGTGATGGTGCCTTCAGGTATGTGGGGGGTGAGACTCGTATTGTCACAGCCCACAGAGGTATTGGCTTTACAGAGCTCATGCAGAAGATGATGCAGACATATGGCCAGGATCTGTTGCTGAAGTATAAATTGCCAGATCAGAATCTCGATGCTTTGGTGTCTGTTTCTTGTGATGAGGATCTTGAAAATATGATGGATGAATATGAGAGACACCTGGAAGGTTCAGGTGAAGTATCTTCAAGGCTGAGAGTATTTCTTTTCCCTGCAGGTGATCATGGTCTGGCTCATTTTCCTACAATAGGTGATTGCAGGAATTCTGAAAAGCACTATGTAGATGCTGTCAATGGTATATCTGAGAGAAGCATTAGAAAACATGAGGACAGTATAGCAAATTCATCTTCTCAACATCTACAGAATTTGATTGGTTTTGATGCTGTTGATAATTGGAACTCAACGCCAAAGGATCAAGAAGGTATATCAGGGCCATCATCGAAAATTTGTCGAAAATTTGTGGTTATTGGATTGTGGGTTCATAGCCAAAAACTTGTTATAATGACACTTATCCAATATGATTGTAGTTTCTGAACTTCTGTGATTTATTGTGAGCTTTTGTAGAGGAATCGAGACTGTATCCATGTTACTGAGACATTATCTCTGTACGAAGGTCAATTTGATACCACCAAACTGAAATGGAATCCTTCTCAATGAACTGTGATGACACCGAATCAGTGAGACCCTTCTCACTGTGGTCATTACTGTGATCCAACCGACCTTTTGTCACTTTAATCCTCCTTGTGACATATCCGAATTTTTGTCAATGTGGTATCTCATCGAAGGTGTGGTATTATTTGAGAACTTGTCATATTACCGAGACTCTATTTCTCAGATTTAACTGTGACACCTAAACTGTGACACCGAAATGTATATACTATTAAAACATCAAAGTTATAGCAATGAGACTTATACTACTATGGAATTACCAAATGAGGTTGTTGTGCTAATGTAATAGCACTGAATTGAGGTAGTTCCAAGATTGTGTTGCCATTGAAACTGAGGTACTACCGATATCTTTTTTCTATGAAATGTTAATTTGAATTTTTTTTTTTAAATTTGAAATTGCACATGATCATCCATTCTTTGAATTGAATAACTATGGCAATGATCCCTGTCCACTAAACATTGAAATGATCACTGTCGCACAAATGAAGAACTATGGCAATGATCCCTGTCCACTGAACATTGCAATGATCATTGTCCAGTGTCATTATTTTCCTTAATTGCATGGTCCTAAAACTCATAATTTTCTCCTCTGACCTTAATGCTCCTTAACTATGCAATTTTACTCCATTTGTGTTTAGCCTATGGATTTTCATCTTCTAGGTTCACTTCATGTTTTTACTGTGTGAAAAAATTCGTTGTTTTGGACAAGATTTGGTGAGTCCAAGGAGGTTTATTCTTGGTGTGAGAGGCTTGGAGATTGTCACTTTTGGTGGATTGATTTTGAATTATTATGAGTACATGTTCTTCTCTCATCGATGGTAAACAGCTACATAATTGCTGCAATAAATGAGTACATAGCCAAGATAACTATGATGATGAGCCATCCTCGCCATTGTTTTATGTCTAAATATTTTCCTTTCTTTGTGAATGATTTCTTAGTCTCAGGTTTTGTAATATGTTGTTAATGAAATATGTCTATTTCATGTTGTCTTTTCTACACTCTCACCTTACGGCATTTCCTTTGCAACATATGGGTGCAATTGCTATTTATACTCTTATAAGTGTATCATATTTAATTAAATTTAATTCTATTTGAGTCATACTTATATCTATGCATAATATAATGTTCAAAGTAATGAATATACATCTCTCAAAATACCTTTGCACATATATGATGGTGGACATGATAGTAAACAAAAATCACATTCTCCTTAACCATTGTGACATTCATCTCAAATTCAAGATAATTTAAGAGAGGTAAGTTATATACCATATATCTTAGCTCAAAATCACATTGACATAATTTATTTTAATTTGAAACTACATAGCTATTTAATGAAATGCATTTTGCCTTTTTATACATGGTCCCCATATTTTCATTATATCTATGTGGATTTTGATAATTATTGATCATGTTGTAATTTTGACAGAAAACAAAAAATATGAATGTTGATGTTATGGTTAAAAGGACTAAAATCACGTTAAAGGACTTGAAAGCATGTGGATTCAAGTCACGCAAATAATACATAGAACATATATACTCAACTAGCATTGCTCCCACTAAACCCACTAGGTTTGCTACTTTGAAGTCTAAATATTCCAAAAATTTTAAATAACTTGGGCTACAATGTTAGGCTTTTAGCCATTGTTTTATATATAAAGGGGATATAAGGACAATTTCAATTAACTTTCTTTTATTTTTTAATGTTTTGAATACCAATAATTTTGGAACCTAAAACATAAAAGATACATTTTGTTTAATGACAATCAGTTTTATTAAGATATATAAAGTATTTGAATAAAGGTATTTTCTTAGTGGAATATTACATGTGCTCCCTCCAATTAGGAATATATCTATATCTTTTTTTAACATCAAAATTTTTGAAAAAAAATGCAAAGTTTGTTGTTGGCTTGAATTTGATTAGTGTGTTCTCTGCATTATGGATGGGTAGAACTCTATGATATTCATGATAGCATTTGAGTCATTGAAGAGCTAGTGATAACAATGAAAAAAGAGGAAACATCTATGTGATACAATAATATATGGTGAAAACTTACTTACTTTTCTTGTGATTATAAATTACAAAATTATGATTAGACTCTAAAAGATATTGTGCAAGTCCAAGCAAAATAATATGGAATACCTAATTTCTTTTTTTATATTTATATCTAAAAATTTAGAAGCCTTTTACAAGAAGGAAATAAAAAATCACTTATTTCTTCTATGTTATAATTAGTTCACGTTTTATATTCTAATCTCTTTGAATTAGACATATTAGATGCATGGACATATACTTCAATATATACCCTTCTTATAGATTCCTTTCATAATAAAAGGGAAAGAGGAAGCCATTCATAAGAACAAGTAAGAATCTTGAATATTAAACCAAAAAAATAGATATATTTGCAACATTGTGAGTAAATCCTCAACTTGGGCTTGTGCTAGAGGAAGTGAGAGAAATAGGAAGTAATATATCTTCCATTGGTACATGGACCATTTTTTGAGACATCAAACTATTTGGGCTAGTGTTTGGGCTATTTATATATATTCTCACAATGCATATTTAAATGCAAATTTTGTATATAGGAATGAATTTTATTTACGGAATATTATATACAATATATGTATTTAAAGATGCATATTTTGTTTGAATGCATTTGTTTACATAAAAAGTGTTAATAATTATTCATTTAAATTTAAATGTTAATAAATGTAAAAGTTTTTTATCTTTAGATTATAAAATATTCTTATAATTATGATCATCTAAATTATTTAGTCGAGTGATTATAAAGTTGTATCCATTTTTCTATTAATTTGAATAAAACTTTATAAATAAAAAAGTAATTGTCATTGTTTTCAAAAGCGTTATAAATAAAAGAAATTATCATCTTTAAAAATTTCATATGAATTGAATTTCACCTTAAATATTTTATTGAATATAATTTTTTATTATTTTCATGTTTATATTAATAATTTTTATTATGTTTTTTTGTTTCCATGTGTAAAGATGAATGATTTTAAAATAAATTTTCTAGTTTATTTTTACCACTCCAACTTTATACAACAATGTAAATGTGACTTGTTTTTTAATATAAATACTTTAACATTAAACCATTTTCATAATTGATAAATAAATATGAATACATACTTGTATAATTTCATACTATAATATTATAAATTTTATATAATGGTAATTATTAAAAAAAAAAAATAATTACACAACCATGTCCCTATTATCAATATTTTTATTAACCTAAAGTACATGTATGCATAATTAATATTTTATTATTTATGATCAATGTATTATTAAATATAAAATATTTTTTTATTATAATGTTACTATATAAAATAAATACATAAAGTAATCATGTGAATATATATATATATATATATATATATATATATATATATATATATATATATATATATATATATATATTCCAAATCCATTGGGGTAATATTCATCATATAATTGCTTAATATTAAAAAATTATAAGAAATGAAATTCCTCATTCACCATATAGTTATAACAAACCACTTATATAATACTTTACCTATTCTCAAAAAATCATAGTAAATCAAATAAAAAACCATAGTGAACCATAGCAATGCATATATTACCATTTGACAATAATGTTGACATTAAAATTTGAACAATTTTTAGAACAAGAATGAAATTTCAAAACAAAATTCATTCCATCTCATTGGAAATTTGTATAAAAAAAGAACATTTTAACTTTGTAAAATCACTTGTAGGTCTTGAAGCTATTCTCTCCTAATTTGTCTGATTGTTTCTCTGTAGCAAACATCTACACATTGTCAAATGATTGACTCCATCATCGATAAAATCTACGAAGTCTCATAAAAAATGTGTGGTGGAGATTCATTCCTAATTGAATTTAAAATATATAACTATTATCTATACTCAATTTTCAAAGTTCTTATTAGATTTTTCTATATTAAATTTTAAAATATTCTTCTAAATTTAAAATAAACTATTATTATGAAATTGTTTGTTTTTTCCTTTTTAATAATTTATTTTGTGTAGTAAAGTCTTACTAGTACAATTGGGTGAGGATGGGCCTTGTCAAAAGGGCGACCCACGATCAAACCTCACGGATGTTGTTGCGGCAATGCTAGGGGGAGGAGACAAGTTAAACCCAATTTTCTTAGTGTTGGTGTGGCCCAAGCCGGGTGCGATCCCCAGATGGCGATCCCCAGATGATTTTGATAGCTTAGATGTCTTTGGTCCAGGTTTCTCAAGCCACAGATCTTTCTTAAACTCAGACCACTTGACACAAAAATAATAACAATAAATTAATTTGCATATATTTCAATGAAATTGTTATATATGATAATTTTTTTCATTTATTTAAAATTATACATTTAAAATTTGTAATAAAACTTATATATAAATAAAAAATAAAAAATTATGCAATAAAAATGATTGAAAACAACTCCCCTAGCTGCCACTGTGACCATGTCTGAGGCATTGGATCAAATGTTAGACGATTGAAATGTTTTAGGCCATTAGATTCACAAGTATATATATATATATATATATATATATATATATATATATATATATATATATATATATATATATATATTATAATGTTAGTTTATTTTAAATATATATATATTATAATGTTAGTTTTTTTTTAAAATAAGGTAGATTAAATTTAGGTTTTGGTAGTTTTATATACGTTTTTTTATAGTATTCTTTTTTTTCTTTTTAATAAGTTAAGTTGAATTTAGGTAATAAAATAAAATAACAATAAACTATAAAAACATCTCATGGTATTGACCCATGGTATTCATGTGGAATATAGTTTATTTAAAGGGGGGAATTAAGATGGCCTAGATCAATCTTAACTCTAGATCTACCAAGAGCCAAGAGGGATCAAATGTCTTGATATGAAAACCTCTTTTAGAGTGGAAATATCTAAACTAACTATTTAATAAAATTATTTTTAATTGTTTATAACCATTATTCCTTTAAAATTTTACTTAATAAAATGTATCTATATTTTTATATATCTAAATATACATAGTTTTTCTTGTTCTATATTATTTTTATTACAACTATTTTATTATTCCAAAAATACATGGTTTTGTTTGTTATATATTATTTATGTTACAACTGCTTTATTATTCATGGGTGGTATTTCTTAATATATAAAAAATGAAATTAATAAAGATGAATGTACATAATTCTCATTTCTTAATTAACACTAAATTTACCTTTAATTAATTAATTGTAATAGTTTGTAACTACATGCATACTCTTTCAATTTTTTTTTTGTTAACGAATATCAAATTTTTTTTGTTAAAAAAAGAAACTATATACATATATTTAATTACCTAATTGTCATTTGTATGTTGTCATGAAGAGATTTTTTATTTTCATGTCAAATACCTTTTATAACTCTAGGAGGTTCTTAATATTGCCTTTTTTTTAATAAATGAAACTCTATTATATACTTAAAAATATGATTAGGTAAGAGAATTTTAAGATTATAATTTTTTTTTGTCCAAGTTCACAATGTGAATGGTTATTTAACTAAAGTTGGCTCCCATGTTCAATACCTCCCCATGGGGTTTGAAGATAATAGGTAATGGAAATTGAATGACATATAAAACAAATAATTTATACGTCAATTCTATATATTATAGTAGTTATTGCTTGAGTAATATTTCAATCTAAAATTCAATTATTTATTAATAAAGTTGTTTTATTTAATAGGGAGTACAATAATTTCGTAATCAAATAATAGGATAAAACATATTCACAATATAATTTATTTGAATGAATAGATGTGTGTAAAATATTTTAATGAGAAACTAGATTTGTAATTATAAAATACAAACTATAACTTAAATTTGTGAAATTACTTCGTATTTTTTTCTTGTATATATAGAGAAAGACAAAACCAAGTTTGGAATTAAAAAAATAAACCGTAACATGAATAACAATATCTCCTTCCAAAAATGTCTCCATATTAAAATGACATTCACTTTCTTATATACCAAGGATATTGTTTTTCATATATATAATTTATCACAAGCATGCAATTGACACATTTAAAATATCTTATTTTAGTTACATGCTCATTTCATGTTTGTTTCAGAGGATTATTAATCACCAAAGGATTTTCACCCCAATTTCCTATTTCAATGTCTATAACAAATTTTTTATATATGTGAACAAATTATGTTGGTTTACATATATGTTTTCACCCACAATTTCCAATGAGAAATTATGAGAGAAGAGATATACACAGAATAATAGATTGTATTACTACACTCAAATCAATAGAGATTACATACGTATATATAGTTGAACTCAGATCCAACTAATTCTAATCTTAGAGAGAGAAGTTGAGAGAATCTCTCAACTTCCTCAACAAACCAAAACCAAACTATGTAAGCATAATCCTAACAAATCCTAATACCCTCCCTTAATGCTTACTTTACAAAACATATAATACTTAATCACAATTACAAAAGAATTACAACACTTTGGACTTTTGTCTCTTTGTCTGATCCGGTCTTCATCAGCAACTCTACCCACTCTGCAGTCTTCTGGACTCCACTCTTTCTTTCTCCACATCTTCAAGCGTACCTTCCAACTCATTTAAAGTACACCTACTTCTGATGAGCGATGATGAATTTGTAAGATTAAAAAATCTTGACACCCCCGAAGAAGAGTCTCAACACTGAACTACCCTATTGAAATATTTACATCTATGAAATAACCTTGAATAATAAATTTCAATAGTCATATAGGAAAATATTCTAGGTACAGAATATGATCAGCGATCAATCCTACAAAGTGACCTTTACACACTTACAAACTCACAAGGTAAAGGTAACCTCTAATTGTCGATCTTGGAGCATTGGAGTACAACAAGAGTTTACAAGATATAACAGATTCACACAATCAAATTAGCGATACATTCTCTCAGCACTGAAGAAAGTTGAGAACCGCTATTTTAAATTGTGTAAATCTATTCAATAATTGGTTCTTTATTATAAAATTTTGCAAACCAAAAAAACACTACTCTCACCAATAAACCCACAAATCCAACGTAAATAAAATCAATAGCATGACCAGAATACATAATATTGCCCAAACCAATGCAGAATTAATGATGCGTTCTCTTCTGCACCTGTCAAAAGGATGACACAACTAAACTGCTTTTCCCAAATGCAATCCAGTAAGCGAAAATTGATTCTCTTCTAGCACTAAAATCTGCTGTAACTGAGGTTTCTCCGTCATGGACGTTCTTATTCACTGCCTCCTTCGAATAGAGGAAGAATGTGCGGGAACCCAAGTCGTCAACCTTATCACCTGGATGTAAAGAGTTGATGCAGAATTGTGAATAATGGAGTCCAAACAAAGCAGGATCATTACACTCTTCCTTGGCATAGAGAACAAGGGTGGCTTTAATTGTAGGTTATGAAAATCTAACCATTGTGGAAAACAACCTTCGCACAGCCTAATTTTTCTTATATTCTTCCACACGATCTTTGTGTCAATGGTAAACACCCTGTAAACAAATTTTTCTCGTTCCACAGTGACTCCCCATGACAAATCAAAATCAAGGCTGCTTCAGATGATTTCTTTGGAGGATTTTTTGAATTTGACAAAACAGGATCCAGAACAGGAGAAACCTCTACTCAGCACTATTCGGTTCTCTTGGCATGACCGGATCATATAAAAGGGAAATCTCTAGCAAGTTCTGCAGTCCTCTCTGGCAACATGATCCTGGAAAATGGGTCTTCAGCTTCGGTCTCAGCTTCAACCGTTGACTATATTTCGAATCTGGACTGGAAGATAGTCTTTATTCAGGATCATGCCTTACTCTTTGACAACATATGGATTTGTCCTCTTCTTCAAGCTTGTTAATCGGTAATTGGATTTCATTCCTAGACTCATAATTTTATATGCAACAAGCTGAAGAAGTTGTATCTCCCTCTATATGGTCTTATTCACGAGCGTTGAATGGAATTTTGCACTACGGTTTTCTCTTTTCAATCTAGCGAACGGATTCTAATCACACAAAAAAAAATTAATAACAAACACACAAAAACTTTCACCTAGAAAATAAATTCACTGAACTATCTACTTTCCTACAGCAACGGATCATTTCTCTCACATCTTCCTGGCCATCCCGTGAAGGATTTAAGCCAGTAGAGGCTTTGATACCAAATGAGAAATTATGAGAGCGGAGATACACATAGAATAATAGATTGTATTTGTTAAACACCATGTTGAGGCACAGACATGGTGTATGAGAAGAATTCACACACACACAAGAGACTCAACACACAGTGAATGATAAGCTTGAGGCTCACCTATTTTCCATTATACAAAGATGTACATTTATAGTACAATGGTGTGACTCTTGGTTTCACATTACAAGGTCACTTGGACTCCATTGTGACTTTTTGCATTCCACACCTACCCATGTAGGATTAGGTGTTCCAACATCCCCCCTTAATCCGAAGGGGTATGTGTGAGTCCAAGAAAAGAGTTGTAATACAAATCTGCAAAGTATACATGGCAGCACTTGGGCTGAATCAACTCTCCGAAATGTTGGAAAAAAGAGGTGGTTTTAGGATGACCACAAACACTGGAACGCAATACAAACACTGGAACGCAAAACTTGTTGCAGTTCCCGGAACTCTTCCAAAACTGGCAAGAAGCTGAAGGCTTCTGCTAGAGGAATTGTCCCTCATAAAAAAGGGAGACCTTCGACCTAAAAGAAGGGAGGTCTACTACCTGTGGTGGTTTTAGGTTGTCCACCAACCAAAGATGGTGGTTTTAGGTTATCCACCAACCGAAAATGATGGTTTTAGGTTATCCACCAACCAAAGATGATGGTTTTAGGTTATCCACCAACCGAAGGTATGCTCATGGGCATCCGTATCTCTGGCTACATCTCTGAATCCGGAATGACGAATTGTGGCTCAGGCTCGCTTGAACTGTTGGCTACAACTCTGAACATGGAATGAGAGATTGTGGCTCAGGCTCGCTTGATCTGTCGTCAAAGCTTGTACATGACCACCATTTTCCCCCCTGTCAGGGACAAGGTGAGATGATGGCGAAAACTCAACTGCAAGTTTGCTCAATATCCGTGAACAAGTTCTAACATGTGTCATAAACATCTTCTTGGCTGCTGATGCCCATTGCCAAGAAGCGATCCATCCAAGATGAATCTTGGTTCTTGCAGGAGGCTTGTGTCTGAAGCATCTGTCTGAAGAATGTGTGTGCCGACCACAGTGCTTGCATGGATGAAGATCAAAACAGTGATCTTTCATATGGCCAACTCGATCACAGTGTTGGCATTTCTCAATCTGATGTTGTTGTGGAACAGGATCTGGAACAGCTGCAGGTGAACTGTCATACATGAATCCGGCACTCTGAAATATGATGGGCTTGGTGTAGTCCGGAATATGAAAGGACACATCCTTGTCATATCCAAGACCAGTTCGGTGCTTGTTGTGGACAAGCTCTTCCCAAGGTCTGATGATGGGCTTGAGAAGTGCAGGTTGAACTGCTGCATCTGCATGTACATCTGCTCTAGTACAAGGAACTGAATGTGAATCAACTGAAACTTTGTCTTCTTTCTTCTGATGAGAGTCCTTCACAATGTTCTGAATAGAAACAGGTTCAGAATGGTGACTCTTTTGCTGAAGTTCTTCTTGTTGGAGTTGAGATTCCAACTGCAAAAATTCAATCTTCACATGTGCATCTTGTAAACAACTGTGAATTTTACAAAGAGCATCCTTGCTCATTTTTATCATGTCATCAACATTTGAATGAATGAGGTCATTCAACAACATTAATGCCTCATTGATTTTGGCCATTTTCAACAATTTAGGCTCAAAAATGAATGAAAGGGTGTCGGCTTCAACCGAAAATGCACCCGTTTACAATGTGATGCAACAAATACAAATGACTCCAAAGAATTCTCAAAGCACAAAATCTGCTCCTCAAATGATGGAGGGAAATCAACAATGAATTACATCAACAACTCAAATTTTCTGATTCCAACTATGAATGAAGAGGCAAATTCACTCACAATGTGAGTTCAATACAAAATCTCAATATATGTGCAGCTGAAAACCTAGTGCAAGGGGCCTTTAAAGCAGCTGAAATTTCCTTCAAAGAGCTGTTCAAATGATGGAAAACTTGTCTTCAAGTGTAAATTTCTTCAAACAATCACCCTCTTATATAAGCCACAATTCATAAAGCAAATCTGCAATTTATTCAATCTATCTGCTCCTCATATGCCATTTTCTTCATTATTTCTGCTGTTCTTACTCTCTCTTTCCTCTCCTCTCTCTCTCTGCTGTTTTTTTTTTTTTTTTAAATTAAAAATTAATTAAAAAATGGGGATAATAAAAAATGGAGGGGAAGGGGATTAATTAAAAGGGAGAGAATTAATGGTATTAAAAAGGGATTAATAAAATATGGGAGGGATATTTATATGGGAAGGGGAATTAATTAAAAAATGGATTAATTAAAAAGAAGGGATTTAAAATATGGGAATTAATTAAAAAATGTGAAGGGGAGGGGGCGGGAATATTAAAATTAAAAAGGGAATTGTAATGGGGGCCGTAGGTTTTAGGGATAAAGGAGAGTGCGTATTATATGGGGGGAGGGGTTGGGTATATTAAAAACAAATTTTAAAAAAAATTAAAATTTTAAAAGGAGTGCCGTGGGGAGTTTATTAAGATGGGAGGGAGAATAATTAAAAAGAGGAAGGGGTAAGGTAACGGTAAGGGAGGAGGGAGTGTATGGCAGGGAGCTGGAGCGGCGTAGCAGAGGGCGTAGGCAGCAGGGTGAGGGAGCGCAGGTGTGAGCGGAGGCGTAAAGAAGTGTAGGGGTGTATTCGATGCAGTAGCAGATCAAGTGGTGAGGGAAGGCGTAGAACAGAGGCGTAGGGAGCGTAGGTGTGAGTTGGACGTTGAAATCGCTGGTAAAGGGGAGCGCGTGGGTAAGGTAGGATTGAGCATGTAGTGAGTGTTGTGAGGCGAGAGCAGGAATAGAGCTGTGAGTTGGGAGAATGGGAATAGAGGTTGCAGGTTGGGTGGGGAAGGCCGAAGGCCCAGAACAGTAAAATTTTTATTTTTATTTTTATTTTTTTTATTTTTTTTATTTTTTGTTTTTATTAAAAACAGCAGAGGAGTAAGAGGTCTCTTTAAAATAGCAGAAGAATTTTCTCCTTTCAAATATACAACAGAATTTTTCTAGATACACAGCAGTAAACTTGCAAAAATGATTTTTCCAGCAGCAGAGAAATGCAGAATTTAACAATACTCAGAAATCTCTTCCATTAAAAAGCCAGAAAGCCATAAACTTCTACTTCAGAAACCCTCTTTAAACAGTGTTTTCCAGCAACTCTTCAATGCAGAAATTAATGGAAATTGCAGGAAAAATGAGAATGAAAACCTTCAGATGGGCAGTGCTGCGTTTCCTTCAAAACCAATGCTGCTCTTCTTCAAAACAAATTCTGAATGCTGCTCTTTCTTCTGAATGCTGCTTCTTCTTCTGAATGTTGCTCCTTCTCCAAAACCACTTTCTGAATGTGGCAAAAAGACTGCTACAAACACTTGAGTGCTGCAAAAAAACCAACAATTTTTGCAGATATGCATAGGCCATAAACAAAAATGGCTCACTCAAAGTGGAGCAGGGCCAGCAATCGCCTGCTCTGATACCATGTTAAACACCATGTTGAGGCACAGACATGGTGTATGAGAAGAATGCACACACACACAAGAGACTCAACACACAGTGAATGATAAGCTTGAGGCTCACCTATTTTCCATTATACAAAGATGTACATTTATAGTACAATGGTGTGACTCTTGGTTTCACATTCCAAGGTCACTTGGACTCCATTGTGACTTTTTGCATTCCACACCTACCCATGTAGGATTAGGTGTTCCAACAGTATTACTGCACTCAAATCAATAGAGATTACATACGTATATATAGTTGAACTCAGATCAAACTAATTCTAATCTTAGAGAGAGAAGTTGAGAGAATCTCTCAACTTCCTCAACAAACCCAAACCAAACTAAGTAAGCATTATCCTAACAAATCTAAATATTTCATATTTCAATATCTATAACAAAATTTTCTGGTTGATAACTCTTATAATCAATATCTTTGAAACCTCCACACCTGTTTCCATGGAAGGAAAATTTTCCTTTCATTCCTTCACAATGGCTCCTTCTCTGCAACAAATTATTTCATTATGTTGGTTTACATACATGTTTTTACTCGTAATTGCCTATTTCAATATCTATAACAAAATTTTCTGGTTGATAACTCTTATAATCAATATCTTTGAAACCTCGACGACCTGCTTCCATGTAAGCAAAATTTTCCTTTCATTCCTTCATGATGGCTCCTTCTCAGCAACAACTTATTTCTTCTACGCTACTATTTCCTATGCTATTTCCTTACGACATTTCTTTTGCAACATATGGTGCAATTACTAGTTTACATAATTTATAATTTAATCATACTTATATAAAATTTCAGATCTGATATTAATTTGAATTCAAATATTATATCTAATAAAAAATTCATCTATTCTAGATAAAATCTGCTTTTGTATATTTTAAATACTATATAATATTAACATAAATAATACTATCTATATTATTTATTTATTAGAATGAATATTTCAAAAAAAGTTATTTATTTATTTCAATACAAATATAATATATTGTTACCATTTAATTTAAAGATAAAATAAGGCATTTCTATGTAACTTATGTTTCAAATTTTTTAACATCCTTCTCAACTTGGGTCTAGAAACATCTTAACTATTTAGTTATTATAATGTTTGTGGAATTTCAATTAAGATTGGTGTATATTTAGGTATATGGTTTTTTATTTTGAAATATTGTATATAATTTATGTATTTAAAAATGTATATTTTGTTTAATGTATTTGTTTTATATAAAAATTACTAATAATTATTAATTTAAATTTAAATGTTAGTAATTACAAAAGTTTTTATCTCTAGAATATAAAATATTCTTATAATAATGATTTTTACTTTGGATTATAATCAAAATTTCAAAATTTTATACATATCATCCATGATTGGTTGTAACATCAATTACATTTGAGATAAATTCTAATATTTATGGTGAGTGGTGAAAGAGTTACACATCTTCTTTGTACTAAAAAGTAGAAGTAGCACATATGGATGAATTTTTTTATTTATTATCGATTACTTTATCTATTTAATTATGTTATCTACTATAGACATTGAAGTATTTCTATCTAATTATGTTATCTACTATAGGCATTGAAGTATTTTGTTTATAACTGATATTGAATTTTTTTTTTATTACAATTTTTTTATGTAATTATTTTTATTTCTCTTAATCATAATTAATATTAATACTAATACTAAATATATATTACTTTTTAATTTTATATCTAATTTCTTTATAAAATAAACATATAAATTAATCTCATATATATATATATATATATATATTATAGGGAAGGGGAGAATATCTTTCAAATCTATTGAAAAGAACTAGTAATCTTCATCATATAATTGTTTAGTATTAAAAAATTACATGAAATGAATTTTCTTTTTTGCTTTAAATAGATAAAAAACCATTTATATAATACTTCACCTATTCTTAACAAATCATAGTAAACTAAAGAACAAACCATAGTAAACTATAGCAGTGCATATATTACCATTTGACTTCAATGTTGACATTAGAATTACAACAATATTTAGTAGAATTATATTTTAAAACTAAGCCTCCTCTAAGAATAGTTCATTACATTTCATTGGAAAAATAGTTCATTCCATTTCAAAAAAATAGTTCATTACATTGCATTGGAAATTTTGTTTCAAATTCGAAATTGACATCAACATTTGGGAAATTGACATCAACATTTGGGCATCTTCATCGTCCATGACTACATAACAATAAAAAAATAAACAAAGAAACATATTTAGCATTGTTCAAAAAAATATGAATATTACAAAGAAAAAATTCATTACCACATATTATGAGTATAAGATCAGTAAAACCCATATATGAATACCACCATTTTTTACTACTCATATTTATGTACCAAGTAAAATTACATACATTATAAATAGTACCTTTTTTTTTTTCTAAATACAGTGTTTACAAGTGTGAAAGTTACTTGAAGAAGATTTATTGTTGCATTTTATCTGCATTGTAATATTTAAGTACCAAATATACAATCATAAATTTGAAATCATTGGGCACCACAGCATGTATTCTTACAAGAAAAGTTGAACTGGAAACACATGAAATAGAGCTAATCATTATAAAAAATGGATAATAAACGGAGTAATGTTTTTCCCCAACTAACATTAGTTAAATGTAGTTAGAGGAAGTCGACATTTTTCCATGATTATTATATCCCTGCACTGAAACTATTAACTTTGATATACAGTTTACCTTTCATCAAACTTCGCAAGTTCAAATCTGGAATCAATGGGCTTTTCGGCATGTTTGTGCCAATTTCTTGAATTGATACATTATTTGGTTGATATTTTATCAAGAACCATTAAAAAAAATAAAGTTACAGTTGACTGCATGACATAATGCACTAAATATTTAATTAGATAAGCATTCATTCAATTATATAAATAAACAAAAAATAAATGTGTACATGTTAAACCCTTGACAATATCATCAAAAAATAATTGAAGTTGATAATGTAGAGCATGCCTTGGTTCATTTTGAGATGTAGATCCCTCAATATTTCTATGTTATTTTGTAGAAAGTACTTTCATTTACTTGTCCATGTTCTTCCTTAACTTTGAGCTAACTCGCCCAACCTTTTCAAATTGTGGTTTCTCCTTCCTTGAATTTCTTTCATGACTACGTCATAATTATTAGTCATAATTCTTGATGGAGACATCACAATGGAAAAAAAAATATTTGTCTCTGCACTAAATTTGATACACATCCCATCAATGCAATTATCAATTTCTTCTAAATTCTCCAACTTTGTTAGCAAAAGGTATAATATATCCATTATCTTTTTCTTGATTGATGCACATACAAATTTGATCTATCAATCTCAAAGATTGATTTGTTCAATGTCATAGTTGAAAAATTAATAGGTTGTGATAAAATAAGCACATGGTGAATGCTTGATTAGTATTCAGGCAATGGGCTCATTCTACTTTCTTTATTTAAATCAACTAAAACTCTATGACTTTCGGTAATTGGACTAGAAAAAATTTCCAACATGTTAAAGTCCAAACTGTATTCACTGGCCCGCATTTGAACTTTGAAGATATTCTTACAAACATTTCCATTCAATTCCCAATCACAACTACAAAATTAAACTCAGACCCTGTGTATGTGACATTATAACAGGTATGAGAAGTATCCTCACTTTGGCTATGAAGCATAAATTCATTTATACTCTCAGGGTCATGCAGACAATCTTCATCTTGTATTTGAATTGCTCTAAACTTGGAAAGAGTATCTTGTTTCTTACACTTTGTAGGCCTTACAACTCCTTCTTCTTTTAAATGTTGATTTTGAATATAATATAGTTCAACTTTTTTCAACAGCAGAAATATTAGCCAATACACATGTTTGTGGCAGGTTTTATTTTCCTCATATAAGTACCTATATTTTAGATGCATGTGGTAGGACTCAATTGCATTGTTCGTGGCTTGATTAAAATGTGGAAACTTCTGATAATATTTTTCCCACATATCTGGAAAAGGTAATGACTAAAAATTATTATCAACTAAAAGATAATAACTAAAAACATTCAATTACAAAGTAATAGTCATGATATGATGTTGCATAAAAATTACATATTTTATCATTAGATAGCCAAGTGGTGTCAAAATGTTTCCAAAAATGTTCCTCTTCCCTAAATTCATAAAATATTCCTGCAACATCTTTTCGTACTGACTGATCATCCTTGCACATGTGCATGATTTTACCTATAGGAAGTGACAATTACTCACAAACTTAGATATCAACCCTTTTCTTCCTTTTCATCTTGTTTTATGTGCTGAATGGGTTCCATTTTCCTATCTTTTATTCAAGAAAATACTTGAAAATTAATATTTAATGATAAATTGTTTATTTATTGTACCTAATCGAAAAATTCAATGATTACATATTACATTTGAAGCACGTTTTTTTGAGATGTCTCCTCCTGCGATGCAATTTTGTCCATTTCTTTAACCATTTCCTTGTACACCTTTTTGGACATTCCTACTGGCATATTTCTGATATCAGCTCGTTCATATTTTGAGATTTTCATAATCTTCCTAAAAATGTAACATGACAATAAAATATTTAATTTTTATATTGATATATGAAAGGAAAATATAACAAAAGTGATATTTATAAATGATATATATAAATAATTCTAGAAAAACATTTAAAGGAATATTACTTTTTAATTTCTTCTTCTTTTTTTGGTACATTTTTTCTATTAAAAGTTTGACATGCATCATTGACCAATTCTCTAGAAACTCTTCTTGTAGTTTAGATAAAATTTGGTTCTTGGAATCATTGGATTGATTTTTGTATTGTAAGTGGAAAGAATGTCTATACATTCGTTCCACTAGATCCCTAAAAATTTTGTAAAATTTCCCCCCCTTTCGTTAACCTCTAGCACCACTTCAGATGAGCTAAGGAGCAATTCATTTTCATTTGCATGTTCTATTTTTTTTCTTTTCTTAGAACAACATTCCTTTTCTAAGTTGTTGGTCCCTGTAGAACATTAAAAATATGTGAATTAATAGATTGTTTGAAACATGTTATCTAATAATTTTAAGTATATTATTAATGAAAATTAAAAAAGAAACTCATATTTGATCGATAGTATTTTCTCATTCACCTGATTCATCCTTTTGCAATTTTCCCATCAAGATTTTACGCTCTTCTGGTCTTAGATCAGAAATAATCTTATCAAGCTTCGTCATTTTGTGGCTCTGCATGATACACAATAAAAAATACATATTATTTAAACTTACATATAGTTCAAAAATAATATTTTTTGTAAAGAATTTACAAAGAACTTGCCTTTTTTTTATATATTAATGGGCTATCACTATTTTGTTAATTGATCTCTTGTCAGCCATTTCTTATCAATATGAAACATGTACCGTATCATTCATTAATGTATTTTATAAATAAATCATTAACTTTTCAGGTAAAAAAAAATATCAAGAAACCGATGTGCCTTTAATGATGTACGCACCGACGTCGGTGTGTTGTGTTCTTATAAAAGCACTGCCAAAATAGTATAAAACATTGTAAGATGCTTTATGTCAACAAGGAGCACCAGTGCATTATATGTTCTCCAGCGCACCGATTAAAATAGACAAATTAATAAAATTCCTCTACGGTTATTTTTTGTATCATATGGTGTTGTGGAGGGGGCAGTGCGGCCTATTCTTATAAATGCCCTGCACAAACAGGGGACCACCATATGGTAATCTCTGTTAACAAGGAGACCCGGTGCATTATACGTTAAATGGTGTACTGATTAACACATAAAATAAAAATTATTTTTTCCAAGCAGTACGTGTGCGGTGCACTATAATGAAGTAGCACACCGGTGCCCTATTTTACATATGGAGAACAAATTAAAAGAATTATGTTTTTAATTTATTTTTTTAAACAGTACATGTGCGATGTGCTGTGATAAGACATCACACCAGTGCGCTAGGTTACATAGGGCGCACCAATTTAAAAAAATTATTTTTTTTTAAATTCACGCAAGGGTCGAAATGGATTGGGATCTAACTATGAAATTCGTCTTGTGGATTAGATGGCATAACCCTATATATATAGAAATACAAACCCTATAAATATAAAATGAAAAGCCCTAATTCTGAAGTCACAGAAACAGGAAGATGCAAGGGTAGAAAAAAAAATGAATGGTTTAGGGCAAAATGGATTTTATTTTTTTTCTCTGAAAATGAACAGTAAATTTAAATTTTTTACTTACTACATTAAAAATACTACAGAAAATGTAAAAAAAACAATAAAATTTAATCACGAGATCGTTTGAAATTCTATTCTAGAGGGTTTGAATTACCAGATGTTTGGAATTCTAATTGACCAAATAGTTTTGTTCGAAAGTATTTCATTGCTCCACAGTGCTCTCGTGTTCTCTTGCTCAAGGTATGTCTCATGCAAAACTTCGGCTGAAATTTTTTTCAAAAATAGTGAAATAATGAAAAGAGGTTAGAGTTTAAAGAATTTTTTTATGAAATTATATTTTTGAAAATATTTTTTTGCCCATTTTTCAATTTAACACTTTTTTTCACTTCAAAAAAATAAAGTTGCATTTTTTTTATTTGCAACTTTTCGTCACCGATGCGCTAATTAATAAAACTGCACCGATGTGTCAATTAATAACATAACACCGGTGCACAGTAACTAAAACGCACTGGTGCGGTGAATTGTACATTAGCACCGATAATAATAAGTCCATTTTTAAGGCACCAAAATTACTTTTAGGTGTGTACATTAAAATTTGTTGTTGATTTTGCTCAAATGTAGGGAAAAAATATCATAATTATATCGAATGGACAATTCTTAAAAATATAGCTCGTTCCATAATATTTCTCAAAGTCCATCACGGAGTTCTCCCTATCCATCTCGAGACATAATATTTACTTCATATTTTATTTATATTTTCATTATCTAATTGAATTTACATTTTTTATCCATGTCAATCAGCTTAATAAAATTTATAATGTATACAAATTTGCAGGTTCATGCAAGTTTAGAATCAAGTTCAGATGCACAAAATATTCAAACAACTCCAAAATTTCGGAAGCTCTTATCAAGAGCAGCATACTGCAAATCGCATTTAGTAGATGAAAATGGACAGCCACTTCACCCTGCCAATTGTAACAATATTGCATCTTCTAGCCAAAATCCTGGGACAATTATGGTAATAATAATTTTTTGGTATATTAATGTAATTTTTTCAAATTCAAACCAATTAATCATGCATTTTCAATGTTCTTACCAATTAATATCATATATTTTGTACTAATCATGTTCAAATATATTTTTTGAAATTATTAGGATTCTAGTGATGATGAGTGACCTACCTACCATCTTCTGTTGTACCCCACGACAATGTCAAATCGAGAGAAGGCTAAACTAATGTTGAATGATAACAAGAATGGTTGAATCAACCACCGATTCAATTCCCACTACGTCCAGATTCACCAATTAGGAATGACTACAGCAATAGTATTTCTTCAAAAGCTAGCAATGGAGGCAAACAAATATAGGTTGGTATGGATTATTACTTAAGGGATACGACTACCATGGAGACAATGTTGTTAGATGCATTCTAAAATGATGATCAACTAGGGGATGATGCTCATATCACTGACAACTTTTTCGAAAGCCTTAAATTTGCTTCCACCACCCGTCTCTTTGGACTTGGTGGTCAATCAAAGTCTACCCAGTTGGGGACAAATATGTTATTGTAAAACTTGAAAGCAAATTTTGGCTGGTTGAATGCATGTTTCTCAAAAATTTTGAGGTAAGTTACCATAAAGTCCTCCCTTATATAATTTTTAGAAATATAATCACACAATGAACATTACAAATGGTAAATTTTATGAACGTTAATAATTATATCGACATTAATGTACATTTAATATTTTCCATGATCACCAACTACATGTTATTCAAAGATAAGGTTCTTCCAAGTCATAATGTCTTGCCCGGTAGCTACGAAGAGGAAAAGAAATTATTGAAAATGTTGGTTTTTGAGTACATACCATATCATGCATGTCCAAATTATTGTATTCTATATAGATGAGAATATGCAGACAAAGAGATATGTCTGAAATATGGACATGAGAGGTATGATAAATCAAAAAAGAAGGGTAAATCATGTGGTCCTCCTTTTAAGATATTGAGGCACATACATATAATCCCAAGGATTCAAAGGCTCTTTCTTTGCAAAGAATTAGCTATGTTGCAGGGATGGCATGCCTCACACAGAAGTGAGTTGGGAGTTATGTGAATCCCAACTGCTTCAATAGCCATAAAGCATATAAAGGATAAATGACCCGAAAAATTCAAGGATGAAGTACGAAGTCTACGACTCAGCATAGCCATGGATGGCGTCAACCCATATTCCCTCTAGAACACCAACTGTTCTGTTTGGCCTATATTATTGATTAATAAAAATATTCCCCCCATGGTTGTCTGTGAAGAATGAACATATTATGTTGGCTCTCATAGTCCCTGGTAAAAGACAAGTGAAGAATATGGATGTCTACTTAAAACCACTGGTAAATGAATTGAATGGATTATGGGATGGGATAAATGTATACGATGTATCAAGACCCATCGTAGCAAATAGGAGTTTTACATTGTATGGCATATGTTCTTACATGACATATGATTATCCAGGATTAGGATTTTTCTTTGGTAAATTACATGTTTATTCATTTGTTTATATATGTAAAAATATTCTTTCGCATATTGGTTATTTAATTCGTTGTAATGGTTCTTATCTTCATGATATTATTTAACGTGCCATGCATATAAATTATATGCAATAATCTCGCAGGTCTTGTAACAAAAGGGTATTTTGGATGTAAATGTTTTGGACCTTCTCTGAAAGCTATATGCTCTAACGACCTACAAAAGCCAGTGTATGACTACTCCAAGGTATTCCTCCCAGAAGAACACCCTTACAAAAGAGCAGCATCCGCTTTCAATGGTAAATGAGAGAGAACCCAAAGGCCTCCAATAACGACACCAACTGAATGGCTTAGAGCATATGAGAGAGAGAAGGAGAAGGAGTTCATAGAAATGTTCGACTCAAATGGGAAGCCTATGTTTGATGATCCAGAATTCTTTGACACCTATGTTGAGAAATTTCCCATTGGGATGAAAAGGAAATATATATTTTATAACCTCCCATATTGGGTGCATCTTAAGATTAATCACATATTAAATCCCACGCATACAATTGTAATTTTAATAATTTAAATTACAATTACAATTTTATAATTTCACATACAATTACAATTACAATTTTAGAATTTTACATAAAATTACAATTTTACAATTACAATCATTTCATATTAATACAACTAAAATTTTACAAATATTTTACATACAATTACAATTACAATTTCAATTTGACATACAATTACAATTACAATTATAATTGCAATTTTACAATTTTACATATATATAATTACAATTACAATTATTTCACAATAAATTAAATATTACAATTACAATTAAAATTTTACAAATATTTACATACAATTACAATTACAATTTTACAATTTTACATACAATTAAAATTAAAATTCCAATTACAATCATGACATAATATTTAATAAATTTCATGATTTAATATTAAATTAAATAAACATCACGATCATGATAACCATCGTACAAACATCATATTTGACTAAAAAACACATTCAAATTCGCTAATATCATCCAATCATCGTGATCATGATCATCTAACAAAACACAATTAGCATTGTATAACATCATCACAACACAAACATCAAATATACATCTCATGTTAAATAACTTCTACCACATACACATTTATCTACAAGCTGCACATTAAATTAACATATCTAACATGACCTAACAATATACACATCATGATGATGCCAACATGTAAATTAAGTACAACTGCAAC
Organism: Pinus albicaulis; assembly: GCA_034641835.2. NCBI lineage: Eukaryota > Viridiplantae > Streptophyta > Pinopsida > Pinales > Pinaceae > Pinus > Pinus albicaulis. The sequence continues at coordinate 717,033,312 of CM076569.1, forward strand.
ATGAACATAAAATACATGGACTATATATATATATATATATATATATATATATATATATATATATATATATATATATAATGTCAAAAATATACAACTGTAATATAAATGTCAAATATCTGTTGGTAGTACATCATCAATAGTAGTACTAGTCGAGGCATGCTCAGTCAATGGTGCAGCCTCGACAAGCTCAGATAGATGTCGATCATCACATGCCTACTGATCTGGTGGTGCCTCATGTTGATCAAGATCAACTATCGATTGCTCATGATGACTCAACATGGATGGTCCAGTATGCTCATGATCATGAGTACTGCTAGATGTTGGAGGCTACTGATCATGATGACTCGATGTGGATGGTCTAGTCTACTCATGATCATGAATGTTGGATGCTGCAAGCTGAGAAGGCTGACTCGACATGGATAGTCGAGCCTGCTGATCATGATCATGATTGTCGATTGATGCTGTAGGCTGCTCATCTATGACGCGAGGTGAACAATGATCACTCCCATGATCGTGATCATCAGATGATGTGTCGTTGCTCGATTTTCGACGTACTGTGTCACGACCATACCTACGTCGAAGGGCCCTCCTCAACCACATCACTAAGCTGGTATCTCCTACGACATGTTTCATCAGGGTGAACATGTCACGTGGCATTGCTCTCCACATCTCTACCATCCTAGAATCAACTTGTATCTCTCTCATAATGGCGGGCCTGACTCCCCCCTCCACAAGTAGTGCACAAATTTGGTTACCCAACTCCATCCTAAATCTAGTGTCAAGCCTATGACTCGCAACACTAGTCGGTACCTACGCAAGATGAGGACCAGGTCTATCTGCACCGGCCTGATCCTCGGCATCTATCATCTCCTGATCGTCATCAAGATCTACATATGGATCATTTGGTGGCGGTGGCATCTCCCTTTAGGGAATTTTGAGGGTCTAAAATGGGCCTCCTAAGGGAAAATGTACAACCAAAATAAACTTTGTAAGAACCAATAGGATTCAAGATGATGATGTCAACCATGGGGGGATGATTCACCATTTTTAAGTAAGGGTAAAGAATTAAAAAATAATAAAATAATAAAACTACTTTTTCAAACTTATCTCCCCAAAGGTTTTTACTCAAATTTCAGCGAGTACTCGTTGGATGCAAAATTTAATTCATCATCCAAGAAGTACCCACCATGTTACATACTTTCTATGGACCCTACTACGTGAAAAATGAGAAATACGTGAAAAACGTGATTGCAATCACGTTATAATTTTTCGTGTAGTAGGGTCCCATCAAAATGAACATGGGCCTCATGATTGAGGAATTAAATTGTGCATCAATAATTTCTCCCTCTAAATTTGAGTAAAAACTTGGAAGATAAGTTGAAAACATGAGTTGAAAAGTAGTTTTTCTTTTTTTCTTCTAAAATTTGATGATTTATACGAATCTTATTTGATTTTTCCACTATTATTTTATAATTTCCTTAGGAGGCCCATTTAGACCTCAAATTCCCCTAATGCATCGCCATCAAATGACCCAATGTATGCAAAAGATATATAAGTACACAACAATATTTAGACAATTTCATTAAGCAATTTAATAAAAACAAGATAAAGAACATGTTAGAATAAATTTAAAGAAAACAATAATATTACCTCTATCATCAAGTGACTCATCATCTATGAAGGATGTTGTCACACCCTCACCAATCCAAACTGACATACATACATGGGACGAGAACGAAGGATGCTCATTGACAACGGCTAGCAACTCAAGTGCAGCAACTGCGATGCTCACGGAAAACTCTAGGCTACACTTCTCTTGGGTATGTTTGTCCACATATGCATGCAGCCTGGCAGCATCGGCCTACAAAATACAAAAAAAAAGTAGGCCTCGATACATGGAAACCTCTCAAAAAATAAACAAAATAGCTCTAATTCAAAAATTAATTTCATACTCCCTTGTGCACAGGCACAACATTTATATAAAGTTGTACGGGCTTGTTGCAAAAAAATAGCGAGACCACCTCACAAGTCATGGCGCACCGCGTAATATTAAAGTCCAAAATAAAATAGAAGCGAGAAACTAATGTTTCCCGTCGGCCCCGTGTGTGAGTGGAATGGTCTAAATCAGTGAGTAGAAGGCACCTCACCTCCTCTGCACCAAATGACAATACGTAAGTGACACGAACTTGACAATCTGTAGGAGAAAATATATACGCGCTAATGTATCTCTAAGAGTACACCAATGGAAAGCTCTCCCTGCACAAATCCAACGGGGACCTCACAGGAACAAGGGAAAATCCACCCCTCTCCTCAATAGGCCCGATGACCAAATATATTTCCTCCTCGGTGGGGGCGTGCCACTGAATGGGAACAACCCGGAAAGCACCGTCGATGGGCATTCCCACCAGTGGATAAGTTGTCAAAAACCCACCATGGCCCTTTAGGGATATGACCTCCTCACAAAACTTGATGAGGCCCTGTCTCCCTTAGGAGTAATTAGGTGGTTTTACATAATAAAGCAGTGCCTGTCTCTCTCCCTCTCGTGCCTCCCACGGGCGAACCACGTTATACTGGCGGTCACTGTTGTTGTTGTTGTCCCCTCTCTTCTCTCCATTGATGTCATTAAATGATTGAAATGTTAAATACAATTTTTTTATTAAATGAGACTTGTATTTAGGAATATATATAAATTTTTTGAAAAAATATAATTCGGTTTGCCTGAAAAACGAACGTAGGTAATGGTGCATCTGTTTTGTCACCGCAGATGCGGTGCAGAGGTACAACGCCTTGCAAATCATGACTTGTCCTATCTCAAGCGGTGCATTGAATAAACGCACCGCCAAACATTAGCTAGTATTCGACGGTGCGGTCGTTTAACCCATCACACCGTTGATTATATGAATAAATTCGGGAGCGAGTGCGTAACGAAGTATCACCACTACTTCAAGGCGAGATAGTTTCATCGACGCAACGCCCCTCCCCAGCATTGTTACATGGTCGATGTTGCGGTTGTATAATCGGCCGCACTAGTAAATATAATAACGATATCGAAGGCGATGTGCGCTTAAAACTATACGCCCCGAGAGGCATATAATTTAGGAGGTACCATCGACCTCCTGACATCACTACATAGTCAACGGTGCGTTCGTTCCCTTTGACCACACCGTTTACTATGTCCCGATTCGGGAGGGCGGTGTCTTTGAAAAAATACCCGCCCTAGGGGAAACATATTTTGTTAACATAGCATTTCACCGCAATTCGACACTTGGTCAACGGTGCGATCGAGTAACCGACCACACCGAAATTTTTTTAATTCTAAAAATCATGGTGCATTGTTCAATAGCCTAGAACTAGTGTGGATATCAATAGCACGGTCGTGGTGCGACCTATAAATTTAGAGCGACACCACGAACACAGTAGCGGAACGAATGGCTCGAGCACCTTTGCGCGGGATTTTTTATTTTATTATTAGTGAATTTTAAGGTATTTTAGAAAACTAATCCACTAAAAGGTCTAATTATGAAAAAACAAGTAAAATACATGTATTTGGCCATCGAGGAGGGCATATTAGTTGTAGAATTTGTAAAACTAAATTTTCCCACCATTTTGCAAAATTTGAAATGGATATGGTGGGCGATGGACGTAGCAGTCTCGTGTAATGGGAGCACGGATGGTAGGGTGCCTCGGACAAGGTGGGAATTTGCAATGGTGCTTGAGAGCTCTAAAGCACTAAAAATTGAAAAATGCGGATTTTTGGCCATAATTTTGTTTTATTTATTTTTTGTTTCGATCGTTGGTTTTGAGGCACACCAGTGGTTTCTTCCAACCATGTACTTAGGGTTGTTTCAATTTTGGTGCGGGGTTTTAGGACACTCGGTGTTGAATATGTGTAGAGCACGGTGCAGCTAGGTAATGAGACACACGGCGAGGCCTGCAGGGCGCACGGTGTCTCGGTGTGCCAATTTTTAGTAAGCATCGTGCTTTCTCTAGTCGAACATACTAGTGCGGTTTACGATGACACGAAAAAAAAAAAAAAAAAAAAGCTTATCCGCAAAAGTCTCCACTGTGACCTCCCTCTGACAAAGTACGCACAAAACGGACGTCTAGCCCTATTTTATAATGGGTTCTCCAAAATAATGCTAAATGGTATTTTCCTTTTAGTGATATTTGCATAGATACGAGGCAAGCATATATTCTTTGCGAGAGGCTAAGAGAAAAGAAAACAAAAATACCAAAGTTATTTGAGGTGTAATAGTCCAAGGTCTCACAAGAAGAAGTCAAAGAAAATTCATTGAGCGGGAAGAGCTCTAAGAGATCATTAATTCTTGTTTCCTTCCGATTATAAATATTCATTGTTGAAGTTAACATAGATATTAGAAATTGAGTAATGTTTTGCTTTCCTTGTGAGCATATAAATCGTCTTTTGGAGCAACAAATTCATAAATTTAGAATAGAATAGTATAGAATCAATACAATCCATTAATTTTACCATCACCTTAAAGTTGAATAAATACTATGTTGAGCTAGTTTTGAAGAAATATTAAGACCTTTAGTGGAAGACTACTTTTGATCATCTTTCCTGGAGTACTCCTAATCATTCGTTGAAGCATATTTGAAGTATTTTTTTGGTAGACTTTAAAGATTCTTTGGAAAATTTACTCGACACACTCGAACATCTTGAAGATAAGTTGTAGCAAGCTTTGAAAGTTTTGTTTAATAATAATTGAAGAATAATTTGAGAACACTCTAAAACATCGATTACAAGACACTATTAAGAACAATCAAAATTCTTTGTAGCATTCTTTAAGTTTATTTTGGAAGTTAACTAGAAGACAAACTTGAAGTGAACTTTAGATCCCTCTTTGTTACTGAGACACAGGAACATTAGAGATATGTTGTTGAAACAGGAAGATATGTTTGACAAAATCATGGTTTGGAGGTGATTTGAAATTTCCATGAAAATCCTATTGAAGCATCCATGTAGATGTTGTTGGGGTTCCCTTGTAGCGACGGAGACTTGAAGACTTCTTGTTGAGAAGCAGAGACTTGGAGCACTTACCTTTTTGTGAAATATTGAAGCCATGTGAGACTGGTGTATTATTTGAAGAATTTTTTGTGCTTGATTCTAAGAAAAAATATTGGGTAATCATTTGTTAATTTAATTATTATTCCTAAATTGCTACATTATTGTCCAATTTAGGTTAAATGAAAATTTGACAGTATGAAACACTATGTACCAAGATAACCTATCTGTTACTTTTTTTGTCGTTTTGTTTTTTTCTTTTGTATTGGTTGGGTTTCTGGCAGAAAATTCTGAAAGTAGTATGGTTGTGATTGTTCAAGGCAATGATGTCCTTTTATAATGATTTACCAAACTTTCAAACTTCAAAAGGATTTTGAAACATACAATGAGAAAATTGGTTCTAAAAGGAAATGAAAATGTGCTACTATCCTAGTTAAACAAACGGTGAACTATTGATCATGAAAACCATTACCCTTCTTCTTTGTCTAAACACAAAAAAGCATTACTCAAAGAAAATATTGCAAGTAAAGTAAGAAACTAAAATCAAATTACATCAACTCATATTCGACCCCTCACCATTAGTCTCGCTATGCCGGCTTTGGGAGGTAATCATAAACAACTTGAGCAATCTGATATCTAAATTTGCAGAAAAGTAAACTAATATCAAATTATACACTCATACTTCAATCCCTCACCATTAGTCCCGCTATGGCTTTGAGAGTGGCCCGAAAATTATATGAACAATTTAATACTCTATCTTGCAGAAAATAAACTAATATCAAACTATACATTCCTTAGCAGTCCCTCACCATTAGTCTCGCTATAGCTTCAAATGAAAATGACTTGATTTAATATCACTTCACAGAAAAGTAAACTAATATCAAACTATACCTCATACTTTAATCCCTCACCATTAGTCTCGCTATGGCTTTCGGAGGTAACTGAAAATGACATAGACAGTTTAATATCTAATTTAACTACTCAAAGCAAATCATCTTGAAGACTGAAATAAACAAAACAATGTTGGAATTAAACAAAAGAACTAGAAAAAGAAATCAGCGAAGGACAATATTGATTCCATGTCATTAGTCATTATAAAAAGATGTGAAAATGCTAGGGTATTGTAATGCGAAACAAGAACAACGATCAGTTAGCAATGACAACATAAAACATAAAATATTATGGATAGAAGTAAAATATAAAACATGAAAGATTATGGGCGAGGAGATGAAATGTAAATACCATGAAATATGTAATGTATATACATGTGAATGACTATAGCACAATGAACATAAATAAATGAAGCATGAAACTATACGGTAGTACACAAAACCTCCCGGCGTGTGCGGGGGCCCTGCGCACGGACCTCGAGGCCCCGGCTGAATCAATTACGCTTTTGAACAAAGCCTTCTCATATATTAAAATGCGGTCGGAGAAATGTCACGGCCTGATAGCAACGCAATTACATTACGAACTACATAAGATCTAACTATTATGCGTATGAGCATTATTTATAACGAGAGGGAGATATAACTAATTCCCTAAAGTCTGTATTTGGTAGAAGACACGTGAACCATCACGTCCCGAGAGATCTAACATCATGGCATTGTGAGGATTAAATCTATGGAAGTGGATGTTGGATTCGGCTGTAGCCAGATTTACGGTGTTAGTGTGTCTCTCGTGTTTGAAAACGTGTACAAATCTCCGTAGTGAGAAGCAATTCATCATAGTGGGACTCTCTGATTGACCACCACGGCACCTTGTTGACCTTCTTAGATGAATTGATGAGCCGATAGGACATGATCCATGTCCACGTCCGGCTGAACTTGCCCATGTGGCCCGATTTTCTGAAGACACACCCAACGCAGACTTTGACAGAACCATTGCGGAAAGTTGCGACGTTCTCGGAAAGTGACAAGATTCCGCATTCTAAATGGGCAAAATTCTAAATCAAACAACGGACACAAACATAGTTAAAAACCATTTTAAAAGCTCTTTTACAATTAATATGCAATGATATTGGTGGCCCAGAAGAGTCCGGAGTGAATGAAAAAGGTTTGGAAAGGTGTATAAGAAAGATGCGGTTGAGACTCAACATACCCCCTTTGTGAAGGTGTTGCATGTCCTGTGCAACCGAAGTGGATAATCCTTCTTGATTCATATGCCTTGACACTTCAACCGGTACATCCGGTCCTCTCCTCCTCTTCCTTAGTCTTGCTAACATCACAGGCTTCTTCATGGCTTTTTGAATTTGATATTAACCAATGCTCTACTTAACCACGGCATTTCTTCTTCAATTTCTGTTCTTGCCATAGTCCCAGAGATGTGGCATGGTATTGTCATGAATGATCTTGTCCGGTTTTCTTTGTTCCTTCAGTACCTCATTTTCATTTTTAATGTGTATTTAAAACCTCAATTCAAAGACTTCTTGTTTCAATGATTGGACAAGATCTTCCTTTCTTGTGTGAGGTGAGTGGATGAAGTCTTGCGGGACTCGTGGCTGCCCTTTCTAAAGATTCTATATAATGTGCCTTTACTACTTTGGGTCTATCTCGAGTGTCGTTTTTATTAATTTGTCCCCAAAATGTCGTGGAGAAATTAGCTTCCAAAATACGGTGAAAAGGGCTCATGTCAACGTACGGTGAGAATGAGATGGACTATGTTCAATATCGGCGAGAATGAAATGAACTATGTTCGATGTCCCGGCCCAAAGTGGAATGGACTATGGCCGAGTGGGTATTCGAGATGTTTCTTCTCCCAAATCAATAAAATGGGGTCCTTTCGTTTGTGTTTTCCTCAACTTCCCCTTTAAGTACGGAACTTCTTCTTACACTGCTTGTGGACCACTATCTTTTCCTTTTGTTTTTCTTTTCCCCTCTTTTGGCCATGAATGTTGATTGTTCCTGAAGATGAACTAGTCTCTCAGATAACACTTGATGATCTTCTTCGGAGGAAGGGGTTTGATGCATACTCAACTATTAATTTTCTCTCTTTTGATGTTATTGACTTTTTACCTTTGGTTTCTTCCTTCCTCTTCTTTGGCAGGTCTCTCCCTTCTCCACTATTTCTTTCAATTGTAGTAGTAGGATTGCTTTGAGTTTCATCATTTGTTCTCTTCCTCCTACTCCTTCTTGATGTCTTACTTGTCGAAATTTCTTGGGGTTCTTCAAAGAAATTTCTAATCAAAAATTGTTCCCATGTGTCCTTTTTCTCTTTTCTTTGACATTTTTCAATCGAAATTTTCACAAGACCATGGTGATACAAATGTGGCTCCACGTCCCCTAAATGTGAACGGTCTAAACATCTTCTTCAAACAATACAATAAAAAGTATGGCGATTGAGGTACGGTTGTCTGAAAATTCATCGACAGCACGGAGTACCAGTACACTGTACATAGATTGACGACCTCACGGTGATAAATTTTTGAATACTTCATGACAAAGTAACCCACTCCTCTTTTAAAGCATGAACGGGGAATTCCCTTTTTAAAAATAGTTACATCCATACACGGGTTACGGGGGATCATTCTCCGAGGCTTCATCACTAATGCTTTTGTTCTTGAACCATCGTTCACCTTCTTGAGGAAGTTGTGGCAGTGCTATGGATGCCTCATTCCATAGTAATTTAAAGGTCCCCAATCTCTACCTCCAGGCCATTGAAAGACCTTGCAAAGCTTTTGTCACCTCTTTATGGTAGCTGCTTTTGGGTGAGCAGAAGCCACTTTGCCTTTTGATAAATCTCGACTTGCGGGTATCCTTCCATGAATTTAGGTCCTTCGGTTACTGTTCTCAACAAGCGGCCCATCACTTCTTTGCTATTTTAAAACTTTATGCTGCGTGAGGAGGGTTCAACGGAGGTAAGACGGCTAAATGAGTGGAAATGAGCACGATGACTGTAGGCGGATATCGAGAGAATGGGTATACGGTGTAGCGTAATAGAGAACAAATGGGGTGAAGTGAAACGAGAGAAGGGTTACGTGACTGGATGATATTGGGTATGTGTTGATATCAATAGAACAATAGAGGGTATAACATCCGGCAATGTTTTAAAGTTGAAAATTAGTTGCGGGAAGTAAATGTAAAGCATGTTTAACTTACAATGGCTACGGATTTCATGCGGGTGAAAAATAGTAGTCAAATCAACCACGTTTCTTCATCACGGGTGGAGTATCGGAGTATAGGTGAAGATCGAGAGGCTCGATTATGGACCGTTTGAAAATGAATTCAAGGATTATGAAGTGACGGATCATATAGAGAGATCGTGGAATGGTTACGGAGTTTTCAACCACAATCATTTGCCATAATGGAGCTATGGTTCCTGCTAGCAATAATGTGTTTTAAATGCTATTTCCCAAAGAAATAAAGTTACTCATACCTTGGAATTCTTGCCATTTTCCTTGGTCTTCAATTGCTTCTCATTTGATCATCTTGGATACTGTCTTCATAATATGTCTTCATGCATTTGATTTTATGATTGTGAAAATACATTTAATTGTACATTCTTGCAAGCAATTAATTATTGCGAGGATACATACATTGCGGCCAGTGTCGAAGTGGAAACAAATGTCGGTACGGAAAACGTACGGCTATTATTTGGGTGAATGGAAATAGATGGATGATAGCGGCCCGAATGAAAATGGTCATGAAAAAAATGAAATGTAATGAAGTGAAATGGAATAAAGTGGAGTGAAATGAAGTGGAATGGAATGGAATAGTGTGAAATGAAGTGGAATGAAGTGGATGGTCACAAAACTTGTGTAAATGAAGAGGGAATTTTTTGGAAAATATAGATTATTCAGTGTCTGATTTCACTGAAAACACGTATAAGATTATCAATATTGATTGGTTTTCAGGCTTATACAACAATTTTTTTATTTATTTTTTATTTTTAAGCGAAAGAACAAAGGCTAAGGCTGAGTGGAGAAGAAGATTCTTATGCCGGCTGATTGCATAATTTTCTTGAAACATTTTATTAAATTCACTCTTTTGAGGTGGCCTGATAGACTTTTAATCTGTGGCCATTCACAGCAGGGATTTAGAAATTCATCGATAGTCCCCAGATTCCCTTCTGCTCCATACTGAATGTTGTCAATCCTCATATGGCCCAAGCCAATATGAGTGAAATTTTCCTTTCAAATGTTCAACTTGGAATCAAAATAATGACACCCAATCTCCTTCTTGAAACTTCTTCTCTTTGATGTATTTGTCATGCCATTTATCTCTTTGATATTGAACTAGATGGGGTTCTTAGAATTGCCTCTTGTACAGTCTCATCTAGCTCATTCATTGCTCCATTGTGCTTTTGAGCTTGGGTAAATCCATCCCAAACCGAACTACTATCTTGAAGGTCTTGACTTGGAACTCAATGGGAAGCGGGACTTCTTTCCCATAAACAAGTTCATAGGGAGAATTTCTGTTGTATTTCTCCATGTAGTTCTGTGGTACAGGCTTTAGAAAGCCTTTCTACCCAATCTCTTATATGTAGATGAACATTTTTGGTGATGATACTTTCGAGAACTTTTGTTTGTAGACTCCACTTGACCATTTGCTTGCGGATGGTAAGGAGTAGATCTTCTATGCTTGATTTTGTATTCTTCTCTGACTTCTCCCACCAAGTTGGATGTGAATTGCTTCCTTGATCTTTGTCACAATTTCTCTTGCAGAACACCAGCTGAGTAAATATCCTCATAAAGAAAATTAACAACTAAATTTTCAATAGCAGTTCTTATTCTCTTTGGCTTCTACCCATTGTGTATAATTAGTACAAACCAGTATATACTTGCATAGATGGTGGATTAATGAAGGTCAATGAAATCTGTTACATTTTCAAGGGTTCGATAGTGTTTGTGTTTGCAATGGCATTTCATTTGAAAGGGTAGGTTTCCCTACTCTTTGGCGGTATCACCTTTTGACATATTGTTTTGCATCTTTGAAGAGGAAGGCTAATAATATCTAAAGAGAGGATTTTATAGGCTTTCCTTTTGTTTACAAAGTGTCGCGCATGGTTCATCATGACATGCCTTAAGAATATCGGGCATTTCATCTTCCATGACACATCTTACAGTCTGATTGTACAATTTTGAACAATTTGTTAGAAATGCATGAATATTTTGAACTCTCTGAATAATTTTCTTTTTTCACTTGGAAAAAAATGTGATTTCCTATCAACAGAAGAAAATATTAGCAACTACGCATACCAAGGAGTCTTAATAATTCATGAAAAACAAAGTATTCATTAAGAAACTTATCCTCTACGGAAAAATCTTCTTTAAAGTCTGAATCTAGACAAGAAATCATCTCTCGTATTTCTTTCTGGTCTATCCAACACGGTAATATTGAATTCTTGCAAAAGTAAGAGCCATATTGTCACTCTTCCATTAGGAACAGGTTTGTTCATTAGATATCTGGGTACGGAATGAGTCGGTATGAATAAAAGTTTCATAGCTGAACATATAATAAACTTATTGATTGCATGAACAACGTATACAAACTCTTTTTTCGATCACAGTGGTTCAACTCGGTAGAGTCAAATTTTCTTGGTATAATAAATGGCATAAGGGACTAAATCTTTTTGACCCAACACGGCTCCCAGGCTGTCTAACAAGCCATCTATAGAAATATGGAAAGGGAGTTTCCAATTTGGTCCTCTCAAGATAGGTGCTTAGGATATTTGTTTTCAAGTTTCAAAGGGCGATTGACAATCGGGATCATTTAAATTCCATGAGTCTTTTGTAAGAAATTTGAAGAGTGGAGATGCTATTTTAGTGAAGTTTTTCTATAAATCTTCTATAGTAACCGATAAATCTAGAAAACTTAACATCTCTTTGAAAATTTGGAATAGGCAACTTGGAGATGACTTCAACTTTTTGATCTATCAACTTTAATCCCATTTCTGAAATATGATGCCCAAAAACAATACCTTCATTAAACATCTATAAAGCATTTTCATGGCTTAATGAAGGTTTGCTTCTTTACATCTTATAAGGACTTTTTTCCAAATTTTCTAATGCCTCTTCAAATGAATTACCATAAAAGTTTGTAAAATCATCCATATAAACCTCTACACAATCATGGATTAGATGGAAAAAATTCCTAAAAATGTTGCTCTTTGGAATGTTGCGGGTGCATTACATAACCCAAAAGGAAGTACTCGATGAGCAAAGTTCCCCATGGACGGTGAATGTGGTCTTATCTTGATCTTCGAGTGCTACACGAATTTGATTATGTACTAAAACCATCAAGGAATGAAAATACTTTTGCTAATGTATCCTTTGATCGATAAAAAACCAAAAGGAAAGTGATCCTTAGAAGTTGCTTTGTTCAATTCCCTATAATCAATGCATACCCTCCATTTACACCATTCTTTTTAGGTACTATAACCAAGGGAAAACCCATCGGCTGTAAAGCGATTGGATAAATAGGTTACATTGAGTAATTTTTGGAGCTCTTCTTTCACTATCTCCTAAGATTTGGATTCATCTTTCTTTGAGGTTGTACGATTGGTCTCTTGTTTTCCTCAATATAGATATGATGAATGCAGGTCTTCAGAATCAACCTTTCATGTCGGTATACTCCCATGTGGAAATGCGGTAGAATGTTTTTGCAAAGATTTTGGTTAGTTTTCTGTTGTGACTTTTCAAATTTTTGTTTGATATTCAATGTTTTTCCTGGAAAAATCTAAATGGTGAACTACCAAAATGTTCCATAGAGTAAAGAGACATTTGTCTTGATGATAAATATTCTATGTCAAATTCCAATTTGGTAATAATAGGGTCATATTAGAAGATGTATCTGAAATTTTCTAATGTGTTCGAAATTTGACTATCCTCTTGATTTCGAGAAATGGTGAGAACGGATTTGTATATCCTCCTCATCATCGACCGATGCATTGTCTCCTATGCAGCAGAGATTGCTTTTTCTTTGGGAGGATACAAATTGAATTTCTTTGTCGAATTACTACATTAGAAATGTACATATCCCGGATCTACAATGACCAAACATCCCATTTGTGAAAGCTGTGAGAGTCTTCCTAAGATAAGTGGATGTCCTCCTAGATGCTCTTGGGAGTCAAAATCATAAAATCTCTTGGATATTCCCAAGAATCTAAGGGGCGGAAAGTATCTTCTAATGCACCATACGGATTTAATAATTGATCGATACGCAAATTCTACGATTAAAGTAGGTGTAAAAAGAGTTAGGAAGTTTTAAGAGTGGTCCATGGTCTGTCTACTCATAATGTTGATAGCAGCCCTAAGTCAATCAATGTGTTTGGAATTTCTATCCCATTTATATGTGTCTTGACAATTGGACTTCTGGATCTACATACTTGCATGGTAATTTTTCCCATCATGATATCTGCAATTTTTCCCACGGGTGGATTCTTCTTGTATCTTTTAGTTTCCTTCTGGTCTTTTGAAACTCAACTCTTTTATTGTTTTTGCTAGAATAGGAATCTCTCGAATGGCTTGTAGCAAGGGAATATTGATACAAACATTCTTTAATTCATCTAGAAAATCATAGTTAGGCAACAAGATTTGTTTTTCCACCCCTTGTCAATTTGTAATCTTTCGGGGAAAAGGTGGTGTAGATGAGTACGAGTTGCTCAACTATAAGAGTTGTGGGTGTTAACTTTTCTTTCTCTTTTTGAATGTTGAGTTTTGAAGAGATGCTTCCTCTGAACTTTTATTGTGCCAGAAAGTCCTCCTGGAGGTATCTTGCTCTTGTTGTATCTATAGAAGGTTTTCTAAAATTCTACCAGGATACGAGTTGTACATCATTGAGAGGAACAATCATATAGGTAGGGAAATTGTTGTCCTTCTATCATGTAAGTATTCGAGGATTTTTTTATTGTTAGGATTTGGTAATGGGTAATTTCCGGAAGTTGATTTGTCTTTTTGTTGGTATGGAAGCATGAGCTGAGGATTTGGATTTCTTTGAGAAGGTTGTTGTGGAAATGGCAATGAAAGTTGTGGATTTGAGTTTAAGTTGTGGAGCTTGTTGATTTTGAAAATATGGAGGATATTGATAAAATTGAGCAAATCTCCCATAAGGATTTTGCATCCCCTTGTACCCATAGGCTGATATGGATTTTGATGTTGGGGCCAAGGTTGTTGCCAGAGGATTCCAATTTGGTGGGGTTTGAAGATTCATGGGGTTGTTAAACCCTTGAGTTTGTTGTCACACCGCAGGTCTTCTTGCAACAAAGCGAGAGAGATTCTGCGAATTTGGGTCTTCTTGAAAACTGACTTTGATCCCGAGGATTGAAGGACAATCCTTGATCTCATGATTCTACGAGAAAAATTATACATGCTACAAATTTTGCATCCAAGGGACATTCCCTTAAAGCATGTTTCTTCTACATTTGGACAGATATACAGAGGCATCTGTTACACTTCTGCTGTTTTGGATCTTAAGGGTGTCTAGTTGTTCACTAAGGCTCCCTAATATATCGATTTTGAATTCATCAAACATATTGCCAATCTCTGCCCTGCCAGTCCGGTTGCGGTTGTTATCACACGATAAGAGAAGGATCCCTGAGCCCTTTTCTGTTTTAGATTTTCCTCTTGAGAGATGGACACATGGATTACCGTATGTCACGAAGTGAAGTTGAGAAATGTCTCCCTTTCCCCATCATGTTTAAAATATCTGTCCATTCATCTCTAATGGCTTTTAATATGAGGGATTTTCAAAGTTTCATCATCTAAGTTGCTCATCTTTGCTCTTTTAAGTTGTATTGAAATCTTTCAAGTAAATCTTCCAAATTTTCATATTCTTTGCATCTATTTTGAATACCTCATCCTTGTGATTGGTGGGCATACAATAGTCCAAGTATCTATCCAAAAATGTTTGTTTCATATCATTCCAAGTCCTAATAGATTGAGTGGCTAATCCCATGAACCATTTCAAAGCGGCTCCTTCAATGTTGAAGGAAACGAGTTTGAGTTTTGAGAGTCTTCCATATAGTCATAGGTTAGAAGCTGCGACTTCAAACTCAAGCAGAAATGTTTCGGGAGGATCCTCACTTGTGATCCATAAAAGTTGGGGAGGACAGATGGTGAGATGTTTTTCATTTGTTGTATGAGTTTCCTCTTCAACTATAGAAGTCAAACGAGGTTGTCTCCTTCCCTATTCTTCCATTATTACCTTCACCATTGTTGTCTCCATTGTTTCCTCCTCCTCTACCTCTACCTCTACCTCCAAATCATCGTATTTCCTCTTGCCATGATAGTTTCTTTAGATTCCTCAAATTCCTGCGGATTTCTTTTATCGAGGAGGATGAAGGGAGTCTTTTCCTTTTCTTCTTGGATAGTTCTACTTCTTTGATTACAAGATACTCTCCTGTGGGGAAGTAAAAGAAAGGATCCTTTTCTAAATGAGATTTAGTAGGTGGTATGGGGAGAATCCTCTAATTCGGTTGTTCATGAATTCAAGAATCTTAAGGCTAGGGGCGGATGGTGGTGAATCTTGTCATGCCTTGAAGAAGATGGAGTTGTGAAAATCGAACTTTTGGCTTTAGTATAAACCTTCCTAGAATCTCTCTTACTCTATGCATGTCATTTTTTATTTTTATTTTTTAAGTTGGGCTAATAATTCTCTTTACGTCTTCCGGGTCACACTAGGTGCAAAGAAGGCATACTTAGAAATTACTGAACCAATAACTCTCTTTTCGATCCTTGAGGTCACACTGGGTGCAAGAGAAGCATACTTCAAGAAGTTATCAAGTTTTCCCTTCTTTTTATTGTTTTTTTTTAAGAAATTGGCTACCTAGTTACACTTCCCGGAAAACGGCACCAAAATTTTGGTCAATTTAGTGTGTCCTAAATTGCTACATTAATTTTTCAATCGGGATTCGTAAAAAGGCCCCGGCAGAGTGTGGCGCACTATATGTGCAAGATAACCTATCTCTTACTTTTTGTCGTTTTTTCTTTTTTTTCTTTTTATATCGGTTGGTTTCCTAATGAAAATTCTAAAAGACAAGTATGGTTATGATTGTTCAAGGCAATGATGTAGTACTTTATAATGATTTATAAAACTTTCAAACTTCAAAAGGATTTTAAACATACAATGAGAAAATTAGTTCCCTAAAATGGAAATGAAAATGTATACTATCCTAGTTAAACAAACGTTGAACTATTGATCACTTAAAAACCATTACCCTTGCTGTTGTCCTAAACACAAAAGAAAGCGTACTCAAAGAAAAGATTGCAAGTAAAGTAAAAACTAAAATCAAATTACATCAAGTCATATTCGACCCCTCACCATTAGTCTCGCTATGTTTCGGAGGTAATCATAAACAACTTGAGCAATGCGATATCTAAATTTGCATAAAAGTAAACTAATATCAAATTATACACTCATACTTCAATCCCCTCACCATTAGTCCCGCTATGGCTTTTCGGAGGTAACTGAAAAGTGTATGAACAATTTAATATCTATCTTGCAGAAAAGTAATAATATCAAACTATACATTCATACTTCAAACCCTCACCATTAGTCTCGCTATGGCTTCGGAAATGTGAAAATGACATGAAACGAGTTTAATATCTAACTGAGAAAAAGTAAACTAATATCAAACTATACACTCATACTTCAATCCCTCACCATTATTCTAGCTATGGCTTTGGAGGTAATGAAAATGACATGAACGAGTTTAATATCTAGTCTAACTACTCAAAGCAAATGTGTACAAAATGCAAATAAATAACAAAACAATCTTTAGAGTCTTTAAACAAAATAAGAAAGAAATCAGCGAAGGACAATATTGATTCCATGTCATTAGTAATTATAAAAATATGTGTGCAAATGCTGGTGTTATAAATACGGAAACAAGAACAACGATCAGTTAACTGCTTGACATAAAACATAAAAGATTATGGATAGAAGTAAAATATAAAACATGAAAGATTATGGACGGAGAGATGAAATGTAAATGCCATGAAAGATGTAATGTATATACACGTGAATGACTATAGCACAATGAACATAAAGAAATGAAGCATGAAACTATACGATGATACACAAAACCTCGGCGTGTGCGAGGGCCCTGCGAGACCTCGAGAGCGGCTGACTTAGATACGAATTACGCTTTTGAACAAAAGCCTTCTCATATATTAAAATGCGGTCAGAGAAATGTCACAGCACAATGGCAACGCAATTACATTACAGAGCTACATAAGATCTAACTATTATGCGTATGAGAACGCATTATTTATAACAGAGGGAGATATAACTAATTCCCTAAAGTCTGCGCTGGTAGAAGACACGTGAACCATCACGTCCAGAGATCTAGCATCATGGCCGCCGTGAGGATTAAATCTATGGAGAGTGGATGTTGGATTCAGCTTATGAAGCCGTTTACAGGTGTTGATGTGTCTCTCGTGTTTTAGAAACAGCCACGCAAATCTCCACGTGATGAGAAACAGAGTTCTGTCACCGTGGGACTCTACGGTTGACCACCACTTGGCCACCTTTGACCACAACCTTCTTAGATGAATTTGACCGAGCCAATAGGACACAATCCATGTCCACGTCATTTTGAACTTGCCCATGTGGCCCGATTTTCCTGAAGACACCTGCAACATAGACTTTGACAAAATGGTTGCGAAAAGTTGCAGCAGCTGCGGAAAGTGACAAGATTCCGCAGCTAAATGAGCAAAAATCTAAATCAAACAACAGACACAAACATAGTTAAAAACCATTTTAAAAGCTCTTTTACAATTAATATGCAATGATATTGGTGACTGAGAAGGTCCAGGTGAATGAAAAAGGCTTGGAAAGGTGTATAAGAAAGATGCAGATTTGAGACTCAACAAGTAGCTATTAGAAATCATGGAGACCTCTTTTTAGACTTGCTGAAGAATATTTTGGAACTTTTGAAGCAGTATTGAAGCCACCTTTAAGGATTGAAGTAAATTGAGAGGGTTGGAGCCCTAGAGGATTGGAGTCCTCATACAAGGTTTGAGTCTAGTAAGAAACCATGTTGAGGCCTAGGTCGATATTTGAGGATTGGAGTCCTCATTCAAGGTTGGATCCTTGAAGGAGTTAGAATTATATTGTACTGGTTGGAGCCTGAATTATTTCAGAGGCTTGGTTTCCTCATTGTTTATATTAATGAAATTAGTTTTTATTCTACATCTTGTGTTATGGTGTAATTTGTGATAAGATATTAATTGACACAATCTAACAATTGAAACAAATATTGATTCACCACCACCCCCCTCAGTATCTCCAACACTTCTTACAATAATGAGAATACTATTCATAGGTATCACACAAGTGCATGGGTCGTGGGTCTAAAAGGACTTAGGAAACTTAGTTAATTATTCAAATGGTGAATTTTACACCATGGGATTGGATGAATTAGATTATAGATCACTAGTTTTAATCAAGTATTTCTGTTATGGGAGCACTGGAAAATTGTTGATTATATTTCCACTGAGGTTAGATAAAGGAAAAGGGGGAATGAATATAGGTGTAGTGGTTAAGGTGGTCATCACATGTCTATATTTAGTGGCACCCCCAATATTTTTATATTCTATGCTTTATGGAAATGTATTTACTATTTTTTGTATGGAGCAATTATGTCTATCGTGATTCCATATATGAAAAATGAGCAGTGAATATGCGTCAGTACCTAATGAGGAGTTGGTACTAATGGTGTGGTAGGTGTTGAATGATATAGATACAACTTGAGATCCCAATGGTAAGAGTTATAAAATATAATGTAGTCATCATAGGGACACTTACTATTCCTAAAGAGGGAAATACAAATGGTACTTAAGTAATGAGAGTTATTTGGAGGAAATTTGATGCAGGAGCATTAAGGTAGAGTCAACAATGTGACAAAGTTGGTCACATGTTGTGGCTTAGAAAGAGGGCTAGCAGTCCTAAGCATTTGAAGAATTTGTCTTTCTTTGTTTTTAAAGTTTTTTGTTTAAGTTTAATTTTGGCTAACTCACCCAATGTAATTTGCATAATAAAAGAATGGTTAATTTAGGATTAGTTGAGAATTTAGTTGAATAAGTTGAATAAACTTTTTTGGAAACTGAATGAAAGTTTCCCAACCATATGGGAATTTTGGAGAAGGATAAAATGTAACCAAATCCACGATGGCGGGTTCTGCCATTCGTAGAGGGAAAGGAGAGAAAAAGAAGCGAGAGTGAATGTAAAAACCAACCGTTAGAGGGCTTGGCTCTGTGTTTTCCATTTTCCAAATTTTCTAAGTGTTTTGTGTTTCGATCGAGATCTTTGTCTTTTAAACAACATTTATTTTCCAAATAATGTCTAAGTTTTATTGGTGCTTCATCGGGCTCCCTATTTTAAATTAATTCTTTGAATCTTTATTGAAGTCGAATTCTTATGTTAAAGATGCATAACGATAATAAAAATCGAATTGCAGGTGTGGCAAGGCCTTAATCTTACGTTTTCCTTGGTTAAACTGTGCATTGTGTTGAACGTAGAAAAAATCCCAAATTGAACTTGGAGGTTTGACGAGGACCGTCGATGCGAAGTGGATCAATGGTGATAAACACATGTCGCAGCCAAACGTTATTGCACATCGCAAAGAATAAGAAACAACAATAGGATTTCGCCAGTTAAATAGTTTAGTTTGTGATGCGAATTGGTAAAGAGGATAAATAGCGCAGACCGTCAAATTTGTCCGAGATCGAACGGTGGAAGTTGATAGCGATGATCAAAAATCGTATTTCGTGAGGTTTAATGTTAAGATCCATCGCAAGGGAAGTTAAAAGGTTTGTGATGCGAAGTGCGGGAAGCCACATGTCGATGCGGCGCAACATCGCATCGCACAGAATTTAAAGTTTAATGCTTAAAGTTTCAAGGTTAAGTTGTGGAGAAAGCGAAGTGCGACCGTCCGTTGATTGGTTAGAGATTACGATGGGACCCTCTGGGAAGAATTCCGCAGGTTTTCATTTCTTTTGTTTCGTGTGTTGGTTTGGTATTTGTTTAAGACTATGTATACTATAAACACTGTGTCGTTGATCGTGTAAGTATGTACGTATGTGCATAACCCTCGAGTTTAATCTCTATTATGAATAAAGGGGATATTTATTAAGTCTTAAAGAACTCCCTTTCCGTAGCGTTATTCTGGTATATTACAGTGGGTCTGAATCAATTGGTATCAGAGCAATTTTCTTCCTAAATAAGGATGGAAGCAGGAAGAAGAGGTCGAGGTTGAGCTGAAGGAGGAAGAAGAGGTCGAGGAAGAGCTGCAGGAGGAGAAACAGATGAAGGGTTGTGTGAAGAGATTAGAGTATTGTCAGCACGTTTAGCAACAGTAGAAGTAGGAAGGAATAGGGATCCAGAAAATGGAGATGACAGTGAAGATGAGGAGCTAGAGGCACAACTAGATGAGAAATAGAACAAGCCGCCAGAACTTAGATTACTGAGATATGTTTTGATGGATAGCAACAAGAAAAAATTAGAACTCTCCAATTATCATGGCATTTTATCCACGGAAGCACTACTAAACTAGATAAATGAGTTGGATAAGTACTTTGAATATGAGGAAATTAGTGAGGGTAGAAAGATTAGGTTTTTTGTCACTAAGTTGAAAGGGAATGCCACACTATGGTGGGATAGTGTGCAGGCAGAGAGGAGAAGACTGAACAAACCTTTGATTAAGATTTGGGACAGGATGATGGTAAAGATGAAGAGCAAGTTCCTGCCCAAATATTACCAAATTTCCCTTTACAGGCAAGTGCAGAACCTGAGACAGAGGACAATGACTATGAAGGAATACACAGAAGAGTTCTAAAAATTGAACTTGAGCACTGGTTATGTTGAAGACACCCCTGAGAAGACAATCAAATTTGTAAATGGTCTCCGGATGGAAATCTTGGATGAGATCAATATTCTTTCCCCAAAAACTATAGAGGAGGCATACCAGTGTGCTTTGAAGGCAGAAGAGAATATTGCTAGGAAGCAGAATGCAAGAAGAGGACATGGTTTCGGAAGAGGAAGAGGACAGTCCTATGGCAAAGGTAGAATTGCTGACAGTAATGAAGAAGGTAGTAGCTCGAAGACTTAAAGACAGATTGAGAAGGAAGGTAACACCATAGGTGGAAGGCCATACCAGCGAGGAAGAGGTAATGGCAGAGGTATGGGAAATAACTACCAGTGTTACAGGTGTCACAAATGGGGACACAGGTCTTTTAAATGTACTGAAAATGAACTAGTTGGATAGAGGGGAGCGTATGTTGCTCAACCTGATGAAGAAGAGGTAGTGCCACAAGAAGTGGAGAATGTGCCTGAAACAGGAGAAGCCTTGGCGCTAAACATGGTTCTGCTAAAACCAGCCAAGGAAGTAGCTGACCTGACATAGAGGAAAGCAATGTTTTGGATTGTGTGTAAGGCACATGGAAAATGCTACAAATTGATCATAGATAGTGGAAGCACTGATAACCTGGTAGCCACTGAGATGGTGGAAAAATTGGATTTGAAGAAGTCAAAACATCTGACTCCATATAAGGTGTCTTGGTTGCAGAAGGGACACCAACTGCTGGTTGATGAGCAGTGCGAGGTGGATTTTCACATTGGCAAGTAAAAAGACAAGGTAACTTGCGATCACTAGTAAAAAATGATGAAATTAATGACTAGGTGACTAAAAATGTTAGTCACCGCAATTATTTCAAGTGAATTACTACTAAATTTGAGCAATTTTAAGTGACCAAACTAAAAATGACTAACTTAAATGACTAATTTAGTCTTGGAATAAAATATACGACTAGATAATAAGTGACTAAACTAAAAGCGACTAACTTAAACGACGAATTTAGTCTAGGGATAAAATACATGACTAGATAATAAGTGACTAAAGTAAAAGTGACTAACTTAAATGACTAATTTAGTCTAGGATTAATATATATGACTAGATAATAAGTGACAAAATTAATAATGATTAATGTAAATGACTATTATAGTCCAAGAATAAAAATATGGCCAAATAACAAGTATATGAATTAGTCATTTGTGTAAGTAATTTTTAATTGTGTGTCTCCATATATGGAAAATTGCAATTTTGGTACCGAAGTGTTACACGTCACTATAGGTGTCTCTGAATCCATTTGGAGTGTTAAAATTTAGAGACAAAGGGGTCTCTGAATTTACAGTGTTAAAATTATGAATACCCTTTTGTCTCTAAAGTTAACAGTGCGGATGGATTCATCTACAATTAACATAATTGCATGTATCATGTATCAACTTTACACTAATTCCTTCATTATAATTTTAGTAAAGGTAATATTAATTAGATAGCCAAATTTATATTTATATTTATATTTAATATTTGGCCATAAAGTTTAAATATTAAACTTCATTGATTTATGTTAAAAGTGTGAGTTGTTTTAAATCTAAGGTTAAATCTTCATATTTACATTTAATAACTAGATAAATATAAAATTTATTATGTTAAACATGTGAGTTCATTTAAATCTAGTATTAAAACATCATATTTACATTTGATAAATACTAAATAGATAAACCTACAATATATATTTATAGACCTATTTAGTAAATAGGTATGAACATTTGTTAATTTAAGTATGAAACTTAATTAATTTTTTAATGATGTATGAACCTTTGTTTTTTTGTAAGTCAATGTTATATTCATGTAGGAAAAAAGGAGTACATATAGCCAGTTACAAAGCAGGTGGTCGCACCTCAACTTGGTTTGTTGACAAAAAATTGCACCAGATGCAAAAAAATGAAAAAGAGGGATTAGGGACATTATCCATAAACGGTTGGGCCAGAGGCACCAAAACACATATAAAACATAAAGAACACCAAATAGCATACTAGTTGTCCAACGTGATGGATTCATGGTTGTCTAGGGTTGTTCCTAGATGCAGTGGAGGACAGAAGTCACATAGAGCGTGCCCTTCAAAGTGCGCCAACCAAGTCTCCAGCTTTTCTACTTTCTCATTGAGTTGATTTTGGCCTCACCAAAAAACTACCAGTCTCTCCCAGACTTGGAACTGTAAATAGTGCATTCAGTCCAATGTTGCAATCTTCTCTGCATGCTCCTCACGACAGAATCTCTCAGTTGTGTCCACTCTTTCCATCAGGTTGTTGATAAGTGCACAAACATTTTCTAGGCAACAATGTTGCATAACCTGCCCCTCATTTACCTCAAATCAATCGAACCCACAATTCCCCTTGCCACCATGGCCTCCTCCACCCTGATGACTCTGCTTTTGAACCCTCAAACCGCCACCTCTGTTATCCCCCCCGCTTACCTCCTCCACCACCCCCATGCGCACCCACACTAACGAGTCGTGCACGGCCCGCAGTCTTTCCACCCTAGCGTGGAGCCGCCATGATTATTTATGAATCTGCCACCCCCACAGGGCCATGGATGACAGGGGAGGTAGAACACCCACACCACACCAGGGGCTTCATAATTTTCCAAGTTCAAGGAACCCCACCGTATGCAGAGTCGAGAGACCAAACCCCCCACTATAGAAAAAAACACCACCAGCGAAGGAGCCAAATGTCGTCTTCCACCACCACAAGTAAGCACAAAGACACCTCCCACTACCAGATAAATACTTCCACCACCAACAAAACCAAATACCAACACCTACCAAACCAACACAGGAAATTAAACAACAAACTATGACAAAGTAGCCGACGCCTGAGTGTAACTTCCCCCAGGGCAGTGACCAGCCTCCAAATTTTCCACATGGAGACCACACACTAATCCACCAAACACCATCACACCCACGCTGGAGGGCATGAAATTTGGAAAAGAAACTATTTTTTTGCCACCACCCTCGAGGTTTCCTGGACTGAAAATTCTAGCTTCCTCTCTTATCACGAAAGAAAAGACTCACTGAAAGCAAGGAAAAGTGGAAACGAGTGATCTCATTTCCCTTCAACTTCCTATCCTCAGCCTAGACATAGTTAATGGCTAATAAACTGAGCAACAGGGACCGATTGAACACACCGCACCAACAAATTCCCATAACAAGCACACATAAGCCACTCCCTCTGTAAACCTTCCTGCGACGTTTACGCTTCCTCTTCAAAGGCCACCATCAGGTGCAACACCAAACCATATTTAGGAGTCTAATGTTGGGCTCCCTCATATTCCCTTGCCTTATCCTTTCACCACCTCCGAGCTCTAATGCACAATTATTTTTCACACGAATTTCCAATGTGAAGCCAGTAACTCTCAACCCATAACCCATTAACCCCTCACCCCTAACCCCTAAAATCCTTAACTATTAAATCCCATAACCCCTCAGCCCCTAATCCCTAATCCCTTAACCATTAACTCATTGTTCACCTAACCCCTAACTCTGCCTAAATCCCCTAACCCATAAGCCCCCAATCCCTAATCCCTTAACCACTAACTCATTATTCCCCTAACCACTACATGTGCCTAAATCCCCTAACCCCTAACCCCTTAACCACTAACTAACTATCCCCTAACTCCAATCCCTAATCCCTTAACCACTAACTCATTATTCCCCTAACCCCTAAATTCGTGTAAATCCCCTAACTCCTAACCCCCCAATACTTAACCCCTTAACTACTAACTCATTATTCCCCTAACCCCTAACCCTAAGCCCTTATTCCCCTAAGCCCTAAGCCCCTAATCCCTAATCCCTTAACCACTAAATCATTATTCCCCTAACCCTTATAATAGTCCTTAAAACTCATTGGGATTATCCATTCCAAACGAGAGAAACTCTAGTTGGGACCTATGATCGGGTTAATTCCCCCTTGTTGGCAAGATTAAAACAATTAATATTCGATATAAAAAATGTATATCAAATATTTCATTAAAAAGAGGGAACCATACCCTCTCTTCCAGGCTATGTCTATCGATCGTTTGGCCTCTTCTTGCTCTCACATGAATGTAGTCTTGCTTGACTAGTACAGAAGAAGGTTTCACATTATCAACTGCTTGTTTGGGACAGCATTCAGTTGTTTCATCATTGTTACATTCTTCAAGCTTATCCTTTAAATCTTCCTAGTCTTTTGTACTCTCTCTAACTTTGTAGTGCATTCCATTCCTCTCAGTCTCATCTGTTTCCTTGGCCTATTAAGGGATAAGGTCAACAACATTAGGATGTTTTTGCAACAAAAAAGGGTATTTCTAGGACACAATCAGGTGGAGCAAGAGTATAATCGCCAACTTTCTCATGAATGTGGGACACTCAAAATTAAGCTTTTCTGTAGCAGTCATGAGGTGCAGTGTGGTTATTGAGACTTCATTAGATGTCCATTATTCGGACTTAAATTGTGTGACAACATTGTGCCTAAGTTTGAAACTGGAGATTGAACATACATTTGGTTTAATTGCAATAGACATTTTCATCAATAAATGTAAAGCAATGGCTAACAAATACTACAAATTAATAAATAGAGAAGACATGGCAACAAGCAACAATACCTACCAAATTGTTACATTGAGACACAAAGAATAAGAAATATTTTGCACAATAGAGACCAACGAAACTATCATCTTAACCCCTAAGCCCTTGAACACTAATTCCCAACCCATAACCCTAAACCTCTAAACCCTTAACCCCTAACCCCTGAACCCTTAACCCCTAACCCATTTAACCCCCTAAATCCCTGAAACCATAACCCATTTAGCCCCCTAAACCCTAAACCTCTAAACTCTAAACCCCTCACCCCTTAAACCCTAATTCCCGACCCCTAACCCATTTAACCCCCTAAAACTCTAACCCATTTAACCCCCTAAACCTAACCCCATTAACCCCTAACACGTAAAATCATTAACTACTAAATCCCCTAACCCCCTAAACCTCTAAACCCCTAAACCCTAAACCTCTAAACCCTTAACCCCTAATCCCTAAACCCTTAACACCTAACCCATTAAACCCCCTAATGCAGCAAGCAGATTCCAAGCCAAACTGCATTACCTTTTTACTCACAATGATGTTATTCATTGACAAAATTTATTCAAACCAAAAATTTTGCCATGGCGTAGGGTAGGGATTAACTCGAAATCGATGGAATTTTAGGTGCTAATATGTTTTTTTTTATCATACTGCGCTTGCCATGTGTTGGTTTAGAGAGAAACCACTGCAAGTAATGAGATGGTCCCCAAAACACAGAAGGACCCATGAATGCGACTCTTTGTCTGCCATGAGAATGAAGGAAACCCTTTAAAATACGCAATAAGAAAACGCATGGAATTGAAATGTTAATTGAGGATAACATAAAAACGCAGTTGCAGAGAATATGATGAAAGACGCAGAAAAAAATGCTACAGTGATGAGACATCCTTTTCAGTCTTTTGGGAAAGAATAAGATTAAGAAGCTCGAAACAACTCTTGGAGTCATGTTCAATGGTCCGAATGGAAAATGGCATCAACCCATGGTATTCATCTACCCATGTTATCCATCCACCCATGGAATTTACCCATGGTATTGTAAATGGAATCGACCCATGGTATTCATCCACTCATGATATTTATTCGCCCATGGTATTGTAAGTGACCCATGGTATGTATCCACACATGGGATTTACCCATGGTATTGTAAGTGGTATCTACCCATGGTATTGGCCCATGGTATCCACCTATGGTATTCTATCTCAAAAAAAGGCTATAAATAACAAGCCTCACTTTGTAATTTAAGGACAGATTGTCCGCCACAATGTAGCATCTACAATTATTCTCTGTTTTAATAAAATAAGTTTCTTTGTGGTTTTATTTTCTTTGTGTTCTCTCTTTTTTTTGGCATTCTAATTTTTCAGATCTTGGCATATCCATTTCAATTTTCTTAGATCTTGGGGGCCTCCCCCCAAGATCCGGATCATTCAATGAGTGACCATAAATGTAGGGGTGTCAGAATGGCTAATAATCATAGTTTATGGTGGATGATATTCACCATACATAACATTTGTCGTTTAGGTGATTTGTTTGGTGGTCAATGTTGGTGAATCACTATATTATATCATGATACCATATATTTCCTTTTTAAAGGAAAAAATATATTGAACATGAAATAAGTTGCATCTCATGTAAATTTTTAATTTCGTGATGTTGTGAATGGTTTGCACATTATATGTATCATATATATGTAATCACTTCTTTCAAGTTTACTTTAAGAAATAAAGGAATAGGTGCAGGGCCTTACCATAAGGACTTGCACTAACTCGTCTCCTCATATCATTCAAACATTAGCCCATAAATCAATCAGATGCCCTAATTTCTCTAGTATGGAAACCCTTGGATGAATATGATAATGAACTCCTCCCAACCGCTAGTTCTAACCCAACTATTTAATGTTTTTGGTTGGCATGTGTAAATGCCTTTAATGGATCCATGGATATGTATGAAATCCAATTTTGCATTGAAATGATAAAAACACCCAAATTAACACGAGGTATAGAAATTTCAACCTTACAACTCTCTCATCCAATATTAAATACTTCACTAATTAGTCAAGGGGTAGTCTACTTAACTGTATATTAAATATTAAAAGCACTCATATTAACACAAGAAAATAATAATAGTATTTAATATAAAGTTATAATATAAGTAGATGCTAAATTGGCATGTGGGACCCCCTTGTTTGTGGGACAATGGATGCCCTTCATGCAATGATTTAAATATTTAATCCATGGAGGTATACATACCTTAATTTCCCTTGGATTCAAAACTATGACATTTAAAGGGGTAACACTTTAACACAATTCTAACAAGTAAATACAAACTTAATTTGTATATGTATCAAAGTTAGTCTAAGAGTTGCATGACATGCTTAATTTTGCACGAAATCAACAGAACTCGTGAAGGGTTGATCACAATAGGCATGTATGGTCGATTTTGGTTATCATAGGTATGTTAGTTTGGTTTTCCTAATCCACAAATTGCACACATTGTTACTATTTTTAAAGGTATGTTAGGTTGGTTTACTTGTTCAACATCATGCACATTTGGTTGTGTTCATTAAAGGAATTTTAGTTCATTGAAAAAACCAATAGTTTGTCAAGTTGGTCAACTTAGCGAGTTGTGTGTCATGTCAATCATCTTAATAAACAACATGTCATATCAATTAATTTATTTATTGGCATGCGCATTCCATTGTCATTGTTAGTGATGTGTTAGGTTGGTTATTAACATCTATTTTTTATTAACATTATCTTGGACATTAACCCTATCAACACGCATGTTTAACTACAATTGCAAGATGTATGTTAGGCTGGTCAACCCCATCAACAACATTTATGTTCAATTACAAATGTTGAGGCATACCACATTGGTCACCCGATTACCAACATGTGCCTTTTGGTTATCACTAGTAGAAGCGTGTTAGGTTGGTCAACTAGATCAAGTACATGTATGGTTGGTTACAAATAGTAAAGCCTCATTTGAATGTTCAATGAAATAAATAGTGTGCAAATATTGTTACCATTATTGAAAACATGTTTTGTTGGTTAAGTCAGTTAACATCACATAAATTCAATGTGATTGTTCGAGGAATCCAAGGACACTCAACCCATTTAAAGTAGTGCATAACATTGATGGGGGGTTTCTTATTGCTTGGTGGCTGAAAATAGTGTGTTATTATTCCCCCACAAGTGTTCAATATTTCCATGTGACATGTTCACCCCTCATGGGCCGAATTGCCTTCTTAAGGGGGTTTTTTATTTAAGATAGGGTTAGGTCCAAGTCTAGAGTGACTTTTGTAGAATAGATACCACTTAGTTGTGACTGTTGAGTTAAAGTGGTGCTTTCATAGCTTTTGAGATGCTTCTACCACATTGCAATGTCTAAAATTAATTAATTGCCACTTGCTTGTGTTCATTGAAAAAATTTCAATCCAAACAATAAATGTATGTGAAAGAAAGTTAAATAACCCAATGCTCGTTGACCCACACCACAAACATTACTAGATTGATCTCCTTTCTTGTATTTGTTGGGGTTCAACCTCATCCCACCTAACATAAGTCATTTAGTCCACCATTACGTACACATGCATACTTCTAAAAAACATGGGAAACTTGACCATTGTCATACTGTTACACCATTTTTCGGTCATCTAGCCTATTATAATTAGATGGACCCAAGTACACCATGTAAGACCAATTTTACCCTAAGTAAAATTTATTTCACTATGAAAATAACTTAGTAAACCACCTTTATTAAGTTGTTTATGGTCTAAACAGGATACCCCATGAGGAAATATTAAATAAATCTATATTTGTTTGATTTTCCTCAAGGAATAATTAGTTAAACAACAGTTTAATTAATATTCCTGGTTATATTTAACCCAAAACAAGGAAATTAATTAGATAAATCATTATTTATCTTATTATTTTCTAAAGAATAATTATTTAAACCTTATTTAAATAATATTCTTTGTTAAATATGACTAAATCACCCATAATAATTAAATAAATCATTATTTATTTGATTATTACTCAACCACATCCTTAAAATGATAAATAAATCATTTATTTATTTATTATTTACAAATAAAGAGATTTGACCCAAGTCAAATTCCTTTTCCCTCCAACAAATATAATAAAATATTCCATAAAAGTTGGATCTTGATTTGGTTAATAATATTTTAATTATGCACCAATATCTAGACTAGCTCAATATTTTGTAATAAATAGAAGGGTTTTTCCATTCATTTACTACCTTTTTTTGCCTAAAGATCACTCTGGATCTATACTTTTGGTCTGACTTTGATCCACCATCATAGTCATATTTTGCTACTATTTTTTTCTAGGTTTTCTACACCATCAAGAGAGGAATTTTAGATCTGAAGTGCCAAGGACTTACAAGAACCCATCCCATTGAGGAGAACTAGTAACACCCTTCCGTGTTTTCCTCCCAGGTGCCATTAATAAAAAATTCATTCAACATATTCTTGTCTTGTCTATTGGATGCATGGAGTAAATCTTATTTTTTCTACTGCTTAACGTCTTTTGATACATAGATTTAGATTTTTGCAACATTTATCTTGATCACCTAACTGTAGATCTGAAGATATTGGCAGCCATATTTGTTGTTAGCCCTGTTTGTTATGCACAGGTAAAGTGGTCTTTTTCCGTACACTTGGAATTAAGATTCATACTTACAACTGGCGACTCCACTGGGTTTACGATTATGACCGTTGTCATTTTTTTGATCCTTGCATATCCAGCTACTTCAAACCCTAGGATTTCTCTTCAGCCTCTTGTTTTTGCTTTTCTTGATGTTGTTTTTAACCTATAAAACCCTAAAACGGTAAAAATTCGAACTTTTGTGTGTTTTTGGACCTATTGTGCAGGTGACAGACATCACCCGCAGCTAAGACGACAATTTTTTCTAAAATCTACCGCCGAGAGTGCCAGAAGTGCAGGTTGCACTTTTTGGCCCAAAAACTACGATCTGGACCTTCAGGACGCACCTTTCAGCCCAAAAACTGCGACCTCTGCTGAAAACAGGTCAGAAACTACGACTTGGACCTTTTGCGGGAGTTTTTTTGAAATTTTTCTGGGTTTGTCTGGGCCTCTGTTCAGGGTTTTCTGACCTCCATCTCTGCCCATTTTGATCCTATACTTGTTCTGTTTTACTCAAATAAGTGGGAACCTAGCCCCCTAGGGCTTTAGTACTCTCCACACTTTCTGGAAGATTTTTCGCTACTGCAGGTTGTCTGAAATTTTCAGAGTGTTCAGCCATTTTTCATATCTGATACCTCACCTTCAGATCCGCTTCAGATTGGCTTTTTATCCATCCAATTCACCTCATTTAGCTTTGTTTGGGTTTTCCTCTAGGGTTCACTCTGTTTCCCTCCAGGAGATAGCCTTTCGCCACCTCATTTACAGCAATTTTTCCTCTGATTTGTTGTTGTTTTCTGCACCACTTTCCAACAGATTTTGACCTTTAGATCCCTGTCCCTCCCTGACCTTAGATATATTGGCTATTTTGGTGTGTTTTGACTAGTTTTTTTCCCACCTATAGACTACTTGTTGAGAGGCTATTTTAGTTTCATATATTATTATTTGCAGGTTTATTTTCAGTTACACAAAACACTTTTTCTTTTTCTCTACAAATGTTTGGGTTTAAAAAATAAAATTTACACACTTTTCACACACACCCTAAGCGAAAAAAGGGCTTGGTTAACGCCGCCAAGAAAAGTCTCTAAAACATTGAAATCAATTGATCCTACACCTCTCTGCCCTTGTTTCGACATTGTAATAAGTTGATCCTGCACCTCCCTGCCCTTGTCAGTCTCTTTTTCCTTTGTGTCGTGTTTGTGTCGTCATCATTGCGCCACCAAGGTGTTTATCTCGGAGACTTCTTAGCCTTCATCCTCAGTTTCTGGTAAGAATAATTACTCCTCCGCGTAGGATTCGAGTTAGTCCTCCACCAAGTCCACACTCCGACTCTTCTTATGGTTCATTGGGTTCTCCTTCTCATTCTGCCTTCGGTTCCCCCCTGTCACCTTCACCATGTCTGGTGTAGGACCTAATGCTGGTGGTAACCCTGGACCTCATGCTGGGAATACCACTAGTGGGACCGCAACGGACACCACCCCGGCTGCACCCTTGCTCCCCTTCATGGCAGGCCTTAGCCTTCCCGATTTTGACCAGTTGATAAATGACCCTATACACCATGATGCTAGTTGGCCTGCTATGCCGACTAAGCTCCCATCCGACATCCCTAAGTTTGAAGGCCTTGCTGGAAAATATCCTACAAATCATGTTCGATCTTTCCACATGTGATGTTCGTCTAACTCCATTACCGATGACTCTATCCGTCTTCGGTTGTTCCAACGTACGCTTACAGGTGAAGCTTCTAAGTGGTATGTTGATCAGGCCCCTTCCTCTCATACCACCTTTGCGACTCTTGCCCAAGCTTTTTTTTCTTACTTCCAGCTTCCCCTTCATTATGACAATGGTACCGAACTCTTGACTTCTTTCCATCAATCATCTGCGACCCGCCTATCTGACCATGTCCAGGAATGGTGGAGAATAAAGAACCTATGTCAAGCCCCTACCTTCTAAGACCATGTCTACATGGAATGGTTCCTTAGATCTCTCTTTCCCCCTATTAGAAAATATGTCGCATCACATTTCCCTCAAACTGAAGAAGTCGCTCTCCAAATTGTGTTAAAATATGACCTAATCTACGCCCAGTTGGGTTATGTTTATACCGTTCTACCTAATCTTCCCAGATCCGGTGGTGCCAACGCACCGTGGGCATCTCACGCTGCCGACGGTATCATTGGAGCTCTCTCCAATCCATACGCTCAACCTTCCATGGGCTATGGATTTCCTCAGGGGGGGCTAGTACCTCCTGCACTTTTCCCCCTCCCGGTAGCACGTATCCAGGATACGGCATGCCTCCTCTTTTTTCCCAACCTCCTATTTACCACACTGTTACCCAACCTCCTTATTATCTGTATCCACAGCATAGTGCTCCATCTCGTCCAGCATTAGCACCACCTCCTCCCTTGCCTTCTCAACCCCCGCAACAGCAACCACCACCCCGTCAGGGGCAGGTGTATGCACAGCAGGGTGCGATTAATCCTCCTCCCTCAAAAAAGAAGAGTAAAGGCACTCAAAATCAATCTTCTCCTGGTAATATTGGACCTAATCCTCAAAATAATACTCCTAACACTACTAACCAGCAATAGGGCACTCAGCCCAAGCAGGACAGGCCTGTTCGCACGAACAAGCCCTATTCTTATTGTGGTGTTATGGTCATTACACACATGATTGTCCTCTTTTACCACAGATGCGACAGCTGTGGGAGTCTCAAGCAACATTGCGTGGACAGCAAGCCTCCCCTTCCGTCCCTCCTAGTGTTGCACCTAGTCAACCGGCTGTGCTTACTAATCCTTTCCCTTAGCAAGGATTTGTGGCTACCCAACCACCTTAAGGTCAAGTGGCCACTCAACCTCTTCCATCTAGTACCTCTAATTACTAGATTCTCATGATGAACTCTGATCAACCTCTAACCATAGACATCAATCTTCAGACTCGGTCCTATCAGTACAACAAGTCTCCTGCTACGTCTGTCCCCGAGCCACCTCCTTCAGTCTCTACAGAGCCTCTTTCGACACCTAATGGTCCCTTACAGATCCCTTAGCCTAAGGCGGAGATTCATACCAAGATCCCTAAGGGAACACTCCACCGAAATTTTTCTTCTGGCAAAGTTTCCCATTCGTATAGCATAGTAGATGATTTGGCGCAATCCCCTGCTGCCATTTCAACGCTAGAACTCCTCCAGTCGTGCCCTTCACAACGAAAATCTATACTATCTGCATGGGCGCTATAGATCCTTCCGACAATCGATTGAATGTCCTTGATGTTTACCGATCAGAACATCCTCCTCTCCCTGCTTCCATCGCTTTCCAAATCCCAGTAAAGATCCGAAACGCCAACGTTTCCTAGTGCATCATTGATGAGGGGGCATCCACCTGTGTGATGTCCGCTTCAGTTTGGAAGCAACTCGGATCACCTGATTTGGCTCCTTTCACAATCACTCTCCGAGCGTGGGATGGCCACACCTCCCAGCCCATTGGCTTATTCCGCAATTATCCTATTACTCTTGCGGGCAATATTGTTTGTGTTGACATAGAAGTCATAGATGCCCCCTTAGATTACAACATTATATTGGGTCATAGCTACACCTATGCGATGTCTGTTGTCCCACATGCGGTTCACCGCAAGATTCCCTTCCCTCATAACGGAAATATGGTCACCATTGGCCAGTTGACGTATTACAAACCGAAGTCTCAGACCTCCCCTGAGTCCATCGTCTCTTCGATGGCCAATAAGCAAACCATCGATCCTTTGACCAGTGTCTCACCCAAAGTCTACAAAGATTCCTCATTTCTTGGCACATTCCCTGGTCTTCCTCCTCCTGTCTCTGATCCCAGCTCATCAAATGTTTGCATGATGCAATCATCTCGGGCTGCCCTCAAGCGGCCCACCTCGGCTAGTCAGCAGCCTCCTCGCACTCTGCAGCCTACTCCTAGCCCTTCGATTCAGCCTTCTAGACCTCCTCCCCCTAGCCCTTCAGCTTGTATCCATGAGCCTCTCTACCCTCCTGGAACAGTTCCACTAGGCCTTAACCATTTAGGAGTCGTCCTGCATGGCCATTACCCCTCCGGTCAAATACCACTCTTAGCTCCCCCACCAGGAGTATATCCAGCACCTGTCATGGCCACCCTCTCTCTTCCTAACTTGACCCTTGGGATTCCCGTTTGGTACCTTGATCCTCCAGCCGCTACCTTTCCTGGTCAACCCAAACCTTATCTTGCTTTGACCATGGTTCAACCGGTCCCCATGACTTCTCCCTTTGCAACAGTGCCTCAACCACCTCAACAGGAACCACCTCCTGTTGCGACCGCTTCGGGTAAGAAGGGAAAAGCTCGAAAGAGGGCCTCCAAGGACAAGGATGCCCCGACAGACCCTGCACCTCCCCCGCCCGCAAAGCCCTGTGCTTTGTGTGATGTCGTCAGTCATGCCACCCATAACTATCCTGAACTGCCCCGTAGCAAGCCCATGGTCAAAGTTGCGTTCCCTGAGTATACGATCCTTGAAGCCTTTGTTTCTTCCTTGACTGCAGCCAAGAATCCTAAAACTATTCACACAAACCAACCTTGTGCATTGTGTGATCTCCATGGCCATTATTCCCACCATTTACCCCACCTTACGCATTACCGCGCCTCTTTAGAGGTAGTTCGAGAGTACGATATTGAACAAAACCAATCAACCTTTCCTGTACTTGCGCAGTATGCTACAGGCCAGACTAAGGATCCACCCGCTCCCATTGACATTCCCCCTCCTGATGTCGAGATGACGAAGCCTGCGGCCACCATCCTATACCTATCATCATCCATGAGACCCTCGGTGGAAGCTCCCTCTGCATCTTCGCCTGTTGTTTCGCTTGACCTCCATTCAGTGATCACCATGGGCTCAACATCAGTAGATCCCTTATCTGCTTATTCTTATGTCATCCCCCATGACGATGCACATGTGAACCTTTCTTTTCATGATGATGAGTGAGGCAACTTCGCCGCATCATGTGGTCTCCCTTCCTCTAGTCACTCCATCTTATATTGTGATGATGACGTCATGGAAGCCATGTCCACCCCTGACTTCATATTTCCTAGCCATAAACGGGATGGCACTGTTGGTTATGTGTTATATTCTTTCCACGACTAAGCACGCGCGGGGGGGTAAGAGGGGGAGTGATAGTCCGCGTCCATGTTTTGTGCATGATTTTGCACATGGTTTTGGGGTACGATGGTTTTCGTCCCCTGGTATTTTGTAGATCCGGTCAAGGGAACTATGGTTATGTTCTAATCCAGGGTTAATGGATTGGGGTTTATGTATCCTTCGGCATGTATATATATGTGTTGTAACACTAAAAGGAATATAATGAAAAATCAAGCTGGTCGTCCCGATTTGGGATCCAGGGGAAAATCTCTGTGTTTATCTGTTTTATGTTTTATGCTCTCGCTATTGTTTACTTTCTGTTATAAGATTCATGTGTAGATAATTTCTGTTCAGGGTTAAAACCTACATTTGGTATCAAAGAAGTTTCGGCTTCAAGGGGACGCCTTTGCTGCTGAGGGTTTTTTTCTCGGGCCTGTGGTAGACCCTGTTCAGTGGGAGATATACGAGATCGATTCTTGTGGTGAAAGGAGATGGTGAGTGGCGGAAAGATAGAGATCGAGAAATTTAATGGTCAGAGTTTTGAGTTGTGGAAGCTCAAGATGGAGGATCTGCTAGTCGATAAAGATCAGTGGATCGCGGTAGATCCAGGTACTAAACCAACGAGAATGTCAAATGAAGACTGGAAGAAACTAGATCGGAAGGATAAGAGCACAGTACGGTTGTGTGTCTCAGATTCAGTATTTTTGAATGTATCTGGGGAAGCTACGGCGAAGACCTTGTGGGACAAGCTAGGGACTTTGTACCAATCTAAGTCTCCGGTGAATAAGTTGTTCCTGCAGAAAAAGTTGTATAACCTGAGGATGAAGGATGGAGACTCGGTGACAGAACATCTGAACGCCTTCAATACTGTGGTAATTCAACTGTCATCTGTTGATATTAAAATCTCAGATGAAGATAAGTGCATCAGTTTGTTGTGTTCTCTACCAGACTCGTTGGACAGTCTGGTTATTGCAATAGGTAGCAATACAACTACCTTGAATTTTGATGACATTGTCTCAACCTTGTTGTCGGAGGAAATGAGACGGAGAAATATGGAGGGTCAGAATGGAGATGCCTTATCTGTACGAGGAAGGTCCCTGAATAGAAACAAGAATAAGGTTTCAAGTGGGAGATCCAAATCAAGAGGGAGATCTAAATCTCCCGGAAAGTTTGTAAAGGTGTGCTGGAAATGCGGAAAGGAAGGGCACTACAAAAAGGACTGTAGATCTAAAGCTCCTGAAAAAGGAAAGAGATCTGATGATGCTCCTTCTGCAGAGGCAAAAACCACCTCAGATGAAGGTGGGGATGTGTATTTGGCTTCTTCTTCAAATTCACATGTAGATCATGACTCGTGGTTGATTGACTCAGGTGCATCCTTTCACTTCACTCCCCATAGGGAGTGGTTCTGCGAGTATGAGAAATATGATGGTGATGTATTCTTAGGGGATGATAAGAAGGCCAAAATCGTCGGACGTGGAAAGTTAAAGCTGAAGCTACAAGGTGGAAGGATTAGAACACTTCCTGGTGTTCTGCATATTCCTGCATTGGCCAGAAATCTGATTTCTGTAAGCAAGATGGATGATGCAGGTGTAAAAACAGTGTTCGAGAAAGATGCATGCAAGATGGTTCGGGGAGCACTGGTATTAATGCGGGGAGTTCGGACTGGAACTCTGTACAAGCTACAAGGTAGCACTGTTATTGATGGGTGTAACAGCTCTATGGTTCCTGAAAGTGGAGCGGAAAGCCTAGCTGTCTCTGGAGAAAAGACCATGCTATGGCATCGAAGGCTTGGACATATTGGAGAGAAGGGCCTTCAGATACTGCACAGAAATGGTATGGTAGAAGGTATGTCTAATTGTTCTCTGGATTTCGATTTACCTTGAACATTGTGTATATAGGAGACGGAAGTCGGGTTAAGAAAGAAGCTGAGTGTACGAGGTTGAAGAAGTCTCTGTATGGGTTAAAGCAGGTCACCAAGGATGTGGTATCCAAAAATTTGATACCTATATACGGGGACTTGGCTTCTGTGAGAAGCAAGGAGGATCATTGTGTTTATTTTAAATTAATTGGTGACCGTATTATTTATTTGGTCTTGTATGTGGATGATATGTTGTTGATTAGAAATGACAAAGAAATTATCCAAGATTTGAAGACAGCGATCCCAGGAGGTCGACGCGAAGGATGCGGGTGCTGAGCCTGTTTTGGGCATGGAAATTAAGAGAGATCGGGCAAAGAGGAAGCTCTGGTTAAACCAGAGGAAGTATGTCGAGACTATAATGCAAAGGTTCAATATGCAGGATAGTAAACCGGTGAATGTTCCTATTCCTGTAGGTGTAAAGTTGTCTGCTGAACAGTGTCCCAAGACACAAGAAGAAGAGGAGTATATGTCTCGTGTTCCATATGCAAGTGCAGTGGGTAGCCTGATGTATGCAATGGTCTATACTAGACCAGACATTGCACTTGCAGTAGGAGTATTGAGTAGGTTTATGTCAAACCCAGGGAAGGAGCATTGGACAGTAGTGAAGCGGGTTTTCAGATATTTACGTGGCACTAGTGATTATGGCTTGTGCTACCAGGGAAGACCAGGATTGGAAAGAATATTGGACATTCATGGTTTTGTTGATGCAGACTGGGCTGGAGATCTGGACCAAAGAAGATCTACAAGTGGGTATGTGTTTAGCCTATTTGGAGGCGCAGTCAGTTGGATGAGTAAAAGACAGTCTGCAGTGGCTCTTTCAACTACAGAGGCAGAATACATAGCAGCCACTCATGCAAGCAAGGAAGCAGTTTGGTTGCAGAGATTGTGTTCAAGTATGGGGTTGGTACATCAAGCTATAAGGATAGACTGTGATAGCCAAAGTGCAATTTTCTTGGCTAAGAACCATGCTTATCATTCAAAGACAAAGCACATTGATGTTCAATATCACTTTGTTAGAGATATGGTTGAGGCTAAAAGGGTGTTGCTGGTAAAGGTGGACACTTTGAAGAATGTTGCAGATGCATTGACAAAGTCTGTGAGCACTCAGAAGTTCTCTTGGTGTAGACAAACAATGGGTGTTGAATAATTGGGCCAATGACTAAGCCCTCCTATGGCCCCCCGTGGAAAGAAAAAAACAAGTGGGAGAATTTTGGGTATGTGTTATATTCTTTCCACGACTAAGCACGTGAGTAGTTCGCGTCCATGGTTTTGTGCATGGTTTTGCACATGGTATTGGGGTACGATGGTTTTCGGCCCTTGGTATTTTTGTAGATCCGGTCAAGGGAACTACGGTTATGTTCTAATCCAGGGTTTATGGATTGGGGTTTATGTATGCTTCGGCATGTATATATATGTGTTGTAACACTAAAAGGAATATAATGAAAAATCAAGTTGGTCGTCCCGATTTGGGATCCAGGGGAAAATCTATGTGTTTATCTGTTTTATTTTTTATGCTCTCGCTATTGTTTACTTTCTGTTATAAGATTCATGTGTAAATAATTTATGTTCAGGGTTAAAACCTACAGGCACCATCCGTGCCTATGGTGACTTTCGTGGCCTCAGCACAAGCTACACCTCTAGTAACTCCCACACTCCACCTCATCGTCGACGTGTGAGTAGTAGACATCCTACCTAGATCACTCCGTCCCGCGGAGAGCGTTCGACTTCTACTTTGTGCTTAGGTTTCCAGCATTTTTCACCATCCTCCCATTTATTGTCTTGTGGCACCTTTCATATGGACCTCTCGTCCACACCTTATATCGGTTTTGCTGATGGTGCAAGTCGCTCCTCCAGGAATCTAGCCTCGGTAGGTTGGGCCATATTTACCCCCTTGCACTCCCTTGTTCTCTCGAATGGTGTATGCATTGTTACTTCTACCAATAATCAGGCCGAATATGATGCAGTGCGAGTTTTATTAGTCGATGCCCTTTCACATCGCATCCTCCACCTTCATGTTCGTTTATATTCCCTGCTTCTTGTCATGCAATTGAATGGTGTCTATAATGTGCATAATCCTATCCTTTTTAGAAGATATTTACGAGTGAATCTTTTGATGCGTGAATTTGAAATCATCACATTTAGTCATGTACCTAGAGCACAAAATCACTATGTAGATAGCATTGCAAACCATATTCTAGATTGGCATTTAGCACACGCATTTAACACAAGACAATAACATTAAAATATCAAAACGATGCATATCCATAATGTGTGTCGTATAAAATGTTTTAGAGTCCATCAACTTTGATACATATGACATTCCCATAGCATGTTACAAAAACTCAAAATTGGGGGCACCACCTGCCCCTACACACTAATCACTATCTGGAGGATCCCGAGCCAATGGCTCTGCTCCCGAAACTTGTAGATCACGCATCCCCTGTCTGGCCATCGCCATGTGCCGCATGACCCCTCGCCACTCTAAGGGTAGACTAATACATGGCTCTATGTACTGGTCCTCTAAGTCCTGCCAGCCGCGCTCTGAAACACCAGTCAGAAGCCTCTCACATCTACGACGGATGTCCTCCAGGAGGACTGCTGCATCCTCATTTTTTTGCACCCTTGATCCACTAGGTCTTGCAGCTCCTAATACTGCAGGCCGTCCCATATACCCGGCCGGTTTTACCGGTGTTGTATCTGCATACCAAAAGTGGAAGAATCAGTACCATATAAAATATTCTGAAACTTTA
This sequence comes from Pinus albicaulis, assembly GCA_034641835.2. Lineage (NCBI taxonomy): Eukaryota > Viridiplantae > Streptophyta > Pinopsida > Pinales > Pinaceae > Pinus > Pinus albicaulis. The sequence goes on from CM076569.1 coordinate 717,073,171, forward strand.
CAATGCACATAAAAAGATTAGCAATCTGCCACTTACCATCGAGCCCCCATACTCGACCAGGAGGCAGTGGCAAATCTGGGTTCCCAAAATAACTCATCCCACTATAGGGATAGTCATCTATGTACAATGGCATCTGATCCCAATGCGCAAAGAACTCAGGTCGGAACACCCATCCGACTGCCCCACCTCCTCCTCTACACAGTAGTCACCCCCACCGGTGCATCCTGGGCTCTCTCGGGCCCCCATCCTAGAGCTATATACGAGGTCAAATTGTAGGGATCTTCTCAAAGAAGAGAGAGCACAAAACTGTACCATATGCACAGTCATGGTTCACTTGTTTCTTGCATAGCGACAACTGTCGTTACAACAACGACAGCATCATCTGGTCCCACCCATAGTAGGTCCCACTCAACACACTCTCCACAAGCATCATCTGCCCTCTAGTGATGTGGTGGAGTTCCTAGTTGCCCAGGATCGGCAGCACCGCTGCGACCACAGCATGGGTCTATAACCTCTCTAGATCCCTGATAGGTATCTGATTCCCCTTGATTTGGTTACTTGGTCGACAATGGTGCTCTACAAACTCCATAATGTTCCGCCCCCACGGTAACATTGGCTGAGTATTCCTGACTATCCCAAGTGGTGGGAGACCAGTCAGGAAATATATATCCTGGACTATCAACTCGATCCGGCGCCCCTGCACTATAAATACCTCATGTTTTGGATCCCAATAGCTGAAAATCTGGGCCAATAAGGGCTCTCTAGCTCTCATCAGAGGGTTCTCCACAAACTTCAGAACCCCAAACTTAGCCAATGCATTGCAGTGACCCTGATCCTCCCGGATCTCCGACCGTAATGCGCCCAGGTCCCTCTCTCTCTAGTTGATCCGTAATTCTGCCATATATGCACAAAACCACCATATTTGTCAGTGTACAGATAGGAAATACTGTATCTCAACATACAACCCCAATGCTCAGCCAAAAAACAGCACAGAAAAACCCCTCCCTGACAAGTCGCACTTTTCAGGCCCAAACCTGGGATAGGTCACAGTTTTCTACCCAAAAACTGCTACCCAGGTTGCACTTTTTACCCCAAAAAGTGAGACCCGGCCGTGAAGAGGACCAGGGATATGTTTTTGAGCCCTGGGGACCTAAACTGAACTTTCAATCCACTAAAATGAAAGAGTAGGGTTAGGCCTCTTACCTGCAACTAACGGATCTCGATTCCAACAGTCGGTTTGTCCGCTACGATCGCCGCAAGATTTAGGGCCTTCTCTCCTCTCTATATTCACCACAGCTCCACATGAAAATGAGTGAATTTGGAGGGGAAATGCCTTATTAAAAGAGAAACCCCTGATTTTTCTTTCACCTGCTACGGCCAAACCGTAGCTCAGTTTGCCAAAATTTCTATACCATTGGAAAGCTCTCACCAAGCCCTTAAATGGGTATCTATTAGTTTTTCGTGATTTGATACTTCATCGGGACACATTTTGTCCAAGAAGGGTCACTTCACCACTCCTCAAAATCAAATTTCTTCACCTGCAACACTTGTACTTGGGGGCACCCCTTTGCCTTCATACTTTTCCATTCTTGTGTCGATCTTCGTCGTGAGTAACCATCATGAACTCATGTTTTTATGGTCTGCATTGGACCATTTTTTGTGTGGCAGCACCATCAAGTCGCCCTTGTTTAGAGCATCCGAGTCGAGTCATCATTGCATTCATGGATTCTATCCCAAGTCCCTTTGTATCCCATTATAGTCCTCCATCCTTCATTTTTTGGTTCCTCTCTCGTGTCGCCCATTATGGCCTTCAGTCCCATTGTCCCCTATCCCTCATGATATTGTGTCAGTCGCTGCCAGGTCATCCATGCCCTTTATGCTCTAACAAGGGAAGTCGTCCGTCCGCTACTCAATACCCCCCATTTCATCATCATCCCTGGTGTCAGTCTGTCATTTGCTCTATTATTTTCTCTCGTGCCTTAGTTGAGGATCCCTTATTGCCTCACCTATGGCAGACCTCCTTCTGTCGACATCAGCTCATTCATTCCAGAAGACACGTCTAGAGGGCGGTGTACCTTGGTTCCATCTTCCACTCTTGTTCGGTGCCTCGGATCAGGCAAAGGGACTCCTTATTGCCCTTTGACTTGATTATTTCTCAGCTCCAGCTCCTTTCAGCATGATCGAGATCTGTATAATTGATGGTCCTGTGATGCAGCAGCTGATATCAGTGATTCCCAGGTGTGTGTGAGATGTCTCAGCCCTCATGATGGGGTGGCCCTACAGGTAGCCCCCCACATGCCCGGATTACCTCTTCATTACAGCCTTTGATACAACTCCATAGATTTGATGATGTCGGCCTTAGCCGCTTGCAGCGCCTTTTTTATTGCATGTATCATTCAGATTTTCAGAGCCCTTTCCTGTTTACAATGGCATCTGGGTTATATTTATATCTCATCTACTCATATATTATTGTACAATTCCTGGCTGTTATCCCAGGCACAATATGTATGTGGGATTCTTTATCATGTTTTTTATCTAGCTCATGTTTATGCCAGCATGTACTATATTGTTCATTCCCTTGTTTACTGGACACCTTATTCTTTGTACTTTGTCTCGACGGGCATAGGTATGCCTCCCCCACCGCCTCTAGCACAGGTACTCACTCATCAAAGAGACTTGTCACACCTGTAAGTCTCGCCTCCTCAGGGTTTATTCCTTTCAGCACTTTGTTCTACCTTATACTTCTCTCTCTCTAATTTCCCCTTCGGTGTCTAGTGATTGATTTCTTACAACGTACTTCGGTCATACGATTAGCTCCTAACACTCGCACGTTGGGGGGCAATCTATTACACCATTTTTTGGTCATCTAACCTATTATAATTAGATGGACCCAATTACACCATGTAAGACCAATTTTACCTAAGTAAAATTTCTTTCACTATGAAAATAACTTAGTAAACCACCTTTCTTAAGTTGTTTATGGTCTAAATAGGAAACCCCATGAGGAAATATTAAATAAATCTATATTTGTTTGATTTTCCTCAAGGAATAATTAGTTAAACAACAGTTTAATTAATATTCCTGGTTATATTTAACCCAAAACAAGGAAATTAATTAGATAAATCATTATTTATCTTATTATTTTCTAAAGAATAATTATTTAAACCTTATTTAAATAATATTCTTTGTTAAATATGACTAAATCACCCATAAATAATTAAATAAATCATTATTTATTTGATTATAACTCAACCACATCCTTAAAATGATAAATAAATCATTTATTTATTTATTATTTATAAATAAAGGGATTTGACCCAAGTCAAATTCCTTTTCCCTCCAACAAATATAATAAAATATTCCATAAAATTTGGATCTTGATTTGGTTAATAATATTTTAATTATGCACCAATATCTAGACTAGCTCAATATTTTGTTATAAATAGAAGGGTTTTTCCATTCATTTACCATCTTTTGTTGCCTAGAGATCACTCTAGATCTATACTTTTTGCCTGACTTTGATCCACCATCATAGTCATATTTTGCTACCATTTTTTCCTGGGTTTTCTACACCATCAAGAGAGAGGAATTTTAGATCTGCAGTGCTGAGGAATTATAAGAACCCATCCCATTGAGGAGAACTGGTAACACCCTTCCATGTTTTCCTCTCAGGTGTCATCAATACAAAATTCATTCAACATATTCTTGTCTTGTCCATTGGATGCATGAAGTAAATCTTGTTTTTTCTACTGCTTAATGTCTTTTGATACATAGATCTAGATTTTTGCAGCATTTATCTTGATCACCTAACTGCAGATCTGAAGATATTGGCAGCCATCTTTGTTGTTAGGGTTGTTTGTTATGCACAGCTAAAGTGGTATTTTTCCGTACACTTTGAATTAAGATTCATACTAACACATACCTTACAATAGAATTTCAAAAACATTGTTACATTTGCGCCACAACATATACATATGTGCAATTTGTATCAATATTTCCTAAATTGCTATATAGTTCTCTTAATAGAAATATTCTACCACCTTGACACCCCTTAAACCCTAGAAATATCTTTGTATTGATTTCATGACCCTCTCCATTTTTCAATTTACTTAAATTAATCTTATAACACCCTCCATTAAAATAATTACCTACACTTACAAATATTCATTAACTCTATAACTCAACAAAGATTAAAACTACAAAAATAATATAATTATAATACTATATAAATGAGATATCTTCACATCTAAAACTAATGATATGATATGTTTCATTTCTTCCTTGAGAAACTTTTCCCTACTAGAGTGGACCAACAAGGACCCAAGAGGCTCTAGTGACCCTCATTGCAAGGAAATCTGGGCATAAAAAAGGCGGGAACTTCCAAACCTTGGGGAATCCTTCCCACTCTCTCAAATTTTGGTTGGTAAAAGCAAAAGCATTAGGAGGGAAAATTTCCTAATCCACAAATAGAAGGCTGAAAAAATGAAAATAAATTAATAAAAAATGGCAGTGAAATTTTTTTACTCTTTTTACTGAAATCCACTAAAACGACAGCCTCACTGGAACGAAAGCAAAAGCTGGTCCAAGGGTTTCGAATTTGCGCTGACTCATTTGGTTCTGTTCGTTTCTGGTTCTGGTTCTGGTATTGTGTTAGTGGGTTCTTTCTCTCTAGTTCTGTCAAGTTTGGAAACCAGTAGAGAGCATGGATTCAGATTTGTGACCTGGGTAATCGATGAGGGATGCCATTCTTTGGTTATGCTCATTTCCAGTTCTGGTTTTGGTCCTGTGTTAGTGGGTTCTTGCTCTCTCTATTTTTTTCAAGTTTGGAAACCGATAGAGAGCATGGATTCGGATTTGAGACCTTCAACAATGAGTAATCGATGAAGGATGCCATTGATACAATGAATGGAAAGATACTTGACCGGAGGAGCATCACCGTTAACCCAGCCCAGTCCAGAGGAAACGGGGGCGATGGTGGAGGCTATGGCTCGCGTGGCTACCGTTGGGGCGACGGTGATGGGGTTACGGTGGAAGTAGTGATCGTGGAAACCATGGTTATCGCGGTGGTGGTGGCTACAATGATGGTGCCGGTGGCGGATCTCGCTATGGTGGTGGTGGTTCTGATGGTGGCAGCTGGAGGAGATAGGAAATATGATCTTGTGCTAGGCTTTTATTTTTTCTGCAAGTGGTCTTATGTTTTGGTTCTGTAATAATCATGTTGGTGGTAGAGCTCTATGCTGGTAATTGTCCCTGGGCTTGGTGTTTCGATGTTCTGTAAACTTTGTATGGTTTTTGATCTGGATCTCTGGGGCTCTCATTGAGCTGTATCGAAGAAAAAATATACAAACGTATGGTTCTAATACGTCTGTAATCGCAATCTGAATATGCGATATACGGTTTTACTACCTAAAAAAATGGTTTCGAATTTGCGCTTAGGCTTTCCATACAGATTACGGGATATATCCTCCGCAGCTGAGCTGAGCCATGGGCAAGAGCGGTAGGAGTTCATTATACGACCTAGCTTCCTCTGAGGAAGAATGAAAGAACAACCACAGAATGAAGAATCGAGCCCCGATGAAGAAGAGGAGGACCGGGAAGAACTAGAAGCCTTAACTCGGACGATGACAAAAAACGATGAAGACAATCAGCCAATGGATGTGTCCAGCCCAGATGACAATCAAGATGCTTCTAGCAGCGACAAGGATGAAACCGATGACGAGGTAATTTTGTCAAACTCTATTTCTTGATGAAATCAACATCTTGCTTATTCTATCTCACATTGTCCTGCCACTTGTTCTATGCATGATCTTGGTGCATTAAGTTTTAATCTTCAGCCTTTTGTGATTATATCTGGAGTTAGTTAATTTATAGCGCTCCCAAGTTCGTTGAATTTTTTGTTAGTTTTCTTGTGTACGCATGTGTTGTAACAAAAAACAATTGCAGTTAATCTCTGTTTGAAGACTTTGTATTCTGCATTTTTTTCCTTATTTTGTTTGCCTTATGACCTAGATTTCTTCACAACTACAAATATCCTTGAATGAAGCTTACCGTGAACTGGCGTACTTTGAAAGAAGACTTTTTTTTTGTTAGAGAAACGATGTTCTTGTTCATTTTTCTGTAATGAGATCCATGCCGATGTTTGTTTGAAGACATTTTTTTTAGATGTCTCTGAATTACTCTAATTAAAATGGTATTTTTCTCGTGAAATATTTGAAATGTGTGAACAAGGTATTTTACCTTATCCTTATGTATGTTACTTGTGGGATGCTTGCATTACTTTGATATATTTCTTCACTTGGAAAATTTTATCTTGACCTCAAGCTTGAGTTATTTGAGCTGAAATCATTTTTTACATAAAATGTTCCAGACAACAATCATTCACACTTCAATCTATTTGTAACTGCATCTTATAGTGACAAAGTTTTCCAAGATTTACACGAGAAAATATTTTTGTTGGCAATAATTTTTGCTAACATATTCTTTCTGCTAAGATCCTGTGAATTCAAAAATTTCAGTTTTTTTTATTGTTCTCTTCTAACTAGATATGTAACATAGCATTGAATATGGGGTATTCCTGAAAGAAATTTGAATAGGGATTAAAGTTATTTGAAGGAAGTGTTTTACTTGGTTGAAAATGATAAAATATCTTATGAGAACCTATGTTTGATTGGAATTGTGTTAATGCATTTTACAAAAGTCTTGTTTTTCTTTATTATATTCCACAGATTTTTGTTAAATTGTCCTGAAACTTCCTTAATTAAAATATTATTTTATTATTTAGGCATTGAAATGCACCTAAGCTCGAGAATATACACTAGACTCGGCTAGATCAGACTCACAAGATATGAAGCAAATTAAAGCATCAACATGTTACCTCCATCACCAAGCAAGCAAAGCTCAATCTGACCTCCAAAGTCTTTGATATTATTTAGAGAAATAGAGTAAAAATGCCAATGTCGTTTTCTCAAGCATTAGCTTTCAACCCTCGCTTGAATGAGAGCAATGGGTTATGTTTATAGATATTTTTGAGAGAATCCCAATGAAGAACTGATCAACCAAGTGGCATACTGATGATAATCCCAAGGGAGATTCGAATTTTCTAAGTGGCTGCTGATTTCTTCCAAGTGTTCTTGTGACTGGTTGTAGAAGACTCTGTCGGCTGCGCGAAAATCCTCTAAACTACTGTGTGAATTGGCTGAGTAATACATGTGTGCAATGAGTGGAGTTGAAAGAAGATTAGAATCCCACAAAATCTGTGCTGATTTTTTTTTAACTCATCCTCTAAACTACTGTGCGAATTGGCTGAGTAATACATGTGTGCAATAAGTGGAGTTGAAAGGGGAGCAGACTCCCACAAAATCTTATCTAATTTCTTAGTTAACTCATCCATCAAACAAGTTTCCAATACTGTTGTGTATGTCCTTTATAGACTATCTGCACATCTCCACTCTGGTGCTATGTGTTAGTTGTAGTCTGCTGTGAGTAGATCGCGTGGAGGCTGAGCTAAATAGATGCAGGAGGGAGGCTAAGGGGAGTCAAACTGTCCAAATCCGAAATAATTTTTCCTTGAAAATTTCCAATTAAACCTTACCAGAACATGTGTACAGGCTGTTGTGTGGAGTATTCTCAGGATGCTACATGGAGTTTGGAACTAACAGAGTGTATTTCGAATTTCCGTTTCTTTCAATGAATATGCGTGGAACATAAAAGGGGGATTAAGGTTGGGTCTACAGCAATTTGTGGTATCCACCGAATTCAATGTGCTCCCTTTGTCTTGGCTTGTTTGGCACTTGAACTTGTGGACCCTAGGTGGATGCTCCAATCACCCTTTGACTCATCCTTTGACTTCATCTTGATTTTCCATGTCATTTTCCTTGACCCCTTTGACTTAGAAAAATAATAAACAAATCACCACTTATTAATTTTTTGAATTTTTCTTCACTTTTTTCCACTAACATTAGAGAAAGTGGGTTTTGAGGGGGTAATAATGATTTTTTCACCCTCAAAGTGTACATTGGAATAATGTTGGGATGGAGAGCATGATTTTTTAGTACTTATAAGCCGCCAACATCTCTTAGGCTCACTTAGTTACAATTTTTAATAAACAGATTGCCCTCCCTGAGTCTTCTTATTTCTGAACGAAGCTTCTCTATAAAAAAAATCATAATATTCATCATCCTCATAGTCATTTAGTGATGGGTTACCCATCAAAAGAAGCCTCATGACCTCGGTCCTAAATTCTTACATACTCCTCATTCTCCTCCATAGTCGATGCATATTCATTAGGAGTTGTCTTTAGTTGCAGAATATTCACATATTTCAAGGTAATTATAAATATTTTTCAAACTAACAACTTCATCTAACCACCATGGCGCACAATAAGATAATTGCAGAACCAATGAGATGACCGATAACTCCGAGTAATAAATTAATTTGATGCTTGCAAGTTTAGTGATGTGAAATTAATGCGAGGAATGACTTGGCCATTGCTAGAACCATGCACATTAGCCGATAAAGAAGTGGTTGGGTCTCCATTATCAAAGCAAAGGCTTATACCCTCCATCACAATTTTTGTACATGGAACGGTCCAACTACACGCAAGTTTTATTGCCTCTTTCGTTGTCTAAGTGCCAATGATGTCTATGTATGTGACGTTGTGAACTTGAACAACGAAAATATGATTGTTGCATGGTTTTAACAGATTGTGGCATCACAATGGAGGGGCACAATAATATTTATCCATAATAATGGGATTTGAGATGTTAATAATGTTCACATGTTGGAACATTATTTGTTGGGCATACCCAGAACCCCCTGCCATGTTTTTATGCGTACTAATTCATTTTATGTGCAATTGAGAGAATATCCATTAACTACCACGTCTCAAATTTCATCTTCTGAATCCCTGCTGCCAAGACTTCCAATACTTATTTCGTGCCCAGGCCCACAAACTAGTTTATTGATTTCAATGTCTGAGCTTTGTGTAACTACAGAAACACAATCATATCCTGTTGCAATTGTGAAATTTTGAATCACTACATGTTAAGATGCTGAGACATGAATTCCATTTGTATTTGGATATCCCCGAGAGCAACAATTTCCAAGTTCGACTTGAACATGTGTTGACCAAGCTATTTCAAAATGGATTTTTGGACTGTCCTTGAACTTCAAATCCCTCAAATGTACATTTGAGCTAGAATATACCATAAATGATGTGGCGACACTGTGGAAAATATGGTTTTGGTCTCGGTTGTAATCACCAACCCACCATTTCTGGGTCGTCCCATCAATAATTCCTCCGTTATCAATAACTAATGCTTGGACCTTGGAGAATATAAGCTATTCATTGCGGTCTTGGACGAATTTGGTAGAATATATTCTCCTTAGACTTGGCACCCAAGTAGAGAGAATTCCATGTTATGTGATGCATCCTCAAACTTTGGGAATTCATCGAGAGTAAATAGATATATTATTGACATTCCATGCAATTTTTGGGAGATAGTAAGGCTAGATATTTGTCATGTTAATTAGTGGTCAAGAAATATTCATTATGCAATTGATGGCACAGTCTATTAGCGGTCGTAGCTTGTGGAATATAACTTTGCATACATGATTGTTTTAAGATGGCTGCAAGGATGAGAATCATTACATCTGATTATGCAACACGTTGTGTCTAAAAAATTTTGCACTGTGGAGAAATTAAATTGGAATAGAGGCAATATTGTTTGCTGCAACCACAAATCTGACATTCTTTTATACCAAGGATATTACTAAGCTAATTTTTGGTCTTTCAAGATTCTTTTCCTAGTAGTGTTCAATGTTCTAAAATGTGTTGTTATCAAAATTTGACTTTTGAAGCCAATGGTATTTTTGTTTTAAAATTACATCTCTAGAAAATATTTTGTTTTCATGGACGTTTAATGTAGTTATAGTTTATAAGCTTCAAATTCCATGAGCATTGATTATAATTTAGTTCACTTATCATATATTGGAAATTTGAAATTGCATCGTGATGCATGAAAATCATATAAATAGTCAAATTTGCATTTTAGGATCCTATAATGAATTGTGGAACAAAATTTTGTATTTTCATTTTGAACTATAGTTTTCAGTGTGTATGTTTCCATAATGCTATTTGAAATTGACAATAACTGAAGGGGGAAGGTTGTTTCTACCTTCTATTGTTGGTCATAGAGTCTGTTTGATTTTCTGTTCTCAATTTGTTATGCAAAATTTCAATTTATTTGCACGCAATTGTTGGGTTCAAAAGTCATTTTTTTATTAACCATGTTAGTGCCCAAATCATGTTACCATAAATGGAATCACAGGATATTTTTCCAAGAGATGGTCAAGAAACAGAAGGAGTATTTAAAAACATCTATAATATTTTTTTAGAAGTACCATGGTACACAATAACATTGAGTACTATCATGGGAAAGGAATGTTTGGATGTAAGTTTTGTTGCAGTGTAGGAGGAAGGATTTACTTTAGAGTAGCCTTGAGGTGAGTTGTTGATTGGATTGTTTGGACTATATAGAAAAATAATTATTTTTTACTTTGTGTTAAGATTATACATGACAATTACAAATTCTAACATTTAATAAAATCACAAATCTCACGTTCTTTTATACCAATTTTTGTTCTTTCAAGATTCTTTTCCTAACAGTGACTATTGACTAGTCTATGCGTGGAGGAGAATCAAGATTAACAAATGAAGGTTTGAGTGCTAGGTGGGGAAGTTGTTGCTGTATATTGTGAATACTTGAAGAGTTTCCATTGTATAATGCAAATTCGTCATGACTTTCTTGAAAATTGAAATCATGAAGACTCAACAGATTGTTAGGATTGTTACCATGTCTTTTGAGAGGATGGATTAGAGCATTGACCATTAAGTGGATTTAATATTGCAAATGGGAGGTTGGATGATCAAAATGGTAGTTAGAGACACCATTTCCTATCAAATTTAAAATCCCCAAATATGTGTACTATGTGGAGTAAGGATAGAGCTAAACATTAATGATTATAACTATAGGTAGAACCAATTCTCACTCGATTGGGAACTGTGCTTGATCATATTTTCCAGACTTGAAAATAACATATTCAACAATATCATAGGATCATATCAACAGACATCAAAATTTCCAAGGAGCATGGCATGAAGTTGTGAACTAAGATGAACAAATTTCAATTTGTCCATTATTAAGAGTCAAATCCAAAATCATGTTTCAAAATACGGTAATACACAACAAATATAATAGCTTAGGAATAAGTGGCAAAGAAGGCCCTCATGCTTTTGTGCAGTGTTTCTCCAATTGCATGAATTTTTTTTTGAATATACTAGATATTGGGCCTCTTAGCCTTGCTAAGCAGTCCTTTTGAGGTTGCATCTAGGTTGCCGATGTTAATGATAATAAGGTAGATGTCTAGTATGTGAAACTAGTCATGATTTTGGTTTGTCTCATCAATCATAGTTGATTTTTTCTAGAAGTGATTGGGTCAAGCATATGTGAAAAACCAAACTTAATCTTTTCAAGATTTTTTTTTAATTTTTTCCCTAAGTATTGACAATATATACAAACATTGATAAATTCCAAAATAGTATTGGAAAATGAGATGAAACCAAACTGTCATTTTGGTGACAGACATAGTGGTTGGGTTGAAGTGTGGGAATCGTGGGATAACAAAAGGATCTGCTATTCCCTAGAGGACCCACTTCAAAATATTTGGGACGGTAATCTAGATAAGAAAATTGAATAATAAAGAAACCTTCAGAGTATAAATACACTTCATAGTAATTTTTTTTCGAGTTTGAATAGATCCACTTGTACAGTTCTAATATAGGTGTTGTGAATTAGACTTTAGTGCATGTGATTCACAGAAAGAGAGAAGGTTTGTGACCTCTTGCTCAGAGAACTCTACCATTGTGACCTTTATATCTTGGGCTCATAAGGAAACATGCAAATTTAAAGTGCATGCTAATAGAGGGCATTTATTTGCAACACGTTTTGTGGTTTTTTCTTGACCCATTAATTAATGACACTTATGATTAATAACTCTTTGGTAATTTAATATTGTAAACTTGATTACAAATTATAGTCGTTGAAGTGGAGGGGTTTATTTGAGACCTTATCCTTTAAATAAATAGTCTCTGAGGATGAAAACACACGTTTTCCCATCACTCCCTTTTCTAGGCACAACACCAAAATTAGAATAGTGTCTTTGCATATGTTCGACAATAGATAATGGTCATCAAGTTGGTTTCCTGCAAACAAAGTTATTTTTGGTCCACAAGGATGATATGCATGAGCTCTACTTTTTGCATTTTATTTACTATAAAATCAAGAAAGTTCACCCAAAATATTAAGGTTCTCCCTATGATAGACTTGAAAATAATTTGAAAGCTTGCTTTGATTTCAAAGCCCTCTCAAATTAAGGTCCCTTAACATTTCCTTTGTTACCAATTTTTTTTCAAATAATTTTTGTTCAAATATTTTGTTGAACACTTGCCATGCAACCTTAGGTCCAAAGGAAAGATTTTGTTTTTGGCCTAAGTGATCATGATTGAAATGTGTTAACTACCAATCTATCTATGAGTACATCCAAGAATAGTACTTTACAATACCCCTAAGAACACATCTAAGCCATTATTTTTGTGCTTGGACTATCATGTTATTCACTAAAGAACAGTTTGGGTTCTTCCATTGCTAATAGAAACAATCATAGAGCTCTTTCCATATGAGCCATGTTGACATATTTTCAAGTTTCTTTGTGTATTTCAGTTCCTTTGAGAAAACTCAAACCAACAATAACTTAGGCGCCTCTGTTTTCACTACCTTTAATCTCTAACACTTTGTGATTTCCACTTCAAGGCATTCCTTCATTGTGTGAGGCAAGGGATGTGTTGACTAGTTAGTGAATAGAAAACACCCCAATATTTGTGGTGTTCTTGGCCTTAATAGCTTTAGTAGAAGGCTTAGAAATTGACCTTTGCCTAGAGGAATAAGGATAAAGCTCTAGGAAAGTTTTTCATTCACTCCCAAAGTTCCCTCTATGGCTCGGGCTCATAATGAAACATGCTCATTTAAATTCCATGATAATAGAGTTCATTTATTTGCAATAAGTTCTATGGTTTTATCTTGACCTCTTAATTAATGACATTTATGATTAATAACTCTTTAGTAAAGTTTAATATATTGTAAACTTGATTACACTAAATTATAGTATTGGAGTGTTAATACTCTAATATTATGCACTTGGATAATTCATTATATTAAAAGGTACCCCTTCAATGGTATTTTCAGGATGTCTTTGAGAAAGTGGCATTCATGGGACACCTACCCTAGTGGTAAATACATGTCCTTGACCCACATGTGTTTGTATGTGTATGTGTGTGTATGTGTGTGTTAAAGGGGCTTCCAATATGAGGATGAGTTGCATTACCCTTGAGATGCATTATCCAGTCACTGATAAATATGCACATTTAGATTGGGTTACTTGTTACATGGATGCATTTAGTTTGATCAGTAAATAATTTTATTTTCCCCAATTTTTCACAAATTCATTGTGCTTTTAAAAATTTTCATTATAGAATAATACAAATTTGTATGGTTAAATTGTATTGCACACACACATTTTTCATTTCCTCTGAAGGACCCAAGTTTCTTGGATAATGATACATAGGATTGAATTGGAAATTTAAATGGAAAACAAAAATTGACATCATTTGGACATAGCTAAAATAAGTTGCTCCAGACATGTTTGGATTTGCAAAGAAAAAGAAGCAAGTGCTAAAAATGTTATGTGTTATGTTATTTGTTATAACTTATTTTCATTTCAAACATTTTTACAAACTTTGTCAGCTGATAAGTACCCCAATAAGAAATTGAGCACAACAACATTAACACTTGCAGATTCAACATGTACGATTAGAAAATTTTGCATGAGTCCTTCCTATTATCACTTTGTACTTATTTTGATGCATGTGAAATAACCATTTAGGTTGACCCTAAGTACCACCAATAGAACTACTGAATTTACACCATATGCAAATACTTGAATTCTATTGATGGAAAAATAATTACCTCTTTTATTATTCGAAGCATTCATTGTATCTATATATTGTTCATAAACATAAAAATTTTAAAAATAGGAGTGAAAAAACATCTTGCACAAAGAAATAATTAGATCTTACTAGCAAGCCAAGAACCTTCAAATTATAAATGACACCTTTGCGCAAAGATGCAGAGAATGGGCATTTAACACATGCCTCAATCTTGATAGAATATAAAATTTTGAATGATTGGTTTCATGTAAATGTACTCCACAACATGCTATATTGTTATATGTGTATGCACATATTTTCTCAAGCTCCACACAAAAGAAGGTTTGAGAACTAAGGAAAAATATTTATGATGTTACTTTTTTACAAAATTTGAGAAAGCCTCAAGGGTTACAATCAAAATCTAGAAATTTTGTTTCCTAGTGGAATGTGAGACATTGTTGGATTTGTATAATGCTTCAATGCTTGTTTAGGATCTAGGTAAGTGTGAATGAATAAAAGCTTTCTATCATTGTTCTATATCAGATTCCCATTCTCTCTACTTTATCAAAGGCAAGTTAAAACCTGATTAGACTAAGGGACAACATATTCCATTGCCAAAATTTAACCTTACAGGGAAGTGAACTACACTTGTTTGATACTTCCACACATTTTGAGGGCATGCCGATAGAAATATTATTGTTGTTGGATACACTGGCGTTGGTTAGTTTTAGAAAAGTTCTCTATGTCAAATATGTTTTTTTCATGAATTAATATCTCCAACCAAGAGGATAAAGACTTGGCATGTATAGGACATAGTGGTGTTATTTCTTGCCTACATTTGTGATTTATTAGTATTCCACCACTAATAACTTCATTAAGTAGTTGTTTGTTTAGTAGTATATTACAATAGTGACTTGCTAAAGGAAAACGATTCTAGTTTGTTCGAATTTCATAAGCTGGAAGGAAATCCAGCTTTGAATAAGAAAATGGAATATATTCTGAAAAATATGTTTTTTATCAAATATAGGCTCACTGCCTGATCATTAAAAAAAACAATCACGACAATAAACAATGATTTTGGACACGATGAATTACAGAACTCTCCAACTCAAAAACAAGTTGCATATTTTATTTTGTCCACATCAGAGAAAAATGAATGAGTAACCTTAAGTTTGATTTGAATATTTATAGAATCATTTTTGAGATTCTAAATGGAAATTACGTGTGCTAATCTTTCTCAATTAATTACAGGGAAAACAAGAGACATACATAATTTGTTGGTTTATGGGAATTGGATTCCTTTTGCCTTGGAATAGTACGTTGATAATTGAAGATTACTATATTGAAGCTTTATTCCCGGTTAGTATCACAATTTACAAAGTCTTGTCTTATTATTTTTTAGATTTTTGTTGTAATCTTGTGTCAGCGATACTTTGTTCCACCCATTAGATTTCTACTAACCAGTTTTATTTTTGAAGTGTAATTGCTTCTTAGAGATAATTAGAGGAAATGATACAACTACAAAAGTGGAGCATGAGACATTCTTAGTAGAAATTGCTAGTTCTGTTTTGTTTATTTGTGAAATTTTATTTGCTTTGTTTATACAGGTCATTTGGCCACATAGTGGCCACTATTTCCCAACTAAAGGAAACTTGTTTGAGTTTCTTGCTTTTATGGGGAAAATGACATTAACAATATTGTTTATGTTGAGGTATATATCATATAAATCCTTTATAGTCTACTTTATTTTATATTCCAGTGTTCATCGAATTTCATGTCTTATACTCTGCATTGTAACTTTTTTTGTTTTCTTTTTGCATAAAATGGAGTCAGTGTTGATGGTAAGAAGCAAGGATTGAAAAAAGAGGGGAACAATAACACTAGAGTGACAAAGAGACAGAAGTGTATTGGTCTAGTGGTACCCGTAGAGCCAATATCCCACATAAGACACACACATAAAGACTGATGGTCAAGTTTTCAGAGTTGGTGAATTCACTTGCAATTCATTGGCAAGATAATGATAATGTTTTGAAGTGATGAACAATATTATATCTATAATTTCTACTCCAACGAATATTAAGTTGGAAACTCATATTGTAATACTTGACATTTTATATAATATAATTTATGTGGTTGGAATTATTTATAGTTGCACTTGATATTACTTGATATTGTAATTAACATATGTAAGTTTGTGTTTTCATATTAGATGAACATGTAAATTGTATGACATTTTTTTTTTTTTTTAATTTAGTTGCAAAATCATACTAATTAATTTATGTTGATTAGTAATGAACACATAAAATCAATATAAAACTATTAAATTAGTAGTTTATATTGATTAATGATGAACACAAATAAAATGAATATACGACCAAATTAGTCATATATAATGATTATTAATTAAAGTAAATGAAATGAATATAAACTACTAAATTATTCGTTTATATAATGAATAAATGACTACTGCAAATGATAAATTTGTGACTACAAATGACGACTCAATTTTTCATATATACAACTATTAGTAGCTAATTTACAGTATCTTATAACATGACTCAAATTTAGTCATATTTCTTCGGTCATTAATTGGTTTCAAACGATGACTAAAATTTGCATATATATAACTATTAGTAGCTAATTTACAGTATCTTATAACACGAACAACGTTTTGGTCAAATTTCTTTGGTCATTAATTGGTTTTCTCGGGTGATCATATAGTAATATATTTTGCTGCATATTTGGTCATTAATTGTGACAATTAATGACCAAATCAAAGATTAAATCAATGACCAAATCAATGACTAAATTAATGATTAAATCAATGACTAAATTAGTGACTAAATCAGTGACTAAGTTAATGACCAAATATAAAACTAGACAACAAAATTGAGATAACCAATTAATGACTAAGCTAAAAACGACCAAAAGTTGGTCACGTTATAAGATATTGTAAATTAGCTACTATTGGTCACTGACTGAAAAATAATCGTTTATATGCAAATTTTAGTCGTTTTTTTAGTAATTAATTAGCCATGTTGTACTAGTGGATAGTATGCCTATGGACGTGTGCCATATTCTACTAGGCAGACCATGGCAATATGATAGAAAGGCTGTCCATGATGGGGAGAAGAATTGTTACAAATTCATGAACGATGGGATAAAGAATACGCTAGTTCCCATGAAAGAAGAAGAGACTGCAGAAACTAGTGGTACAAAGACATTGCTAATAGGTGGGAAAAAGAATCTGAGAAAGATGGAAGAGAATGAACTGAATTTTGCAGTTGTGCGAAGGCCTAGAGTAGTATTAATGCATACAGAAATTACTAATTTTCCTATGGAAATATAGGACATGCTACAAGAGTTTAGTGATACTGTGGTGGATGATCTAATAGATAAATTACCACCGAAGTGGAGCATTACTCACCACATTGATTTTATTCCAGGAGCCAGTTTTCCAAATAAGGTTGCTTACCGGATGAGTCTGAAAGACAATGAGGAAATCAGGAAGCAAGTGCAGGATTTGTTGGATAAACGATTGGTTCGAGAGAGTTTGAGCCCGTGTGCTGTTCCGACCATTTTAGCTCCCAAGAAAGGAGGTGAATGGTGGATGTGCACTGATTCTCGGGCGATAAATAAGATCACTATCAAGTATAGGTTTCCTTTACCTAGGATGGATGATGTTAGACTCCTATACCAATAGGTGTCATTTTTCATGATTGTATTGATTGAACTATGGAATATGTTCAAACCTTTTCTTGAGCAAAGGTGTTCCATATTCTTGAAAAACCAAAAAATCAAAAAATTTTAAAAATGTAAAGAGGGTATACCCTAAAAGAAAAATCAAAGGGTAAGAAAAATAAAAATGGCCAAAAAAGCAAAAGAAATGAACCCCAAACAAAAAATAGGCCAAAGAAAGTGTGCAAATCCAAATGCCACTACTTTTTACTTTGATGTAATAAACAAATTGTGTGCAACTTGCATTTTATGCCACAATTCATGAATAGTCAAACTGTTTAAGCTTGGCTAGTTCATATTTCAATTTCGTGTTATAGAATAGAGAATAAATATCTGACCAAACAGTTTAATCTTGGCAGATAAGTAGATAGGTAGAGTTATTAAAAGGTGCTCAACAGTTTAATCTGAGCCCTTGGATGTAATAAGGGTAGAAATAGATAGATTTATCATGTAAAAAGAAAAGGTTGAAAAGGGTTTGCAAGTCTAAATGCACCCTAATAAAGAAAAATGGTAGTAGTAGATAGGGTAGGTAGATGGTGATGCAAAGTTTTATCTGATGAATGATGCTGCTAAATGTTTTGATCCTTTACTTTCATCACAAATACTAAAGCAGGAAATACACTGGAAAATCACAGCAAGCAAAGTCAAACTCATTAACTTCCCTCATCACTTTCCCTTCAAAAGTTTTACTAATTTCCCCCAAAGTACTAAGGTATTTGGAGATCAAAAGGGCTCAAGGCATTTCCTTGACTTTTGGAGGGACCGGACCCTCGACCTAATGATCAAAAAGACCTAAGTACTTGAGATAATTCATCATTATAATCATTCATCTTTAACCTTTTCCTAAGTAAAATCTCATTTTGCTTAGGAAAATTATGCAAAATTCCATAAAAATCCCTCAAAATAACTTACTGTTCTAAGTTTAAGTGTTGAAGATGATATTATAACATTTCCTGCAAATTGCCACTTTTTTAGGATAAAAAAGTATTTGAGTTGCTTTGTCCCTATTTACTGCTAACATTTAATCTCATTTACTAAACTCTGGAGAAATTCCCTCATCCAGCATATAACTATTTTATATAAATATCCAAAACTTTCGATAGTAAAGTTTTAACCAAAGTATTTATTTCCCAATTAATCACTAAAAACCCACATTATGTGCCCTTTGGTTAAATATATCATTATGTAATATTCCCGCCCTTATGATAAGTTAATTACATTGGTTAATTTATCATATAATAAAAAAAAACATATATGAGAAAAGCTTTAAACATATGACATATATGTTTAATACAAAAAATAATAAACCCGAAGTTTTATTTTAAACCAAAACTTAGGAAAGTCTTATACACCGTATTCATCCACCCAAGTAATCCATCCAATGCCCACCCCACCTATGACCTCTTATTCATTGATACATGACACCACTATCAGACTAGGTTACTAAACAGAATACACCTTCCACAACAAGCTCACCGATGTTTTATAATGTTAATCGCTGCTGAAACTGGACGGGCCCACACCTTAATCCTCCGCTTTATTCCCTCATCATTGCAATCAGTCTGAACACTTCCAAAGATCAACGCTTCCTATCAATCCCGCTTACCCATCCCGTCAAGATTTTTAACGAAGGATGGTAGCTCGAACAGTTCATCATCCACGCCAAAGATCCAATCACTTCACGCCTCCCAACTAATACCACCTTTCGGCCCGTGTTGAAGGATTCTACTACTTTGTGCCTGGCCCTCCACACGTCAGCCCGTACATTGATGACGTCACTCCTCGAAAAACTAAAAAACCCTTTTAACTTGTAAATAAAGCCAATTTTCATGTTTTTTCCGTTATTTTCATTATTAAACGCGACTGTGCTCTCTGCTACGGTTTTCGAATTTTCATTGAAATCCACTGTTCCATTCAATTTCGCTCCATAAATCCGCCAGACCTGCGTTCAAGCGTCCTCCTGCTACCGCCTGTTACCTGTTAAGAACCAGTTTTCTTCCAAAAACAGGTATTTATCCTACTCCGCCCCGAACTGCAAGAAAAACTCTGTTTTCTTTATTTTTCGTTGAATTAGTGATTAAAACTCATCACTGAGATCTTCCCCAGAGGTTTTAAAACTGTGCAATTGCTCCCTGAAACTGCATTTGTGTTAATTTCCTTCATTTTAGAAATCACGCCCGGCCTGTGAAGAAAAACAGAAACCTCCGTTTTGAATCCACAAGAACCAAAATGGAGGCCCCGGCAGCTTTGAATATAACTCCACTGAATGCCCCTCACCGTGAATTGGAATATTTACCTTTGGTAGATAAAGATTTCCAAATTAAAGACTTGCATTTTGATGAAAGTCCCCTTCTGAGTTATTGTCGCTGCAGAGACGAATACTCAAAGGGGCAAGATCTTATAGGGTTGTGGGAATCCAATCTCCCAAGGTATCTCATCCCTTCAGTCATTTTTTTCCCAGAAATCATTCACTATTGCCATTCAAACTATGATCCCACTCAAAGGGCTGTAATAGCTCCTGATCAGAGTGTTCTGTTTCCCATTACTCCCCAGGCTATTAATGCAATACTACACTTTGAACCAGACCAAGAACTAGCACCATTGTCTATGGAAGAATTGATTGAGAAGACTAGGCAATTAACTCCAGAAAAGCTAAAGTCCATGTGTCAGATTTTCATGTTGCCTGAGCATCTCCTCCCTATGGTTTTTATTATTTCAATAAATTAGGAAGGCTCATCATAAATATGATATCTTTTGTCTTGGGATTCAATACCAGTGAATATGTGGATGAAATAACACTGGTTTTACTATCTATCTTTACTCCTGGGCAGCCTCCTGAAGTTAAATATGACTTTTCCTCTTTCATAGCCAATAAGATCCATGATCAGTTCATGAGGCTAGATGATGAGAAAGTTTTCAAATATTCCTCAGTTATTTATCATCTCATTATCTTCTATCAGTCAGAAAAGTTCCCTTTCCCTGTTAAAAATCTTGATGCCAAGGGAAACCCCAGGTCAGTCATATTTTGGTCCCCCATAATTCATTCTTCCTCTGATTCTCCCTATTCCTACACTGAGTTCATTGATCAGTTTGTATATCCTGTAACAACTTTGTTAACATGAATCTCTCCCCCAAGGCTCAGTAATGAAATAAAAAAGACCTTGCAACTTTCAAGGACTTATAAAGTTGGGGATTGGTATTTGTATCAAAACCATACAGTAATCAGAATTTATGGATGTGAATTACATCCATTCAGATTACCAAGATATGTGCCCATGAGGATTTTTGCCTTGGAATACTTCAGGCAAATGAACAATTCAGATGTGATCCATTTTTGTAGTGTAAAGAAGAAAGCTCAATTAAGGATCAAAAGTCAATTAGGTCCTTTCATCTGCAACTCTAGGGAGGCCGAGCGAGAGGCAGAAAATATATTACAAAGCAAGTTCCAAAGAACTTTCCGTTGGGTTCCTTATGACCCATTTGGTTTTATTTGTGAAAAGAGATTAAAGAACAAATCATCCTCTTATATACACCACAAGATTCCTGAACTAGAACAATATTCCAATCAAGATGAATGGGTTGAAGGAACACTTGTTGAAGAAGAAAGTGAAACTGACAAAATGAACAAAATTATGAAAGATCTCGAGAAGAAGTATGACCTAGAATCTTGTGGTCAAGTGCAGGTACCCCAAATTGGCACTTCTTCAGCAGCAACTCTACAGCAGACAGTACAGGAAAGCAGTTCATCAGTTGCAGCAGAACCAAAGGGCAAAGGAAAGGAACCTGAAATCCAGGTCATTGAAACTTTGGTCATGGCAGAGAAACCACAAACTTCCAAAGCACCTGAACAATCACAGGTTTCTCCCACTCAGGTAAATCATCCACAAGTTCCAGAGTTGCAAACTCCATCAAATGTGGAAATAGGAAAGAAAAGGTAGGTTCCAGACACCACTCCTCCAAAAGGAACCTCACAGGTACATCAAGCTAAAAAACATAAATCAGATCCACTTCCAGATGTGGAAATCATAGATGAAGTGTTTGATGATGGGAGGGAAGACAGTCAACTAACTGGCACAGTTAGTGAAACAAACACAGGACAGAAAGGAAAATCTTTACAAAAGAAATTAAGTACTGAGGTATCCTCTTTCAGACCACCAAAAACAGATACAGGGGATATTAAAAGAACCTTCATTAATATTAAAGCAAAGAATGATCCATTAAAAATAAAGGTATATGATCAATATATGAAAATGGCTCCCCATAATCAAGAAAGGCTAATGTCAGCATTTGACATGTCACAAGGCAAAATGATAATGAGCCACTTCAAGTCAAAGGTGCAAAAACCCATTACTGCAGCTGACTACATCAGAACAAATTTTGAAGTTCTGGCAAAGGACATTCATCCTCTGGACCAGATAGAGCTACACAGACAAACTGGGGAAATGGTCTATTCCACTCTTACCAATAAAGCCATGGCAGCTCTAACACTGCAAGATTCTTTGAATAACACAAGTGCTCAATTGAAAATTGAGAAGGCCTCTTCTCAGGCCAAAGATAATAGAATAAAGTCTCTAGAAGACATAATCATTGGCTTGGGTCACAACCCCAAAGACATTAAAAGTATTGAGGCATTAATAAAGAAGAAAGATGATGATATAGCTGCACTGAGAAAGCAGCTAAAATTGCCAGCCTCAAGGCACCCTCAGACCCAAGAAGTTTTAAAGGGGAATTCACAAGAAGAGGTAATGGAGTTGCTCCTAAATATGACTGAGCGACTAAGTGAAACAGAGAAAGAATTAGAGCAAGCTTTACAGGAAAAAGAAGCTATCAAATAGGCTACAACCACAGGTACTACAACATCAAAGCAACAAACAGAGCCAGAACAGGTAAACACTTCTGGTTTGAGTTCTGATGAGTTAATAAAACAAATGGAAAGTCTACAACTAAGGGTCACAGAACTTCAAACCACGAAATTGCAATTAGTAAAATTGGAGGAGAAATATGATACATCTAAGAAGACAGTTGCTGATAACACCAGGGAAATAAAAAGGTTAGAAAAATTGGTTCAGGCTTTGGAAAAAGATCTTTCATTGGAAAATCCTTTAAAGGAAATAAATGAAATTCTTTGGGGTAATATCATTGAGTTAATAAAGGGTATTTGGCCCTCTATTCAAGCTATTTTTGAACAAAATGATTTAGTTAAAATAGCCCAAGAAGAAATATACAGGACAAGAAATGAATTAAGAGGCAGGCCTGAGCAGGCCAATCAGCTTATTCAATTTTTGAACACCCGGACAAAGCAACAGCTTGCAGTATTAGGGATTGAAGACAGGACCGGCACAGTTTTGGAAATAAAGAGAGTTTTCATCAAAAGAACTTTCATGCAGAATTTAGAAAGGAAGTGCTCAGATATTTTGGTTGATATCAATATTTTCAGAGAGAAATTTCAAGCTTTGTTGGAAAGTGGGTTACCAAGTCCTATGCTCTCAGAGGATCAAATAATGGACTTGGAAACCTATGTAAAGAAAATAAATACTCATGCTCAAAATACAGCTGCTTGTTCTCCTAGTTTACCAGAATCAACATTACCAACAGGGAGAAATATCTATGATAGAGTGAGGAATTTATTTCATCTGGAACATGAAATAAAGTATCTGTTTCCTAATGAGCCCACCTTTTACAAACTCACCGAAGCAGATGAGACATTGAGAAAACTCAAAAGAACTATGATACGAGATGATCAATGGTGGAAAGAATTATTGGAAATTCTATAAAATTTATCTTCAGGATGAGAATTTTATCTTTACTATCAAGTAAAAGGATAAAAATGAGTACAGATGAAAGAGTATCAGTTACGCAGGTTGAAGAATATCCGTAAAGACAAAGAGTACCAAGCAAGCAAATAAATTACTCCAAAAGACAACATTGAGCCCTTTTTCAGCACTTACCTCCAACACATCAGCAAAATGAGGAAACAGCACATCAGCAGTTACCTATTATTCTATCCACGAGACCATTTGTCTCCTGTTTATTTGTAAATTACTCCTTAGTCACCCTAGATTATTGGCTAGGTTAGTGTGAGATTTTTTCAAGTTTTTCTTGTATAAATAAACCCTCAAAGGAAGTATTGAGGGTGGATTCTATTACTTTGCTGTAACATTGAGATTTTCGAAATAAAAGCACTTTGGAGAAATTTATTCGTGGCTTACTGGATGACGATTTGAAGCTCAGGACTTTTTGCAGGATTCATGTGTTGGACTGCAGTTCAATAAGTCTTTCTACCCTTTGTCTTAAGTTTTATATCAGTTTATAATATCATTATGTCCATTTATGAATATGAACATGGTGAAAGATTCTTAGCTGCCTTTCATCCCTTCAAAATCATCCCATCCACTTTAAATTTTAAGGATTGTTCTCTGTCTAGCTATCTTGCCCTGTAAAGCCATCTTGTGTGTAGAATAGAAATCCAGTAAAGCCATCATTTGACTCCATAGCCCAATGGACTGAAAGCCCTCAACCTTGCCCTTAGTTTGTGGATTCCACCATTTTCCCAAAACAAACTCTTGAATCTATAACTAGCCTAAAACCTTCCAAGAACAAAGATAAATCATAAAGAGAGAGCCCTCTCTGGATGCAGATTGGCTAGATTATGCATCTAAAAGGTTGGTTTGTGGTTACCTCGGGTATACTTTCCTCTTACACAACTTCTAGGAAAACCTGAGTGATAACATAGTGGCGACCATACTGGGGATCTGAATCATTTTACTATTGTTTGATTTATAAGTTATAGACAGAGTCTGAAGATCAGCCAGGTAGCTTTTGAAATGCTTTTGCTCTGCAACTGCATAGTAAATAAATGTTGCTTCAGTCCATCTCTGGTTTAGCTTATAAACTGAACCTTAGTTTCAAACATTTAATCAGACTCTCTAGTTCAATAAATCTTTGAGAACATTTTAATTAAAAATCTTAAATTTCTTGAAGAGTTTGTAGAAGTTGTTTTGAAAATTCACAAAAAATTTGGTTTCCTGAAGAACTAACTTTTTCTTCAGAATTGTTTTACAGGTTTAGATCTGATCTATGATGGTGGACAGGGATCAGACACACAAAGGTTAAAATCATCCACCTGGCGACTCCAAATCCATTTCACAATCAAGACTCCACTGGAGGAATGAACCTCAAAGAACAATATGGAAAGATCAGGCTTTCAACTTGGATTGTTATCCAAGACATTATGTTCTTTCTAAATTGATAGAGTTTTCCAATGTATATTGTATTGTAGAGAAGATATTAGAGTAGTTTTTAATTTATCTCTTTTGAAAATTGTAAATATAAAATCACCATGCACATTTGAGCATCACTCTTCTGACTTTTTGATATCATTTTCCAATCAAGACACTGTTGATCAGAGATCAAGAGCTTCAAGTTTCAGAGCAATTCCACAACCAAATAATCCATATTCCAAAGCATTAATAGTGATACTGGATGACAGGGTTTGTGGAAAATCTTTCATTTGATGAAATTTTAAATGAATTCAGGGATGAGTTATCAAAACTTCAGTTTGATGAAGATTTTATAAGAGCTTTCTTTCTTCTTTTTAAATCAAGAAAATGTTCTCCTCGAGTTAAAAAATGGCTTCTTGATATAATTTCTGAAAATTATGAAAATGAAATCAAACTTTTGCATTCTCAAATTCAGTCTTACAATTTCCGAAATCTTAAAGAATTCTTTGAAAATCTTCCTTCTCCAAAGCAAGAGGAAATTGTACTATATTTTGACTTGCATATTGAAGATGATTATTCTTTCAAACACAAGACTGAAGAAATAAGTTCATGGTCTAATATTCATAATTCAATTGAACAATTAGTCATTGAAGGCCTAGAAGTAAATAACATACATCATGCTTTTATTGATCCTATATTAGATTATATGGAGAATATTTTTAGCTCAAATATGCAAAAATGTTTTATCTATGAGGATCAAATATATAAAAAATTTCCATTTCACATCTTATCGTTGATTATAAAGGCACATGATCATAATATACTTCCAATTTTGATCACAAGCAATCAAGTTATCCATTTATTTTTACAGCTACTTGATTGGCATTTTTGTATTACCTAATTCAATAAGATTTTTAGTAGATTAGAGTAGGTAAATGAATGCTAATAAGCTCAGAATTTTGAGCATTTTTTTTTAGTTTTCAATTTTCAGCTAGTTTTTCATTAAGTTAGTTTGAAAATTTTTGTGTGTGGTTTTAGTTTCAGATCAGATTTCAAGTTGCATAAAAAGGACTATATTCAATTCAAGATTTTCAACCAAAGCAAATGCATGTTTGGGATTGGAACAAGGCAGAAAATTCCTAACTGGGCAACAAAGTTTTAAGTTTTGGATTGGATGGTGACCTCTTGGAGTTGAAGCCCGAAGTGAAGTCCCTAAGCTTCAAAAGTTCCACTATCATATATACAATAAAGCTACCAGAAGAAGGAGATTACATGGTTTAGTTTGAAGACAATTTGAGGCAACTGACCTGCTGTTCTTGACTTTTCACAAGGAAAAGCCATCCCCAAGTGGAGCCAGTGTTAGACTCCTATACCAATAGGTGTCATTTTTCATGATTGTATTGATTGAACTATGGAATATGTTCAAACCTTTTCTTGAGCAAAGGTGTTCCATATTCTTGAAAAACCAAAAAATCAAAAATTTTAAAAAATGTAAAGAGGGTATACCCTAAAAGAAAAATCAAAGGGTAAGAAAAATAAATTGGTCAAAAAAGTGAAAGAAATGAACCCCAAACAAAAAATAGACCAAGGAAAGTGTGCAAATCCAAATGCCACTACTATTTCATTTTTGTAATAAAGCAATTGTGTGCAGCTTGTCAAACTTTTGCCACAATTCATGAAGGGTCAAACTGTTTAAACTTGACTTATTCATATTTCAATTTCATGTTATAGAATAGAGAATAAATATCTGACCAAACAGTTTAATCTTGGCAGATAAGTAGATAGGTAGAGTTAATAAAAGGTGCTCAACAGTTTAATCTGAGCCCTTGGATGTAATAAGGGTAGAATTAAATAGATTTTCCTTGTAAAAAGAAAAGATTGATAAGGGTTTGCAAGTCTAAATACACCCTAATAAAGAAGATAAAATGGTAGTAGTAGATAGGGTAGGTAGATGGTGTTGCAAAGTCTTATCTGATGAATGATGCTGCTACATGTTTTTGATCTTTTACTTTCATCACAAATACTGAAGCAGGAAATACACTGGAAAATCACAGCAAGCAAAGTCAAAATCATTAACTCCCCACATCATTTTTTCCCTAAGAGTTTTACTAATTTCCCTAAAAAGTGCTAAGATATTTGGAGATTAGAGGGGCTCAAGGCATTTCCTTGACTTTTGGAGGGACCGGACCCTCGGCCTGATGATCAAAAAGACCTAAGTACTTGAAGTTATCCATTATCATTCACTTTCAATCTTTTCCTAAGTAAAATCCCATTTTGCTTAGGAAAATCATGCAAAATTCCATAAAAAATCCCTCAAAATAACTTACTATTCTAAGTTTAAGTGTTGAAGATGAGATTTTGCAATTTACTTCAGAAATTGTCACTTTCTTAGATGTGCAAAGTATTTTGAGTTCCTTTGTCCCTTTGTCATATTAACATTTAACTCTATTTACTAAATCCCTAGTCAAATGCCCTATCCTAAGTATATAACTCCTTTTTTATAAATACCCCAAAAACCCCTCTATTATAAAGTTTAACCAAAGTAATTATTTCCCCTTGCATTAACATAAAAACCCACTATACGCCCTTTGGTTAAATTTATATCTTTATATCGTAAACCCGCCCCTATGGTAAGTTAATTACATTTGTTAATTTACCATATAATAAAATAAAAACATATATATGAAAAATAAAACTTTAAACATACGATATATATGTTTAAACCCAAGAAATATAAATAAAACCTGAAGTTTTTCGAAACTAAACTTTGGAAAATCCCGCGCCAACGTGGCTCATCCACACAGCATTTCACCCCGACGGCGTTTAACCCCTACTCATGACCCCTATTTCCTTTATAAACCATAGGAATTAGTTAATTATCTGAATTAAACTAATAATCATACCTTTTCTAGCCTTTATTATATGCCCCCTAGGGATGTTTAAATAGAGTTAATTGTGTTTTAAAACCAGCGGGCCTTTACACGAAAACCCCACCATCTATTTGTCCTTTCCGTAGTCTAGTCCATCTCTCCCATGTAAGATCTACGGCTAGCGTTCATCCCGCTACCCATCCCTTGTCGACATTTTTAACCCGACGGGGGGATTAGTGGTATTTGACTAGTCACCAGTCACGCGTCAACAAATTTGTGGAATGTCGGCTGCCCTCGCGGATTAAAACCGCCTTTGCTCGATAAAGCGGTGCGGGGACTTACCACTTACTGCGCGGCCCACTCCACGATACGTCGGCCGTACATTGATGACGTCACTCCTCGAAAAAGACTAAAAAACCCTTTTAACTTGTAAATAAAGCCAATTTTCATGTTTTTTCCGTTATTTTTCGTTATTAAACGCGATTGTGCTCTCTCATACGGTTTTCAAATTTTCATTGAAATCCTTTGTTCCATTCAATTTCGTTCCATAAATCGCCGGACTTCTGCGTTGCAGCATCCTTCACTATCACCGTCACATTTACTTGTTAAGAACCGGCTTTCTTCGAAAAACAAGTATTTATCCCTATTCTGCCACTGAAGCTGCAAGTAAAACTGCTGTTTTCTTTGTTTTTTATCGAATTAGTGATTAAAAATCATCATTGAGATCTTCCCCCGAGAGGTTTTAAAATTGTGTAATTGCTCCACTGAACCTACAAATTGTGCCAATTTCCTTCATTTTAGAAATCACGCTTAGAGCTGTGAAGAAAACCGAGAAACCTCCATTTTGAATCCACAGAACCAAAATGGAGGCCTCGGATGCTCTTTGAATATAACTCCAACTTTGAATGCTCCTCACCGTGAATTGGAATATTTACCTTTGGTAGATAGAGATTTTCGGATTAAAGACTTGCATTTTGATGAAAGCCCCCTTTTGAGTTTTATGTCAGCTGCGAGAGCGATTATTCAAAGGGGCAAGATGTCATTGAACTGTGGGAATCCAATCTCCCAAGGTACCTGCGTCCCCTCGGTCATTAATTTCCGAAATTAATCCACTATTTCCATTCAAGCTATGATCCCACTCAGCGAGCTGTGATATCCCCTGACCAAAGTGTTCTATTCCCCATTACTCCCCAGGCCATCAATGAAATGCTACACTTTGAACCTGACCAAGAATTGGCACCTCTGTCCATGGAAGATTTGATTGAGAAGTCTAATAAATTGACCTCAGAGAAATTAGAGTCCATTTGCCATAATTTCATGTTGCCTGAACACCAACCTAAGGGACCTCCTCCCTATGGTTTTTATTATTTCAATCAATTGGGAAGACTCATCCTCAATATGATATCTTTTGTCTTGGGCTTCAAAACCAGTGAATATGTTGATGAGATAACCTTGGTTTTGCTATCCATTTTTACTCTTGGGCAACCTCCTGAGATTAAATATGACTTTGCCTCCTTCATAGCCAACAAGATCCATGATCAATTCATGAGGCTAGATGATGAAAAAGTTTTTAAATATTCCTCAGTCATCTATCATCTCATTATCTACTATCAATCAGAAAAGTTCCCTTTCCCTGTTCAAAAACTTGATGCCAAGGGAAACCCAAGGTCAGTTATATTTTGGTCTCCCATAATTCATTCTTATGAGTCTCCCTATTCCTATTCTGAGTTTATATATCTTTTTGTATATCCTGCAACTACATTGTTGACAGGGATTCCTCCCCCAAGACTCAGTAATGAAATAAAGAAGACCTTGCAACTTTCAAGGACCTATAAAGTTGGGGATTGGTATTTATATCAAAACCATACAGTCATCAGAATCTATGGATGTGAATTACATCCATTCAAGTTACCAAAGTATGTACCCATGAGACTGTTTGCCTTGGAATATTTCAGGCAAATGAATAATTCATATGTGATCCATTTTTGTAGTGTGAAAAAGAAAGCTCAACTCCGGATTAAAAGTCAATTAGGTCCCTACATCTGCAACTCTAGAGAGGCTGAGCGAGAAGCAGAGGATATATTACAAAACCGCTACAAATTTCAAAGAAGTTTTCGTTGGGTTCCTTATGACCCATTTGGTTTCATCTGTGAAAAAAGATTAAAGAACAAATCTTCCCCTTATATCCACCACAAGATTCCTGATATAGAGAAATATGCTAACCAAGATGAATGGGTGGAAAAAACACTTGTTGAAGAAGAAAGTGCAGAAGAAAAAATGAATAAAATTATGAAAAATCTTCAGAAGGAATATGACCTAGAATCTTATGGTCAAGTGCAGGTATCTCACATTGGCACATCTTCAGTAGCAAATCCACAGCAGAGATTACAGGAAGGCAGTTCATCAGTTGCAGCAGAGACAAAAGGCAAAGGAAAGGAACCTGAATTACAGGTTATTGAAACTTTGGTCATGGCTGAAAAACCTCAAACTTCCAGAGTGCCTGAACAATCAAAGGTTTCTCCCACTCAGGCAAAGCACACACAAGTTCCAGAGTTGCAAACTCCATCAAATGTGGAAATAGGATAGAAAAGGCAGGTTCCAGACACCACTCCTCCAAAAGAAACCTCACAGGTGCATCAAGCTAAAAAACATAAATCAGATCCACTTCCAGATGTGTAAATCATAGATGAAGTGTTTGATGATGGAAGGGAAGATAGTCAACTAACTGGCACAGTTAGTGAAACAAACACAGGACAGAAAGGAAAAGCTTTACAAAAGCAATTAAGTACTGAGGTATCCTCTTTCAGACCACCAAAAACAGATACACGGGATATTAAAATAACCTTAATTAATATTAAAGCAAAGAATGATCTATTAAGAATGAAGGTATATGATCAATATATGAAGATGGCTCCCCATAATCAAGAAAGGCTAATGTCAGCATTTGACATGTCACAAGGAAAAATGATAATGAGCCACTTCAAGTCAAAGGTGCCAAAACCCATTACTGCAGCTGACTACATCAGGACAAATTTTGAAGTTTTGGCAAAGGACATCCATCCTCTGGACCAGATAGAGCTACACAGACAAACTGTGGAAATGGTCTATTCCACTCTTACCAATAAGGCCATGGTAGCTATAACGCTGCAGGATTCTTTGAATAACACAACTGCACAATTGCAAATTGAGAAGGCCTCTTCACAGGCCAAAGATAACAGAATAAAGTCTTTAGAAGACATAATCATTGGTTTGGGGCACAACCCAAAAGATATTAAAAGCATTGAGGCATTAATAAAGAAGAAAGATGATGACATAGCTGCACTGAGAAAGCAGCTAAAATTGCTAGCCTCAAGGCACCCTCAGACCCAAGAAGTTCTAAAGGGGAATTCACAGGAAGAAATAATGGAGTTGCTCCTAAATATGACTGAGCGACTAAGTGAAACAGAGAAGGAATTGGAACAAGATTTGCAGGAACAGGAAACTATCAGGCAGACATCAACCACAGGTACTACGACAACAGGTCAGCAAACACAGCGATCCCAGGTAAACACTTCTGGTTTGAGTTCTGATGAATTAATAAAACAAATGGAAAGTCTACAACTAAGGGTCACAGAAATTCAAACCACGAAATTGCAATTAGTAAAATTGGAGGAGAAATATGATACATCTAAAAAGACAGTTGCTGATAACACCAGGGAAATAAAAAGATTAGAAAAATTGGTTCAGGCTTTGGAAAAAGATCTTTCATTGGAAAATCCTTTAAAGGAAATAAATGACATTCTTTGGGGTAATATCATTGAGTTAATAAAGGGTATTTGGCCCTCTATTCAAGCTATTTTTGAACAAAATGATTTGGTTAAAATAGCCCAAGAAGAAATAAACAGAACCAAAAATGAATTAAGAGGTAGGCCTGAGCAGGCCAATCAACTTATTCAATTTTTGAACACCCGGACAAAGAAACAGCTGGCAGTTTTGGGGATTGAAGACAGGACCGGCACAGTTTTGGAAATAAAGAGAGTTTTCATCAAAAGAACTTTCATGCAGAATTTAGAAAGGAAGTGCACAGATATTTTGGTTGATATCAATATTTTCAGAGAGAAATTTCAAGCTTTGTTGGACAGTGGATTACCAAGTCCTATGCTCTCAGAGGATCAAATAATGGACTTGGAAACCTATGTAAAGAAAATAAATGCTCATGCTCAAAATACAGCTGCTTGTTCTCCTAGTTTACCACAATCAACATTACCAACAGGGAGAAATATCTATGATAGAGTGAGGAATTTATTTCATTTGGAACATGAAATAAAGTATCTATTTCCTAATGAGCCCACCTTTTACAAACTCACAGAAGCAGATGAGACATTGAAAAAACTCAAAAGTACTGTGATACCAGACGATTCATCTTGGAGAGACTTATTAGAAATTCTATAAAAGTTATTTTCAGAATGAGAATTTATCTTTACTATCAGGTAAATGGTAAAAATGAGTACAGATGAAAGAGTATCAGTTACACAGGTTAAAGAGTATCCGTAAAGACAAAGAGTATCAAACAAGCAAAGAAATTTACTCAGGAAAACTGACAACGGAAACCCTTTCGACACCCCACTCCGACACATCCATAAAGAAAAGGAAACAACACATCGAGCGGTTACTTGTTATTCACCTCTAAGACCATTTGTCTCATGTTGCTGTAGTCTCCTTAGTCACCCCAAATTATGGGCTAGGATAGTGTGAGATATTTTTGCGTTATTTAGTGTCATAAATACTCCCTCAATTGGAGTATTGAGGGTGGATTCTTCTACTTTGTTGTAGCATTGAATTTTGGAATAAAGTGCTTTTGGGGAAATTTCTTTGTGGCTTGCTGGATGATGAATTGAAGCTCAAGACTTTTTGCGGGATTCATGTGTCAGACTACAGTTCAATAAGTCATTTCTACCCTTTGTCTTAAGTTTTTTATCAGTTTATAATATCATTATGTCCATTTTTGAATAATTTACATAAAGGATTGAATCAGAATTTACTTAATTGTACTCTGATTTCAAATGTGTTTGTTCTTAATGTTTTCCTATGAATTAGTTATAAGCATGAATTCTTAAATGCTCTTGCTTTGCTAATTTAAACATTGTTGATTACTGTAATAAAGAATTCTTCATTGCTCTTTGTTTGTAATCATCTCATTTCTTTCTTTTGAATATGGTGAAAGATTTTTAGCTGCCTTTCATCCCTTCAAGATCATCTCATCCACTTTAAATTTTAAGGATTGTTCTCTGTCTAGCTATCTTGCCTTGTAAAGCCATCTTGTGCGTAGAATAGAAATCCAGTAAAGCCATCCTTTGACTCCATAGCCCAATGGACTGAAATCCCTCATCCTTGCCCTTAGTTTGTGGATTCCACCATTTTCCCAAAACAAACTCTTGAATCTATAACTAGCCTAAAACCTTCCAAGAACAAAGATAAATCATAAAGAGAGAGCCCTCTCTGGATGCAGATTGGCTAGATTCTGCATCTAAACGGTTGGTTTGTGGTTACCTCGGGTATACTTTCCTCTTACACAACTAGGAAAACACAGTGATAACGGTATGATTAAACAAGAATCTTTTTCTTAACAAGTAGTGGCATTTAGGCTTGCACACTTTCAGCAATACTCTTTTTTTGGGTATGGGGCTGTACTTATTCCTTTCACGCCCTCTTTTACTTCTTTTTCTGTTTTTGTGTTTTTTTCTTTTCTTATCTTTCATCAAGCAATGTTATGTACAATGACTGAAAGTTTAAAATTAGGAAGTTTGACAAAAACAGTGCTTGATCATCTTGCCATTGACAGGACCTCCAAATACCTCAGTTCCATCCAGCTCTTGCAAAAAGAATGCATTGTTACCTCTAACTAAATGGATGATGTAGGGACCCTTCCATAAATTTTCAAATTTTCCATGTTTTCCTTTGTCTTCTCTCCTTGAATCCCACTTCAACACTTTATCTCCAATGTGAAAATCACTAGCCTTGGTCCTGCTGTCAAAATATTTTTTGATGTTTTCTTGCATTGCTTGTGTTCTCTTGTAAAATTCTTCTCTTGACTGCTGCAAATGAATGGTTTGATTCAGCCTCCTTTGCATGCCATTCTCTTCTGATTGCACCTCTTGGAGGAGCTTCATCACTGGAACTCCCAAGGATGTTGGGAATACTGTATCCATTCCGTACACTAGTTGATAGGGAGACATACCGATTTATTTCTTGGTCGTTAGTCTATCAGCCCATAGTGCATGCACTAGCTTGCTATGCCATGCTTTTTGGTTCTCTTCTAGCAACTTCTTGATGATGTTCACTAAGATTTTGTTAGAGGACTCAGCCAACCCATTACCCTGAGGGTAATAAGTTGTCGAATGCCCTTGTGTGATGTGATACTTGTAGCAAAAGTCCACCATCCTTTTAGACTTAAATGTAGTAGCATTATCGGTGATGATATTTCTTGTGCAACCAAACCGGGACAAGATGTTGGTTTCAAGGAATTTGATGATGACTAAGTTAGTGGCATTCCTAGAAGGGATGGCTTCTATCCACATGGTGAAATAGTTTGTGGCACTGAGGATCCACTTGTGTTGGCCAGATGAGGTAGGGTGGATTTCTCCAATGAAGTCCAAACCCCATTGTTGAAAAGGAGCTTCAAAACTGATAGGATGCAAAGGTAAAGGTAGAAGTTTTCTCCTTCCATCAAAGATTTTGAATTTATGGCAAGTCATCACTAGCTTGTGGGTATTAGGGAAAAGGGTGGGCCAATAGTAGCCAGCTCTAAGGATCTTGTTGGCAGTGGTTTTCCAGTAGAGGTGACCTCCACACTCTCCTTCATGCAACTCATGCATGATTCTATCTGCATCATCTTCAAGAAAACACTTAAGGAAGATACCAACAAAATTTTTCCAATACAAAACTTTATCTATGATGCAGAAATTTAAAGCCTTTTGTTTTAAGAGTCTAGCTTTTGTTTTGGACAAGGTAGGAGGATCATTAAGATAAAGAAGCACATATAAATATAATGCTTTCAAGATAAAAATATCTCCCTTTAATCAACTTAGTGGGTTTGATATCCAATTCATATTCTAAGATAATA
Source organism: Pinus albicaulis (assembly GCA_034641835.2). Lineage (NCBI taxonomy): Eukaryota > Viridiplantae > Streptophyta > Pinopsida > Pinales > Pinaceae > Pinus > Pinus albicaulis. The sequence goes on from CM076569.1 coordinate 717,108,142, forward strand.
GCAATCAATTTACCCCTTTTACCATCCGGGTCCTGATTTAGAATGTCTTTAACAATTTTATGTGGAACAAAAGCTATGATATGGGAATGCAAAATGTAAACTCTAAAATCTTTCAAGCCCTTTACCAAGGCAAATGCTTGTTTCTCCATGATATTATATTTTAGAGGTGCATCCATAAATGCTTTGCTGAAGAAAGCTATGGGTTGTTCTCGTCCCATTATGTTCTTTTGAAGCAGTACTGCAGCAATAGTATGTTCTGGTGCAAAGGAGAAAATGAAGAAATATTTGGTAAAGTTGAGGCTGATTAGAACCGGTGTATGGGTGAGTGCTTGTTTTATCAGTTCAAATGATTGTTTGGCTTCCATGTTCCATTTGAATCCTACTTCTCTTTTCATCACATTTGTGATGTTTCCTAAAATTTCAGCAAGGTTGGGTATGAACCTTCTTAGGAAGTTGATCTTTCCAATGAAAGATTGCAACTCTTTAATGTTTCTTGGGTGGCTGATTTGTAAGATACCCTCAATCCTTTCGGGGTCTATCTTTATCCCTTCTTCGGAAATGATTTTTGCCTGATAGGTTTCCTTCTTGAAGACCAAATAGTGTTTTCTTAGGATTCAAAGATAGGCCATACTTCCTACATTTTTCAAAGACTTTTCTCAAGTGGACTAGGTGTTCTTCATCAGTTTTAGAGTAGACAGTGATGTCATCAAGGTATATGACTATGAAGTGGCCTATTTCTTCGGAAAAAGATATTTCCATGGCTCTTTGGAAAGTATCCCCCGCATTCATCAACCCAAATGGAATTTTTATATATATGAATGTGCCCCAAGGTGTGGTGAAGGCAGTTTTGTGTTGATCACATGGAAGTACTAATACCTGATTGTAACCGGAAAAGCCATCAAGTAAAGAGATCCTTTTAGAGCCTACCACCCTTTGTAGTATATGATCCATCTTGGGTAAAGGGTCGTTGTCCTTCAAGGAGGCTTTATTTAAGTTTCTAAAGTCTATACATAGCCTAATCTCCCTGGTTTTCTTCCTAATTGACACAAGGTTTGAAACTCATTCTAAATACTTGATTGGGACTATGATCCCAGCATCATATTTATTTTTATTTCTTTCTCAACTAGAGGGACTAGGACGGGGTTTATTCTTCTCAATTTTTGCTTGAAAGGTTTCTGATTTTCTTTGAGAGGAATTTTGTGTTGAATAATGTTTGTGTCATAGGACTTAAGGTCTTCATAACCCCATGCAAAAACATCTTTGAATTCTTTGAACAACTCATTGTATTGTTGTTTTATGTGAGGGGGCAGAGTTTTGGACAACTTGATCATTTTGGGCTTTTCTATGCTACCTATGTTGCATTCTTCTACATCAGCCTCAGTGGTTTCCATTTTTGGCTTCCTAGAAACATCATTGAAGTCAAACACCTCTTCTAATGGGGCAAGACCTCTTGGTAATGAATTATCTTTGCATTGTAAAACCTCAAGGTCTTTCTGATCCAAATATTCAAAAAATTCAGCATTAAGGGGATCTTTTAGCATGTTTATATCAGCAATACAAGGCAACTCTGTTTTGTGGGCTTGTTTTTCAGCAAGACAATATTGTGGATGGATTAAGTCTGATTTTGACAATTCAAACTTAGTTTTAGGCTACAAGAATTCTTCAATATGTTTGTCATTTTCAAATACTTGCCAATAATTAATGTTATCCAGGACTGCTGGTCTGCACTTGAATTCTATTGTGTGTTGTTCATTTTTATGAGGTGTTTGGCAAGTGTTGGCAGCAAAGGCAAGTTCATTAGCAAGGGTGTTTTGAGCTCTAGGAATGGAGGTTAGTTCATACTTCCCAAAAGTTTTTAGGAGGTCTAAGGAAGCATTCCTATATTCGCTTAGCCTAGGATTTTTCGCTGAATACTCTCCTTTGATTTGTCTAATGATCAGATCAGAATCTCCTAGAACATAAATTTTCTTAGCTCCTATGTATTTTAGCAAATGTAAACCAAGGAGGAGGGCTTCATATTTTGCAATATTATTTGTGCATTGAAAATCTAGTTTCTAGGAGTGGCCCTCATTTGTGTTGTGGATCCAAACACCAACTCTTGAACCAACTTTGCCACAAGAGCCATCAAAGCACATGTTCCAAGTGTTTCAAGTTCATATTCGCCACTATGTTTTTTTTCAGGGCTGCTATAGTTTTGGATGTCATGTTCTTCCTCTTGTGGTTGATTTGACTGTTCTGGTAGGCCTAGATTTTTCTCATTTTCATTTACTTTTCATTAATATCTTCTTCATTATACAAGATAAATGATTCAAGATCTGAATGGATGGAATAGAGAGGGGTGTCGTTTGGCCTATCTTGGCTGCTTACCATGTATTTCATGTGAGTTTCCCAATACAATATCCTTGTTTGGTTAAAAACCGGGATGGTAGCATATGACATGTCCATTTGAAGGTTTCCTTGAATTTTGGCTCCCCGTGATCTAGATAAAAGAATTTTATACTTCGGGGGAATGTCAGCAACAACTATGTCCATGACTATACTCTTGGTCGGTGTTATGCAAGAGTGACACGGATCATGAGTTAGACCCAAACATTTTACTCTACTTGAATCAAAGAGTACAAGTCTTTGTAAGGTTTGGTTATTTTGGTAACCTTTCCATCACTACCTTAGGCATAAGATTGTGGCGACACCAGTGTTTAGCATGGCATTGTGCAAGACTTTGTCATGTATGTTTAAGCTAACATGAAGGGTACAACTCCTTCTTTATATTTCCCCTCTACCTCAGGTCCAAACAACAGCTCTGGTTTGTCATCAATCAAGTTTAGAGTGTCAGTGTCATTTCCTATGTTCATAACTTTCAAAACTTGGGACCTCTACACATCTTGAGTAACTAGTTCAGTAAGAGGTATGGTTATCTTGATCTTGGAAATATCCCCCTCAAAACTGAAAGGTATTTGTTTTTTTTACATATTTACATCAGTTTTATCAGCCATGATTTTTTTTGCAATTTTAATTTGTTGATTCTGATTTGAAACCTTAGTCAAAAGAGTTTTTTCAGGGCCACTAGTTGATGTACTAGGGCAGCTTGGGGCACCAATTTGTTGGCTAGTTTTGTCCTTGTTTTGGTCAAGTTTCTTAGCCATGGTGTTTGTGTTTTCTGCTGTCCTTTTAAGAGTGTTTTTAGGGGTCTTCCTAACAACAATGTCTAATTTTTTTTTCTTGGAGGTATCTTGGTTTTTCTTACTCCTAAGGTAATACTGCCTATGAACCTCCGTGATGGCATTCTCAAATCCTAATATATAGCCTTTAGAATCCTCATAGTTTGTTTTACTTTGATTTGAGGAAAATATACCTTTCTCTTCTTCGCTGAGAAAAGTATTGTCCTCATCATCAGAGCCTATCACATTTAGATGGTTTTTTTCCGTCTCTTTAGCCTCTCTTTCCTCTTCATCTACATAATTTTCTTGGAAAGGAGGTATGATTTGTTGGTCATTCTCTCTTTTTCTGATTTGAGGGGAGTCCCTTCTGAAGTTTTGATTCCTATTTCTATTTTGAGGATTGGCTTGGTTTTCCCTAGGAGGTGTTATTTCGTTCAAGCTGATTTTCTCTATCATTCTTTCCATTGTCCTAACTAGACTGTCAATTTTATCATCATAAGAATATTTTGAGGGAAAAGTGTCATCTCTGTATGTAACTCTCTTTTCTAACCTCATGCTAGCCCTCTTATCAACTATATTTGCTTCTACACTGATGGATCCCTTCTGCATGTCTTCTAAGCTTAGGGGTTCTCTTTCTCTCAATTGGTATGCCATGTCTGGATCAAAGCCTTCTGGGAATTTTACTAAGGCTAGGCCCTGTGGGGGTTTCATGTGAGGTGGGAGGGCATTTTATACACTATTGAACCTAGTGCAGTAATCTTGGACACTTTCCCCAACATTTGTTTTAAGGTTGTTATACTATGAAAGGATCTGAAGAGGATTTTTCTTAATCTCCCACTTTTTTATGAATGTTTGATAAAGAGAAGGGAGGTCATGTATGCTATTAGGAGTTAAGTTTTTGAACCATTTATTTGCTTCTCCTCCTAGACTTTGGGAAAACCTTCTCATTTGTATGGTATCCTCTTCTATTTCCATGTAGTCAAAAGCATCATTCATTTTGTCTACATGTTGATGGGAAGTGGTAGAGTCAACTCCAGTAAAGTAAGGGATTTTGGATTGGTAGTCATTTGGCAAAGGTAGTAAAGGTTGTTGTAGTGCCAGAGGGGCATACCATGCTACCATGATGGGAGGAAATGGAATATGAGGAGGATTTACAAGTGGAGGGTTTGTGAGAGGAGGTGGATGAAGTGGAGTGGTTTGCACAGTGGTTTTATGAGTGGGTGTAACAGAAGTACTTGGAACAACAAATTGATTTTGAGCAGACTTGGAATCAAATGAGCCAAAGTGATGGAGAAGCTAAAAATCAGGAGGAGTAGAAGGGGAGGCTTCTCTGCTAAGACTCCGGTGCAAATTTGTAGGTTCAAGGTCTGTCTGGTCTATCCCACTTTGGGACATGGTTCTAAATAGGTTTCTTTGATGATGCAAGTCAAATTGGGTATCTTGAAAAGGTGTGAGATTTTCAGGGGCAAGACTTGCTCTATGGATTGTTCTAACACTATTTGAATCTTCAGTCGTAGAATCTTGCCACAAAATATTTTCTAGGTCATCAACTATGATAGAAGGTTTGGGGTCAGGGTGAGATCTCGTGTTAATTCTTCTTGAAGCCAGATTTCAAGCCTACAATATGGAGAGGTTACAAGCTCTGTGAATGTTTTTAAAAGGCAGACCTCTCTAAATGTTTACTAAACTTACAAAATGTGTGACTAGGCCTTTAAACAACTTAGGACTGATTTGACGCAATCCTAGAGGAGTTTAGAAGAACTAGTAGAGCTAGTAGGCCTACTGGGGCTAGTGGAGTTGTCAGGTGGATGTTTTTTTTGCTGTTTTGAGGATATTACTTGTGGTCCACCACCAAATATTGACGAAAACCAATCTAGAGATTTTTTCAGGGGTCTTATGAGTTTCTCTATGTAACACTAAGGTCTCTAATGGGTGTGGTCCAGTTGATTCATCATGTTGCTAGCATGGTGAATCAGTTTGGTACTACTCTTGGCTAACATTTCAAGTTTTCTAAGTTTAACAAAGATTTTCTGAGGTCTTAAGGATTACTTAGGATGTTACTGACTCAGATGTCCCACCGTGATTGCCACTATGTTAGGGCGATGAGGTGGTGATGAATTATTGGATACCATTTGACAAGGGTTTCTGAAGTCCTAAGGAATACTTAGATTGTAACTAACTCAGAAGGTGCCACCATGATCGACACTATGTTAGCTCCCCGTAGTTTTAGTAGATTGGCAATGACCAAAAATACAAGGGTAAAATCAAACCAATCTTTGGAGTCCTAGGACCTAGCCTTCCTGGACTCAGAGAGAGTTCTCTCTATGCTTATGTAAAGGATTCAACTTGTTTGATTTTAGAGTTTGATTTTAGGCTAGTTATATGGATTAGGGTTTTCCTTTTTGTTTGTTTGGTTGGATAAGTTTTCAAGAATAATAGGTAGAGTAAGAGAGGATCAATCCATTGGGCTATGGATTTTGCAAAGATTTTGAAGAGTGCAAAAATAGTTCAAGGGTGTTTCATAGGGCAAGTAAGTAGGGCCAAATGGATCTAAGTAGGTTTTGAGTGAGTGAAATGAACATGGAGGAGTGAATATAGTAGTTAAGGGGAAATCAAGGATCCTTTAAAAAAATAATAACAATAAAAAGCTTTTAGCATGATTAGCATAGTAAAAAATTGAAGAGCAATGAAGGATTATTCAATCAAACAATATTAAGTAGACCTTAGAGCAACAGATGAGTAAACTTAGAGAGAAGTTAAGTATTATCTAAAGCTTACTTGCAAAAAATTATATTTTCAACATAACATCTTAGTAAAACTAAAGAGCACTTAAGAATTCATTAGTTAAACTTCAAAGAAGAAAACATAAATATCAAAGGATGTAGACAAAGCAGGGTGCCAACAAGACATATCTTGTAACTCTAAGATTTCTATCCCATGATCAAAGAAACATAATGAGAACTGAAGAAAACATGTAAAAATGTGGAATACATCACCATTCAACAAAGCTTTATGAATCCTAAGAATGATTTCAATCCACAGTTTCTCAGTCCAAAGCCATCACAAGACACCAAAGCCAATTTCACAAATAAACTTAGAGTCTATATCATATTATGCTCAAAAACCAACCAACCATTACAATGAGGCCTCAAGGCTCTATTTAACCAGAAAATGAGGAGGCGGAAACCCTAAGAGGCTTCTAGAAACCATAAATACACTATAAATGTCATTTATGTCCAAAGAGGCCATGCAAGGTCCAAGGCACATAATAACTATTGAAATAAATGAAAGATAACTCAACATAACTCCTTAATCAAATATGGAGTGATTTGCCCAAAAAAAATCTCTAAAATATCCTTCACTGTGTTTTGTTGACTTTTTTGCAAGGGGGCAGCTTTAGAGGTCTGAAGGCGTAGCGCCTGCATAGGAAAACGAGGTCCTTTTGTAGCCAAGTTTGGAAGGCCTTCCCGATGTCAGAATTGGCTCCGTGATGGCTCGTTGGAAAGAATGTTGAGTCTACTTTCCAGAACTTCCCTTGGTTTTATGATTGGGCTCCATTAAATTGTTCAAAAATAAATACTCCCAAGGCTGCTGAAGGCACAGCGCCAGCCCTGAAAACATGGCAGAAAGGTGAAAATTGGCATGTTTTTGGGCCTTTTGAGGGACCAAAAATGCTCCAAATGCTATGAAATTTGGTGTGCATGATTTCCTTGGGCTCAGTAATCCAAAAATGTAAAATCTACCTCCATTGTATGCCCATAGGAAAATAGTAGCGCCAAGGGTGTTGCGCTTTCAGCCCTTAATATCAGTCAAAAAACAAAAAATGTCAAAAACTTGCCAAAATTTGCAATTATCTTCCTCATGGGGTTTTTGAGGCCTGTAGAGAAGCTTCAGAAAGGATTCCAAGGTTTTATTGGTCTTTTTCCTCCTTAAGTGCTTTAATTTTGGTAAGGGCTTCTTCGAGCTTGGCCCTTGCAAATTTTTTCCTCAAGGCATAGTGCTTGGCCATATTTTTTTGTAGGCCAAGGTCCCTTTGTGTCTTCTTCAGCTCCTTGTTTTCATCATTGTAATACTTAATGATATAATTTTCGATGCCAAGCTTTATTTGTATATTCCTAATCTCTGCATCCTTGCTTTGGAGCAAGATGCTTGTAATCCTCTCCTCATCTTCATTTTCACTGTCAAGGTCAATGAATTGGCACTCTTGTTTAGTTTGATGCTTGCCTTTATTATCTCCAAGAGTGACCTTTTCCTTACCTTTGTCAAGCTTCTTTGTTGACGTAGAAGGCATGGCCCCTTTCCTTTTAGATGTAGAAAACACATGCCTTTCTGCTCTTTGTTATGTCAAAGGAAGAGGTTCAACTATGCTCATTTTAGTGCCATATGCTTTGTTTCCATCATTGTGGTCATATTTGTTTGGCTCACTGACATCTTGGCTCACTTATTCATTTGTATCCTTCATGCTGACATCACTGCCCTTTCTTTGGCTGTTTTCTTCATGGTTGTCTTTATTATCACTATGAAATTCACTCTCATTTGTTTCACTTATGTGAGCTTCTTCATTTCCTTGACTTCTGCTTACCTCATTATCTCCAATATCAGCCTCAATGTTTGCCTCTTCACTAATTTCTGCAGTATTCTTTGTACTGCCTTCATCTTGCACATCATGGCTTTGTTCCATATTTTCTTAATCTTGCTCATCATGGCTTTGTTCCATACTATCTTATGCCTCCTTGTTGTGATTTTCACTATATTTTTCACTACTATCATCAGCTTCTTCACTGACATTTTGGTCCTTGGTGTCACTGCTTTCATTAGCATCATTACCACTATGAGGCTCATTATATTTACTGTCCTCATGTTCATTATGACTGTTGTCATGATTTTCATTTCCATCTACCTCCATGTCTTCTGTTTCGTTGCCGACTTCTGCCTCTTCACTTTCCTCATTACTACTTGTCTCATCATTATTTCTTGATTAATCATCACCTTCTCCTTCATGGTCACTTTCTTGTTCACTACTACTTCACTCTTGATCTAATACATTGCTAGAGGGTGAGGAAGGAAGGTTTTCTTTAGGTGAGGATACATGTGTAGATGATGAATAATGATCAGTAGGAGATGATGGGGGACTAGGGGGAGGAGGATGAGATGATGAGGGACAATTTTGCTGAGGATGGGGTTGTGGGTTTGTGAACACTTCAAGAGAAATGAACACCTCCCATGGTATGCCTTTTTTCTCCAACTAATGTAGCACAACCATCTTGATTAAAGAGTGATGAAACAAACTTTGCATTTGCTGGGAACAGTTCCTATTTTGTACAATAGAAGACATCTTGTCAATACTCCTATAGAGGTAGTAGGGTAAATGAAGCATCTTAACCCTAGTAAAGTGCATGAGTAATATGATATGATAGGAGTAAAGTGTAGAGTACCTAGCCTCACATGTAAAATATTTCATGATGACCCTCATCAAATGTGCATAGCTCTCCAACAAATGTGAAAAAGGGAAGATAGATTTGCAGCCTTCTTTGTATCTAGGTTTAAGAAATGGCTCATAGAAGCTTATGTCTAAATTGGCTCTTTGAACCATTTTTCACCAACGTTGGGTATGCATGTAGCATGGGAAATGGCATCGCAGGAGAGTTCAAAGGTCACCCCCACCAAGCTTGATTTTTTGTCATGTACTCAAGTATGATGAACACTTTTGTGAGCTTCCGGGATGAAGTTGTACCTTTTGTACTCTTTCACAAAAGTAGTAAACATCCCACATTTTGGAAACATGTGACAACTGGTAAGAGAGGCACAGCCCCATTGTTCTTTGGGGTTCGAAACATACTAACCTTCCCCACCTCTGGGTGTTTCGTTTTCCTCCTAGGCACTTGGCCTTTCTTCACCACCACCATTTCCTCCTTCTCCTGACATTTTGATTACTGTTGTTTTGAAACAAACCCTAGCTCTACTTGTGAAGCTAATATGAGAAGTGATGGAATGATAGTATGCAGGTAGATTTTGCAAGTGAGTGAGAGGGATGAATGAAGGTGTAAGTGTATGACTGTGAGGGAGAGCTATAACTCAATGAAAAACATCAGTTACTTGTTATAATTATGATCTGAGAGTAACTTGCACTGATGTTAATTTTGAAATGGAGGGGGAAATGTAAGGTCACTTTGTTTTCAGTGTATGGAGCAGAGCCTTTAATCTTTGATGGAGGACCAATTTCAAACCACTGCAACCACACGACTGTATCCTTATTTGACTGATATCTCCTTGTTTGCAGGTGATGTAGGTTTAAACAAGGTTTTTAGCATGAAGATTAGGGTTTTACCTTAGGTTTTTTCAATTTCTCTTAACATCAAACCATCAAAATTCACTAGAGGGAAAAGGTATGACATCCATCTACCAATTCGTAATGCTTTGAAGACCCTTGATAGCAGCTTGGAGGTGTTTTTGATGTTTTTGGGCATTTTCAGGTGTAGGAGGAGCTTAAGGTCGAAAGTGCAGCGCCTACATGTGTATTCGAGCTTGTCGGGGTTGCTGAAAGCGCATCGCCTGGACGCATGTTGGGCTTGTCAGGCTATGAATGTGCAACACATGCACACCTATGCTCGGCTTCCCTGCCGAAAGCACAACATCTGCACAGGTGTAGGGCCTTTTGGGCTGTGAACGCACAGTGCCGGAATGCCTTTACACGGGCCTGTCGGGCTTCCTGGGTGAACGCGCAGCATGCCTCTAAATGCACAATGCATGCCTCTGAATGCGCAGTGCATGCCTCTGAACGCGTAGTGTGTGCCTCTGAACACGCAACACAATGTAAATTATCAAAGGGAATTCCCTTGAAGGCGCATTGCCTGACCCTGAACGCACAGCGCCAGGTAGACTTGCCAAAAATTTGACTGAAATTCACAATTTTCTCTCTTGGATGGTCTGATTATCTTTGCAAGTGCACAATAAGTTATGGGAAGAAAAAAATGATCCTTTATAGCCTAAGAAATTAAAATGAACATTGATAACCCACTTTGCTAATGTTTTTTACTCCCTTTCTTTTAACTGATATCCCTTTGACCTTTTTTGCTGGTAGGTGATAAAAAATACTGAAATGGCCTTTTCCCTTTGCTCTTTGAATCATGAAAAATTCACTTTTGACAATTTTGGAGAGGGCTAAACATAGTGGTATTTTCAAGGCTTTGTTTTTTCAATATAATTTTTAACTTGTATTCCTTCCATTTTCTCACTAACAACCTTTCAGTGTTTGTATGCAGGTTTGCTGAACATAGTAAATTTGACCCTTTTAATCTTGGATGCTTGATATGTCTGCTTCTAACACCTTTGAGACAATCACTCTTTTGCTACTACCATGGGTGTTAAACAATGCCTTTCACCTCCCTAGGCCACTTCTGATTTGCAGGTGCCTAAATTTATAATTTAAAACTTGTCCACTGATACTCTTTACCTCTTTCACTGATCCTTAGGCATGGTAAACTTACTTTTGACAAATTTTGGGATGTCACACAGAACAATCTCTTCAAACCTTCTTTCTGCTGTCATCATGGAGGCCTAACATCTTCGCTTTACCTCTTTTGACTATCTTTCCAAAACCCTAGGTTTCTAGGCTACTTGAGAACAATTATCAGTGTTGTCTTCTAAGTTCTCTATAGCCCTTTCAAGTTAATTCCTTTCTATCCAGTTCACCTCGAATTTTTCCCAATTTTATATGTAATGTCTAAAAAACATCTTTTCATGTTTGGTTTCTTAGTGTTCCTCCTTCATGTGATTTGTTGCATTGGATCTTTGTTTGGCACATCGCTGGCCCATTAAGCCCAAAACCCTAGTTCTCTTCAAGCACAAGTGCTTTCATGTCTTCTAGCCATGATTTTTCTTGATTTAGGATCCGACCTCCTACCTCATCAAATTTCTGCTGATGGATCCCTTAACACTCCTGCGAAAGTGTCAAAATCTTAACATTCACAAAACTTGAATTTTGACAAGGTAGTCTTCTTTAGAGACTTTTAGATCTTCTTTGAATAACCATGTCTCAATATTCCAATACATTTGAGTCAGCCTTTTGCACAAGAAAAATAATATTTGGAACACCAATGATGACCTTACAACTTATGAAACCCTAATGACTTAGTAGGAGTATCCTTTGACTCGATCTTTGATTAAAACCTGGTTTAGGATCTTTAAGTGTAAAAAAAAGAGTTTTTGACAAATTGATATATTGGAGATCCAAAATCCAAGGTATTTGATTTATCTAACGAGCCTACAGATATGGTTTTAAGACCATCAACCCTTGAGGAACCTGGTGAACATGGAAAGGAAGGGCTGTTTGGTAGCACTAGATGGGAAGTGGAGTGATGGGCAAAAGTGAAACATGGTACTGAGGTTATAGGTGGAAAAATAGGATATATATGAGTGGCACAAGCCCATGAAGGGTCTTTTAGGAGTGGTAGGTTAACCATGGTATGGCAAAATAGTTGAATAGTGAAAAATTTGGTATAAGGATAATGAAGGAAATGAGATTTCTAAAACTCACAGTATTCAGGATTATTGTTTTTAGAAATCTAGAACTGATATTTATTCATCTACAGATAGTAAAAATTACTGATGACTAATAGAATATGAGAAGGATTTTAGAGGTGTACTTTCCCTATCCAAAAAAATTCTCTCCATCTCCACACCTAAGCCGAACATAAACCAGAATGCAAAAGAATATAGATATATCCATAAATACATATATGCAATAGAAATAACACTTCATTTCATGAATGTCAAAGAACTGAAATATACTTACATACATAATGGAAATAAACTAGCTTGGGCGATGGTAGCTTATCTCTAAGAAGATATGTGGTGGATACATGCCTTTGAATTGTGTTACAATGAGGCTCAAGGGAATTTTTATTATTTAAAAAAAAAGAAAAAACCCTAAACAACCAAAACCATAACCCCAGGAGATGGAACACTAAGAGTTTGTGGGCCCTGTTGTGGTTAGTTGGGCATCAAAATTTTTGGGTTGTAACATGGTAATATTATCTTTTTTTGGCACATATGATACCTCATCATAAATATATCTCTGAGTACTACATGATTTTCTGTAGGCCCATTTATGAATCTCGGCCTATTATGGACCTCAAAAAAATGTCGTTTAGGGGGTCAAAACTTCTCTGGAAGTTCAGGACCTGAAAATTGCTAAAAATAATAAATGTTGCTGTAAAAAAGGAAACTAATGAAACTAATTGGGGGTCTAGGTGGAGTAGGAATGTGGCCACTAATATCTACTTAGATCAATCCTCCCCTCTTATGAAACAATGGTCCCCATTGCGTATAGAGCCTCCCTGAGGTGAGGAAAGTTTCCTTGAACTTGGTTCCTGGTGAAGGAATTTACCTGCTTTGAAACCTCGATATAGCTGGATCGTCTATTGGTGATTTTTTTTTATTTGTGTGTCCATGATCCTATCAGTTGTGGCCTATTCGACATAGATTGATTTGAGCTTTGTTGGTGTCAGTTGTTCGAAAATGTCATATGTGTCCAAAAATGGGGGAACGTATGGTTGCAACTAGTCCACATTAAATACTAGATGCATACCAAGGAATGATGGAATGTTGAGCTCGAAGGAATTTTGCCCTGCAAATTTAGTGGTAATGTATGGCCCATTTTAGAGCGTTGCTTGCAGTGAAGCCCAACGAGGCGCTCCTTCCGCAAATGTAACGAAAATTTATCACCCACTTGAAGTTGTGTGACACATGATGTTGATCATGATGTCAAGCAGTACTCTAGCATTGGATGTCTCCACTATGTGATCGACCTACTAGTGGATGTGCTGAATGCTCAATGAAGATGTTATCCTTGTCGCCCATATTGAAGATGAGACAATACTTCCCAGTACTTGAAATGGTATGGCCACAATAATGGCACAAGGTTGACTGGAATCCCAACCCCGCCTAAAAGGGGTTGTGGCCAGTTGAGCTATGGATAGCTCTATTATAGTTGTGTTTGAAATAGGGGAGGCTTTCATCCCATGTGCGTGGATGCTTCGAGTTGTACATGTGCATAATGTATATGATCATCTTGTTAACGACCCCTATTTTGTCATCAGTTTGGGCGTGTAAATTCATGGACTTAGTGAGCTTGGTATCCAACATTGACCAGAGAATTGACCAAAATGTACTTAGGAACTTGATGTCCTAGTCTGAGATAATGGAATGTGGGATCCCAAAGTGTACCCACACTCATTCAAGGAAGATATTTGTAGTGGATTTTTATGTGATACTTTTCTTGCAAACCACCAAAATGACAATCTTAGAGAATTTTTCGACGACCACAAAAACGTAGTCATTTCGATGCTTAGTAGAAGCAAGTCCTGACATGGAATCCATGGAGATAGATTCCCAAGGAAGAATAAGAGTATTCATAGAAGTATATAGGCCATGATTCTTGATGGTTGGTTTGGAAATGGTGTAGGAAGTGCAGGATCTGATGTACTTCCCAACATTTTTTTGATGGTTCGGCCAATAAAAATACTTCTGCAGAATTATCATTGTTTTCTCTCCCCCGGAATGTCTAACAACCCGATTGTAGTGCACCTTGGTGAGCCCTGGTATTGCACAAAGAATGCTGAAACTCCCAGACTCTACCCTACTTTACTTTATCAACCCGGGGTTCATAAAAAATTGGAGGTGAAAGTGATATATATACAACATATTCATTCTATTCATGTCATCCTCTTATGAGCTCTACGAAAGGGTGCTACTTCTAGGGTTTCTAGATGAAGTCTGTCACAATTATAAATTTAGGCCTAGGACTACAAATGATTCAAATCCATGGCTATATCACTAAGTATAGAACTATTATATAGCAAGAAATTACATCTAACTACTCTGCAATGAAATAAATATACACATTAAGCTATGATAAGAAATGGAAGCAAACTAGGCATCTTGCATGAAGTAAATTGTTGAATTGAAATTTCATAAGGGAAACTAACCTAATTAAACTTTTATGGGCCAAATGGATAAACACAGTCTACCCTCTCTATGTTCTATCTATCACGCTTTTAATCATTTAGCTAATCATGACCTAACTATGCATGTAAATGCATTGTTTTGCAGCTAGGAGGAGAAAGCGATAAGGTGGCTTATGGAAGGCTTGAACTCATGGGTGCAAGGTTGAAGGTGCCTGGGTGGTTTTGGAAAGTTTTTATGAGATAGATGGTGGTTTTTGGGCTTAAGGAGGGGTCCACTGGTGCTGCTGCAAGTGTTGCTACAGGTTTCCTGTAATGTTACAGGAAAGTCCTGAATTACTGCAGGAAACAATCTGAGGGAAATACAAGGACAAAAATGGGTGATAAAAGTGTAGGGAAGGTGGAGTGAAGGTGGGTATGGATGAGTGGAAGGTGACCCACCCCTTGGCCAAGCTCAAAACCTCTTGAGAGGCATGTCTTGCACCTCTAGGTTTTGCTCACGGTGTAGAGATGAAAAATCTGAAAACAGGGATGATGGAAATTTTGATGAATAGAAGGATGATGAAGTATGAGAAATGAAGTTGAAGGTGCTGGTGAATTTCTCATTTGCTATGCTACCTAAACCTGTAAGAAAAATACCTATTCATGCAATAAATATGGACAAAGTCATGATAAAGTAAATGGAAAAGATGAGTTGAATTTGGAAAGAAAATCTACTTTAGCCTACAAGAATAGATCTAACACAACATTATAAAAATAATCATGGAACTACAACAACCTAACTTATTCTTTCCAAGAAATTATAAACTAAAAATTAATTTTGGCCTATGGAGAAGGTCTACACTCCTCAAGCTCAAATGAAAGAGATGAGAGGGGGAGGCTTGACTCAAATATTTCTGAGTTTATAACCTATTCTACCAACATGTAAGCAAGCTAAATATACAACATACTACAAATGAAAGAAAACTAAAAACAATGAATTGAAATGCAAGAAAACTAGCTAAATAATCATGAGAAAAACTAACTAAAATGACATAAAAGTAAAGAATTAATACACAAGAGAGAGACTAAGGGCGATGAATTGGGCCCTAAACCACAAGCCTAGCCCTCTTAAACTAGATCAATGAAGCACAATCTGAATACTCATTTTATTGCAAAATATAGTCTCCTTACATTAACATGAAAGTCTCAAAAACCCATTACAATATATAAGAGCCTATTAGCTTCCTCCAAAGTTCATATCCTAATTAGCTCTTGCTCAACCCTATTTAACCTAGAGGTTAGATACCAAAAACTCCCTAGAAAGTAGGTGATGTGTACACTTTGGATCGCAAGTGGAGTGTTGCTTTGGTGCACTTGATCTTGAGTTTTCTTGGTTTCCTTTGATTTAGATCTGTTGGAGGGAATCTTGAGGATCCCTTGGCTGCCTTTTGGAGTTAAGGAGGTGGAAAATATCCATAGAATCTCTCCTTTTTTTATACACTAAGGTTTAATGGAAAAATATTCATAGAAAATGCAATATCTTCGTGATAATATTTTCCTGCATTTAACTCATGTTGGGAATTCGAAGTATGACAAGCCTCAATCACCATATACACTAGCAAAATAAGACCATAATATAATTAAAATGCAAGAAAATGAGACTTAATAGGGAAAAAAGGTGACAATTAACCCCTCCAAATGTAACTAATGATGGAGCTCATCATCACCCCCCTACCAAATGGTTGCTCATCCTCTGAGCAACTTAGTCCTCCTTCTGCATTTATTTCAAAGATTTGATGGACCCTCTGAATTCCCAAGGAAGAAGTGTGGAAGTCCCTTCAGGAGGAAAAAACCATCATTCTTTTCTACTTCCTCCCATTCTCTATTTTTCTCATCCTGGTCCTTTCCATCATTGAGCTCCAACAACAAGGGTGGACTAAGCTTCAAACCAAGACACTAAATCTTTTTGCCCTACATGGCCCTCTTGTATAATGGTGCTCTCTCTAAGGCACCCCTCAATATTTTTGGTGTGTGGTACTCCATGTTTCTAAGTCTGTGAGGAAGGTTGTTCCATGTCCTTTGTATAACCATTATTCACTCGTCTCCCAACAACCTGGAAACATAATCAAAGTGAGCCATGGCTTGAGATTGTGTGTGGAGGTATTTTTCTGTAATTAAACGATCCTTTTCAATCTTAATATGGTTGTTGATGACTCCCCTAGGGCTGAGTATTTTTGCCCTAATGTGTAAGGGTTCTATGTTTTCTCTCCTCATAACCCTTCTCTTTTCTTGTGCTCTGGTTTCTTCATTACCCATCCATGATGCCAATGCTATTAATTGAATGTCTCCCATCCTAGGATTGGTGTCCCAAATGTTTAGGTCTGTCAACACAAGGTTATGCATGTAGAACTATGCCATTTTTCCTTATCTGGCATACTTGATTGGTTGCAAAAATCAATGAATTGTATACAGTTTTGAAAAAGTAAGGATCCATGGGAGGCTAATGTTTTATTTGAAACAGGAGCCACTGATCCTTGAGGTAAATTGCATAGGAATCTGATGGATATCTGTGTTGAATGGTCTCCATGCACAAATCTGCCATGGTGGCCACTTGTTTGTCCTTTTTCTAAGGTTGCTCTTGTAATTCTACATTCTCTTCTTGGGCCTTCTGAAGTTTTTATTTCAACATTGACTATTTGAGTCTAACATCAGATAAATCCTTCCCCAACTTAGCCACTTTTCCTTCCATGACCCCTATGTCACGCACACCTTTATATGTATAAAACTTCATCCAATGATGAGTGTGTGTCGTCTCCTCTTCCAAATGATAAAATAAAGGCATTGTGAAATTTTGAGGAATCAATCTACCCCCCTCAATGTATGTGTAGTAGGAGCTGAGATTGGGTTGAGGGTTGGGGTACTACTACAACTTTGAGGACTGGTTTTGGTGAGGTGGGCTCTTCCTTGTCATATTTTCATCCCTCTTTTTCATCTTATTTTTCCTCTTGTGCCTTGTCCTTAACTTCTTTGACCTCTTACCCATCTTTGGCTATCTTTTCTTACTTAACCAAGGCATTTTTCTATAATTATGGGCTTGCTAGATTTTCCTATAGAAAACACTTTTTTTCTTGCTGAAGACCCTCCTTTTATTGTTTTTCACCCTTTTCAGTCCTTGGAGGGTCTGTGGGGGTAGCATGAGGTGTATGGCATTCCAATATTTCTAAGTGTCATCTAATGTATATTACCAAGGTCCTTATAGGTGAAGTGAGCACTTTCACCCTTCCTTAATCTAATCTTATTTCATCATACTTTGGTGATTCATCAATGGAAATAGGGATCTTGGTGGGAGTTTTTGGTTTCCCTTGCCTCACCCTTTGACTCTTCCTAGTCCTAAAGTACATAGGTGTATACCTTTTCCTTTTTTTTTTGATAGGTGTGCTCAAAGTGGCTAGGGTAGCAACCACTTCCTAATCTATACACTAGTACATTTGGCGAAAATTCCGACACTTGGTTCCGACACTTTTGACCAAATGTCAGAAATTTCCCCAAATATTTTCAATCCCGCCCGAAACCGTCGCTATACCGATGTCTAGAGAAATGTGTCGCAATACTGACACTTAGACAAAGTGTCGCAATTGTGACGTTTGAAGGTCGCAATTGCGACACTATGCCCGAAAGCGTTGCTATTGCGACGGTTGCTTCCAAATGTCGCAATTGTGACACAATGTCTAAGTGTCGTAATTGTGACGTTTGGAGGCAGTCGTCGCAATAACGACGCTCTGTTTGCGACACAATGTCTAAGTGTCGCAATTACGACGTTTAGAGGGATCCGTCAGCGACGTTCTGGCCGCCGTCGGTATAACGACACTTATATGCAATAAACGACAGTTATATGCCTTTGCAAAAATGGTCGGCTTATAGAGCAGCGCAAGGAGTAGTTAATGGAGGCACCTTTGTGATTGTGCATAATTTGGAGAGAAAATAGTAATAATGAGAGAGGCTCCTTTAATTGCGTCTTTGATTTGTGAAGGTATGGATTTTCCAGCCTGCAATTCTATGATGTCGAGAAAGACTCGCAATCCTCTGGAAACAAGACTGTTGTGAAGATGCCTGGCGAAGAAACAAACATCCGGTTCATGACTGTTGATGAACACATCATAGTCCGGTGAAGAAGGAACCAAGGAGGGTATTCTCAGTGAATGAGGGATGTTGAAATATTAATTTCAACTACCTACCCTATCCTCTGGCCACTTTCTAAATCTGTTTGAATGGCTCTGTCAAACAGCCGCTTTCTAAAATTGATGAACAGTCCATTTTGGTTTTGAAATCACAGTCCCCGCACACTTAAAAACAGAGCGTTGTATTGTTTTGGAAACAGAGAAATTTAATAGTAAATGCAGGAGATTTTAATTCAGAATAACGTGGCCCCACAGACCACAGACCAAATCAACCATCCACGTGGAAGCAGGCGATTTGATCACGTTATTTTTTGGCTCGTCTGCATTGTGGAATTCCGGACCCGAAACATTATAGGGCGGAATTAATTTGATTTTCACGTCACAGTTTTCCTCCGTACAAAAAGCCAAAAAATGGAACTGAATTTTTATATGGCGTATTCTATGAATTTTTCGCGTCATAAATTAGGGTGACATCAGCAGGCTATTTTGGAACGCGAATTTGTGATTGAAATCAGGTTTTTTGTTTTTGAA
The DNA here is from genome assembly GCA_034641835.2 of Pinus albicaulis. Taxonomy (NCBI): domain Eukaryota; kingdom Viridiplantae; phylum Streptophyta; class Pinopsida; order Pinales; family Pinaceae; genus Pinus; species Pinus albicaulis. The sequence continues at coordinate 717,126,955 of CM076569.1, forward strand.
GTCCGGACGTATGATATAGTTTTATTAATATTTCGTTATAAGTTTTGTTTCACCGCCCGATAGTTATTTAAACCATTGGTTCATATATAACATATGCGCAAATATTTCACTTTGGGCATTTGTAATGTGGGCCCTGAATACTTTAAATAGGTACATATACATTAGACAGTTTAAAAGTTTTGAGGATTGCACCCCCGGTGCAATTGTTTGTTTATAAGATTATATGATACATGTGAGACAAAGGTTTATTATTTATCATATATAAATAAATTTTATCAATATTGTACATTTACACTTTTATGAGGTGATGTTATAAGTAAATTCATAAATATCTCTTTTTAATCCTCATTTTACTCCATGAATATGTTTGGAAATGAAATTTCAACAGATTAATTTTCTCCTAACCTATGTATCATCAATATTGTACATTTACATTCTTAATTATGAGGTGATGTTATAGGTAAATCCATGAATATCTCCTTTTAATCTTCATTTTACTCCATGAATATTTTTGGAAATGAAATTTCAATAGATTAATTTTCTTGCTATTATATGTTTTACGAAGATATGGTAAGGAATTCTCTCTTGTTCTTCTTAGAAATAATTATATATAATTTTTTTTTTCAAAATAGATTAAAAAAATTATATGAGAAAAATTATTAATTCATCAATATGTGTGTGTGTGTGTGTGTGTGTTGTGATGAATAATTTCATAGTTCAACTTAATGGTTCATTATATAATCATGTGACCATCACCAATGATATATCTTAAAAAGCAACTGAAAATCCATATGTACAAAATCGATGTATACTCTAGAGAGTGGTTCTCATATCACTATGTAAATTGTTGTATGCTACTTCAACAAAATTATAAGATAAACTGTAATACACATCATATATGCACCATAACAATTGGTGCAGGGTAAAACCCACTTGCCACACCTTTGTACTCGATCCAATTTTCTCTGTCAACTCTTCTAGCTGTGGGAGTTTCCTCCAAGGATCATAATACCCCCAAGGCCTGTTATCACCTTAGTAATTCTCAGGTTGTGGGATAGGGATTTTTGTAGTTAAGAACACTAGGTGTAACCAAGAACCGCTTTGGGAATTCAAGATCTAGCCTTCTTGAACTCCAGAGAGGGATCTCTCCGTATGATTTAGCTTTGTTTTAGTAATAGATATTAGGCTAGCTATGATTGTGTATTTGGGTTTGATTTAAAAAGATTGGTGGGAATAAAGAGATTTCAAGGTAAACTAGAAGGATCTACTAGAATATTGGGCAATGGAGTCAACTCTCTAGGCAAGCAGAACTAAGAAATAAGGCTCAAAGATGCAAATGTGTTAAGGGAAAGATAGGTGACCTTCTAAGGCTATGTATAGGCTTGATTTGATGGAGTGGATGGAATCTGAGCAAAAGGGCACTTAAGAATCCTTAAGCTACAGATAAGAAGATTGAAGAAGGGGATCTAACTGGGAACCGTAGAACTGCCCATAAGGTTTTACGAACAGGCTATTACTGGCCTACCATATTTAAGGATGCCAAAAAATTCGTGCAGGCCTGTGATAGCTGCCAAAGGGCAAGACGCCCTGGGCAGTCTGATGAAATGCCTTTGAAACCTCAACTAGTGATTGAACCATTTGAACGCTGGGCACTTGATTTTGTTGGCCCTATTAGTCCTCCCTCAAACCAAAAAACATACATCCTAGTTGCAACCGAATATGTCACTAAGTGGGTCGAAGCAGAGGCACTTTCAAAAGCTACAGAGGACTTTGTAGTACAGTTTATTTTCCAAATCTTTGTGCGCTATGGTCTCCCAAGGGACATAATCACAGATGGAGGACCACAATTTGTAGGTAATAAATTAGCTGAAACATTGCAAAACTACCACATTCAGCACAAGATTACAACTCCATATCACCCACAAGCCAATGGCAAAGTAGAGAGCATGAAAAAAGTAGAAAACATTAAAATGCCAAGTAGAGAGCACAAACTATAGTTGTCTTGAGAAATTTTATTCACACTGAATACTTTGAATTGTGAAGTATTTATACAAAAAAATGTTTACAAAATATATCAGGAATTGAGATAATGCTTGAATCAAAAATAGGAAAGAAAAATTAAAAAGAGGGACAGCTGCAAAACAGTTTGCAAGCTGTTACCTTTTTACAAGAAAAAATAGAACTGATTATTCTAATTTGAACTGATTTTTGTTGTACTGCACTTTAACCCTGTATTTTTACCATTTGAGGTAACAGTAAAAAATGAATTTGCAAGTGAATTTCCTATTTTTTATCCATTAAATTCACAGCAGATCTGTGAATTCTTGCCACTTTTCTGCAGAGGGGATCTTCATAGTCTTCAATTTTCTGTAACTTTCATCTGCCTCTGTATACTTGGAAAAGTTAGGCTTTATAGTGAACATATGCCTGATCTCATTATCTAAAAAGAACAGATTTTCAAAATACTGAAGAAGTATTTTGCCTGTTGGTGATCCTTGAGGCAGTTGTTGTCTGGCTTGCTCTTTTGCATCATTTCTGATTTTTAGATCATAATCTTTCTGAGGCATTAACTTGTCATTCAATGCGTGAATATTAGGAAAACCTGCTTCTGACAATGTTTTGTATTTGGCTAAAAATCTTGAGATGGATAAATTCATGTCTTTACACCGGTCCTCTAGATTACTCATTATGTTTCTTTTGTTCAGGACCTTTTTGATTTGAAGAATGGTTTCTGTTCTATCAACAATTTTCAATTCTTCCAACTCTTCCCTGGTTTTACTGTTTAAAAAAGCTATGAGTTGGATTACTTGGGCTAGTTTTTTGTCAATTTCCCTCTTAGTCTTGTCAATCTCTGCACTAGAAACTTGAAGTAACTCCCTCTGTTCATAAATTATCCGAATTGAAGGCCATTGAGAATGAATGCCATCAATAATTTTGGTCCATAAATGATTTTTTATAAAGGCCACTTGATCTATAATATTTACTTGTGCTTGCAGAATCTTTACCTGTTCTTGTAGTCGATCAGCCCTTTGCTCATGTCCTCTAGAAGTAGTCAAGGCATCATTTTTGGATTTTTCCAAATTTTTAATAGTGCCTCTCAAACTAAGAATCTCTTTATCTTGGTCTTGTGGTGTGGTCCTCTGTGAGGATGAAGAAGAAGAGGCAAAGATTAGAGAAGTAATTGGCACTGCAGTTGGCAGTACTCTGTTCGGTGCCAAGTGTTCTGCTAAAGTAGATGGTATAGCCATTTTTAAAGTGGGGATCACTGTAGGAATGACCATTGGTTGTGCTTTTCTTAGTTCTTCATTCTCTTTCATTAGAGCTTCTATTTGACTTTCCATTGTTTTTATCTGACCTGTCATTTGATGTACAAGCTGCTTTAAATCATCATTCTCTGTTTTTTGCTGTAGAATTTCTTTTGCTTGAGAGTTTTCACTCTGAGGCAACTTCAACTGTTTTCTAAGAGTAGCTATATCCTCATTTTTCTATTTAATTAAGACTTCTGCCCCTTCAATGTTGGCTGGGTCACCCCCTGCTTCAATCACTATATCTTCTAGTGCTTTTATTCTTAAATTATTAGCATACTGTGAGGCTTTGTCCAACCTCATTTGATTTTGGAGGTTGAGCACTGTTTTCTCAAGCCTAATTGATTTCATAGTTTTACTGAAAATTTTGGAATATAGCATTTCAGTATTGCTCCTATGAAATTCAATTTGATCTAATTCATGAATGACATCTGCATCCAGTTCAAGATTTGTTTTGGAATAATCTGTTACTGATTTTGGCTCAGCCACTGTAGGCTTCAAGAATGACATTACCAATTTATTGGATGAATAATCAAATGCTGAAAGAAGCTTGTCTTTGTTTCCAGGCTTTTCCTTAAGAAGTCTAGAATGAGCTTGATTCTTGATCTCTTCATTATTCTCTTTAATCTATCTGAATCTGATCTGAATCTCTGACTCTGTATTGTCAGTTTCCTGAGAAGAAGGAGGCAAATCGAAAGTAGCCTGGTTTTCCTTCATGACTGTATCTTTTTGTTGTGTTCCAATTTTTATATTTTGAAGCTCTTTTAATGTTTGAGTGACTATTCTTGTTGCTTCATCATTTATATCAATATTTACAACCTTATCCTTTTCTTCTTCTGTTGACTTGCTTCTTTTACTATAAGGAGTTCTAAATTTTATGTCCTCAATAATCTCAGCTATGAAACTATCTCCTTATCTGTCTCTTTTATGTACATTATCAGTATCTTTTCTTGTAGAAGCCACCTGTACTGTCTATTCAATCTGTTTTCCTCTGGCACTGTCTACCTGTATTACCTGTACTGCCTGTGAATCATCATCAGATAGGGTGTTTGGCTCCCATTCAATTTTATCTACATATATTTCAATATGGGGCTTAGGATCATGCAAGTAAACAGGCAACTTACATTTTACCCTTGTTGCACTCAAAATACCTTGTGGGTCATACTTCCATGTAAAACTACATGGGAACTTATACTCTTTAAGTTTGACATTTATCTCATTGGAAGCTTCCCTGTTATTCCTAATGAATGGCCCAATTCGATTTTTCAACTTAAATTGGGTATTTTTCTTGAAAGCTATGAAGTTGATTTCATCTACATTCAATAGTTGTCTCAGATATTCTAAAGCAAATATTCTTGTAGTAACAAATCTGGGTAACTTATATGGGGCCAGGGATGAGCCATACACTCTGATTTCTGCATGATTTTTATATAAATACCAATCTCCATTTTTGTAGCTCGCTGATAACTGCAGAATTATTCTTGTCTCATCATTGATCCCAGGGATCTCCTGTTTTTCCAAGAGATACATAGCAGGGGCTATAAATGAATCATTGAAATATGTAAAACTATACTTTCTGTTCCATTTCCTTAGAATAGATGACCAAAATACTACTGATAGAACTTTTCCTTCTGCATCCACTTTCTCACATTCAATTGGAAACTTATCTGTTTGATAATATAGGAAGAGGTGGAGTAGATAAGAGGAGTATCTGAAAACTCCTTCGTCTGGTAATCTGGATAACTGATAATGCATACTTTCAGCAATAAATCTAGCAAAATTGAACCGAATGGATGGTGATTTACCAACGCTTAGATTTGACAGAAAACCTAGGATAGCCACATCAGTGAATTCATCACTGGCGTATCCTAGTATGAAGGAGAGCATTGAGACAATCTGTCTAGTTTCATCTGGGAAATCAACAGTGTCGAAAGGAGGATTTAACTTAGGAATATCAACTTGATTTGGACAAAAATTCTGGTATATTTTGAATCTAGTATTGAACTCCAAGTCAAGATATAGTTGGGTTAAATCTTCTATTGATAGGGAAGCAGAATTGGGGTCATGATTCATTTTCAGCATGGAATTCATCGACTCTTCGGTGATGTAAATTAGGATATCTTCTTTGTTTACAATACATCTTTGTTCTGGCATATGATACGCTTGGCATAATCTGATAAATTCATGAATAGAATGAGTGAGAGGGACAATATATCTAGGCAGATTGGATTCCCAAATTGGAATATCTTTGTCACTCTTTTCCACTGATTTGCCATAGCAACAATTATAGACATCAAACAGGTTAAATTCTACATTAGGGTCTAGTATTCTACAGTCTAGATCAACTAAAGGGCTGTTCTCTGGAGAAATGACTGGAGGCTGGACTGGTCTGACCACTTCTGTAGAATCAGCCATTAGTACAGGAGTTGGTTTGTCGATTTTGAAGGACATAGGCTGAGGAATCTTTGCAGAAGACTTCTTTTGAGATTTTGGGCCTCCATTCTTGGGGGTTACCTATTTCTTGGTCATTTTTAATATGAACGAAGCAAGCTTAAACAGTTTCTTAAGTTCCTTTATGAGAAACAGGGGTTTCTTGGCGAATTTCTACTGAAAATGGGGTTTTTGAGTAGGGTTTTTAGGAAACTCAAGGAATTTAAAGCTCAGAACGTGTATTTAAAATTGATTTCAACAGAAAAATAGACCAGGGTATGGAAAAAACTGCGAGAAAGGGAAATTAGGGATTCCAGGGAAATTTTGACAGAGTTTCCCCTGAAAAATGGACACTTTTTTGCAGGAACTTTGGTAATTATTTGAAATCGACAGGAATTTTGAAATCTCAAAGGGCAACTTCGAAGAAAAGTACCTGGAGAACCAACGAAATTTGGTTGAAGACGTTGCAGAGGTGCTCAGTCTTCAATTTTTTGAAAATGGCTTTGTAGAGGACAATGTAGTACTTTGTAATGGAAATTCAGGGCAATGGGCGTCGAAAAATAGTACTGGTAGGTTGAAAACGGCTCTGCAAAGTTTCTCAGGGTTCAAACAGCGTGATTTTGAGGAAAAATGGTTCTGCAATGTTTTTAGAAGTTTAAAGCGAAAAGGTGAAAATTTGAATGAAAAATATAATTTTAATGTATTAAACGATGGTATAACTATAGTTAAATGACATTAAACTCGGGTTAAACGGGTGAGGTTTAGGGAATACCGCCAGTGGTATTCGCGAGGGTAAATGGTGGCAAGCGGAAACTAGCTTTTCAAACGCGATACAACGTGGTAGCGACACGTAAGCGCGGGTGGTTTGGAAAAACCACCCATTTCGCACGGCTTTGCCAAAACATCAAACGATTACTTTATGAGCGTGAAAATGTATTAGCGTCGTCAGATCTGGATTCAACGAGCAAACAACCACGATCAAAAGGAAAGGTGCGGGGAAAAGGTAAGTTATCGGGTTCACTTTGAGCCATTGATCTTGGGAAACCATCACTATACCGACATTTAGAGAAAAGTGTCGCAATACCGACACTTAGAAAAAGTGTCGCAATTGCGACATTATGCCCCAAAGCGTCGCTAGACGGCTCCCTCCAAACGTCACAATTGCCTCCAAACGTTGCTATTATATGTTTTACGAAGATATGGTAAGGAACTCTCTCTTGTTCTTCTTAGAAATAAATATATATAATATTTTTTTTTTTTCAAAATAGATTAAAAAAATTATATGAAAAAAATTATTAATTCATCAATATGTGTGTGTTGTGAGGAATAATTTCATAGTTCAACTTAATGGTTCATTATATAATCATGTGAGCATCACCAATGATATATCTTAAAAAGAAACTGAAAATCCATGTGTACAAAATCGATGTATACTCTAGAGAGTGGTTCTCATATCACTATGTAAATTGTTGTATGCTACTTCAACAAAATTATAAGATAAACTGTAATACACATCATATATGCACCATAACAATTGCCATACAACTACTTTTTTTTAGGATACATGTGGCATTCTAGGGGTAAATTCTATACCAGCGTAGATCCATCTTAACTCCGGATCTATCAGGCGCTGAGAGGGATCAAATCTCTCGAGGTGCAAACCTTTTTTTTGAGTGCAAAACTTGAGAAAAGGTTTTCACCTCGAGAGATTTGATATTTCTCGGTGCTTGATAGATTCGGAGTTAAGATGGATCTAAGCTAGTTTCAGTCGTGTACTGCCAAGGAAAATCTATCGAAGATATGATTAATTTTATCAATAATATGTAAATATATCAAATATTAATATAATCATTTTAAATATGCTAAATATTTTTGAGATTAACTTGGTCATTTTAAGTTTAAATTTTCTTACTTACCATAGTTTGTTGAGATGATAAATATTGTTAATAACTATAACGATGAAAAATGATGAAATAATTTTTTTGAATGCAAAGTGACAATAATAGTGTTGAAAGATAGAAAATGTGAATAATAAGAATGTACTCATGTTACAAATAGTCTTCATTGTGATCAATCTCAAACTATTTTATTCTACTATTCTTATTGTCACCCTTGTTAGTTTTGTTATCTTTTCATATGAATTATATGAAAAATAAAATCTAAATCATAAACCAATTAAATCTTTAGCTCGAGCTGTTGTAGTAAACATGATACCTTGTCTCTCTTGCTCTCCAATATTAATAGGTTAAATTACTATAACACAAAAATCAATGTACATTGTCAATAAGTTTTTGTGCTTACACTAAAATCAATGCATATTGTTAATCCAATCACATTAAAATTAATGTACTGTCATATATCCAATTACATCAAATCATAAATCAACATATACATTGAAATCAATGCATTTAATGCAAGCAATCAAATAAGATTAGAAAATAACTTCTACATTGAAATCAATGCACCTAATGCAAGCAATCAAATAAGATTAGAAACCAACATCTACACTAAAATCAATGAATTTACTCAAAGAAATCAAATAGGATTAGAAATCACCAACATCTACACTGAAATAAATGAATTTACTCAAAGCAATCAAATAGGATTAGAAATCACCATCCACACTGAAATCAATGCATTTAATGCAAACAATCAAATAGGATTAGAAATAATCTACATTGAAATCAATTCATCCAGTGGAAGCAATCAAATATAATTATAAATAGATGTCTAAATTGAAATCAACACATCCAGTGCAAGCAATCAAATAGTATTGGAAATCACCACCAACACTGAAATCAATGCATCTAGTGCAAGTAATCAAATATCATTAGAAATAAATATCTACACTAAAATCGATGCATCTAGTGCAAATAATCAAATAGGATTATAAATCACCATCTCTTGTTTTTTGTCTATCTATCTCACCCCCCTAAACACACATGCTCTCGCACTCCATATATATCATTCTCTTTGTCAATCACCCCCTCTCCCCATCTCTCTCTTCTTCACTCTCTTCACCTTCCATCTATATCTCTATCTTCCCCTTCTCTCCCTCTCCCCCCCCAATATCTCGCTTTCCTTATTTTTTCGTCTCCCCCTCTCTCTCCATCTTCCTTATCACTCACTCTCTCTCCCTAGAAACCAAAATCTACACTGAAATCAATGCATTTACTCAAAGAAATAAAATAGGATTAGAAATCACCATCTAGACTGAAATCAATGCATTTAGTGTGAACAATCAAATAGGATTAGAAATCATCTACATTGAAATCAATTCATCTAGCGTAAGTAACCAAATAAAATTATAAATCGACATCTAAATTAAAATCAACATATTCAGTGCAAGAAATCAAATTGTATTATAAATCACCACCTACACTGAAATCAGTGCATCTAGTGCAAGTAATCAAATATCACTAGAAATAAATATCTACACTAAGATCGATGCATCTAGTGCAAATAATCAAATAGGATTAGAAATCACCATATCCACTTATATCAATCCATCTCGTGCAAGAAATATTCCTCCATCTCTCCACCCTCCATCCATATCTATATCCCCCTCCATCTATTCTTTTTTTCCTCTCTATCTCACCCCCCTAAACACACACGCTCTCGCACTCCATATATATCAATCTCTTTGACAATCACCCTCTCTCCCCATCTGTCTCTTCTTCCCTCTCTTCACCTTCTATCTATATCTCTATCTCCCCATTCTCTCCCTCTCCCCCACTAATATCTCTCTTTCCTCCTTTTTTCCTCTCTCCCTCTCTCTCCATATTCCTTATCACTCACTCTCTCTCTCTAGAAACCAAAATCTACACTAAAATCAATGCATTTACTCAAAGATATCAAATAGGATTATAAATCGCCATCTACACTTAAATCAATGCATTTAGTGCAAATAATCAAATAGGATTAGAAATGATCTACATTGAAATCAATTCATCTAGTGCAAGTAATCAAATATAATTATAAATCAACATCTAAATTGAAATAAAAAAATTCAGTGCAAGCAATCAAATTGCATTAGAAATCGCCACCTACACTAAAATCAATGCATCTAGTGCAAGTAATAAAATATCATTAAAATAAATATCTACACTAAAATCGATGCATATAGTGCAAATAATCGAATAGGGTTATAGATCACCATCTCCACTTATATCAATCCATCTAGTGTGAGAATTATTCTTCCCTCTCTCCACCCTCCATCCATATCTATATCCCCCTCCATCTCTTCTTTTCTATCTCTCTATCTTACCCCCATAAACACACACGCTCTTGCACTCCATATATATCAATCTCTTTTTCAATCCCCTCCTCTCCCCATCTCTCTCTTCTTCCCTCTCTTCACCTTCCATCTATATCTCTATCTTCCCCTTCTCTCCCTCTCCCCCGCTAATATCTATCTCTCCTCCCTTTGTCTTCTCTCCCTCTCTCTCCATCTTCCTTATCACTATATCTCTCTCTCTCTCTCTCTCTCTCTCTCCACATTTCTCTCTCTATGTCTTTCTTCTTACCTCCCTTTCCCTCCCCCTCCAAGTCCATCTCTCTTTCCCTCCCTCTCTCCACTCTCACATCCTCTCTCTTCCTTCCTCTCTTTCCCTTTCTCTCCCATCTCTGTCTCTCCCTCTCTCTCTCTCTTCACCCACCAACTATGTTACTATATCCCTCCCTCTCTTATTATATCTCCTTCTCCCCCCTTATTTCCATCTCTCCTTATTTGTCTCTTTTTCTCAACCCCAAACATACACACTCTCTCTTTGTCTCTCCCTTGTCACTCCTTATCTCTCTCCACTCCTCACTCTCTATATTTCTTATTTCCTACATCTCCCCCCCTCCAACTCCATCTCTCTATCGATCCCTCTCTCCTCCTCTCTCTCAAGTCCTCTCTCTCGTCCTTCCTCTCTCTATCTCTCCTAACTCTCTCTCTCTTCCTTGATCTCTCTCTCTCTCTCTCTCTTCCATCCAATACTCTCTCTTCCTCCATCACTCTCCTCCTCTCTCTCATCCTTCCTCTCTCTCCCTTTCTCTCCTACCTCCCTCTCTTTTTTCCCTCCAATCCTCTCTCTTCCCCCATCTCTCTCTCTCTCTCTCTCTCTCTCTCCCTCTCTCTCTAATCCTCTATCTTCCCCCATCTCCCTTTCTTTCTCTCTCTCTTTCCACCCCTCTCCCTCTCCAAATACATTACAATATCCCTCCCTCTCACCTTCTCTTTTCTTCTCTCCCCCCTTCTTTCCATACATCTTACTTTGTCTCTTTATCTCACTCATAAACATACACACTCTCTCTCCATCTCTCCCTTATCACTCTCTCTCTCTCTCCACTTCTCTCTCTCTGTGTATTTCTTCTTAGTTATGTAAACTAATGAACATAAATATTCGTAAATATAAATCAGATTATGGAGTAAATATGAAAAGAGGTTTTATTTAATTACCATAACTCTGGTTTATTTATATTTCTATTTATTTACCATACCTCTTTTATTTACTATGGTATTTGGTCCATAGGCTTGTTATATACTTAGATTTTTATTTATAATCCTATTTGATATATTGTTATTTATTTACCTTACTTCTTTATACCTCTTTGATATTTATTTATTTACCATACCTCTTTTATATTTATTTATTTACCATACTTATTTTATAAATATGGTATTTGGCCCATGGTATCAATATTAATTTTTCCCATGGTATTAGTCCCATAGGCTTCATCTAAACAAAACCTCTTTTTAAATTTTTTTCAAATATAAAAAAGTTTATGGAGTAAATATAAAAAGAATTTTCATGTATTTACCATACATCTAGTTTATATATATTTTTGTTTATTTACCATAGTCCTGGAGTAAGTATTAAAATATGTTTTATTTATTTACCATACCTCATGTTTATTTATATTTTTATTTATTTAAATTTTAAAATATTGCAACTTTGATGGGGAAATATTTATGTCTTTGAATATTTTAATTTATCCACAGAATATGGGTTTTCTTTTTAAATATTCATTTTACAAATATTTAATTAAAAGAAATATTAAAATATTTTGGATTTTGATTGTTTGTGTTTAATTAAATCTTTTCTTTTGATTTAGGAAATGTTATTGACTTTAGTAAAGAGTAAAGATGTTTAAAATTTTACTTAATTTGGAAATTCAATGTGGTAAATTTTTTTGTTAAAGGTAAATTTTGATCCATTCAATTCAGGTATATAATTTACTATGCATTCAAATTATATAAAAAATACATAAAGTTATATACAATATAAATATTAAAGTTATATAAAATTCAAGATTAGGTTAATGCTTTGGTCGACATTAGAAAAAGTAAATTTTATTATTTTTTGAGAACGTGACATACCTGACATCGGGGTCATTCAACTTAATGGTTCATTATATAATTATGTGAGCATCACCAATGATATATATTAAAAAGCAACTGAAAATCCAGGTGTACAAAATCGATGTATACTCTAGAAAGTGGTTCTCATATCACTATGTAAATTGTTGTATGCTACTTCAACAAAATTATAAGATAAACTGTAATACAAATCATATATGCACCATAACAATTGCCATACAACTAATTTTTTTTAGGATACATGTGGAATTCTAGGGGTAAATTCTATATGATGTGTATATCAATCTATTAGGTGTTGGTAAGTTGTGAGTATCTAAGAAATGATAAGGAATATCCATACATCATGATCTTGTAATGTGATTATAAATTGTTAGTGTAACCCCCTTATTGTTATTATTGTACCCTTGTAAACCCCATTTTGTTATTATTTTGCACTTAAATTATTATTTTTAGGTCGGCTAGGATTACATGGTGGCCCACTAGGATTACATTATGGTCCCATGGACTCCTATATATATAAAGGAGGTTTTGTAAATTGTATCATCCAAGAATTGTTCATTTATGTAATGTATTAGAGGTTGCCCCCTAAAAGTGGCTCATTTCTAAGGCGTTAATATTTCTTTTCTTCTCTTTTTAGAGTTGGTTACACAACATTTGGTATCAGAGCTTTGGATTCTAGGGTTTCGCTGCTCCAAACAGGTCATCGTGCAATTTTCGCTATAAAGTTTTTTCTATGAAGTTTCAGAAGCTGAAATTTTTAGGATGCGAAGCTGAAATCCTAAGGAAGATCGACTAAAAATGTTAGAGCTTGGTTCACAATATTTTCTGAGATATCATCTATGGAAGTTAGGTCTTTTTTCAGGCTCCTAAATAGGTCATCGTGGAATTTGCGCTATAATTTTTTTTTCTACGAAGGTTCAGAATCTGAAATTCGTATGGGGCAAAGCTGAAATCCTGAGGAAATTTGTCAAATAATTTTAGAGCTTGGTTCACAATATTTTGGGAGATATGATCTGTGGAAGGTAGTGATTTTTTAGGCTCCTGAATTTCATCTCAAAGAGGTGATCATGGGAAAAGTTCAATAAATCTCTCTCTGGGCATCAGATTGGAGTGCCGTAAAATGTGGTCATAAGTACATAGACTGTAGTTTCCTGGCTATCAATTTCAGAGAAAAAGGATGAAACAGTGACACGTGGAAAGTCGTACAAATTCACTCTACTGAACCAGTCCATAATTAGGTCATTGTGGGAGATTGGACACAACTTTGTCTTGCAGAATCCAAATTAGGTCAGACCTGTGGCATTCAAAATATAATTCATATGGATAAACTGGTACCAAAATTCAAATATTGAAGTGCTGCAATCATAGAGATAATCCAATTTCAATGTCGAGTTCCTCAAGAGCAAGAAAAAGGTGTGTATATTTTTTTTCTTTCCAAATTGCATGAGTCTTCTTGAAGAATCAATTTGAATTGATTCCAAGGGCATATTGTAGAATATATAGCAGTATTGGGTTCTAAAATATGCCCCGTAAAAATAATTCAACACCCATTAAGCCTTCAGAAGGCTCTACTATGACTTGTGAAGATGAAGAATTGCAACATGATCTATCAAAATTACAAGAGCAAGTGCAACAAATTTCACTCTCGCAAAGAGCAACAAAAAATGAAATGGAAGTTTTGAAGAAAGGCGTGGAAGCTAAGATGGATGGCGTGGAAGCTAAGATGGATGGCATGGAAGCTGGCATGGAAGCTAAGATGGAAAACATGAATAATGATCTAAAAACAGACATCGAAGGTTTGACAAAGTTGATACAAGAAATGTTTCCTAATGGTGAAAAGATAGTAGAAGAACCTCATGATGAGAACAAAATAAATGTTAATCGTGATTTCATAAACTCTAATGTTGGCATGAAGAACCACCATATTCCAAAAATGGATATGAGGAAGTTTGATGGAAAGGATCCTGTAACATGGATACTACAGATGGAGCAATATTTTGATCTCCATAATGTGCAAAACACACAAAAGGTACGCATTGCAACTTTACATTTAGAACAAAATACATTTATATGGTATCGATGGCTTTGCTCCCGTAAAAAAATTGTCACTTGGTCAATTTTTACGGAGGAAATGATAGCACATTATGAGGATACAAAGAGCAACACCTTCTTTAGCCAATTGATAAATCTCAAACAAAAGATTTTAGTGGGGCAACACATTGAGGACTTCCAAAAATTGAATATAAGGGTAACTGATATTCCAGAGGAACACAAGATTGATCTCTTCATAGGCACTTTAAAGGATAGAATTCAACATGAATTTCATGTTCTGGAACCTGATTCATTGGAGAAGGCATTCAGGTTGGCAAGAAAAGTTGAATGTAAAATTATGGCGACAAGGAAGCCTACCACTCAATTCTATAAAGAAGGAAGTGTGGCTACGCCTAGATTTCCACAACCTACAAGGTTGACACCACAAAAATTGGAAGAAAAAAGAGCAAAAGGACTTTTCTACAGTTGTGATAGCAAATACACTAAAGGTCATAAGTGTGCTGAGAAGAAATTATTTTACATAGATTGTGAAGAGGAAGAAGAAAATGAACAAGAAGAGGATATACACCAGGAACCAGCCCTAGAAGAGGACGAAATGAATCTGACCATATCGTGTAATGCACTGGTAGGAATTACCACTCCTCAAACTCTCAAGATAGAAGGAAAAATCAAGAATAAAAAGGTAATAGTGTTGATTGATTCAGGTAGCACGCATAATTTTATTCATTGTAAGGTAGCCAAGGAATTAAATTTTTTCCTATACCCAGCACCAGAATGTCAAGTGATGGTTGCAAATGGAGGAACTATAAATTGCTCTGGAAAATGCCATAATATCAAGCTCACCATGGGGGAATATGTATTGACTAGTCCTATGCTTTCCATTTCTATGGGAGGTGCTGATGTTGTACTAGGAGTATAATGGTTACAATATTTGGGGATGATACCTTTTAATTTTCAAGAACTTTTCTTGAAATATTTTTTCAGAAGGAAAGGAAGTTGAATTATGGGGTATTGAAGGGAAGCCGAGAAGGATAATAAGCTCTAATTTCATGACAAAGCTTATAAAGAAAGAAAAACAAGGTGTAATTGCACAATTATGCTCACTAGAAGTTCCGACATCAAAATCATCTATTTCTGCAGATCTCTAACAAGTCTTGGACAATCATTCCAAGGTGTTTGAAACTCCCAAAGGACTCCCACCTTTTCGTGATCATGATCATGCTATTCATTTGATTCCAGGAAGTGTTCCTCCAAACATCAAGCCTTATAGATATCCTTACTTCCAAAAGAGCGAAATTGAACGTATGATTGCAGAAATGTTAGAGGCGGTATAATTCAACCTAGTCAAAGTTCTTTCTCTGCTCCTGTAGTATTGGTACACAAGAAGGATGGATCATGGCGAATGTGTTCGGATTATAGGGAGCTCAATAAGCTCACCATTAAAGATAAATTTCCCATTTCTGTGATTGATGAATTATTGGATGAATTACATGGAGCAATTTATTTTACCAAGTTGGATCTTCGTTCAGGATATCATCAAATTAGAATGAAGACTGAAGATATTCCAAAAACAGCATTTCGAACTCATGAGGGTCATTATGAATTTTTGGTCATGCCTTTTGGCCTTACCAATGCACCTTCTACATTTCAAGGGTTGATGAATTCCATTTTCAAACCCTTCCTTAGAAAATTTGTGCTAGTATTTTTTGATGATAGACTAATCTACAATATGTCTTGGAAGGATCATGTTGAACATGTTGACAGGGTGCTCAAACTATTGTAGGAGAAACAATTATATGCAAAAACATCCAAATGTTTTTTTGGAGTACAAGAGATGGAATATCTGGGTCATATTATATCTCACGAGGGTGTTAAAGTAGACCCTAACAAAATTAAAGCCATTAAGGAATGGAAAGTCCCCACAACCATAAAGCAGTTGCGAGGATTTCTCGGGTTAACAGGGTATTATCGCAAGTTTGTTAAGAATTATGGGAGAATAGCAGCACCTCTAGCAACATTATTGAAGAAAGATGCATTTTCATGGACTCCTGAAGCAACTAAGGCTTTTGAACATCTTAAAGAGGCAATGTGCCTAACACCGGTCTTAGCTACGCCAGACTTCACAAAAACCTTTATTGTGGAATGTGATGCCTCAGGAAATGGAATTGGTGTTGTTTTAATGCAGGAAGGAAGACCCATTGCTTTTGAAAGTCGTCCAATCAAAGGAAAGTATTTACAGAAACCTATTTATGAAAAGGAAATGTTAGCAATACTGCATGCACTAAAGAAATGGCGAACTTACCTAATGGGAAGACACTTCAAGGTAAAAACTGATCATGATAGTCTTAAACACTTTTTAGAACAAAGACTATCTTCAGAAGAGCAGAAAAAATGGGTCACAAAGATGTTGGGTTATGACTTTGAAATAATCTACAAAAAAGGAAAGCTTAATGTTGTTGCAGATGCACTCTCAAGAAAGAATGAAGAGGTGGAAGCATTGCTTGGTGCCATTTCTATTATCCAACCAGATTGGATAACTGAAGCAAGAGATGAATGGAAGAAGGACAAAGATGTATGGACACTCATTCAAAAGTTGCAGCAAGATCCTAGTACATCTGATACATTTAGTTGGAAAAATGATTCCTTATGGTACAAAGATCGCTTATATCTTTGTAAGAATTCCCAACTAAAACAAAATATTCTTCTAGAATTGCACACTTCTCCTTTAGGAGGACACTCAGGATTTTTAAAAACTTACCATAGGGTGAAGAAAGAATTTTTTTGGGATGGTCTTAAATCTGATATTCAAAATTTTGTGGCAGAATGTTTGGTTTGCTAGCAGAATAAAGTGGAGACAATTAAGACCCCAAGACTTCTACAACCTTTATCCATTCCAAGTCAATGTTGGGAGGAGATTTCAATGGATTTTATCACAGGTTTATGTAAGTCCGAAGGAAAGAATGTCATCATGGTGGTAGTTGATAGACTTACCAAGTATGCACACTTTTGTGCATTATCTCATCCATTTAAAGCAAGTACAGTTGATACTACATTTGTGGATAGAATTCAAAAGCTACATGGAAGCCCAAGGGTTATTGTGAGCAACATAGATCCCATTTTTACGAGAAATTTTCGGACGAAGTTATTTTCTTGTTTGGGTACTCAATTATCTCATAGCTCATCTTATCATCCTCAATCTGATGGTCAAACTGAGATAGTAAATAAATTTTTGGAAATAAATTTTTGTTGTTTTGTATCTAATAAACAAACACAATGGGTCAAGTGGTTACCTCTCACTGAATGGTGGTATAACACTTCCTTCCATACTGCAGCAAAAATGACCCCATTTATGGCACTTTATGGATATCATCCACCATCAATCACATCATATTTAAGAGAAAATTCGAAGGTTCAAGCAGTGGAAGATCACATCGAGCATCAGCAAGAAGTTCTCCAACTCTTAAAGGATAACCCGAATTTGGCACAAAATCGAATGAAACAACAGGCAGATCAACATCGCAGCGAGAGAAGTTTTGATGTAGGAGATTGGGTATTTTTACGGCTACAACCATATAAACAAATGTCCCCCAAGCAAGCTAAGAAGGATAATAAATTATCGCCAAAGTACTATGGTCCTTACAAGGTGTTGCAAAAGATTGGTACTATGGCATACAAATTGGAGCTTCCTGCGTCTTCGCGAGTACATCCAGTTTTCCATGTTTCATGCTTAAAGAAGGTTATAGGTGAAAATCTTCCAGTTCAAACAATATTGCCAGAACTTGATGAGGAAGGAAAAATCATATTGGAACCTGAAGCGGTCACGGAAACAAGAACTCGACAACTACGAAATCGATCAATTTCAGAGCATCTCATCAAGTGGAAGAACTTACCCACTGAAGATTCTACATGGGAGGATGAGAATTTCATACAGAAGCATGCAAAAGAGCTACCTGCCGCTGGGAGGAAACACTTTTACTGGGAGAGGGGCATAAATAGGTCCCTAGAGGTTCTGCATAGTCCCTTATTGTTGTTAGTGTAACCCCTTTATTGTTATTATTATCAGATTTGGCAGTAAACCCCATTTTCTTATTATTGTGCCCTTAAATTATTATTTTTAGGTCGGGTTAGATCACTTTTGTGGCCCACTAGGATTACATTATGGCCCCATGGACTCCTATATATAGAAAGGAGGTTTTGTAAATTGTATCATCCAAGAATTGTTCAGTTATGTAATGTATTGGAGGTTTCCCCCTCGAAGTGGCTCATTTCTAAGGCGTTGATATCTCTTTTCTTCTCTTTTTGGAGTTGGTTATACAATAGATGTGCCACCGATGGGCAGCCATTGAAGGATTTGGGCAAAGTTATCCATCATCGCGTTCCTTTGTTTTTCAAGGGCCTCCTTGAGAAATATTTTGATAGGATCTCCTGCTCCCTCATCTTTCTTTTCATCCCCCATGTGCATTCGTCGGGGTTTGCGAGACTAATCTTACAAAGGTTCCACCAGATCGAGCCCTAACTCCTTATACCCTGACCTCGTTGGGGACATGCAAAGAAGGATCGAGAAAAAGCAGACTGCTCTGATACCACTGATCGGGATTTATGTAGGAACGCAACAGAATAAAAACATAACCATAAATACAGAGATGCAGCGGAAATAACACTTCATTTTATTAATATCAAAGAACTGAAATTTGCTTATAGACAGAATGGAAATAAAACTAGCTAGGGCGCTGGTAGCTATCTCTGAGGAGAGATGTGGCAGCTACAGGCCTCTGAACTGAGTTACAATGAGGCTCAATGGCCTATTTATTATTAAGAAACAATGGAGAACCCTAAACATCCAAAAACCTAACCCTAGGAGATTAAGCGCCAAAACTATGGGCCCCGTTTGGGTAAATTGGTGTTTCAACTTCCTAGGGACGTAACTTTGGCATACTTCTCTGTTTGACGCACATGATACATCATTAGAAAGATCTATATGAGGACTAAAAATTTCACCATGAATATAATTCTGAAACAAAATGATACAAAATTATATTCGCCAGTGGCGTGATGCCCAAAAAATGTCGTTTAGGGCCTCAAAACGGCTCTGGAAGTTCAGGACCCGAAAAACTGCTAAAAATAGTAAGTTGTGCCGAAACTGAAAAAATGAAAGAGACAATGGTGGGGCCCCAAGTGGAGTAGGCAGGTGGCCACTACTATCCACCTAAATCATTGAGTGAGCCAAAAAAATAACTTTCCTTACTTTTTTAGTACAACCTTGCAATTGCGAAGAGGACTAGTGTTGCAATATTATTGGTAAGTGGAAATTAAAGGGCGTAAGAATGTTTTTGAAAAAATTTCAAATGTCAAGTCTTATATCCTTCCTAACACCTCATGGAAAATGGGAATCCGCAAATTCTAGTCATCAAATATGTGCAAAATGCCTTATGACGGGAAAAATGGAGGACTGGTCCTATGCTGCTACATGAGTTAGGGTTTCATGTGGCAACAGGGAACCTTGTATAGTTTTTCAAGGATAGGAAAGGAGAATATTGTCAGTTAATCATCACATGAAACTTCATCAACATTTGAAAATTGTGTCCTAATTTGAAACAGTAAGACTACCCAACTATTTCATTATTTAATTTTGATTGTGTAATACAAAAAAATATCCTAGATAACTTAAATAATGTAAGCACTTTTGCAAAAATTTAGTGGAGAGAACCTTCAATTACATTTATTTTGAAGTTCCACTTGCATTTTAAGCCATTTTAATTAGTCTTTCATGGATATCTAGTAAAAATTTCAACCTCTTGTAGAAATTTGTTTGTCACTTGTATTAGAAATGCAAAAATCAAATGTAAATAAAAATTATTTGAAATGCTAAAATTCAAATGCGCGCTACATAAAAATGATTTTTTTTTAAAACTAAATTAACGTCTGATATCACGCGCATATTCACCCTCAGCTCTTGCAGAACAGCATTCTCCCTCAGCATTCGCCCTCAGCTCTTGCAGAACAACATTCTCCCTCAGCATTCGCCCTCAGCTCTTGCAGAACAACATTCACTCTCAGTTTTTGCAAAATGGTAAGTTCTTACTGCAGGCCTTTCCTCCTGTAGTAGGGTTGACCCTATTTGGGTTTTTTTGGAGCCTCTGAGAATAAAAAGGTTGTGATTGATTATGGGGCACTGCCTATATTTGTGCAACTTCTTACCTCTGGGAATGATAATGTTTGAGAACGGGTAGCACGTTCATTTTAGAGGCATTAAATTATTCTTCCCAACTATCTTTATACGTCTGTAATTTTGGAATTTGATTTAAAAAACTACTACCCAACTTTGAGTTGAACTGGTGTTCGTGTAAGGCTGTTTTGGCTTTGGGAAATATTGGTGGAGACTCTACATCATTTAGGGATCTTGCCCTCAGTCATGGAGCTCTGAGGCAGGTGCTTGCCCAGTTGAATGATACTGCCAGAATTTCAATGATACGAAATGCTACATGGGCTCTGTCAAATTTTTGTCGTGGTAAACCCCAACCACTATTCGAACAGGTAAGCATAATACATTTTTTGCCTCTTCTTCTTAGTTCGCAGATACTGTGGATTTTTTTTATAGATCTTGGTGCTTGGTAGATTTGGACGTAATATGGACCTAGGCGCTTGTTCATTACAATGACTCCGTCATCAAGTTTTAGAAAATGCTCAAAAATTTGGGTTTCACAAGGGGATTACCATTGCTTGAAATTATAAATTATCAATCACATTCAAAAAAAGTCTTTCGTAGCATTGTTGAGCTCTTTGTAGGTGAATTTTCGAGGAAATTTCATAATATCTGAACTAAATTTGTCTGTCCTTTTCAATACTCTGCGCTTGTAATAGAACCAGACAAACAATCTAGTGGCCAATGCAACAACAACAACACCTCTTGTTGCAATGCCTGCAATTCACCCTCTCTGCATGCATGAATAAATATGGCACCCTCTTTTGTGAACAGGTACTGGAGCTGAAGGTACTGGTTTCCATTAGGATCGTGGAATTCAACATCGAAAATAGTATCAAATTCCACTGCAATAGTATTCCCCAGTGAGAGCAACAGTTCATTGAGACCTATTGGACTCATCACCCCAAAATAGCCTCTAGGGCTACCCAAAGTGTGATCATCTGGAGCAATAAAAAATGCTCATCCATCCCCAATTGAAACAAGAACAGGACCCACATTGGTTACAGAAAAGGAGAAACACGTTTTGAAAGAAGAAACTTTTGTATTAGGGTCCGGAAATCTAACTGGTCTATTGTAAAATGCCCTACCTGCACTTCAAATTGGTACTCCCAACTCCATGGTAAGGCTCACTGTGCCATTCTTCAGATGAGCATCTTAACCTGAAGTTTGATTCCAAAAAACCCAAGTCCCCTGTTCTATGCCCAAGAACTCTATTACAATGAGTAGAGTTCTGAGTGAAATAATTCAAAATAGGAAGAAAAAGAAACATCACAAAATTTCTCTGATTTAGACTTGTAATTTTCTGTGTGAAAATTCAACTGTGGACAGTAAAAACATAATATCAAACACAACCAATCCACAATGGAATTTGAACATGAGGATTTATAACCACCAAAAACCCTCTCCAGGTTAAAAGAATTCCAAAATGGCTTTAAGATTCTACTAATGAGCGCTTACAACACCATAGCAATTACTGTACATAGTGAAATCTGCTGGAAGCAAAGCCCTTGTATAGTTTCTACATTTCCACAGTGGAAGAAAGAATCTTGCTATCTCTCATGATCTGGTTATGTGGTCAAATCCTTTGCTATGGCTGTCTTGTTCTGCTAAATGTGGATCTGTCTTAGCTTTGGCTCTGGTTCTCATTTAGGATCGTGGCTATCTGATCTTGTTGTGGCTTTCAATATACAAACTTGTTCAATAAGAAAATGTTGACTCTGCTATATATAGGAGCTTCAATGGGTGCTCTCAAACACTTTTTTGGGTAGCTTTGTTTTGTCTCTGATTCAAGGCAGAACTATGTTGGCCTTGGTTTTTTAGTCCTTGGAACTTATTTCTCTCATATTTTCCATCCTATCCCCAGTTTGCTACCGAGAAAGACATAACTTCACGATATCAAAATTGACTATTTTTGGCCATTTATCTTTAGTAATGGTACAACCTTAATTTGGTGCATTCGTACAGTATCTGAAGAGCACTCTCAAGCTGTTATTCATTATTTTATCATAACTACTACATTTAACTGCCATGATCTAATATTTATATCAACGATGAGCATTCTTAAGGTAGTTCCACGTTTGTGAAGCAGAAGGAATGCTTTTGACAGCTTCTTATCATAGTGGTACAATTCTGTTCGCACTTTATGTTTTATAAACCTCCAATTTTCCAAACATAGTAGAGACTACAGTTTGCATCTGAAATTTTGGAAAAATCTGTTTAGTATTCTACATAAAATGCATTAAGAATAAAAAAAGCCCACAATTTGTAAAAAGCCCACAATTTTGTAAAAAGCCCACATTTTGTAAAAAGCTCACAATTTGTAAAATGCCCACTTTTATTTTCTTTTTGCTTATATATTGAGCTCCCATTGAGTTCAACAAGTCTTGGGTTTTCTACACCATTGATAGAGATTTATTGTTTTCTTTATAGGATAATTTGTATCAATGGAAGAAAACATTGGAGCTGGGAAAAAAATTCAAAAGGGTGAAAGGGGTGATGACAGAGTTTATTGCCCTTGTAAAAAATGTTGTATGAGAAATAATGTTAGAGTTTTAATAGCAAAAACAACAGTGCATTGTAGGAAATATGGGCACATTGATGGTGGATCGAATGACTATCATCCTGTGGTAATTAATTATCTATCGTCATTTTGATTATATCGTAAAATTTTATATTATTTTAATATTTTTTATATGCACACTAATATTTAATTATTAATGTTTGTAATTTTCATAAAGGCACAGTTGCCCCCCAAATTTTTGCAGATGATCAACCATCTTCCACAACAAAATAGTAGTAGATTAGATGATGTTGCACCAGTACAAGAGAATATTGTAGCAAATATTAGTATTGGAAATGATGTTGTACAAGGTGAAGAACATGAAGCGAATGATGAAGGTAATTTTAATGATCCCATGGAGGTAGATCATGATAACAGTAATGAGACAGTTCACATTAATGATGGGACAAATCAAATGCTCCAAGACTTGTATGGTGAGTTAGATGATGATGGTGGAGATAGCAGTGACGGTATTTATGATGTACCTCTGATTGAAAGGTCAAGTGAATGACTTTTTGAACACTCAAATGCAACTCTTCTCTCTGCTACATTGTTGCTGGTGAACTTAAAGGTTATGAATAATTTGTCGAACAGATGTATGACACAACTCCTAAGGTATGCAATATGTATATATGATCACATATATGTAAATGTTGATTATTTTCCCTTTTTTAGTTGTAATAAATGTGTAAAATAATAACTTATATATAAGTTATTATTTTGCAAATTTATTACAACTAAAAAAAGGTAAAATAATCAAAATTTACATATATGTGATCATATATACATATTGCATACCTTAGGAGTTGTGTCATACATCTGTTCGACAAATTATTCATAACCTTTAAGTTCACTAGCTCTTTGCTATTGTTGCTGATGAACTTAAAGGTTATGAATAATTTGTCGAACAGATGTATGACACAACTCCTAAGATATGCAATATGTATATATGATCACATATATGTAAATGTTGATTATTTTCCCCTTTTTTAAATGGTAATAAATGTGTAAAATAATAATTTATATATATATATCATAGTTATCAAAACCGGCCAGTCAGGATAGCTGTCGGTTGGAACCGGCCTTGCAACCCGGTCAATAGCCTATTCTCACCTGTTTTGGCCGGTTAATCGGACCTAACCGGCCGGTTAAGTAAGGAACCGACCAGTTTATGAATAAACCGGTCAGTTCCGTACTTAACCGGCCGGTTAGGTGCTCCTCCATGAGTTGCAAATTCCTCAGTGTCTCCTCCATGAGCTGCAAATTCCTCTATTATACTAGCAACAAACTTCTCTAATAACTCATACTCAACACCTTATAGTAGAAACAATACACATGATGACTGATAAATACAAGGCTGGCTAGCATAAAATCCCTGGCAGCATGCAACTCATCAAGTGTACTTGATGACAATTTTTGTTCTCAAAACAATCAGCAGCAACCTTATTTCACACTCAGCTAGGAACTGTCAGACCCTCTCTCTCTGCTCACACATAGCAGCAGCATAAATACAAAACCTTTCACATAGCATACAAGCAATTTGATCATGGCATCAAGACTGATGCAAATGGTCTGACGCCACTCAAGGGACAACAAAATACAACCTAATGAAAATGTGACTGGCAATAATAAATTGACCACTAGAAAATTCCCGCTTGGAAATGCACTAAACTGGCTACTGAGTTTTCTGGGTTTTAATGAATATTTTCAGTGATAAATTTTGTCAAACACATTGTGAGTAGACTTCTGAAGTTGTAATTCTCTCTCAACTTGTTACAAATAGCACTAATAGTGGGTTTCATAAATCAATTCAATACCTCTAAGTGTTGTAGATGTTTTTCTGGAAATTTATTGGCAAGCAAACATAGATAATGAAGAACACAAGATCTTAAAAATGTTGGTCTGATATATATATATATATATATATATATATATATATATATATATATATATAGAACCCAGAATTGTCTTTAAGGCTGATACAATGAATTGACAACAGATCTAAGCAGGGACAGATTGTATATTATAATATTAACTCAACAATAAAACACAATGAATAATATAAGAGAAACCTAATACATTACTTCAAAAAGTTTGCTTATGTATTTTTCGATGATATGTATTGCATTTGGTGCCATTTTGATATATTCACATTTGCATGGTATATAAATGAGCAAAATTTTCATATTTTGTCTCTCTTGGCTTGGAATCATGGTTGTAAATCTTAAAAATAGTTTTTATTTTTTTTATTTTTTTTTTCATTTTATTAAAAAATAATTATTTAATGTATTTTTTTTAAAACCGGTTCATTGAGATCTAACCGCTACCGGTTAGACCGGTTCTGGTTCGAAACCTGGTTCATTAGCTCCACCGATCCGGTCACCGGTTTCGGTTTTAATAACTATGATATATATATATATATATATAAAATATTTACAAGAAACTAATTTTTGTTTCTGTTTTAGATTGTTGGGTGAATATTTGTTACCATCGCCAAATACTTTACCTTGAACATATCGAGATCTACGCGCTATTATGAAACACTTTGGAATGGAATATAACACTATAGATGCATGTCCTAAATATCATATTATATATTACGAAGAACATGCATTGAAAACAGAATGTTCAAAATGTGGTACCAGTAGATATCGAACAAATCAACTAACCAAAAAGGTGCCTCAAAAGATTCTTTGTCATATTCCCATAATTCCACGTTTGCAGCGAATGTTCAGGTGTTACATCATAGCACATTTTATGGATTACCATTCAAATAATAGAATTGGAGATGGTGTTCTTCAAATGCCTGCAGATGGTTATGCATTTAGATAAATCGAGGAAAAATATGTAGATTTTAAAAATGAACCTCGTAGTGTCAGGCTTTCATTGGCAGCTGATGGTGTTAATCCATTCAGAGAGCTTAGATCTACTTACTCAGTGTGCCTATTTTCGTTATCAACAATAACATTCCTCCTTGGATGTCAATAAAGAGGGAGCACATAATGTTGACTATGATTATTCCAGGTATTTGATACATTATTTCTTTGAATGTAACATTTTCATTTCTCTCGTTGTTTGCATAAATATATATTTTATTTATTTAATTACTTATATATACATATATCATGGGAGTTATTATTATGTACCGTAATTTTGAACAATTAGGTAAGTACCAGGTCAAATATATGAATGTATATATTGAGCCTCTTATCGATGAGCTAATACAGTTATGTCATGGCATCACTATGTATGACATCACTAAACCAATCAAGAAGAAGAGATTTCAATGTCGTGGAATGCTTGTATAGACAATTCATGATGCCCCAGGACTAACACATGTTTGTGGTATGTAATATTTCATTGCACTTTAATATAATACATAATTATCTAAATTAGATATACCATATTTCATGTTTTAAAAATGATCTCATAGTATATTAATTGTTATTGATCCATCTATTGCAGGTCTTCAAACAAAGGGTAGATTTGCATGTCTAGTTTGTGGCCCTAAGATGAAGTATCGTCATTCAGCAGACTTAAAAAAGATGGTGTTTGATGAGTTTAGGCACTTCCTCCCTAGGAACCATAAGTATCGTACTATTGAAAAACATATTTTCAATGATAAAGAAGAAACTAGATTAAAACCACGAAGAATGACACCTCAGTTGTGGATGTTGGAATATAACAGAATTAATAATCGTCGAGCAGCTGGTACGTAATTTTTGTGTATATAGATATATATATATATATATATATATATTATTTGTTTATGTAATGTTTGGAATTTTTGTTTTAACTAATGAATTTATTTTATTGTATTTTATAATTAATATTGTTTTTATTTATTTTATTCTTTGATATCAAGGTCATCGTCATCGTGAAGGTACTAATATTGTACTTCCACCTGGAATGAAATGTTATCCTTCTCAATTCGCGAGGTCTCCCTACTATGAGGACCTAAAAATAGCTCATTTGTTTGATACAATGCATGTCGGGAAGAATGTGACAGAAATGTTATGGCGAACCATAGATGGTGCACATGATAGAGATAAAATTGACAAAATTTGTGCTGACATTGAGAAATCAAATCATGCAATGAAAAGTGTGATCGACGGATCAAATAACAATGGAGGTTGAAATTATAATAATATTCAATGGTTATTAACAGAACAAAAAAGAAATGATGTAAAAGAGTTCGTTAGAAGAATTAAATTTCCAACAGGTTTTGCTTCAAACATAAATAATATCTTAACGAAGAAAGGTGACTTCAGTGGGGTGAAAACACATGATTGGCATACCTTTATTAAGGTAATTTTTTTGGTATACGTTTTTGTTTGTTATTTCTTGAATACATATTTTAAATTTTCCTTTTTTCTGTTTAATTTGGAAACCAATAATGATTCATTTTTTATTGTTATAGTATGTTCTACATGTATCTCTCCCAAACGACTTCGACAACAATGTCAAACAAGTTATATATGGTCTTAGTAAATACATGAGGTAAGTAGTTTTGATTTATACGCAAAATATAATTGCTACAATTTCTTTTCGTACTTGATGAAATGATGTATTAATTTACTTGTAATGAAATATATATTATGTTTCATTGAAACAACCTTGCGTAATGATTTTCAGATGGTTTTCATTGAAAGAAATCCATCAAGATGAAATAAAGTATTGGAAGAGAGAAATTCCTCGACTAATGTGTGAAATGCAAAAGTATCTACCTCCAACATTTTTCAATGCACAAGAGCACTACTTGATACACCAAGTTGAGGAGATTGAAATGTGTGGAGTAGTACACACAAGGTAAATGTGGATGGTCGAGAGGCACCTGAAATCCTTGAAGGCTTTGGTTAAACAAAGAGCACGACCTGAGGGTTCTATGGTGGAGGGATATGTGGTATATCAATCCATGGTGTATATTAGTCATTATCTTCCTAAATTAGCTGCGCCAGCCATGAAGGCGGTGGATTGCATTTGGGATGTGAACTCCATCAAAAATTTTGAAGAGGAGCACCTGTTGGGAAAAGGTAGAATGAAGAAAGTGAAAGGTAAAAGATTTATTATGCATAATACATATAATGTTTCATTTTTTTACATCATGTATATGATCATTATATTCATTTAGGTCTTATTCTTTCATATTTTATTAATTAATATAATTTACCATGGTTATAAGTAATATTTATTAATATTGGTGAATTATTGTTTTTTATTCAGGTGCTCAAGATTATGAGGCACTACTTTTATACATTGCAAACAATATTGAGTGGATGAGTGAATGGATTGAAACATGTAAAGCACGTAATGACGGTAGGTTATCATGTCAACTACTGTCTGAATTGATTAGAGAAGCGTATCGTAGTGGAGCTGGGAACGTTACGGATAGGGAAATCGATTTAGCATATGGTTTGAAAGATAGAAAGGTAAGCAATTAATTCACCTATTTTATTCATTACTTATTTTATACTATATTTATAATGTGACAAGAAGTTTGATTTTTCAGTTAATTTTCATGTTATGTAAATTATATGTTTAATTATTAATTGAGAATGCATGTTTTTCATGTTTGGCATATTGCAGTTGAAACACCACAAGGCTATGTGGTGAAATGGTCATCAATTTCGCGTTAAACAGTTGAATGATAACAGGAAAACTTCTGATAGTGGGATAACTGCAGTATTCCAGGTCACTAATTTTTCCTCCAGGAGTGACAGACATCCTCGAGAATCTGAAAATAGATATTATGGGTTCTTAGATGATATAGTTGAGTGTGACTTTAATTCCTTCAAAATAGTTTTGTTCGACATCAAATGGTATAGGCTACGAATGAATGTACGTGATGATGATAGAACACTTATTCAACATGAAAATGGATTTCCAATGGTTAAAACATTGCAGTTTGAAGCAGGAAAAGATCGCTATGTTTTTCCAAGCCAATGCGAACAAGTCTTTTACTCAGAGGTTCCAGGTGACAACGAATGGTCATTTGCTATTAGATATGATCCAAGAGGAAGGCCAGTAGAGTATACTGTAGAGGAAGAAGATGATATTGATCAAGAAGAATATGATGCAGTGGCAAATGAGCAGGAAGATGCATTGATAGACGAAGAATATATCTTAGAAGATGAACCAGGAACAGGAGATGAGGCAACAATTATTGATGATGATGTCGATGAGGATATTATTGAAAATGACATAATTGATGATGGTGATGACATGGTCGATCATTTCAACACTGTTTCTGAATTAGATGTTGATATAGATGTCGATCAGTTGTATGAAGATCAAGAAGATACAGAAGAAGAATATTGATACAGATGTTATGTTCGAGTATGAGCTGATATGTTATAACTTTATATTTTAATATGTAGGAATTATTGTCTGTTGGGAAAAATACTGAGAGGGGGGGTGAATCAGTATTTAGGGCTGACTGAAAAATTTTCACCAGAGATCTTATTATGCTGTTAATTCTTTCCTTAGATTATTGCATCATTCTTTTAGTAAACATGTGAAAATAAATAACAGAATAAGCCATTACAAAAAAGGAACACATATGAAAACCAATATTTAAGGTGGAAACCCAATTTGGGAGAAAACCACCACTGCTGTCCTCTCAGTCTTCAATATTTATTATAAAGAAAACATCTTACAATTTTGTGCTGGCGCAAACTAGTACCAGCACGCAGGCACCAACCTGCAAAAGGCTTCAACCTTCTCTTGTTCTCCAGACTCTCCTGGAAGGGAGCTTCGACCCCCTAATTTAACACCAGCTTGAACTGACAGAAAGCTTCCACTTCTATGCAGAAGACTTCAACCCTCAGATCCACCGAATTTCTTCAATTTCTTCATCAGACTTGCATCAGATCTTTATTATTTCTTTGCTGATCTTTCTAGATCTTTTTCATTTCCTCGATCAACTCCATAGGTGCATCATGGATTCAGTGTTATCAGACAAAATATTTCGATCATGCAGATCTCATAAAGAGATTTTTATTTACAATGCCTCTGCATGCACACCTCGTACTATGATTCTCATCACCTTATATAGTTTTCGCCTTTATTGAAACCATGGGTCAAAACCATTCAATTGCTAATGGTATTATTAAAAGTCGAACCAATCCAAATTGAAATCCCAATCTTTGTTCTTCCATGCTTGAATTGTCCCAAAGGTAATCTCTATCTCCGCCAAATAATACTATAGCCAAGGTAAAGTACCAATAACGTGCCGCTGATGGTTTTCTTTCTTTTATTTATCAAATTTGTGGAATTTGATAAATAAATATTATTCACAACCTTTGGAAATTAAATATATAATAGAAATTTATAGTAATAACCATCACTTTTATCAAAAGGCTTTTAAATAGACCTTTGGTTCCGACCCCACATACATAATCGACAGCCCAATCAATATAATTTAAAAAACTGGGGTCGATTGCTTACGATCGTTTCCATCCGATGGCGAAGAACACATCTCTCGGCATCAGATGATCCGATGGATATCATTCGTTGATGATGCATGGATGATAACGCGCGATGGCGCGCCATACCTTGGGTAACTTTCACGCATCTATAGCAAATTAACACCATCTGATGACCCCTTCCCAGATCAACGGTGCTTATCAATATCGCTGGGCATCCTGGGTCGAGCAATAACGTGCGATGGCATGCAGTGACAAGCGGTTTTGTGGAGTCGTACAAGGACGCATGTCACGCGTTCTATAGAATCGCTCCCAACCTCTTGAAAACTGCTTGCCCATCGAAGGTGGTGCGATAGAAACCATAAACCACCTTTACTATTTTCTCGGTCACAGTTCCGCTCTTACACGCAGGGTTCTGTCGCGCTTCCGTTTGTTATGTTCCACCTCTTTCCTTCTAGGTTTCGTTCATGATTCCAAAGGGTTAGTCCATGTTCCACTGAAAGTTCAATGCCAAATACTCTGTTTTAGTTCTTTCGCGTTATGACTGGTTTTCTCTCGCTCCTCATTCCTTTCTCCATGAAAGCCAGTCAGCTCCTTACTAATAGCGTAGACCCTTCCATCATATATTTAACGAATATATATAACTCCACTGCCTACCAGTTTGGATACACTGTCAACCGTATTAACATCGGTTCCTCGATCAACATACAGAGCACAGGGTTTCTTACGGATGTCAATTATCCTTCATCAAGATGCATACATATGTTCACACATGAATTAACTCGACCTTATTTATATCGATTCTCCATTAAATATAGAGCTTTCCATCAAGGACAATCATATAATAGGATATAGGAAACATATTGCCAACATTGTCTTTAAATAATTTACTAATTATGTGGGTTTGTTGCATGTTTTTTATTATTTCAAACCAATAAATAATGGCCTTACTATTGTTTATTATTTCACAGAATTCGCAGGATTCATTTGATTCTATGGTCAGGTCTCTGAAAAAACCAATTAAACACTTAAATAGTCAAGATCTGGAAGACAGGCTTTACCCCCACCATAAATTGCTGAAAAACCGGCCTTTAGTTTAGCTTGTTGTGCTGAAGACGAGGGTGGATTTGCATGATCAGTTGAATGAAAATGAATCAGATATTTGGGATGCTTTTGAGGGAAAATCCATAAGCCCCATAGATGAAGATCCCATTGCTGCAAAATTTCTGTCTGCGTTGAAGCACAAGTATAGTGTTGTATCAGAATACAAATTAGAGGACAGCTATACCAAGTCTAAATCAACTGAATCCAGTTCTAGTGCTCTTGAACTTACCGAATTAAAGCCAGAAGCAGGATTTACAATCTCTAATGGGAATGGGTATGGTAGTTCCAATATTGGATTGGATGTCCGAAGCTATGCAATAGGCATTGGACCTAATCGTAATGAACCCCAACTAATTCAATGTGATGGAAATATGGACTTTGATGATGATCAGGAAAACAAGCCAGAGCATTTTGGCAATATTGAAGAAATTGAAGAGGTTTCATGTGATCGATTGAATCAACTCATCCATAAGACATCTACTGCAGGCTGGTTTGTATTAGAAGGAGAATCGGTTTTGCTTTCCCATGATGATGGATGCTGCTCTTTTCACGATATAGCAAATTCAGAGGTGTGGAGGTTTTAATTATTATACTTAATTTTGGGGTTTATGGGTGTTATAATTTATACATTTTGGGATTTTCTATTAGAAATAGGGAAAATCCTAGGGGTTAGATTATTCTCATGGTTTAAATTTCTATATTTTAAATAAAATTCACCAATTTCTATTTAAAAAAATGATTTTCCTAAATATTTGATGTAGTTTAAATAGGATGTAGTTCATTTCAAAGACTGTTGAAATTTTCTAGAAACTATGATTGGGATTTCAAGAATATTTATACACTCTTTAAATTTTCCCTTAACATAAAGGGCAGTTGATGTATGAGTAATACTCAGTATTGTTATTTTCCAATCTCCAGGAGAAGGCTGAATATAAAGCTCCATATGGGCTTACCCCAAACATGTGGGGTGATTGCTGGTTGATCAGAGTAGCTGGTTCAGATGGTCGCTCTGGTAAATATGTTGTGGCAGCATCTGCAGGTTGTACATTGGACTCAGGTTTCTGTTCATGGGACTTTTATAATAAAGAAATTATGGGATTCCATACTGAATCAAAGGCCTTCACTTCAACGTCTAGTACCATCTCTCCAGTTTTGGCAGAGAGGGATGTCTCGGGGAGAAATTTTGGCTTTGCAAATTTTGTGCCAGAGAATCAACATTGGTGGTACAGGCCATGTAGGCCTCTTATGGTATCTACTACCAGTTCCCAAAAGACAGTTAATATTTATGATATTCGTGATGGAGATCCTGTGATTTCAATGTGTTTGTTTTGAAAGTTTAGGTTTCATATTAAATCATCAATGGGCTCTAAAATAAGGCCACATTGAAATCTTGGATACATGTTTCATGCCAAAATTAGTTGTATCTTCCATAAATACACAATCTTGGACCACTCTGTATAAATCTGCTTCTCAGACAATATTACATCTCCCTCATTATACAGGTGGTGTTCTTACATGCATAGCAAAGGCATTGTTTTGGGAATCATTTTTTAAGTCACTAGATATTGTGGGTACAAGGATCTAGGGTCTCCACATGAAACTGTGTTGCCCGGAGACTCACTCTGCCTATCCTTAAATTTTTAAACATAGTAGTATGCCAATGCTTCTTTCATTTTGTATGCATAAGACGATTTTTTGTCAAAGTCCATAATTGTTTTTAAGTTTTATCCATCCCAGTTTTGTTGTGAATGCACAAGTTTTTGGCTCAACACATATCTGTTATATCTTTGTACTTTTCCTTTACTAACTATTTGAAATTTCTAGTTATATTTAGAGGTGTCTTTTAAGGGATGAGGGTAATTACTTGGATTTAGTGCTCCCAGGCTTATCATTTATTCTCCAAATGAAGCCCTGTAATCTGTAACACTATATGGGCATGCGGCTCACTTGTTAAAATATAGTTGATACAATATGTTGTACATGAAGCCTGGAATTGTGTACATTCCTAGAATATATTAATTTTTAGGCATGCTTAAAAGAGAGATAGGGTTTGATAAAATCAAAAACCCCAAACATGAAGAAAAAAAAGAGGCAATTATTTTATATAGATAGAACCAAGACACTATCTCCTCATTAATAACAAAACCTCAGTCCAAAAATCATATGTACAAATTCTAGAAGTCGAAAGTTGAAAATTTCTGAAATGGAACCAGGCCCTTTTCAAAAGAATAAATTTATTAAAAACTAGGGTGAAGAAAGTTATCTTATCAAAATTTCCACATACCGTGTTAGCAAGGAATGACTCTGAGTCCTGAGCAGTGAGACTGAGGAATTGCTCTTTTGCTGCAGGTTGCAGTTCTCTTCTCCAACACGATGAAAAGAAAATTCTTAGCTTTGGAGTCTGAAGCCCGAGTCACAACTTGGAAGTTGGTAAGGAAAATTATTAGGGTTGTTGCCAGTTGGCTTGGAGTTCGAAGCCTCATTAATTTTATTTAATGAATTTCCTTCAATGTTGCAGTTGTCACTGGCCAGCAACCTTTACAATAAAATTTATTAGACCCATCACGCTACGAGGAAAATTTGACGTGATCACTGATCATTGATTTCTTATTGTGATAACAAACATTGGAGATTTACTGTCATGTTTTAAAGTTTCATTTTTTTTTTAAATTGAAACCGTTGTTGGTATACCGAGGCCTTGTAAGCGTCGCTCTTCTGACGTTTTGAACGATTTCCATTTCCGTCGATCTTGTGACGTCCGTCGATATTGCGACAGTTCTAGAAACGTCGGAAGAGCGACAAAACAAAGACATCGGAAGGGCGACGCTCAAAATTTCGGACCACATTTCGTCGTAATTGCGACAGTTCTTCCTGGCATCAATATTGTGACGCTTCTGGAAAGCGTCGTTCTTGTGACACTTTTGCAATACGTCGGTCTTCTGACACTTTTGTATGGCGTCAGAAATGCGACAGTTTGGACACGTCGGAAGAGTGACGTTCAAAACATCAGACGACATTTCGTCAGAATGGCGACACTTTACAAACGTCGGAAGAGCGATGTTAAAAACGTCGGACCAAATTTCATCGGAATGGCGACACTTTACAAACGTCGGTTTGGGAAACGTCAGAAGAGCGACGCGTGTTTGGAAGTGATGGAAAAAGTGTCTGTAGTACGACACTTTGTAAATGTGTCGGAATTGCAACCGCATGACAAACCATGTTTTTCTCGTCCTCGAACTGTTGCTCTTGCGATGACTGTGTGTCGGAATAGCGACGATTTGGCCATCGAAAATTGTGCCAAATTTTCTAGTGTTCGCTTGGTGTTACAGGAGAAGAAGGATCATCCTCTTCCACCTCCATCATGGAGGCAGAAGGAGTATCCTCCGGGACCTCCATCATGGGAGGTAGAGGAATAGCTTCCTGGGATATAGGGACAGGATAATCTTTCTCCAAGTCCAAGGAATCTGAAGAAACAAGAAGAGCCTAAGAGATGTGAGAACCACTCTCAACGGAAAAGACCTGGTGCACCGCAGACAGGGCCAGCTCAACTGATCCCATGACCAATGGTTGGTCAGGGATGGATTCATGATGGTGAATTTCCAGAGGAGCGGGATCAAGCAAGGATGACTCTTGACTGATCATTTAATCAACTTGTGAAGGACTCAAAGAAATTTGTTTGTAACCAGATGGAAGGTACGGTGCAGAAATATTCAAGTTGTCCAAAACTCTCTTGGCTTCATCCATATATGGACAAAGGTGAATGGAATGATGCCCTTCACAAAACTTACAGGGATCTCCTTTGTGGACAAAGGCGATCCCACTAGCCCTAGATTGGGTCTAGCAACAATCGAATCACGCAATGACGTTGGTTCTTAGTTACCAGAAAGACAAAGATCACGATAAGTAGCCTACCTCAAATCCCACGCTACTGTTTTCGAGAAAGAAACGACGCTCCTCATCCCTAGATTGATAGATCACAATCCTTCTGTTTGCTACATCCAGACACCTGTACACATGTATAGAAATGACAACATACAACGTAATACTTAAAGCATGTAACTATATATATCAGTAAGAGAAGATATAATTTGTTGCATTACATAAAAGAGTAGACACATGAATTTAACCAAAATCAAAGTTTCTTATATTATAGATGACAAAAATGGAGATTACAACCAAGTGCTATGATGCTATGATCTTCCTTCGGCGAGGCTTGCAGCAAAGCGTGTCTCAACAAAGCCTGTCGAGGATTTGGACAAGGCTCTCTCTCTTAAGGGGTTCTCCTTAGCTATAATTTCCTTCCCAAATGTTCAGCTTCCAAGCATTCAGCTAGCTTGTAAATGGAGAGGGAAGGATTTTATAGAAGGAGGAAGGGAGGTTGGGATCCTTGTTGGGGTTCCTATGTTTTGGCCAGATTGGCAAAGCCAAAAGACAAGAAAACATCAAACCACTTTTGGATCCTAGGATCTAGCCCTCCTAGATCTAGAGAGGGATCTCTCTATAAATGTAAAGAATGATATATCTTTTATGGTTAGTTTATGATATTAGGCTAGTTATAGAGCACAAGGGTTTTTGGTTTGTTTGTTTGGTTAGAGATCATTAACTGAGAAGGTTAGGTGAAGTGAAGAAGGAACAAAGTAGCAGGATGTTTCAGCATGGGAAGATAGGTCAAGAAAAGTGCCAATCCATTGGGCTATGAAGTCATAAAAGGGTTTACTTGCATAAAAACTATCCAAGGGTTTCCATAGGGCAAGTCATCTATACCAAAGGATATCTTTAGATAGATGGTGAGATGGAACATTAAGGAGTGGGGTGAAAGAAAGAAACCAAAGTGCAGCCTAAGATCAAGTAAGGACTTTGAACCTATCCTGCTTTTGACATACTTTCAAAGAAAACTTTCAGTAAAGACACAAAGGGTAGCCTAAGATGAGGTAAAGACTTTGAACTTAGCCTTCTTTCAGCATATTCTTAAGGGACACAATCCAGCAGTCCTCCTGACCACTTTCAGAAAGTAGAAAACATTTAAGATTAAACACAAAGTAAGGCCTAAGATCAGAGAAATACTTTTAACCTTCTCTGCTTTTGACACCAACTCAAAGGGAAACTTTCAAGACAAAATGTTGGAGAAGAAACTAGAGGACATGGCTCACCATATACTTTGCTAGTTCAATCTTTACTTAGCGTGAAATGAAAATATCTTTCAAGGACAATGTTTCAATTTGTATTCAGCAAGACATGGGCTCACTAACATTTCTTGACTAGTTATACTCTATGGAATTATCCTTAAAATTCACAATCGAAGGAAAACATAGAGATAAATATTAACAGTGAGATTTAGGGTACTTCCAACAGTATGTCCTAATCTATGCTTGTTGTTCTTTATCAGAGAATAATGGACAGTATGAAAAAACATGAAAGGAGACAATTACAATAAGGAAAAAATCACCAATAATATAGACCAGGATCCTGTGAATCTGCTTGTTCAATTTATGTGAAAAACTAGTCACATACTCTGAGTCCAATGGCTCTTTACAGTCCAGACTTTTCTTCCCAACCTACAATATTACAAACTACTCAACTACTTCCCCTCAATAACAATTCAAACATTCAATAAGATCCCAACCCCTTACAATGAATTTTTAGTGAATACTTATAGGTGAATGAGGAGGTGGAGTAGTAGATATGAACTTAAATGATCCATTAAGACAGAAGGGAGGAAGTATTCGAATGCCCACTCTGCATAATGGATTTTCATTTAACATGTTGGTACCCTTTAGGCTGGTTTAGAAGTCTTTGTCAGGTTCACAATAACTTCAAGTATGTCTCTTGAAGTACTCTTTGGCTGTATTACTCTGTCTTATCGTCTATGACAAGTAAGGTGAAGATATTTTTCTTTCAGGTCTTCCATACTTCATAACCAATGCGCTGACAGTTCCAGGAGCTTTTTGTCAGAATAATAACTGTTATGGGCTCGATGAGGCATAGAGAATGTTGTGGGAATTTTTCCTTCTTAGGTAAAAGAACATTCTGTTGATATTAAATCACTGATATGGCTTGATGTGTGCTTTAGGCTTCATTAAGCCTCCTTGATCACCTTCAATTCTTTATATGTGTCCTTTATCGTTTTAAACATGGGATTATAAGCATTAAGTCTTCAACATTATGCATTAATCCTTCTTTGCTGCTTCTTCTGTCCTGTGTTTGTGAATATACAGGTTACAGAGGCACTGGAGGGTTTATGTCAGGGTTTGATAATCCGATCTTTAATAAAGCATGTTTTAAACCCTCACAGGGATGTCTTCCTCTGCTATCTTTGGCTCTATGATAGTCTTTTTGTGCTCTAAATCACCATGACTGTGACTGTGGAGACAGAATGAATTCACCACCTGTAAACTCTGAAAAACAAGACAAACACGTTATAAAAACCTGAGGGAGTGAGGGTGGCTGCTTCGGAGGCTCATGGGGATGGAGGCGCAGTGAGGAGAAGAGTGGATGCAGCTAAAAAATGGATGAAAAACCTGGCAAAGCAGCTAACCAGGTGTAGATGAAGGTTGAGTGCGAGGTGGGTTATGGACCGTTGGATTAGATCAATCAACGAAGATCTATGGTTGAGATCCTTCAATGAGGTCGTTTGGAGGATGGTTGAAAAAGAAAGTGAACGAGGTCGAGATTAAATGTGGGCCATTCTATTAGAATAATCGATGGTGGAGATCTGCAGATGGAGTCATTTGAGAGGTTAGATGAATTAAAAATGGATGAGGGTGAGATATAACGTGGACCGTTCGACCTCAGAGATCAATGACTGCAATTAAAAGTGAAATTAACATTGTAGAGAGGTGGGTGGTATGGTGGAAAACCATTAGTGGTTTTCGGGCAGTGTTGAGGGGGGTATGTGGTTTTGTCAAAAAAAAATGTGATTCGATACATTGGTTGACACCTGTCCTTTTAAAAACCACCGGTTTCGCAAAAAATTTTGGAGTTAACTCTTGGGCACAAAAATTATGCAAAATGTGGTTTAAGCC
Organism: Pinus albicaulis; assembly: GCA_034641835.2. Lineage (NCBI taxonomy): Eukaryota > Viridiplantae > Streptophyta > Pinopsida > Pinales > Pinaceae > Pinus > Pinus albicaulis. The sequence goes on from CM076569.1 coordinate 717,165,418, forward strand.
ATTGAATCTCTTGGTTTTGATCAGACGGTGAGAGTTCCGTGTGATGGGAGGTAAAATGCATGGGGCGGAAAGGTGGGTAGGGCCCAGATGACGTGCGACGACTTGGCGCGTAGAGGAGAGGCATCAAGCTATCGGGTTAAATCCTGACCGTCAGATCTTTTAGATGAATGGTTGAGATTAAGAGATGGAGCAGAAGTGTTTCAAAAGGGAGAGAAAGTTTAGATGGATGGGCGGAGTGCGACGAAATCTGGGCCGTTGGTTCTTGTGGATTCAACGGTCCAGATTCTTCTAAAAACTTAATGTCGGGAAAAGGAAAAAAGGCAAAAAGTGAGGTTTTTAACGCGAAGGTTTTTGTTTCTAAGCGCCTGGTTGTGGGGCTATAGTCATATGAGGCAGGGGTCTAAAGGCCATAAGCCCTTGGGGGCTTAAAACCTTCATAGTGTAAAATTTTAATTTAAAAGGCCAAAAATAGGATAGGGATTTTGAGGCCAAATGAGGGGTTTCGATAGGCAAAATAAGGGGTTTCTAAACCAAATAAAGGGAAATATCTGGTTTAAAACGGGATTTAGGGAGATTTAGAGGTTAAAATGAAGGATTGTAGAGGGGTTTTGTGAAGGGAATATGGGTGAAAAATGGAATTTTGTGAGAGTGAAAAGGGGGAAATGTGTTGGAAATACTGAGAGGGGGGGTGAATCAGTATTTCTTTAAATTAGAGCATTAGTTAATCTTCAATTATTATCAATGTTTGTACAATGATAGCAGCAAACAAGAGGAACAAAAATTCACACAATTTTTAAGGTGGAAACCCACTCCGGGACAAAAACCACCTAATGCTTTTCTAATAATTCTTTTCAACTCCAATTGAAAGAAAAGCTCCAACTTCCTAGAATCTAGAAAAGCATTCTTCTACAACTCCCACTGAATGGATGCTCCAATGCCCAAGATTCTTCAGTAGTCACTGAATGGATGCCCCAACACCCAATGAGCTACAACTCACCCTAGCACCACCCTATCACCCTATAGAGGAATAAAAGAAGAATGGACTCCCATACCAGGGAAAATTGTCCTCTTTACAATGATATAGAATGATGTAGAAGAAGAATATATACTAGACCATAACCCCAATTTTGACAAAACCACCTAATGATGATCCTAGATCTCCTAACATTGCCTCTTCAACCCTTGGTAGATAGACACTAGTACAATTTGTACAATAATGTATTTACAATGAATAAGTACAATGATGCCTTTATAATGATTGTATGCAGTGCTGCCCACTTGAAGACTTCATATGATGAACTTCTTGCTACTGTTATGCACCTTGGTTTATGCTCTTTTCATGCTACCCTCTGTTGCACCTTTTTTTTCTTTTATGTCGTAGAAAGTCTGGTCCTTTGCAATCCTTGACAACACATGATCTAGCTTTTTCTTTCCTTCTAGGAGCTCGATATTGAATCTGGTGTATCTCTATTATTTCAGATCATCAATATCTGATTTTCAGTCTTGTAGTAGTCCTCTGAGTTTTATTTCTAATGCCACAGGTCTGACCCAATTTGGACTCGTCAAGAGAGATTTATACCCAATTTCTCACATTGCCCTAATTATGGATTGTTTCCACAGAGCACACTTGTACGGCATGCCACGTGTCACTGTTTATTCATTTGCTTCTGAAATTTATAGAGAAAAAAGTAAAAACTTTGCACTATTTGTCACTTTTTACAGCATTCCAATCCGATACTTAGAGAGAGATTTATGACGAATTTACCAAGATCACTTATTTAAGATGAATTTCAGGAGCCTGCAAAAACCCTTACTTCCACAGATCATATCTCCAAAAATATTGCGTAACTTGATCTAAAATTTTTACTGAAACTTCCTCAGGATTTTGGCTTCACCTCATAAAAATTTCAGCTTCCGAGCCTTCATATAAAAAACCTTATAGCGAAAATTCCACAATGACCTGTTTCAGATGGCCGAATCCCTTACCTAAGGAGGAAATGAAGATCACAATATACATGAATGCTTAAGTTGAGAGGGGATTCAAAAAGTGAACGTGGGAGGGATTTTAGGAGCTTATAAAATATTAATTATAACTTTTCAATGACCCATGACCCAACCCCATGGGGTTTTAGCCCACTAATTGGGGTACAAACTTCAAACATGAATATCTCTCAAACCGTGAAGAATTACATGGCGTGCCATATATCAACGGAAACATCTTGACAAGTAGAAACCATCAAAAGAATTATTGACCCAGAATATATTAATTTTATAGGTAAAAATTCCCATGCAATAATGGGTTAGCCCCTGGTGCTGCTTGGGTTGACATCAATGACAACCACTGATCAACAAAATGGAAGCCTCTTGAAGACAATTTCTTTCACAAAATAGCAGTATTCTTTAATGGAAACAAAAGTGAAGATTCTTTGAAGGATAGAAGACATATGGAGGCTTCAAGAATGATAGATTTACAAAGGAAATGTTTCTCTTGAAGACTCAGAAACATATTTAGCCACCTGTTTGCTTTGAAAAAATATTATAGGTGGCTAACAGTGGCTCCACATGGGGATGGCATCTTCTTGAAATTGTCAAGAATCTCAGATATAATCTTAGGAAGTAGGCCAGATGCTTGGAACTTGACCATGTTTTTCTTCTTTGATCAGCTACTACAAGCATGATGGAAATTTTATTAGCAGCAATACTTCCCCAAACAACTACCTACCCATCCTATTGTCCTAAAAAAATTTCTTCAAGGTGCATTTGGACTTGCAGACCTTTCACATCATCAATTTTTTATTGAAAGAAAAAACTAATCTAATTCTACCCTTATTCCTCCATGAGACCAGATTAAACAATTGGACTCACAACTTCTCTACCTAAACTAATCTTTTCCACGATTAAACTGTCTAACATATTTTCATTCTCTACATTCTAAAACAGAAATTTAAATACAGACAAACAAGGATTAGATTATCTGATTTGCTATGGGTCCATGGCATAAAGACAAGCTACACATGGATTGAACTTTGCATAAATTGAAAACAAAATTTGAAGGCCTTAGATCTGAAAATCACCAACATCTTTCCTTTTCTTGTGACTCGGATTGAGCTTTTTAGAGTCACTTTTCTTCGTTCATTTTAGATCTGTTTTTGATCTTGTTAGAGCTGCTTCTTCTTCTTTTCTCTTCTAGTTCAATTTTGAGCTTGTCTGAACTCTTCTCTTTCTATTTTTGTATTTTTTGAATTTTTCTTCAAAGTGAAATCAACAACTAACTAAATGCTCACGGCTGAGCTTTATTGAGATTCCTACCTACCCTACTCTAACTTGAAATATTTACATGTCTAGCTGAAAAGCACTCTTTTCCAATACATCCATTCAATTAGATGATCCCATGACTAGTCTTTGCTCATCTCTTTGAGCATGCTGGACAGGTAGGGCCACTCCCATTCTCTTTGTTTTTTAGCAGCAGCTTCTAAAATGTTTCTTATTGTCTACAACAAGCTACTCTTGATGACCTTTGATCCTTCTCTAAATTTCTGTAGGAAATGAAAATAAGGATCCTGAAATAATACCTGGTTGTGAGTATTTGACAAGTAGGTTTCAACTAGGATTACTTCCTCTTCCACTGGATCAAGGAATAGATTCTTTTGAGAAAGAAACTCTTCCTCATCTTCATTTCTTTCTAAACTGGAGGACTCATCATATTTGGCAGTGCTAGCCTCTTGTAGCTCTAATATATTCTGATTTGAGGGGCTAAGCTCTGTGAAAATATCAACGTATTCTTGAGCAAGGGTCTGTTCCATTGCTTCCTCTTTTTCAAGGAAAGGTTCCTTGGTTTCAACCTGCTCAAAAATTTCTTCATGGTTTTCCTCTTCATCCTTTGAGATGAAAGGCTATTGATTCCCAATCACATGAAAACTGTTACTGATGATCTGAGATAGAGCAGAGTGGATATTGAAGGAATATTCACCTGCTTCTAGACTTTCATAACTTTCTTCATTAGTATCATAAATAGCCTGCATTGGCTCATTACGCTCTTGAAGTTGATGGAATTAATTTTCCTCCCACAAATCTACTGATGATGACCTTGCAAGATCAACTCATATTGGGAGAACATCATCATTGGATGAATCAAAGTTAGTAAAATCATTAAAGTAGGTAATTCTACCAATTAGAAAAACTGGATTATTAGCAGATCTTTCCTCATTCTAATTTATAGGGGATCTTTCCAAATCTGTACAAAAAATCTTAGAAGATGAATGGACAAGAATGTTTGTTCCGTAAAAAAATTCAGAGGCTAGCTACCTATTGATGATCTAATCTATTTCTTCTTCTGTCAAAGGGGAGGATGCTCTTGTATTTCCTTGAGCAGAAGGGAAGAAGCTCTATGTTTCTTGTGAAGACTGAGTTTTAGGCTGGATGTATTTTTGGGCCTCAGCTACAAGGGATGATGAATCAATATTTGAGCTTGCAAGTATATCTTGAGGAATGTCCTTTATTTCTTGACTTATTTCTTCCTCAACTGATTCATCTGGGTTCTTGTGATAGTCAAGATTCATATGAAACTCTTGAATGGCTTCTAACATATCTTTAGGATGCATGTCTACCAAATTATCATCAATGTCTAATAGGTATTGTATGAGGCTCTGAGATTAGTCACAAAAGTTTGCACTCCATGGTATGGATGTGGGGTTTTCTTTGTATTTCTCATAGAATACTTGGTGCATGTCTTTCAAAGAAAACAAACACCTAGGTTCTAGCCATTCATACCAGTCCCTTGACTTTCCTTCTAATGTTAACATGAACATTTTCACAAGGCAGTCTTCATGCCATTCAGTCTTTACCTTCCATACATGTATGTGAAATTTGATGAGATGCAGCAATGGGTCCTCAAACTTTTCACCTTGAAAAATAGGAAGGTTATCATCCCAAATCACCTGGGGCATCTTATGCGAGAACCCAAGGATATATTCTCTACTCAATGGGGCATATCTTCGTTGTATCCTTGGAATCATTTTTAAATCAGATAAGAGGTCACTTTGTCTATTCAACTAGTTCAGGGTCTTATACCAGTGGAGCCATTTGGTCTTTAGGAGTTGTGGAGTCGCTAGGTGGATGGTTTAGAATGTTTTGAGGCAGGTTGCTATCCACCATCAACAATCTAATGCCAATATTAGGATATTATAGGTCTTCTGAGGTCTTAAGGATGTATAAGATGAAATTCACTCAGAATTCCCTAGCGGAGTCGCCATTGTGTTTAGGTTCCTATGTTTTGGCTAGATTGGAAAAGCAAAAATACAAGAAAACAACAAACCACTTTGGGATCCTAGGATCTAGCCCTCCTGGATCCAGAGAGGGATCTCTCTATAAATGTAAAGAATGATATATCTTTTATGGTCAATTTATGGTATTAGGCTAGTTATAGAGCACAAGGTTTTTTGGTTTTTATGTTTGGTTGGAGATCATTAACTGAGAATGTTAGGTGAATTGAAGAAGGAATAGAGTAGCAGGAGGTTTCAGCATGGAAATATAGGTCAAGAGAAGTGCCAATCCATTGGGCTATGGAGTCATAAAAGGGTTTACTTGCATAACAACTATCCAAGGGTTTCCATAGGGCAAGTCATCTATACCAAAGGATCTCTTGAGATAGATGGTGAGATGGAACATCAAGGAGTGGGGTGAAAGAAAGAAACCAAAGTGCAAACTAAGATCAGGTAAGGACTTTGAACCTATCCTACTTTTGACATACTTTCAAATGAAACTTTCGGTAAAGACACAAAGGGTAGCTTAAGATCAATTAAGGACTTTGAACTTAGCCTGCTTTCAGCATATTCTTAAGGGAGACAATCCAGCAGTCCTCATGACCACTTTCAGAAATTAGAAAACATTAATATTAAACACAAAGTAAAGCCTAAGATCAGAGAAATAATTTTAACCTTCTCTGCTTTTGACACCAACTCAAAGGGAAAATTTCAGGACAAATTGTTGGAGAAGAAACTAGAGGATAGGGCTAACCATAGACTTCCCTAGTTCAACCTTTACTTAGCGTGAAATGAAAATATATTTCAAGGACAATTTTTTAAGTTTTATTCAGCAAGACATGGGCTCACCAACATTTCTTGACTGGTTATACTCTATGGAATTATCATTAAAATTCACAATCAGAGGAAAACATAGAGATAAAGATTAACAGTGAGATTTAGGGCACTTCCAACATTATTTCCTAGTCTATGCTTGATGTTCTTTATCATAGAATAATGGACAGTATGAAAAAACATGAAAGGAGATAATTACAGTAAGGAAAACATCACCAATAATATAGACCAGGATCCCGTGAATCTGCTTGTTCAATTTATGTGAAAAAATAGTCACATACTCTGAGTCCAATGGCTCTTTACAGTCCAAAATTTTCTTCCTAGCCTACTATATTACAAACTACTCAGCTACTTCCCCTCAATAATAGTTCAAAGAGTCAATAAGATCCCAACCCCTTACAATGAATTTTCAGTGAATAATTATAGGTGAATGAGGAGGTGGAGTAGTATATATGAACTTAAATGATCCATTAAGATATAAGGGAGGAAGTATTTGAATGCCCACTCTGCATAATGGCTTTGTATTTAACATATTGTTACCCTTTAGGCTGGTTTAGAAGTCTTTTTCAGGTTCAAAATAACTTCAATTATGTTTCTTGAAGTACTCTCTGGTTGTAGTACTCTGACTTATCTTCTGTGACAAGAAAGGTGAAGATATTTGTCTTTCAGGTCTTCCATACTTCATAACCAGTGCGTTGACAGTTCTAGGAGCTTTCTGTCAGAATAATAACTGTTATGGGCTCGATAAGGCATATAGAATGCTATGGGAATTTATGCTTCTTAGGAAAAATAACATTCTACTGATATTAAATCACTGATATGGCTTGATGTGTGCTTTAGGCTTCATTAAGCCTCCTTAATCACCTTCGGTTCTTTATCTATGTCCTTTATCCTTTTAAACATGGGATTATAAGAATTAAGTCTTAAACATTAGGCATTAATCCTTTAATTTTTATTTTGATACTGTTTTTTTCTTCTTTTGTCCTTTGTTTGTGAATATACAGGTTACAGAGGCACTAGAGGGTTCATGTTAGGGTTTGATAACCTAATCTTCAATAAAGCATGTTTTAAACCCTCTCAAGGATGTCTTCGTCTGCTATATTTGGCTCTATGATAGTCTTTCTGCGCTCTAAATCACCATAACTGTGACTGTGGAGACAGAATGAATTCATCACTTGTAAACCTTGCAAAACACGACAAACATGTTATAAAAACCTAAGGGAGTGAGGGTGGATGCTTCAGAGGCTTGTGGGGATGAAGGCTGTTAGGTCCCTATATTACTAGTATAGTCCCTTATTTTTATTAGTGTAACCACATTATTGTTATTATTGTACCCTTGTAACCCCCATTTTGTTATTATTGTGCCCTTAAATTATTATTGTTAGGTTGGCTAGGATTACATTGTGGCCCACTAGGATTACATGATGGCCACATGGACTCCTATATATAGAAAGGAGGTTTTGTAAATTGTATCATCCAAGAATTTCTCATTTATGTAATGTATTTTAGGTCTCCCCCTCGAAGTGGCTTATTTCTAAAGTGTTGATATCTCTTTTCTTCTATTTTTGGAGCTGGTTACACAACATTTGGTATCAGAATTTTGGATTCTATGGTTTCGCTGCTCCAAACAGGTCATCGTCGAATTTTTTCTATAAATTTTTTTCTACGAAGTTTCAAAAGCTAAAATTGATAGGGTGCAAAGCTGAAATCCTGAGAAATATCATAAAAAAATTTCAAATCTTGGTTCGCAACATTTTTAGAGATATGATCTTTGGAAGGTAGTGTTGTTTCAACCTCCTGAATTTCATCTCAAAGAGGTGATCGTGGGAAAATATTCATAACTATCTCTCTGAGCATTGGATTGGAGTGATGTAAAAATTGGTCACTAGTACACGGACTGCATTTTCTTGGCTATCAATTTTAGAGCTAAAGGATGAAACAGTGACACGTGGCAAGTCGTACAAGTTTGCTTTACTGAACTAGTCCATAATTAGGTCATTGTGGGAGATTGGACACAACTTTGCCTTGCAGAATCCAAATCAGGTCAGACCTGTGGCATTCGAAATATAATTCATATGGATACACCAGTACCAAAATTCAAATATTGAAGTACTGCAATTACAGAGATAATCCAATTTTAATATCTATCTCCTCAAAAGCAAGAAGAAGGTGTGTATTTTTTTTGCGAATTGCATAAGTCTTGTTTGAAGAATCAATTTGAATTGATTCCAAGGACATATTGTAGAATAGATATCAGTATTGGGTTCTAAAAGATGCCCTGTAAAAATAATTTAACACCTATCAAGCCTTCAGAAGGCTCTACTATGACTCATGAAGATGAAGAATTGCAACATGATCTATCAAAATTAAAGAGAAAGTGAAACAAATTTCACTCTCGCAAAGAGCAACAAAAAATGAAATGGAAGTTTTGAAGAAAGGCGTGGAAGTGAAGATGGACAGTTTGAAGAAAAGCGTGGAAGCTAAGATGGATGGCATGGAAGCTAAGATGGATGACATGAAAGACAACATGGAAAACATGAAGAATGATCTAAAAGCAGACATCGAAGGTTTGACAAATTTGATACAAGAAATGTTTCCTAATGGTGAAAAGATATTAGAATAACCTCATGATTAGAACAAAATAAATGTCAATCGTGATTTCATAAACTCTAATGTTGGCGGGAAGAACCACCATATTCCAAAAATGGATATGAGGAAGTTTGATGGAAAGGATCCTGTAACATGGATACTACATATGGAGCAATATTTTTATCTCCATAACATGCAAAACACACAAAAGGTACGCATTGCAACTTTACATTTAGAACAAAATACAATTGTATGGTATTGATGGCTTTTCTCCCGTAAAAAAATTGTCACTTGGTCAATTTTTACGGAGGAAATGATAGCACATTATGAGGATACAAAGAGCAACACCTTCTTTAGCCAATTGATAAATCTCAAACAAAAGGGTTTAGTGGGGCAGCACATTGAGCACTTCCAAAAATTGAATATAAGGGTAACTGATATTCAAGAGGAACACAAGATTGATCTCTTCATAGGCACTTTAAAGGATAGAATTCAACATGAATTTCATGTTCTGGAACCTGATTCATTGGAGAAGGCATTAAGGTTGGCAAGAAAAGTTGAATGTAAAATAATGGCGACAAGGAAGCCTACCACTCAATTCTATAAAGAAGGAAGTGTTTCTATGCCTAGATCTCCACAACCTACAAGGTTGACACCGCAAAAATTGGAAGAAAAAGAGAAAAAGGGCTTTGCTACAGTTGTGATAGCATATACACTAAAGGTCATAAGTGTGATGAGAAGAAATTATTTCACATAGATTGTGAAGAGGAAGAAGAAAATGAACAAGAAGAGGATATACACCAGGAACCAGCCCTAGAAGAGGAAGAAATGAATCCGACCATATCATGTAATGCACTGGCAGTAATTACCACTCCTCAAACTCTCAAGATAGAAGGACATATCAAGAAGAAAAAGGTAATAGTGTTGATTGATTCAAGTAGCACCCATAATTTTATTCATTGTAAGGTAGCCAAGGAGTTAAATTGTTTCCTATACCCATCACCAGAATGTCAAGTGATGGTTGCAAATGGAGGAACTATAAATTGCTCTGGAAAATTCCATAATATCAAGATAACCATGGGGGAATATGTATTGACTAGTCCAATGCTTTCCATTCCTATGGGAGGTGCTGATGTTGTACTATGAGTACAATGGTTACAATCTTTGGGGAAGGTAGCTCTTAATTTTCAAGAACTTTTCTTGAATTTTTTTTCAAAAGGAAAGGAAATAAAATTACAGGGTATTGTAGGGAATCTGGGAAAGATAATAAGCTCTAATGTCATGAAAAAGCTTCTAAAGAAAGAACAATGAATCATAATTGCACAATTATGCTCACTAGAAGTTCCAAAATCAAAATCATCTATTTCTGCAGATCTCCAACAATTCTTGGACAATCATTCCAAGGTGTTTGAAACTACCAAAGGACTCCCACCTATTCGTGATCATGATCATGCTATTCATTTGATTCCAGGAAGTGTTCCTCCAGACATCAGGCCTTATAGATATCCTTACGTCCAAAAGAGCTAAATTGAACGTATGATTGCAAAAATTTTAGAGGCGGGTATAATTAAACCTAGTCAAAATTCTTTCTCTGCTCCTGTAGTATTGGTATACAAGAAGGATGGATCATGGCGAATGTGTCCGGATTATAGGGAGCTCAATAAGCTCACCATTAAAGATAAATTTCCCATTCCTGTGATTGATGAATTATTGGATGAATTACATGGAGCAATTTATTTTACCAAGTTGGATATTCATTCAGGATATCATCAAATTAGAATGAAGACTGAAGATATTCCAAAAACAACATTTCGAACTCATGAGGGTCATTATGAATTTTTGGTCATGCCTTTTGGCCTTACCAATGCACCTTCTACATTTCAAGGGTCGATGAATTCCATTTTCAAACCCTTCCTTAGAAAATTTTTGCTAGTATATTTTGATGATATACTAATCTACAGCAGGTCTTGGAAGGATCATGTTGAACATGTTGACAGTGTGCTCAAACTATTGCAGGAGAAACAATTATATGCAAAAACATCCAAATGTTTCTTTGGAGTACAAGAGGTGGAATATCTGGGTCATATTTTATCTCACAAGGGTGTTAAGGTAGACCCTAACAAAATTAAAGCCATTAAGGAATGGAAAGTCCCCACAACCATAAAGCAGTTGCGAGGATTTCTTAGGTTAACAGGGTATTATCGCAAGTTTGTTAAGAATTATGGGAGAATAGCAGCACCTCTAACAACATTATTGAAGAAAGATGCATTTTCATGGACTCCTGAAGCAACTAAGGCCTTTGAACATCTTAAAGAGGCAATGTGCCTAGCACCGATCTTAGCTATGCCAGACTTCACAAAAACTTTTATTGTGGAATGTGATGCCTCGGGAAATGGAATTGGTGCAGTTTTAATGCAGGAAGGAAGACCCATTGCTTTTGAAAGTCGTCCAATCAAAGGAAAGTATTTACAAAAACCTATTTATGAGAAGGAAATGTTAGCAATACTGCATGCACTAAAGAAATGGCGAACTTACCTAATGGGAAGACACTTCAAGGTAAAAACTGATCATGATAGTCTTAAACACTTTTTGGAACAAAGACTATCTTCTAAAGAGTAGCAAAAATGGGTCACAAAGATGTTGGGTTATGACTTTGAAATAATATACAAAAAAGGAAAGCTTAATGTTGTTGCAGATGCACTCTCAAGAAAGAATGAAGAGGTGGAAGCATTACTTTGTGCTATTTCTATTATCCAACCAGATTGGATAACCGAAGCAAGAGATGAATGGAAGAAGGACAAAGATGTATGGACACTCATTCAAAAGTTGCAGCAAGATCCTAGTACATCTGATACATTTAGTTGGAAAAATGATTCCTTATGGTACAAATATTGCTTATATCTTTGTAATAATTCCCAACTAAAACAAAATATTCTTCTCGAATTGCACACTTCTCCTTTAGGAGGACACTCAGGATTTTTAAAAACTTACCACAGGGTGAAGAAAGAATTTTTTTGGGATGGCCTTAAATCTGATATTCAAAATTTTGTGGTAGAATGTTTGGTTTGCTAGCAGAATAAAGTGGAGACAATTAAGACCCCGGGACTTCTACAACCTTTATCCATTCCAAGTCAACGTTGGGAGGAGATTTCAATGGATTTTATCACAGGTTTACCTAAGTCTGAAGGAAAGAGTGTCATCATTGTGGTAGTTGATAGACTTACCAAGTATGCACACTTTTGTGCATTATCTCATCCATTTAAAGCAAGTACAATTGCTACTACATTTATGGACACAATTCAAAAGCTACATGGAAACCCAAGGGTTATTGTGAGCGACAGAGATCCCATTTTTACCGGAAATTTTTGGACGGAGTTATTTTCTTGTTTGGGTACTCAATTAGCTCATAGCTCATCTTATCATCCTCAATCCGATGGTCAAACCGAGATAGTGAATAAATGTTTGGAAGGATATCTTCGTTGTTTTGTATCTAATAAACAAACACAATGGGTCAAGTGGTTACCTCTTGCTGAATGGTGGTATAACACTTCCTTCCATACTGCAGCAAAAATGACCCCATTTAAGGCACTTTATGGATATCATGCACCATCCATCACATCATCTTCAAGGGAAAATTTGGAGGTTCAAGAAGTGGAAGATCACATCGAGCATCAACAAGAAGTTCTCCAACTCTTAAAGGATAACCTGAATTTGGCACAAAATCGAATGAAACAACAGGTAGATCAACATCACAACAAGAGAATTTTTGATGTAGGAGATTGGGTATTTTTACGGCTACAAGCATACAAACAAATGTCCCTCAAGCAAGCTAAGAAGGATAATAAATTATCGCCAAAGTACTATGGTCCTTACAAGGTGTTGCAAAAGATTGGTACTATGGCATACAAATTGGAGCTTCCTACTTCTTCGCGAGTGCATCCAGTTTTCCATGTTTCATGCTTAAAGAAGGTTATAGGTTAAAATCTTCTAGTTCAAACAATATTGCTAGAACTTGATGAGGAAGGAAAAATCATATTGGAACCCGAAGCGGTCACGGAAACAAGAATTCAAGAGCTACGAAATCGATCAATTTCAGAGTATCTCATCAAGTGGAAGAACTTACCCACTAAAGATTCTACATGGGATGATGAAGCACCCAGAGCTACTCAAGCGTTGAGGACAACACTTTTTTGGAGGAGTGGGGCATGTTAGGTCCCTATATTACTAGTATAGTCCCTTATTATTATTAGTGTAACCCCTTTATTGTTATTATTGTACCCTTGTAACCCCCATTTTTTTATTATTGTGCCCTTGAATTATTATTGTTAGGTTGGCCAGGATTACATTGTGGCCCACTAGGATTACATGATGGCCACATAGACTCCTCTATATAGAAAGGAGGTTTTGTAAATTGTATCATCCAAGAATTTTTCATTTATGTAATGTATTGGAGGTTTCCACCTCGAAGTGGCTTATTTCTAAGGCATTGATATCTCTTTTCTTCTATTTTTGGAGCTAGTTACACAACAGAATGAAATCACCATAACTGTGACTATGGAGATAGAATTAATTCATCACTTGTAAACCCTGCAAAACACGACAAACATGTTATAAAAATCTGATGGAGTGAGGGTGGATGCTTCAGAGGCTCGTGGGGATGGAGGCGCAGTGAGGAGAAGAGTGGATGCAGCTAAAAAATGGATGACAAAACCTAGTAGAGTAGCTAACCAGGTGTAGATGAAGGTTGAGTGCAAGGCGGGTTATGGACCATTGGATTAGATCAATCAACGGAGAACTACGATTGAGATCCTTCGATGAGGTCATTTGGAGGATCGATGAAAAATTAAGTGAAAGGGGTCGAGATTAAATGTGGGCCATTCGATTAGAATAGTCGATGGTGCAAATCTACGGATGGATTCATTTGAGAGGTTAGATGAATGAAAAATGGATGAGGGCGAGATATAATGTGGATTGTTCGATCTCAGAGATCAACGACTGTGATTAAAAGTGAAATTGACATTGCAGAGAGGTGGGCGGTATGGCAAAAAAAAATTAGTGGTTTTCGCGTGGCATTAAGGGGGGTATGTGGTTTTGTTAAAAAAAATGTGATTCGATACGTCGGTTGAAACCTATCCTTTGAAAAACCACCGGTTTCACAAAAAATTTTGGAGTTAACTCTTGGGTGCAAAAATTATGCCAAACATGGTTTAAGCCATCATATATCTTGGTTTTGATCGGACGGTGCGGGTTTCGTGTGATGGGAGGTAAGATGCATGGGGCAGAAAGGTGGGTATGGCCCATATGACCTGTGATTTCTTGGCTCGCAGAGGAGAGGTGTCGGCCTATCGGGTTAAATCCCGACCGTCAGATATTTCAGATGAACGGTCGAGATTAAGAGATGGAGCGGAAGTGTTTCAAAAGGGAGGGAAATTTTAGATTGATGGGCAAATTACGACGAAATCTGGGTCGTTGGTTCTTGTGGATTCAACGGTCCAGATTCATCTAAAAACTTAATGTAGGGAAAAGGAAAAAAGGCGGAAAGTGAGGTTTTTAACATGAAGGTTTGTGTTTATAAGCGCCCGATTGCGGCACTATATTCATATGAGGTGGGGGTGTAAAAGCCATAAGCCCTTGGGGGCTTAAGACCTTCATAGTGTAAAATTTTTATTTAAAAGGCCAAAAACAGGGATTTTGAGGCTAAATGAGGGGTTCTGATAGGTAAAAGAAGGGGTTTTTAAACCAAATAAAGGGAAATATGTGGTTTAAAAGGGGACTAAGGGAGATTTAGAGGTTAAAATGAAGGATTGTAGAGGGGTTTTATGAAGGGAATATGGGTGAAAAAGGAAATTTTGTGGGAGTGAAATGGGGTAAATGGAAGCCTCTTGAAGACAGTTTCTTTCACAAAAAAACAGGATTCTTTAATGAAAACAGTAGTGAAGATTCTTTGAAGGATAGAAGACATATGGAGGCTTCAAGAATGATAGATTTACAAAGGAAATGTTTCTCTTGAAGACTCAAAAACATATTTAGCCACCTATTTGCTTTGAAAAAATATTTTAGGTGGCGAACAATCCCTATAATCATGGGATAGAACCCCATCTCTTAGGAAGGTTTCATGAGAGGTGGAAAACCACTTCCTAATCAAGGAGATCTAGAGGCAAAAAACCCAACTTCTTTCTAATGATTCATTCTAATTTTGTTAGAATCAAACTTCCGCCATTTATTTTAAAAAACATTCCTTAATAGGCTTGGCACGAGCGAGACACAGGGACAGAGCACCAGCTGGCATGCCCACTATGGTGATTTTTCCCCATTGGCACGAGGGATGAATTAGCTACCCGCGCCAATTCCAAAACATGGATTTTTATGGTTTTCCAGAGGAAATGTTCTTTAGGAAAATCCTTGCCCTTATGTAGAAGGATGCCATTAAGGTATTTTCATGACATTTTACTGTTCAAAAGTCATGGGAATAGTCCTCCAATGTACGGGATGATGGATTACAGGGATGGTGACAAAATTCTATGTAACAGATGCCCCCTAAAGCATGACGTCCGAGAGAGAGGGAGGGGTTAAATGCTTTATGAGAACATGCCCAACTGAAAACACTGTTGTCGGAAAACCTACAAATACAAATACAACTGATATCTCTGATACATGATCTGTGGTATGGGCACAACCATCCATAATAGAGTGTACAAAAACGGATCCAAGGTATGGATGCAGACATCTTGTAAATAAGGATCGACAAGTAGAATCAGGTATGGTTGCAGCCATCCAATCGAATGAGTCATGTAATAAATCATAATAATCCACAAAGAACCCACAACCTGGATGTTTATGAGACAAAATCTAGGGCCTTGCACTACATCTTGACTCGAAGTAGAAGTTCGAGCATGCAAATATGTGAGCTGAAGTCGAACATGCAAGAACATCGTCTGATTACCAGCCAATAATTAAAGTCATTAACAGATGCAAGAGAAACCACCAATAATGATGATGGCTCTCAAAGTACAGGAGGTACAATCTACAGAAAGTGAATAGTGAGCTGGCGTCGAAAATTTGCAGAATCATCCGATCGAAGGCCAATGATGAAAACCTTGCATCGAATGTGAAGAATGTGCCATTGAGGCATGCAGGCTCCAAGGTACCTAAAGGGAGTGTCTAGATCAGCTTCCTGGATAATGAGCTGAAGTCAACAGGAAGTGACCTTGATCGAAGGTAAGCCATAATGTTTCCCACATCATCGACACAAGATAGAGGAACATAATTTTTTTGAATCAAGATCAACAGAGAATGAGAGGGAGGTTGAAAACTGCAGAGGCCAACTTCTCTTGAACATATCGGTGGCACGAAATTGGATTTGGAAGTATTTGACATCAAAGTATCTGAGGTCATGGTGACGTGGCAAATAGCAGATGAGTGGTCAAAAGAGATTACCCAAACCCATGGAAGCAAGTAGATATGAGATGAGATGGTCCCAACCCGACACGAATGCAGACAAGTGCCATGTTCAAGAGCGACATACTGCCGACATGACTATAATACTGGTTCCATTTTCCCCCACCATTTTTGGTGAGTACCCCAATTATTTTGAAAACAAGCTTGAAGGGGATAGCATGTCCTTGCGATATAAGTTTTTCCTTCAGAGAAATCCAACCTAGTACATTTAACGAGCCCTAGGAAGGAGGAAATCGAGTAATGTCATTATGACGAAGTCCAATGTCATCATTTTTTAACAAGTCTGACAAAGGAAGAACTCAGCATCTTTTCATGTTTAAAGAGTTTCAAAATATAGTAGAAAAGAAAACTCCAATAGTCCCTTTTCATAGATAGTCCCACAGATCAGAAAAGGTAGAAAAATATGTCTGAGAGAACCTCCTAGTCACAATAGGCTAGGGTATTTCTTTTTTTTAAATAATCTATCCTGGCCCGAAAAAGGGGTAAACGTATACTGGGTAGATATTGTTTTGTAGCCATTTAACGAGTTCAAAATGACAAGAGTCTCGGCAATCTTTTCAGTTTTAGAGAGTTAGAAAAGAGCTGAAAGGTGACTAGCACTCCCATGGCATAAGTATAATCATGGCCCAAGAGTACATTAAAGTCCAAGGGGCTAGGAACAACCATCACGTCCAAATGGACAGTTTTCCCTCTAAAAGTAACTGGAAAATTTGGAAGGATCCCTAACAGTTGACTAGTTCCTCTGTTAAACACCAACAGATTCTACGTAACAAGCATAAGCAGCAGAGAACCGAAATCTTGCCAAGTAGTTGAGGATAAAATACTAACAGATGAGCCTTCATATATAAAGGTTCTGGGTACAACTAGATGGGAGGCCTGTATCGTGATCTCAAAGGGCACATAATAGGGAAGGCGATAACCTGCGAATCGACCCCAGTCAAAGGAAGCGACCAAAATACTTGGAGGGGCCACCATAGAACCGATATGGTCTTCCCCTGGTGTTACGGGAGAAGAAGGAGCATCCTCCATCACCTCCATCATGGAGGTAGAATGAGTATCCTCCTGAGATATAGGTACAGGAGAGTCTTTCTCCAAGTCTGAGGAATCTGAAGAAACAAGAAGAACCTGAGGGATGTGAGATCCACTCTCAATGGAAAAGACCTGGTACACCACAGACGGGGCCATCTCAACCGATCCCACGACCAATTGTTGGTCAGGGATGGATTCATTATGGATCCCTATAATCATGGGATAGAGCCCTATCTCTTAGGAAGGTTCCATGAGAGGTGGAAAACCACTTCCCAATTAGGGAGATTCGGAGGCAAACAACCCAACTTCTTTCTGATGATTCATTCTGATTTTGTTAAAATCAAACTTCCACCACTTTTTTTTTTTTTAAATTCCTTAATAGGCTTGGCGCGAGCGAGACATAAGGACAGAGCGCTAGCTGGCGTGCCCACTATGGTTCTTTTTCCCCATTGGCGCGAGGGATGAAATGGATACCCACGCTAATTCCAAAACATGGATTTTTAGGTTTTTCCAAAGGAAATGTTCTTTAGGAAAATCCTTGCCCTTATGCAGAAGGATGCCATTAAGGTATTTTCAGGACATTTTACTATTCACAGGTCATGGGAATAGTCATCAAATGTATGGGATGAGGGATTGTAGGGACGATGACAGAATGTTGTGTAACAACTAGAAACCAAACTTTCATAAGGCGAAGTAGAAGATGAGGACGAACAAACAGGCAAAGAAGGGGAGAGTTCCACCTTTGAATCAACATGGCGTTGCTCAGGCGAAGGAGTGGATGGTATGGCCACCAGAATACTTGATACCACAAAGGTTGAAAGCAACCAAACATGGAACCCAACAGTTAACCCAGGGAGGGATAACGTGGCCATATAAGGAGCACCAATATTTCCTAAAGCAGGAAAAGGACTAGGACTCCCTTCATAGGGGACTCCTTGATTGGAAAACTCTGGAAAAGTTTCCATCAGAAACAACCTTGAAATAAAACACTAAGGAGAACTATTATAACCTGGAATATTTCATGCGCAATTAATTTTTAAGACACTGAAACCAGACTCTGCTGTTTCATATTTTAAGAGTCAAGAAACAAGCAAATGGTGACTCTATCACTTTCAAGTTGGACACGAGCTTGAAAGGACAAGAGATCGATGATCTTTTCAGTTAAAATATTTAGTAAAGATCAAAGTGACTGCTCTTGTAATCTAGGTAAATGGGTGTACCAGATATCCATGAACTGCCATATACACCTTGGTAAAAATGAAAGAGAAACAAACCAAGGAATTAACGTACGTATAGGTAATCTCCCTAAATTTTGTGTCTGGTGTATTATGGTAAAAGGCGGCAAACTCGGCTTTCTATGGATAAAGGATTTGCAACCTAATGGGGTCTCCCTTTATATACATGATGGTACGGGGAGCACAAGTCCATACTAGTGCTATCTGTAGCCAGATGGAAAGCGACAACTACTAAGCTTAAAGATGCTGGAACACGTCTCTACCTTAGACTACTAGATGTTATGTTAAGTTTCAATGCTGCCTTAGGTTAATTTAGTAAATTTTAAAGTTAATATTCAATTTACATTCCAATTTCAAGGCCCTATTGAATTTTGGATCTCATAAAACCTCTAGATTCAAACTACATGCAAAAAAACATCATTTAGTTCAATGAAGAGCTATCTACGAGAGAGTTGAGAGCTTTCAAATGTTATCGAAATTAACACACAAAAACATCCACTACCGATTTCAATGCAAGCTAATGAAACTGGAAAACTTCTCTCTATAATTTACAACACTAGTAATGTGAAAGAGTTTTCAATTTTCACTATGCCAATAAAAAATGCAAAAGAATTTTTTTTGTATTTTTAAATATATTAGAGCAAATTCACTACATAAATGAAAACATCAATTTAAGAATGATAGAGAGAGAACTGAAACAAAACAAGTTCGCTCAACTCAAACAATCACAATCAAGACTCAAACCGATGACGAAATTCCTCAAAGCGAAGAAGAATCTCGAAGGAGACTCAAACATGTTGTGTGATCTAGGATTGGAGCAACACAAAGTGAAACTGAATGAAATAGAGGACAATCACTCAATAAATGCAATGACTCAATTGGATCTAGAAAGATGAATGCAAAGAAGTAGAAACAAAGTTGATCGGGAAAGAAAAGACCCAAAACTCCCCACGGGAGGCTCAACACACTAAAGCACTTAGAAGCCCTAGGGCTAAAATGAAAAACTGACAGAAAAGGGGAAAAAATCAGAGGAAAAGGTCTAAACAAAGTAAAAAATGACTTCAAATCACTCAAATAATCAGAAAAAACAAACCAGGACCAAAACTCAAGCTCAGAGAGTCCAAAAACAGGAAAACCCTAAAACCAAGCAGGGTTGGCGCGTCTGTCTGGCTGTAATCTACGCCAAACAAGGGATGGCAGGGTGCCTAACTAGCAACTTGCGCCCTTGGGCACAACTGTCAGAGGGATAACCGCGCCAATTAGGTTTACCCTAGAAAATTATGAAAATGAATGAACAGAGGCTAGATCTGGTCTTTTGGGGGCTGAACAAGGTTTTAACACCAAGTACGGTGAACCAGAAAAGCAGACTAATAAAAAAAAACAAAAAAAATATGAATGGAGGAAGGACCAACTCCCACTGATCCCCAGTGGAGTCACCAAATTGTTGTGGAGGTAAATCCCCTCTGCAAATAGAGGTGATCCCACTAACCCTAGAGTGGGTCTAGCAATAATCGAAACACACAAAGCTATTGATTCCTAGTTACAAAAGATAGAATCACAATAGATTGCTTGTCGTGATCCCTTCGCTGTTGTTGTTGAAGAAGAAGTGGCACTTTTGTTCCTAGCTAGATAGGTCAGGATCCGTGAGCTTGCTGCATCTAGATACCTGTACACATGCAAAGAAGAGAGACAACATGCAACATAATATTTCACACTTTATAATTATCGATCAGTCAAAATTGCATTATATAATGGAAAAAAAAATCAGGGAACCAATAGCAGACTCATGCATATTAAAATACGAGAGAATAATTACAACCGGTGCTCTGATGTCATGATCTTCCTTCGACATGATTCTAGCAGGACGTGTCTCACAAAGCTCATCAGGGATTTGACAGAACTCTCTCTCTCATAGGGTTCTCCTTAGCTCTGCTCTTGATTTTCACTCAGCTATAATTTCCTTCCCAAAATTTCAACTTCCAAGAATTCAGCTAGCTAGAAAATGGAGAGGGTAGGCTTTTATAGAGGGAGGAAGGGAAGTTGGGATCCCTATAATCATGGGATAGAGTCCTATATCTTAGGAAGGTTCCATGAGAGGTGGAAAACCACTTCCTAATCAAGGATATCCGGAGCCAAACAACCCAACCTCTTTTTGATGACTCATTCTGAAGTTGTTAGAATCAAACTTCGACCTTCTATTGTTAAAAAACATTCCTTAATAGGCTTGGCGTAGGCACAACGCAGGTACAGAGCGCCAGCTGGCATGCCCACTAGTGTGTATTTTCCCCATTGGTGTGAGGGATGAGCTAGCTACTCGTGCCAATGCCAAAACATAGATTTTTAGGGTTTTCAGAGGAAATCTTCTTGAGGAGAATTCTTGCCCTTATGCAGAAGGATACCATCAAGGTGTATTCACGACATTTTACTATCCACAGGTCACGGGAATAGTAATCCAATGTACAAGACAAGGGATTGCAGGGAAGGTGACAAAAATTTTTGTAACACTTAACTATAACCAAACCCTAACCTTGGAAAGGTCAAGGTTAAGGTCAAGGTTATGGTTATGGGAAGGTTATGGTTAAGGTTATGGTTAAGGGTTTAGTCACGTTAAGGTTAGATTAAGGTTAAGGTTAGGGTTAAGGTTAGGTTAAGGTTAAGGTTAAGGTTAGGTTAAGGGTAAAGTAAAGGTTAGGGTTAGGGTAAGGTTAAGGTTAAGGTTATGGTTAGGCTAAGGTTAAGGTTAAGGTTGAGGTTAAGGTTACGATTAGGTTAAGGTTACGATTAGGTTAAGTTTAAGGTTAAGGTTAAGGTTATGGTTAAGGTTAGGGATAAGGTTAAGGTTAAGGTTAAGGTTATGGTTAGGCTAAAGTTAAGGTTAAGGTTAAGGTTAAGGATAAGGTTAGGTTAAGGTTACGGTTATGTTAAGGTTAAGATTAGGAAAAGGTTAAGGTTACCGTTAAGGTTAATGTTAAGGGTTTGGTCAAGGTTAGTGTTCGATTATAGTTAAGGTCAAGTTTAAGGTTAAGGTTAAGGTTGTATTTAGGTTAAGGTTAAGGTTAAGGATAGGTTAAGGTTAAGATAAGGTTAAGGTTAAGGGTTTGGTCTAGGTTAGGGTTAGGTTAAGGTTAAGGATAAGGTTAAGGTATGGTTAAGGTTAAGGTCAAGGTTAGGTTATAGTTAAGGTCAAGGTTAAGATTAGGTTATAGTGAAGGTTAAGTTTAAGGGTAAGGTTAATTTTAAGGTTATGTTAAAGTTAAGGGTGAAGGTTAAGGTTACGGGTCTTAACATTAACCTTAACCTTAACCTTCACTATAACCTAACTTGAACCTTGACCTTAACTATAACCTAACCTTGACCTTAACCTTAAGCTTACCTTTACCTTAACCTTAACCTTAACCCTAACCTTGACCAAACTCTTAACCTTAACCTTATCTTAACCTTAACCTAACCTTAACCATAACCTTAAGCTTAACCTAACTATAACCTCACCCTTAACCTTGACCTTGACCATAACTATAACCTAACGCTAACCTTGACCAAACCCTTAACATTAACCTTAACCTAACCCTAATGTTGACCAAACCCTTAACATCAACCTTAACCTTAACCTTCACCTTAACCTAATCTTAACCTTAACCTAACTGTAACCTTAACCTAACCTTAACCTTAACCTTAGCCTAACCATAACCTTAACCTTAACCTTAACCTTAGGTAAAGTTAAGGATAAGGTTAAGGGGTTAAGGTTAGGTTAAGGTAAAGTCAAGGTTAAGGTAACGTTAAGGGTAAAGTTAAGGTTAAGGTTAAGGTTAGGTCAGGTTAAGGTTAAGGTTAAGTTAAGGCTAAAGTCAAGATTAAGGTTAGGGTAAGGTCAAGGTTAAATTTACGGGTCTTAACCTTAACCTTCAGTATAACCTAACCTTAACCTAAACCTTAACCTTCACTTTAACTATAAGCTAACCCTAACCTTGACCAAACCTTAACCTTAAATTTAGCCTAACCTTAACCTTGGCCTTAACCATAACATAACCCTAACCTTAACCTTACCCTTAACCTTCGCCTTAACCTTAAATTTACCATTAACCTTAACTTTACCATGAACCTTAACCTTAACCTTGACTTTACCCTTAACCATTACCTAACCTAACCTTAACCTTAACCTTAACCTTAACTATAACCTAACCCTAACCTTGGCCAAACCCTTAACCTTAACCTAACCTTAAAATTAACCTAACTATAACCTTAATCTTAACCTTAACCTTGACCTTAAATAAAACCTAACCCTAACCTTGAACAAACCCTTAACTTTAACCTTAACCTTAACCTTTACTTAACCTTAACCTTAACCTTCCCATAACCTTAACCTTAACTTTAACCATAACCTAACCTCAACCTTAACCTTAACTATAACCTAACACTAACCTTACCTTAACCATAACTTTAACTTTACCCTTAACCTAATCTTAACCTTAACCTTACCCTAACTTTAACCTTAAATTTACCCTTAACCTTAACCTTAACCTTAAACTATAACCTAAGGTTAGGTTCAAGTTAATGGTTAGGTTAAGGTTGAGGTTAAGGGTAGGGTTAGGTTATAGTTAATGTTAAGGTTAAGTTTAAGGGGGTAAGGTTAAGGTTAAGGTTAAGGTTAAGTTAAGTTTAAGGTTAGGTTAAGGTTAAGTTAAGGGTAAAGTCAAGGTTAAGGTTAAGGTTAAGGTGAAGGTTAAGGTTATAGTAAAGTTAAGGTTAAGGTTATGGTTAAGGTTAGGTTAAGGGTAAAGTTAAGGTTAGGGCTAGGTTAAGTTTAAGGTTAAGGTTACGGTTAAGGGTAAATATAAGGTTATGGTTAAGGTTAAGGTTAAGGTTGGGTTAAGGATAATGTTAAGGTCAAGGTTGAGGTTAAGGGTAAGGTTATAGTTAGGTTAAGGTTAAGGTTAAGGTTAGGTTAAGGTTAAGATAAGGTTAAGGTTATGGTTAGGTTAAGGGTATAGTTAAAGTTAAGGTTAAAGTTAAGTTAAGGTTAAGGTTAAGGTTAAGGGTAAAGTTAAGGTTAAGGTTTTTTCAAGGTTAGGGTTAGGTTATAGTTAAGTTCAAGGTTAAGTTTAGGTTAAGGTTAAGGCTAAGGGTTTGGTCAAGGTTAAGGTTAACAGTAAGGTTAGGGTAAAGGTTACAGAAAGGTTAAGATTATGTTAAGGTTACAGTTATAGTGAATATTAAGGTTAAGACCCATAACCTTAACATAACCTTGACCTTAACTATAACCTAACCCTAACCTTAACCTTAACCTTATCTTAGCCTTAACCTTCACTATAACCTAACCTTAACCTTGACCTTAACCTAAACCATAACCCTAACCTTGACCAAACACTGAACTTGACCTTAACCTGAACCTTTAACCTACCCTTAACCTTAACCTTTACCATGACTTTACCCTTAACCTAACCTTAACCTTGACCTTAACTATAACCTAACCCTAACCTTGACCAAGCCCTTAACCTTAAACTTAACCTAACTTTAACCTTGAACTTAAGGTTAAGGGTAAGGTTAAGGTTACCGATTTATTCAGGTTAAGATTAAGGTTAGGTTAAGTGTAAGATAAGGTTAAGCTTAAGCTTAAGGTTAAGGTTAGGTTAAGGTTAAAGGTTTGGTCAAGGTTACGGTTAGGTTAAGGTTAAGATTAGGTTAAGGGTTAAGTTAAAGTTAAGGTTAAGGTTAGGTTAAGGTTAATGTTAAGGTTAAGGTTTGGTCAAGGTTAGGGTTAGGTTATAGTTAAAGTTAAGGTTATAGTTGTTAGCACCTAATTAACCTTAGGCTAAAGGAAGGAAAATTAGGGTAACCTTTAAACCATGCTCAGCCTTGTAGCTAGCCCTAAAAGGTTAGGAGAGGGCTCTCTCCGTAAAATATATTCAATAAAGTGTAATTACAAACTGATTTTAGGCTAGGTATAATAATGGGAAAATGTTTGAATGAATTTCAGGGTTGTACGGAACAAATGGGGCAATTTTGAATAAGGAGAATTAAACCAGAGATACAGGGTATTTCATGGGGCAAGGTAGGCAGGAAATTTTAGCAATTAAGTTTAAATAATGATGGGATGGTAAGATTGGTGAGGAGCTGAAAAGGGCATAGGAGATGGATCATTTTCAAAGAGAAGAAAACATAGAATATTGAACGATTTCCCAAAGTAGAGCATTAAAAATGGATTCTACCTATCTATCTTGAAAGCATTCAGCAAGAAATGTTTATGAATGAATGGGGAACAAATTTTTTTTACATATGAATAGAAAAGGAAGAAAAAATTCCAAAATTCATACCACATGGATCCCACAAAATAGAGTTGCATTTCCTATTAATTCCCTGTCAAACTGTTACAATGGAGCGCAGAGCGTCCTCTTTGATTTCCACATTTTTCCCTTACTTCCTTACTTACTATGACTGAGAATTACAGTAAATAGACCAGAAATGTGAGAAATAGATCCACAAAAAAAGGGAGTTGTTTTGCTGACGTCCGAGCATAGGAAAGAGACCAACGATCTGCTCCTGAAAGGGAGGAACATCAATATATTTTGCCACTTTTGTAGATTCACTGTGACACTGGATGAATGAAAAATAGGAAATCTGAGAGACAGATCCCTTTTAAATCATTACTGAAGAAACCATGATGATTCTCTATCTATATTTGATTCTCAGCCTTTGATTGTTTCCTTTATTTATTTTTTTAAATCTCTTTATGCCAAGAAAAGCCCTTTAGAACCAATAAAATTGAAATATGCCTTTAATGAAGGAAAATCCCCTTTTGAATGAATAGGATCGAAAGGGAAATGAGGTGGGGTCCATATGCGATCGTAAATCACAATCGGAATCAGGGGAGAGGAAGGGATGCAATATATAATGGAGCGATTAAAAATATGTGATGCGATGCTGCAATCGCAATTGGGGATCATAACAGGAAGGGAATAGGTATATTGGAGTGAGACCCTAAAACTCCGATGCGATTGGAATAAATTTAGTAGGGGTAAAGGATAAGCCATGTAGGTTTCAACCCTGAACAAAAATTATCTACACACGAATCTTATAACAAAAAATAAACAATAGCGAGAGCATAAAACATAAAATAGATAAACACAGAGATTTTCCCCTGGATCCCAAATTGGGACAACCAGCTTTATTTTTCATTATATTCCTTTTAGTGTTACAACACATATATATACATGTCGAAGCATACATAAACCTCAATCCATTAACCCTGGATTAGAACATAACCGTAGTTCCCTTGACCGGATCTACAAAATACCAGGGGCCGAAAAACCATTGTACCCCAAAACCATGTGCAAAATCATGCACAAAACATGGGTGGGTCCGCATATGAGTGGGAACGCATACCAAAAAAAAATTTTGCCGGGGCGTTGCCGCCCCCCCTGTGACCCCCTTGCTGCGACCGGTGCAACGTACAGCGCGTGGGGCTAGTCGTGGAATGAATATAACACATACCTAACATTCTCCCACTTGTTGTTTTCTTTCCACAGGGGGCCACAAGAGAGCTTAATCATTTGGCCAATTCTTCAACACCCATTGTTTCTCTACACCAAGAGAACTTCTGAGTGCTCACAGACTTCGTCAATGCATCTGCAACATTCTTCAAAGTGTCCACCTTTACCAGCAACACCCTTTTAGCCTCAACCATATCTCTAACAAAGTAATATTTAACATCAATGTGCTTTGTCTTTGAATGATAAGCAGGGTTCTTAGTCAAGAAAATTGCACTTTGGCTGTCACAGTCTATCCTTATAGCTTGCTGTACCAACCCCATACTTAAACACAATCTCTGCAACCAAACTGCTTCCTTGCTTGAATGAGTGGTTGCTATGTATTCTGACTCTGTAGTTGAAAGTGCCACTACAGATTGTCTTTTACTCATCCAACTGACTGCACCTCCAAATAGGCTAAACACATACCCACTTGTAGATCTTCTTTGGTCTAGATCTCCAGCCCAGTCTGCATCAACAAAACCACGAATGTCCAACATTCTTTCCAATCCTGGTCTTCCCTGGTAGCACAAGCCATGATCACTAGTGCCACGTAAATATCTGAAAACCCGCTTCACTGCTGTCCAATGCTCCTTCCCTGGGTTTGACATAAACTTGCTCATTACTCCCACTGCATGTGCAATGTCTGGTCTAGTACAGACCATTTCATACATCAAGCTACCCACTACATTTTCATATGGAACACGAGACATATCCTCCTCTTCTTCTTGTGTCTTGGGACACTGTTCAGCAGACAGCTTTGCACCTACAGGAATAGGAACACTCACCGGTTTACTATCCTGCATATTGAACCTCTACAATATAGTCTCGACATACTTCCTCTGGTTTAACCAGAGCTTCCTCTTTGCCCTATCTCTCTTAATTTCCATGCCCAAAATATAGTTTGCAGCACCAATATCCTTCATGTCGAATTTGGAGAACAGTTGGGTCTTCAAATCTTAGATAATTTCTTTGTCATTTCCAATCAACAACATATCATCCACATACAAGACCAAATAAATAGCACGGTCACCAATTAATTTAAAATAAACACAGTGATCCTCCTTGCTTCTGGTGAAGCCAAGTCCCCGTATATAGGTATCAACTTTCTGATACCACATCCTTGGTGACTGTTTTAACCCATACAACAACTTCTTCAACCTTCATACTAGGTCTTTCTTACCCTTCACCATAAAGCCTTCAGGTTGCTTCATGTAGATCTCCTCTTCTAGATCCCCGTGAAGAAATGTTTTCTTCACGTCCATTTGTTCTATCTCAAAATCAAATGCAGCAGCAACAGATAGAAGTAATTTAATAGAAGTAACCTTGGCAACAGGAGAAAAAATATCACCAAAATCAATTCCTGGCACTTGGGAATAACCTTTTTCTACCAACCGAGCTTTGTATTTCTCCATCTTGCCTTCTACATTCATCTTCTTTTTAAACACCCATTTTCTCCCAATGGGCTTCCTTCCAGCCGACAACTCCACCAGATCCCATGCCTCATTTTTGTGCAAGGATGTCATTTCATCAACCATGGCCTCTTTCCAGAGTTTTCCATCCTCTGAATCTACTGCCTCCCTGACAGTTCTGGGTTCATCATTAGTTATAGTTAAGGAAAAACCTGAACAAAAAGCAGATGGACTATACCTTTCTGGTTGCCTTCTTTCCCGAACTGATCTTCTCAAAGCTGGAGTTTGTGGCTCTTCATCTTCTGAGTCTTCTTCTGTTGTAGAGTCTGATTCATCCTCCTTTATCTCAAACTCTATCTTCTCAGGTTCCTTTGGTAGGACTTCATGTTTAACAACATCTTTCACTTCTATAAACACCACATCTCGGCTGTACACAACCTTCCTTGTTTCTGGGTTCCAAAGCTTGTAACCTTTTAAACCATCCTTATACCCAATAAAGATGCACCTTTCAGATTTATTATCCAACTTGGTCCTTTTCTCCTTTGGAACATGTACATATGCATCACATGCAAATACCCTTAGATGTGAAAGAGAGGGTTTCTTACCAGTCCATACCTCATGTGGAGTCTTATCCTCCAACGCTGATGAAGGTGATCTGTTAACTAAGTAACATGCAGTCTCCACTGCCTCTGCCCAGAATTCCTGTCCTAACCCGGTACCACTGAGCATGCTTCTTGCCTTTTCCATCAGTGTTCTGTTCATTCTTTCTGCAACTCCATTTTGCTGAGGTGTGTATGGAGTAGTCTTTTTCCGTGCTATACCACACTTCTTACAGAACTCTTCAAATTCCTTCTTGCAGAACTCCCCACCATTATCTGTCCTCAGCGCCTTTATCTTCTTCTCTGTCTGGTTTTCCACCAGAGCCTTAAATTATTTAAATTTGTCAAAGACTTTAGATTTCTTCCTCAAGAAATATATCCATGTATTCCTTGAGAAGTCATCTATGAATGAAACATAGTACATAGACTTTCCCAGTGATGGAACTGACACGGGTCCAAACACATCACTGTGCACAAGTTCTAATATCTTGTTCGCCCTCTTAGCACCAGAAGGAAAACTCACCCGATTCTGCTTCCCATATACACAATGTTCACAGAAATCGAAATCCAGAGAGAAATTAGACATACCTTCTACCATACCATTTCTATGTAGTATTTGAAGGCCCTTCTCTCCAATATGTCCAAGCCTTTGATGCCATAGCATGGTATTTTCTCCAGAGACAGCTAGGCTTTCCACTCCACTTTCAGGAACCATAGAACTGTTACACCCATCAATAACAGTGCTACCTTGTAGCTTGTACAGAGTTCCAGTCCGAACTCCCCGCATTAATACCAGTGCTCCCCGAACCATCTTGTAGGCATCTTTCTCGAACATTGTTTTTACACCTGCATCATCCATCTTGCTTACAGAAATTAGATTTCTGGCCAATGCAGGAATATGCAGAACACCAGGAAGTGTTCTAATCCTCCCACCTTGCAGCTTCAGCTTGACCTTTCCACGTCCGACGATTCTGGCCTTCCTATCATTCCCTAGGAAGACATCACCACCATCATATTTCTCATACTCGCAGAACCACTCCCTATGGGGAGTGAAGTGAAAGGATGCACCTGAGTCAATCGACCATGACTCATGATCTACATGTGTATTTGAAGAAGAAGCCAAATACACATCCCCACCTTCATCCGAGGTGGTTTTTGCCTCTGCAGAAGGAGCTTCATCAAATCCCTTTCCTTTCTCAGGAGCTTTAGATCTGCATTCCTTTTTGTAGTGTCCTTCCTTTCCACATTTCCAGCACACCTTTACAAACTTTCCAGGAGATTTAGATCTCCCTCTAGATTTAGATCTCCCACTCGAAACCTTATTCTTGTTTCTGTTCTGGGACCTTCCTCGTACGGATAAGGCATCTCCATTCTGACCCTCCATATTTCTCCGTCTCATTTCCTCCGACAGCAAGGCTGAGACAATGTCATCAAAATTCAAGGTAGTTGTGTTGCTACCTATTGCAATAACCAGACTGTCCCACGAGTCTGGTAGAGAACACAACAAACTAATGCACTTATCTTCATCTGAGATTTTAATATCAACAGATGATAGCTGACTTACCACAGTATTGAAGGCGTTCAGATGCTCTGTCACCGAGTCTCCATCCTTCATCCTCAGGTTATACAACTTTTTCCGTAGGAACAACTTATTCACCAGAGACTTAGATTGGTACAAAGTCCCAAGTTTTTCCCACAAGGTCTTCGCCGTAGCTTCCCCAGATACATTCAACAATACTGAATCTAAGACACATAACCGTATTGTGCTTTTAGCCTTCCGATCCAGTTTCTTCCAGTCTTCATCTGACATTGCCGTTGGTTTAGTACCTGGATCTACCGCGATCCACTGATCTTTATCCACCAGCGGATCCTCCATCTTGAGCTTCCACAACTCAAAACTCTGACCATTAAATTTCTCGATCTCTATCTTTCCGCCGCTCGCCATATTCTTTCACCGCAAGAATCGATCCCGCAGATCTCCCACTGAACAGGGTCTACCACAGGCCCGAGAAAAAAACCCTCAACAACAAAGGCATCCCCTTGAAGCCGAAACAACTCTGATACCAAATGTAGGTTTTAACCCTGAACAGAAATTATCTACACACGAATCTTATAACAGAAAATAAACAATAGCGAGAGCATAAAACATAAAACAGATAAACACAGAGATTTTCCCCTGGATCCCAAATTGGGATGACCATCTTGATTTTTCATTATATTCCTTTTAGTGTTACAACACATATATATACATGCCGAAGCATACATAAACCCCAATCCATTAACCCTGGATTAGAACATAACCGTAGTTCCCTTGACCGTATCTACAAAATACCAGGGGCCGAAAAACCATCGTACCCCAAAAACATGTGCAAAATCATCCACAAAACATGGGTGGGTCCGCATATGAGTGGGACCACATACCAAAAAAAAATTTCGCCGAGGCGTTACCGCCTCCCCTGTGACCCACCTGCTGCGCCGGCACAACGTGCAGCGCGTGGGGCTAGTCATGGAAAGAATATAACACATACCCAACAAGCCAAAGGGTAATGGGGTAAAAACAAATAAAAAATGTTTCGGCACTTTTGCAAAAGAGAAAAATAATTTTACATTGAAAAATGGGGAAGGCCTTTAGGTGGGACCAAGAGGACAATCGCAATCAGAATCAGAAGGGAAGGGAGGAGTTAAGGTGCAATAGGATTTCGCCGATGCGATTGAGGATGGAGCGATGGGGGAATCCTTTATAAAATGAAATAAAATTTGAATTAGCGCATTTACAAAGGAAAAATAATTTTAACTTGCAGCGGGGCAGAAAGGTCTTAATGGTGGGGCCCAACCAATTGGAATCGGGAGATCGGAGGAGAGACGAGGAAATGTGAAAAAGCTAATTGCGATAGAGCGATGGGATATGGGTCGTTCGATCGGATGGGTAGATTAATGGCGGAATTGTAAGCGGGGGAGCAGATTTCATCGCAATCGGAGAAATGGGGAGGGGTCAATCGGAGGGGATCGATTGAAAGTGTTGATTGCGATGATATGATGGCATATGGGCCGTCGGATCATTGATCAAATAAACAGTTGGGATTTAATTGGGCAGGATTCAATCGGGGCATATGAAATCGCATCAGAGTTTTTGTAGTCACAAGGGTCCATCGGAATGCATGATTTAAATGTTGTGATTGCGATCGGAGGGGGGTTACAATAAAAAACTTTAACATTTTATTATAAAGTTTAAGGGAAAATGAGGGGAAGTGGTTTATTTAATCGCATCAGGGGATTATTAAGACTTTTCAATGTGATTATGTAATCAGAAGGGGAAAAGGGGTTATAAAGGAAACTTAAAGCTTTATGAAATAAAGTTTAAGGAAGAAATGGGAAAAGGGGAGGGGTTGAGGCTATAGGGGAGCCTTATTCACTTAGGCATAAATTTCAATCCAGGAGTCAGTTTTGAGAGTATAGTATACCGTTGGAAAGCTATTTCCGAGATCTTTATAATGGACGTACTTGGAACATGAATCTAGACTGAAAATGCTGTGGAAAAATTATCTTAAGGGCAGGGCGGTGACTTTGTGGAGATAGCAGCTTCTGAAGTGTGACTTATTACATATGATGACCTAAAATTACATAAAAGATGATAATAAAGGAAAAGTATCATGTTTTCACCTCGAAACATGGTTTTGAGGTGAAAATTACATCAAGTTGAATAAAACATTTCTTTGATCTTCCTAGATGTTGTGACTCTGAGTTTATTAGACTTCCTCATGACCTCGCTGTTATTTATTGACACTTGACTCATTAATTTGACCATGTTTTGAGGTGAAAATTACATCAAGCTGAATAAAACATTTCTTTGATCTTCCCAAATGTTGTGACTCTGAGTTTATTATACTTCCTCATGACCTCGCTGTTATTTATTGACACTTGACTCATTAATTTGACCATGGTGAGACCCAAGAACCTAATGAGACCAACCCTATGACCTACTAACATGACCCACAAAATGAAAGT
Organism: Pinus albicaulis; assembly: GCA_034641835.2. Lineage (NCBI taxonomy): Eukaryota > Viridiplantae > Streptophyta > Pinopsida > Pinales > Pinaceae > Pinus > Pinus albicaulis. The sequence continues at coordinate 717,197,363 of CM076569.1, forward strand.
GACTCATGAATAAAGACCAAGGAGAGGATAATCAGCAAGTTTCACATGAGGAAAAACTAATGAAAGACGACTACCATCAATGAATCCATGACCTAGTGCAATGGTGAAAATTTATGGTATGGGACTCCTAATATGAAAATGCAAAAGAGAAATTTTGATCACTGATGGCAGTATGACTAGACTGACACTAAAATTGGTTCTAATGGGGATGGTAGATCCTTGGAGGTGCCAAGAACACTGTAGACCAAGTAGCCTTATCCATTGGGCATGGAGTCAAAAAAATACTGAAAATTGACACTATTCAGACTGACTCTGACTCAAGACTAAGACTAAAAACTAAAAAAAACCAAACCATACACATATCATTCAAGTTTTATAGCCTTCACCTCGAGCCCCAAACTTCAATGACTATGTACTTGAAATCTGACCAAAAATAACATGGTATATACAATGATTGTGACATAGCTTCTGATCCATTATTTTCAACAATGGTAGTGCTTCAAAATCCTACCATTCACTGCTCCTCCAGGGCAATCTTGGCCATCCATCTCTGAAAGTAAGAAGGCATTATGTCCCCTGTATGCTGAAATTTTGTATGGTCCTTTCCACAGGTTGTCGAACATACCATGCTTTCCTTTGTCCTCATTTCTAGCATCCCATATCAACACCACATCATCCAACTAAAACTTTTCTTCTTTGGTCTTACGGTCATAGATCTTCTTTATATTCTCCTGCAACTGAATAACGTTCTGTGACACTTCCTCTCTTTTTTGCTGAAGGTGGATCATTAGATTGATAATTCGCTGATTATCATCTTCTTCACTACCAACTTCCTGCAATAATCTCATGACTGGAACTGAAGTGATGTAGGAAAGACAACATCAGTACCATAAACCAATTCAAACAGTGACATACCTATGGATTTATTGCTGCTAACTCTGTCTGCCAACAATGCATTGATGAGCTTTCGATGCCAGTTCCTTTTGTTTTCCTCCAGCATATTCTTGATTATGTTTATTAGAGACTTATTCGATGATTATGCCAGGTCATTGCCTTTTGGGTAGTACGTTGTTGAATGGCCCAACACAATATTGTATTTGTTGCAGAAATCCACCATCTTCTTAGATTTGAACGTTGTTGTCTTATCTATTATAATTTTGTGAGGACAACCAAAACGAGATAAGATATTTGATTCTAAGAATTGGATAATTACCGTATCAGTTTCTTGCCTTGCTAGAACAGCCTCGATCCATTTGGTGAAGTAATCTGTTCCTTTCAATATCCATCGATGCCATGATGATGATGCGGGATGGATTTCTCCTATGAAATCGAGTCTCCATTGCTGAAAGGGAGCATTTACTGAAACTAGTTTCAAAGGAAGAGGACGCGATTTCCTTTTTCCTTGAAAACTTGACACTCATGACAACTCATCACAATTTTATACAAATCTCAAAATAAAGTGGGCCAATAATACCCTACTCTCAATACCTTGTTAGCTGTAGTTTTCCAAAAAAAAGTGACCACCACAATCCCCTTTGTGAAAGTCATGCATTACCTTATGGTCCTCTTATTCAACCAAACAATTGAGGAGAATACCTCCTGGATCTTTCCAATAACGAGCACTATTTAAAATACAATATTTAGCAGACTTAAGTTTCAGAGATCTACCTTTAATTTTAGACATTCTTGGAGGTGGTGAAAGATGCTGAAGAACATAAACAATATATGAATACCATGGAGATTGTAGAAAAATGTCTGAAACTAGAACCAGCAAACCTTCATCCTCATCTTCTGACATTGTTGTTATGAGGTTTATATCCAAAGCCTGCAGGTTCGATTGGGCCATTAATTTTTCCAAACCTTGGCCTTTGATCAACTTTGTAGGCTTGATCTCCAAATCGTACTCCAACATAGCTGCTATCCACTTACCTCTTCAACCTTCTGGATCAGTTTGCATCAAGACATCTTTTACTACTACATTAGGAACATATGCTATAGTATGTGAATGGAGAATATAGACTCCAAAATCCTTCAATGCCTTTGTAAGAGCCAATGATTGTTTCTCAATAATATTATACCACAAGGCAGCATCTCTAATAGTCCTACTGAAAAAGGAAATTGGCTTTTCAATCTGATCTCTCTTCTGCATCAAAACCGCAGCCATAGTATGCTCTGATGCAAATGAAAATATTATGAAGTCTTGAGTATAATCAGGACTAATCAAGACTGGGGCATTTGAAAAACAAACTTTACCAGATTAAATGACTTGATAGATTCTTCACTCCATTTGACAGTGCTATCTTTCTTCAACATGTTAGTCATTTCTCTTAAATGTTCAACCAAATTGGGTATAAATCTGCGCAAGAAATTCATCGTACCATTGAATGCTTGAATCTCCTTTTTGTTCCGTGGAAGGTCTATGTGCTGAATTTCCTCCACTCTTGAAGGATCAATGCGGATACCATCTTTTGAGATGATATTCCCCAACAGCTTGCCTTCATCCATAGCAAAGAAGATTTTCTTTGGATTGAGAGAAATCCCAAACTTTCTACATCGCTAAAAAACAACTCTCAAATGGTGCAATTACTCATCATCTGAACCAAAAAACCCTATCTTATCATCCAAATAAACAACAGGAAAAACATCCTTTTCATTGGCAAAAGAAATTTCCATTGCTCGCTGGAAAGTAGCTCCAGTGTTCTTCAGTCCAAATGGCATTTTGGCATACTGGAAGGTTCCCCAGGGTGTTGTGAAGGCAGATTTGTCTTGGTCTTTCTCATGCACCAAGATATGAATATAGCCTGAGTAGACATCAAGTAGTGACATCCTTGACACTTCAACTACTATTTGCATAATATGGTCCATCTTCGGAAGTGGATAATTATCCTTTAAGGAAGCTTTATTCAGATTTTGAAAATCTATGCATAACCTTATCTCTCCTATATTTTTACGTACTGGGACCAAATTTGAAATCCAGTTAGAAAATCTAATTGGGGCAATGATACCAGCTTTGTACAATCTATTTACCTCTTTTTCAATGGATGGCAGCAGCTTTGGGTTGATCCTTCTCAGCTTCTGTCTAAATGGATTATGATCCAGCTTGATGGGAATAGTATGCTGAATTATGTTCTTGTCATACACCTTCAAATCTGAATAATCCCGTGAAAATACATCAAAAAATTCAGAAAGTAACTTAACATACTTTTCCTTTACCTCAGGGGGCAATGCCTTTGATAATTTCGCAAGCTTAGGCTTGTCAGCTATTCAAAGATTCACATCTTTAACTCCTTTCTCAGTAGGCACCGAGATTGGTTTCTTTGCAACATAATCCTAATAAAAAATCTCCTCTAAAGGTATGAGACCTCTAGGAATCACATTTTCCTTCAGTTGCAATATTTCCATATGATTTGTTTCAATTTCTTGATCATCAACCTCATCCTCACCTTATATGGGAGTGTCCTTTAATTTTCCTTCACTCTGCAAAAAAGCATTGATTTCATTGTCATCCCAAAACACCTGCCAATATCTTAAATTTTCTGGAACAACAGGCCTATGTTTAACATAAATCTCAAACTTGTTGTTGGAGTTCATTGGAATTTTCAAGTTGCTTGCAGTAGTGGCAAGAGAATCAGCAATAATATTTTGCATTCTAGGTACTACTGTCAAAGTGTACTCAGGAAATGTTCTCAAAATGTCTAGGACTGTGTTTATATATGCCCTCAATCATGGATGCTTTGCTTGGTACTCTCCTTTTACCTGTTTGATTATCAGCTCTGAATCTCCATAGACAGAAATCCTTTTTGCATTTAGCTTCTTCAAAACTTTCAGACCTGCAATCAAAGCTTCATACTTTGCTTCATTGTTAGAGCAGTCAGAAGAAAACTTATAAGCACATAATCTAACATTGCTAGGAACCTTATCAGGCTAGAAAACAGGGCTTTGAATCCATATTCCTATACTAGAACCATCCTTACCAACAACTCCATCAAATTCCATGTTCCATAGGCCTTGTTCTTCTTCTTCTAGATGTTGAAAATTTTCGTCTTTCTCTACTTTATCTTGACTGATTTCTGCATTTTTCTGTTGTTCACTATCTTTTGGCTACTAGCAGGCACGAAGCTCAAGAATGCTTGCTGCTTTATCTTTCTCCTTTATAAGGATTTCCCTAAAAAAATTTGAAATCTTAGGTATCTCCTCTACTTGCACCAAATGAACATTTTCAACTTTCAAACCACCATCTGAATATAATAGAAATGACTCTAAATCTATGTGGACTACATTAATAGGATGATTTACTGGCTTCTCTTTTCTAGTGATCATGTATTTCATTTTTCTTCTCCCTTTATAGTTTCCTCAACTTGCCAAACACGAGAATGGTAGCATAAGAGAAGTCAAGCTGCATGGTTCCTTTAAGTTTTGCACCCTAAGACCTGGATAGAAGCATTCCAAACCATGGTGGAACATTGGCAACAACTACATCCATCAAAACATTATTGGCTGGGATTTGATCTAAAGATACTACCAAGTCTTTGATGAGACCAATACAATGGACCCTACCTGAGTCAAAAGAATACAAATCATGGTATTTGTAGGTAATATCAAGTCCTAACTTCTCCATGATGGCTTTGGGCATTAAATGATGCGAGGCTCCAGAGTCCAACATAGCATTGTGTAGGATGAACTCATGTAATCTAAGGCTCAGGTAAAAGGGAGTGACTTCACTTTCTTCAGATTGATCTTCTATGGCTGGACCAAAGATGATTTTAGGGTAATCATCTTCAACATTTACCATATCTGAAACATAGTCTATTTGCAAAATTCTAGACACCTGATGTTTATAAGAAATATTTTTCACCAACTCAATCAAGGGCATAGATACCTTTAGCTTAGAAATTTCATTTTCTAAATTAAAAGAAGGAACTTTTTCTACCTCTTTGATGGGAGGATCTTTCATCTCTGCTTGCTCCTTTACTGCACTCTGCTGGTTCTTCTCATTTTGGCTGTTAATCGCTAAAGATGCTTTACTAGGAGAAGGATCCGCAGGCTCCTTCACATTTCTTTGAGTATTTGAAGGATCATTTTTCGATTGGAGCTCTTTCCTCTTCTGAATGGGACTAATCAGAACATCTCTGTTCCTTAAAGAACACTGCCTTTGTTGGGCTGATAAAGCATTCATGTACCCTCTTTGGAAATCGTTGGACTCTTCTTCTAACACCGTGTCATTAGTCAATATGAAATCTTCATCCCTTTGAATGTCTGCAATCACTATGTATTCTTCGTCTTCTGTGAGAAAGATGGGTGCACCATCTGCAGTGAAGAAATGATTGGCTTCAATCATAGGATCATCATCCTCATATGTCTCTATTCCTTAAATGTAATTCTGCTGCAATGGAGTCCTGATATACTATTGTGGTGGTGCTTGGTCCTGCACTCTCTATTCTCTTTGTTTAATTCTGAATTGCGGCTATTGTCCTCTGAAATTTGGATTCCTTATTTGGGCTTCAGGCCTATCTGAAATCGTCAGTCGATCAACCATATTTTCTATTGTCGAAATAAAAGTATCCATGTTGTTGTCTGAAGGAGAGGCTTCTTCTTTCACAATGACTCTCTTTTCAGCTCTGGTCCGCGCTCTTTTGGCTAGCAAATTCACTTCTATGCTCACAGCTATCTTCTGCATGTCTTCAAGTGTGGTAGGATCTCTTTCTCACAGCTGATATGCCATATCAGCATTGAAACCATCTGGAAAATTAAGCAAGGCTAATCCCACAGAAGATTTAAGATTCGACGAAATAGCATTATATATAACATTGAATCTTAGACAATAATCCTGTACAGTTTCACCCACATTTCTTTTAATATTATCATATTCAGACAAATTTTGGAGTGGGTTTTCCTTTACCTCCCATCGGTCTAAGAACTGTGTATGTAACTTCTGCAAGGTGCAGATAGAGCCTGCTGGTAGGGTTTTGAACCACTTTCTAAATTCACCTCCGAAGCTTTGGACAGATAACCTTGTAGTTACATTTTCTGCCTCTACCTCATGAAGATCAAAAAAGTCATTCATCTTATCAACATGCTGTTGGGCTGTGATGCTTTGAGTGGCATCAAAAATAGGAATTTTACTTTGATAATTAGCAAGCATATCATTCAAGTTCTGAGGTAAAACGAGGGGTGCATAATGGGTAACCATGACTGTAGGTGGATTTACAACAGTGTTTGTGCTACTAGGATGCAAGGGAGGTGTTGATGGAGGAGATGAAAGCTGAGAATTGACTGATGGGAATGCTGATGAATTAGGAGGAGGAAATGTTGTTCCTAAGGACTCTGAAGGCTCAGGGATATTGGTTACAATAATAGATGACTGAGGGGAATTCAAAATATAATCATAAATTGAAGTATTTTCCCTTTTAACTTCAATATCTACAAGAAATTCTGCATCTAAAACTGTGTCATCAAGTGCAGTTTCAGACTTACTTCTAAACAAAGAAAGCTCAAAACACTCATCAAAAGAAAGATCTTCTACAAACAACCACTCACTGGGCCAAGTATGGGATCTGAAAATAGGTGTAGGACTTAGTGATCCTTCTTGTCTTCTGACTATTCTTGGAATGAGATTAAGATTTTCAAACATAGGGGGAGGATTTGGATCTGGATTGGTCCTTGTGTATCTTCTTGAAGCCAGTGTGGTCAAATTTATACTTTACAAAATTTTATTTCAGCCTAGCAAGCTCTGAACATTTCATCCAAAGTCCAATAATTCATAAGGAAAATATTACTGGTGTGATCAAAATTTTATTATAAAATTTCCCCAGTATGGTCGCCAGAAATGTGAGCACCTAATTTGGACCTTAGGCTAAAGGAAGGAAAATTAGGGTAATCTTTAAAACACGCTCAACCTTGTAGCTAGCCTTACAAGGTCAGGAGAGGGCTCTCTCCGTAAAAGATATTCAATGAAGTGTAATTACAAACTGATTTTAGGCTAGGTATAATAATGGTAAAATGTTTTAATGAATTTCAGGGTTGTATGGAACAAATGGGGCAGTTTTAAATTAGGGGAATTAAACCAGAGATATAGGGTATTTCATGGGGCAAGGTAGGCAGGAAATTTTAGCAATTAAGTTTAAATAATGATGGGATGGTAAGACTGGTGAGGAGATGAAAAGGGCATAGGAGATGGATCCTTTTCAAAGAGAAGAAAACATAGAATATTGAATGATTTCCATGGGCAGAGCATTAAAAATGGATTCTACCTATCTATCTTAAAATAATTCAACCAAAAATGTTTATGAATGAATGGTGAACATATCAAATTTACATATGAACACAAAAGGAAGAACAAATGCCAAAATTCATACCACATGGATCCCACAAATTAGAGCTGCATTTCTTATTAATTCCCTGTCAAACTGTTACAATGGCGCGCAAAGCGTCCTCTTTGATTTCCACATTGTTCCCTTACTTCCTTACTTACTATGATTGATAATTAAATTAAATAGACCAGAAATGTGGGAAATAGATCCACAGAAAAAGGGAGTTTTTTCGCTGAAGTCAAAGCATAGGAAAGATACCAACGATCTGCTCCTGAAAGGGAGGAACAACAATATATTTTGCCACTTTTGCAGATTCACTGTTACACTGGACGAATGAAAAATAGGCAATATGAAAGATAGATCCCTTTTAAATCATTGCTGAAGAAACCATGATGATTCTATGTCTGTATTTGATTCTCAGCCTTTGATTGTTTCCTTTATTTTGTTTGAAAATATCTTGATGCCGAGAAATACCCTTTAGAACAAATAAAACTTAAATATGCCTGGAAAATCCCTTTTTGAATGAATAGGAGTGAAAGGGAAAGGAGGTGGGGTCCATATGTGATCGCAAATTGCAATCGGAATCAAGGGAGAGGAAGGGATGCAATATATAATGGAGCGATTTGAAAATATGCGATGCGATGGTGCAATCGCAATCAGGGATCGGAGCGGGAAGGGAATAGGTATATTGGAATGATGCCCTAAAACTCCAATGTGATTGGAATAAATGTAATAGGGGTAAAGGATAAGCCAAAGGGTAATGGGGTAAAAACAAATAAAAAAATTTGCGTTGCTTTTGCAAAAGAGAAAATAATTTTATGTTGAAAAATGGGGAAGGCCTTTAGGTGGGACAGAGAGGACAATCGCAATTGGAATCGGAAGGGAAGGGAGGAGTTAAGGTGGAATAGGATTTTGCTTATGCGATTGAGGATGGAGCGCTGGGGGAATCCTTTATAAAATGAAATAAAATGTAAATTAGCGCATTTACAAAGGAAAAATCATTTTTACTTGGAGCAGGGCGGAAAGGTCTTAATGGTGGGGCCCGATCAATTTGAATCGAGAGATCAGAGGAGAGCGGAGGCAATGTAAAAATGCCAATTGTGATGGAGCGATGGGCTATGGGCCATTCGATCGGATGGTCAGATCGATGGCAAAGGTGTAATCGGGGGAGCGGAGTTCATCGCAATCGGAGAAATGGGGAGGGGTCAATCGGAGGGGATCGATTGAAAGTGCCAATTGTGATGATGCGATGGCATATGGGCCATCAGATCGTTGATCAGATCAATGGTCAGGCTTTAATCGGGTGGGATTCAATTGGGGGGTATGCAATCGCATCAAATTTTTTGTAGTCATAGGGGTCCATCGGAATGCATGATTTAAGTGTTGCGATTGCGATTGGAGGGGGGTTACAATAAAAAACATTAACATTTTATTATAAAGTTTAAGGGAAAATGAGGGGAAGTGGTTTATTTAATCGCATTAGGGGATTACTAAGACTTTGCAATGTGATTATGTAATCAAAATTGGAAAAGGGTTTATAAAGGAAACTTAAACCTTTATGAAATAAAGTTTAAGGAATAAATGGGAAAAGGGGAGGGGTTGAGGCTATAGGGGAGCCTTATTCACTTAGGCATAAATTTCAATCCAAGAGTCAGTTTTGAGAGTAGAATATACCGTTGGAAATCTCTTTTCAAGCTCTTTCTGATGGACATGCTTAGAACATGATGTTGGACTGAAAATGCTATGGAAAACTTCTTTGAAGGGCAGGGTGGTGACTTTGTGGAGATAGCAACTTCTGAAGTGTGACTTATTACATATTATGACCTAAAATTACATAAAATATGATAATAAAGGCAAAGTATCATGTTATCACCTCAAAACATGGTTTCGAGGTGAAAATTAAATCAATCTGAATAAAACATTTCTTTAATCTTTCCAGATGTTGTGACTTTGAGTTTATTAGACTTCCTCATGACCTTGTTGTTATTGATTGACACTTGACTCATTAATTTGACCATGGTGAGACCCTATAACCTAATGAGACCAACCCTATGACCTACTAATATGACCCACAGAGTGAAAGTGACTCATTACCAAAGACCATAGAGAGGAGAATCAACAAGTTTAGCATGAGGTAAAAATGATGAAAGACCACTACCATCAATGAATCCATGACCTAGTGGAATGGTGAAAATTTATGGTATGGGACTCCTAATATGAAAATGCAAAAGAGAAATTTTGATCACCGATGGTAGTATGACTAGACTAACACTAAAAATAGTGAATTTTAAGGTTACGGTTAGGTTAAGGTTAAGGTTAGGCTAAGGTGAAGGTCAAGGTTAAGGTTAAGTTCAAGGTCAAGGTCAAGGTTAAGGTTAAGGTAAAGTTAAGGTTAAGGATAAAGTTAAGGTAAAGGTAAGGTTAAGGTCAAGCTCAAGGTTAGGTTATAGTTAAGGTCAAGTTTAAGGTTAGGTTATAGTGGAGGTTAAGGTTAAGCTTAAGGGTGAAGGTTAAGGGTAAGGTTAAGGTTAAGACCCGTAACCTTAACCTTAACCTTACTAAACCCGTAACCTTCACCTTAACTTTAACCTTGACTTTACCCTTAACCTATCCTTAACCTTAACTAAAACCTAACCCTAACCTTGACCTTAACTTTACCCTTAAACTTGAACTTAACCTTAACTATAACCTAACCTTCCTCGTACCATAACCATAACCTTTATTTAACCTTAACCTAACCTTAACCTTAACCTTAACCTAACTTTAACCTTAACTTAACCGTAACCTTAACCTTAACCTTAACCTGACTAAACCCATGAAAAAACACTTAACCATAACCTTAGCCTGACTAAACCCTATAGTTAAGGTTAAGGTTAGGTTAAGGTTAAGTTTAAGTTAGGTTAAGGTAAGGTTAAGGTTACGGTTAGGTCAACGATAAGTTTTAGTCAGGTTAAGGTTAAAGGGTTGGTCAAGGTTACGGTTAGGTTAAGGTTAAGGGTAAAGTTAAAGTTAGGGTTAGGTTAAGGTTAAGGGTAAAGTTAAGTTTAAGGTTAGCTTAAGGTTAAGGTTACGGGTTTAGTCTGTTTAAGGTTAAGGTTAAGGTTACAGGTTTAGTCAGGTTGAGGTTAAGGTTAAGGTTAAGGGTAAAATTAACGGTGGTAAGGTTAAGGCTAAGGTTAAGGGGGTAGGGTTAAGGTTAAGGGTAAGGTCAAGGTTAAAGTTAAGGTTAAGGGGTTAGGGTTAAGGTTAAGGTTAAGGGTAAGGTCAAGGCTAAGGTTAAGTTTATGGTTATGGGAAGGTTAAGCTTAAGGTTATGCTTAAGGTTAAGGTTAAAGTTAAGGGTTTGGTTAAGGTTAGGGTTAGGTTATATTTAAGGTCAAGTTTAAGTTTAAGGTTAAGTTTAAGGTTATGGGAAGGCTAAGGTTAAGGTTAAGGGGTTAAGGTTAGGTTAAGGTAAATTCAAGGTCAAGGTTAGGGTTAGGTTAAAGGTTAAGATAAGGTTAAGGTTAAGGTTAAGGGTAAGGTTAAGGTTATGGTAAAGTTAAAGTTAACGTTACGTTAAGGTTATTTTATGGATAAGGTTAAGGTTAAGGTCAAGGTTAGGGTTAGGTTAAGCTCAGGTTAAGATTAAGGTTAAGGTTCAGGTTAAGGGTAAGGTTATGGTAAGGTTAAGGTTAAGGTTAAGCTTTGGTTAAGGTTATGATAAGGCTAAGGTTAAGGTTAAGGTTAGGTTATGGTCAAGGTTAAGGTTAGGGTTAATGCTAAGGTTAGGTTAAGGTTAAGTTTAAGGGTTTAGTCAAGTTTAACCTAACGTCAAGGTTAGGGTTAGGTTATGGGTAAGGTTAAGGTTAAGTTAGGGTAATTTCAAGGTTAAGGTTAATGTTAATGATAAGGTTAGATTTAGGTTATAGTTAAGGTCACGGTCAAGTTTAAGGTTAAGCTTAACGTTAAGTTTAAGATTAGGGTAAAGTTAAGGTCAATGTTAGGGTTAGGTTATAGTTAAGGTTAAGGTTACGGGTTTAGCAAGGTTAAGGTTAAGGTTAGGTTAAGGTTAAGGGTGAAGGTTAAGGATATGGGTCTTAACCTTAACCTTACCCTTAACCTTCACCCTTAACCTTAACCTTCACCTTAACCTTCACCATAACCTAACCTTAACCTTGACCTTAACTATAACCTAACCTTGAGCTTAACCTTAACTTTACCCTAACCTTAACCTTAACCTTAACCTTAACCTTACATTTTGTGTTAACCTTATGCTTAACCTTCACATTAACCTTAACCTTGACTTTACCGTTAACCTAATCTTAACCTTAACCTTGAATTTACCCTTAACGTAACCTTAACTTTGACCATAACCTTAACCTTACCCTTAACCCTTAACCTAACCATAACCTTAACGCTAACCCAAACTTAAGCTTACCCTTAACCTAATCTTAATCTTAACCTTAACCTTGACCTTAACCTTAACCTTAACCTTACCCTTAGATTAACCTAACCTTAACCTAAGGGTAAGGTCAATATTAATCTTAAGGTTAAGGTTAAGGGTAAGGTAAGGGTAAGGATAACCTTAAACAAACCTTAACCTTAACTATAAACTTAACCTTAACCTAACTAAACCCATAACCTTAACCTTACCCTTACCTTAACCTTAACCTTAAGGTTAAAGTTAAGGTTAAAGTGAAGGTTAACGGTAAGGTTAAGGTAAGATTAAGGTTACAGTTAGGTTAAGGTTAAGGTTAAGGTTAAGTTTAGGGTTAAGATTAGGGTAAGGTTAAGGTTAAAGTCAAGGTTAATGCTAAATTTAAGGTTAAGGTTATGTTAAGGTTAAGGTTAAGGGTTATTTCAAGGTTAGGGTTGAGTTAAGGTTAAGTTTAAGGTTAGGTTAAGGATAAAGGTTAAGGTTATGGTAAAGGCTAAGGTTCAGGTTAGGTTAAGGTTAAGTTAAGGTTAGGTTAAGGGTAAATTTAAGGTTAAGGTTAACCGTAATATAAGGTTAAGGGTTACGGTTAACCTTAACCTAACCTTAACCTTAACTTTACCCTTAAACTAACCTTAACCTTAACCTAACATTCACCTTAACCTTGACTTTAACCTTAACCTTCCCCTAACCTTGACCCTAACCTTAACCTTAACCTTAAGTTTCCCATAACCATAACCTTAACCTTGACTTTACCCTTAACCTAACCTTAAGGGTTTGGTCAAGGTTATGGTTAAGGTTAAGGCTACAGGTTTATTCAAGTTAAGGTTAAGGTTAGGTTAAGGATAACCTTACCTTTACCTTAACCTTACCCTTAACCTTAACCTTTAGCTTGACCTTAATGTTTCCCTTAACCTTATCTTAACATTAACCTAACCTTAACCTTAAATGTACCCTTAACCTTACCTTAACATAACCTTAATCTAACCTTAACCTTAACATTATCCTTAACCTTATTTTAACCTTACCTTAACCATAACCTTAACCTTGACCTTAACTATAACCAAACCCTAACCTTGACCAAACCCTTAACCTTAACCTTGAACTTAACTTTACCCTTAACCTTAACCTTAACTATAACCTAACCTTAACCTTAACCTTAACCTTAAACTTAACTTAACCTTAACCTTAACCTTTCCATAACCTTAACCTTAACCTTAACATTAATTTTAACCTTAACCTTCCCCTAACCTTAACCTTAACCTAACCTTAACCATAACCTTAACCTTGAATTTACCCTAACCATACTAAACCCGTAACCTTAAACTTAACCTTAACTTTACCCTTAACCTAACCTTACCCTAAACCTTAACCTTAACCTTACCGTGACCTTAACTATAGCCTAACTCTAACCTTGACTAAACCCTTAACCTAAACTTTTACCCTAACCTTACACTAACCTTAACCTAACCTTAACTTTAACTTTACGTTAACCTTGACTTTACCCTTAACCTTAACCTTATCGTAACCTTAACCTAACCTTAACCTTAACTTTACCCTTAACCTTAACCTTAACCTTAGCCTAACCATAATCTTAACCTTCACCATAACCTAACTCTAACCATTACTTTACCCTTAACCTAACCTTAACATGAACCTTAACCTAACCCTAACCTTAATTTTACCCTTAACCTAACCTTAACCTTAACATTAACCTTATCTTAACCTTAAACTAACCTTAACCTTGACTTTACCATTAACCTTAAACTTAAGCTTACCTTAACCTAAATTTAACCTTAGCTTTAACCTTAACTTAAACTTAACCTTAACATTGACTTTACCCTTAACCTAACTAAACACGTAACTTTAACCTTAACCTTCACCTTAACCTAACCTTAGCCTTAAACTTAACCTTAGCTATAACCTTAACCGGACTAAACCCGTAACCTTAACCTTAACCTAACTAAACCCATAGCGTTAACCTGAACCTTTAACCTTACCCTAACCTTAACCATAACCTTAACCTTAACTTTACCCTTAACATAACCTAACTATAACCTAACCTTAACCTTACAATAACCTTATCGTTGACTTTAACTATAACCTAACCTTAACCCTACCCTTAACCTAATCTTAACCTTAACCTAACCTTAACCTTAAGGGTTTGGTCAACGTTAGGGTTAACCTTAACCCTTACCCTTACCGTTAACTATAACCTAAACCTAACCTTGACCAAACCCTTAACCTTAACCTTAACCTTACCCTTAACCTGACTAAACCCATAACCTTAACCTTAACCTTAACGTTACCCTTAAACTTAACCCTAACCTTACCCTTAACCTTAATCTTATCCTTCCCATTCCCTTAACCTTAACCGTAACCTTACCCTTAGCTTTACCCTTAACCTAACCTTAACCTTTACTTTAACCTTAACTTAACCTTAACCTTGACCAAACCCTTAACATTAACCTTAACCTTGACCTTAAACTTAAACTTAACCTTAAACTTACCCTTAACCTTAAACTTAACCTTGACCTTAACTATAACCTAACCCTAACCTTAGGTTAAGGTCAAGGTTAGGTTACAGGTAACATTAAGGTTAAGTTTAAGGTTAAGGTTAGGTTATAGTGAAGGTTAAGGTTACAGTTTGGTCAATGTTAGGTTTACGTTATAGTTAAGGTCAAGGTTAAGGTTAGGTTAAGGTTAAGGTTATGGGTTTAGTCAGGTTCATGTTAAGGTTAAGGGTTTGGTAGATGTTGGGGTTAGGTTAACCTAACCTTAAACTTAACTTTACCCTTAACCTAATTTTAACCTTAACCTTAACCTAACTGTAACCTTAGCCTTACCTTAATCTAACTTAACCTTAAACTTGACCTTGACCATAACCTTAACCTTACCCTAACCTTACCCTTAATCTGCACCTTAACCTTGAATTTAACCTTAACATTCCCCTAAAATTTAGCCTAACCTTAACCTTAACTTTACCCTTAACCTAACCTTAGCCTTAACCTTAGCCTTAACCTTCACCCTTAACCTTAACCTAACCCTAACCTTGACCAAACCCTTAACCTTAACTTGACTAAACCCTTTAGGTTAGGGTAAGGTTAAGGTCAAGGTCAAGGTCAAGGTCAAGGTCAAGGTTAAGGTTAAGTTAGGATGAGTTAAGGTTAAGGTTACGGTTAAGGTTAAGGTTAAACCTAACCTTAACCCTAACCTTAACTTCACACTTAACTTAACCTTAACCCTAACTCCAACCTTAATTTAACCTTAACCTTGACCAAACCCTTAATATTAACCTTAACCTTGACCTTAAACTTAACCTTAACCTTAACCTTACCCTTACCCTTAAACTTAACCTTGATCTTAACTATAACCTAACCCTAACCTTAGGTTAAGGTCAAGGTTAGGTTAAGGGTAAAGTTAAGGTTAAGGTTAAGGTTAAAGTTAATGTTAAGGTTAAGTTAAGTTATAGTGAAGGTTAAGGTTAAGGTTATGGTGAGGTTAAGGTTAAGGCTAATTTAAGGTTAATGTTAAGGTTTGGTCAAGGTTAGCATTAGATTATAGCTAAGGTCAAGGTTAAGGTTAGGTTAAGGTTCGGTTAAGGTTAAGGTTAGGTCAATTTTAAGGTTAGGTTAAGGTTAAGGTTACGGGTTTAGTCAGGTTAAGGTTAAGGTTAAGGTTAAGGTTAAGGTTAGGTTAAGGGTAAAGTCAAGGTTAAGGTTATGGTTATGGGAAGGTTAAGGTTAAGGTTAAGGTAAAGTTAAGGTTAAGGTTAGGTTAAGGTTATGGTTATGGGAAGGTTAAGGTTAAGGTTAAGGTTATATTTAAGGTTAATGTCAAGGTTAAGGTTATGGTTAAGGTTAAGGTTAAGGTTAGGTAAAGGTTAATGTTAGGGGTAGGTTATAGTGAAGGTTAAGGCTAAGACCCGTAACCTTAAATTTTAAACTTAACCTAACCTTAATCTTATCTTAACCTTAACCTAACTCTAACCTTACCTTAAAATAACTTAACCTTAACCTTAACCTTAACCTTAACCTTGACCTTGAACTTAACTATAACCTTAACCTTAACCTTCCCATAACCATAAACTTAACCTTAACCTTAACCTGACCTTAACCTTGACTTTACCTTAACCTAACCTTCAACCCTTAACCTTAACCTTAACATTCCTATAACCATAACCTTAACCTTGACTTTACCCTTAACCTAACCTTAACCTGACTCAACCCATAACCTTAACCTTAACGTAATCTTAACCTTGACCTAACCTTAACCTAAGCTTAACCTTGACCTTAACTATAATATAACCCTAACCTTGACCAAACCTTAACCTTAACCTTAACCTTAGCATAACCTTAACCTTAAACTTAACCTTAAGCTTAGCATAACCTTAACCTTAACTTTCACTATAACCTATCCTTATCGTTAACCTTAACCTTAAACTTAACCTTAACCTTACCTTTACCCTTAACCTAACCTAACTATAACCTAACCTTAACATTAACCATAGCCTTATCCTTGACCTTAACTATAACCTAACCTTAACCCTACCGTTAACCTAATCTTAACCTTAACCTAACCTTAACCTTAAGGTTTTGGTCAAGGTTAGGGTTAACCTTAACCCTTATCCTTACCCTTAGCTATAATCTAACCCTAACCTTGACAAAATCCTCAACCTTAACCTTACCCTTAACCTTAACCTGACTAAACCCATACCATTAACCTTAACCCTACCCTAACCTTACCCTTAACCCTAACCTTAACCTTCCCATAACCTTAACTCTAAGCTTAACCTTAACCTTAGCCTTCCCCCAACCTTAACCCTAACCTTAACCTTAACTTTACACTTAACCTAACCTTAACCTTAATTTTAACCTTAATTTAACCTTAAACCTGACCAAACCCTTAACATTAACCTTAACCTTGACCTTAAACTTAACCTTACCCTTAACTTTGACCTTAACTATAACCTAATCCTAACTTTAGGTTAAGGTCAAGGTTAGGTTAAGGGTAAAGTTAAGGTTAAGGATAGGTTATAGTGAAAGTTAATGTTAAGGTTATGCTTAGGTTAAGGTTATGGTTAAGGTTAAGTTTTGGGTTTGGTCAAGGTTATGGTTAGGTTATAGTTAAGGTCAAGGTTAAGGTTAAGGTTAGGTTAAGGTTACGGGTTGAGTCAGGTTCAGGTTAAGGCTAAGGCTAAGGTTAGGTTAGGTTAAGGGTAAATTCAAGTTTAAGGTTATGGTTATGGGAATGTTAAGGTTAAGGTTAAGGGGTTAAGGTTAGGTTAAGGTAAATTCAAGGTTAAGGTCAAGTTAAGGTTAAGGTTAAGGTTAAGGTTAAGGTTAAGGGAAGGTTAAGGTTATAGTTAAGTTCAAGGTCAAGGTTAAGGTTAAGGTTAAAGTTAAGTTATGTTAATGTAAAGTTAGGGTTAGGTTAAGCTTAAGATAAGGTTAAGTTTAGGTTAAAGTTAAGATTTAACATTACGGGTCTCAACCTTAACCTTCACTATAGCCTACCCTTAACATTAACCTTTACCTAACCTTAACCTTAACCATAACCTTAACCTTGGCATTGACCTTAACTATAACCTTATCTTTAACCTTAACCTTCCCATAACCATAACCTTAACCTTAACCTTATCCTAACTTTAACTTGACTTTACCTTAACCTAACCTTAACCTTAACCTTCCCATAACCATAACCTTAACCTTGAGTTTACCCTTAACCTAACCTTAACCTTAACCTTAACCTGACTAAACCTGAAACCTTAACCTTAACCTAACCTTGACCTTGACCTAACCTTAACCTAACCTTAACCTTAACCGAACCTTAACCTAACCTTAACCTTAACCGAACCTTAACCTTTACCTTAACTATAACTTAACCCTAACCTTGACTAAACCTTAACCTTAACCTTAACTTAGCCTTAACCATAGCCTTAACCTTCACTATAACTTAACCTTAACCTTAACTTTGACCTTAACCTTAAACTTAACTTTACCCTTAACATAACCTTGACCTTAACTTAAGGTTAGGGTTAGGTTATAGTTAAGGTCAAGGTTAAGTTTAAGGTTAAGGTTAAGGTTAATTTTAAGGTCAAGGTTAAGGTTAATGTTAAAGGTTTGGTCAAGGTTATGGTTAAGTTAAGGTTAAATCTAAGGTTAAGGTTTGGTTAAGTGTAAAGTTAAGGTTAAGGTTAAGTGTAAGTTTAGGGTTAAGGGTAAGGTTAATGTTAAGGTTAAGGTTATGGGTTTAGTGAGGTTAAGGTTAAGGGTAAGGTTAAGGTTAAGGGTTTTGTCAAGGTTATGATTAGGTTATAGTTAAAGGTAATGGTAAGGGTTAAAGTTAACCCTAACCTTGACCAAACCCTTAAGGTTAAGGTTATGTTAAGGTTAAGATTATCTTAAGGATAGGGTTAAGGTTAAGTTATAGTTAAGGTCAAGGATAAGAATATGGTTAAGGTTAAGGTTAGGTTATAGTTAGGTTAGGTTAAGGGTAAAGTTAAGGTTAAGGGTAAGGTTAAAGGTTAATGTTAAAGTTACAAATTTATTCAGGTTAAGGTTAAGGTTATAGTTAAGGTTAAGGGTAAGGGTAAAGTCAAGGTTAAGGTTAAGTTAAGGTCAAGGTTAAAGTCAAGGTTAAGGTTAAAGTTAACGTTATCGTTAGGTTAATGGTAAAGTGTAAGGTTAAGGTTAAGGTTTGTTTATGTTAAGGTGAAGGTGAAGGTTAAGTGTAAGGTTAAGGTTAAAGTTAAGGTTAGGTTTAGGTTAAGGTTAAGGTTAAGGGTTTGGAAAGGTCAAGGTTATGGGTTAAGTTATACTTAAGGTTAAGGGTAAGGTTAGGTTTAAGGTTGGGGTAAGGTTAGGTTTAAGTTTAAGGTTAAGGTTAAGGTTAACCAAACCTTATATTAACCTTAAGCCTAAGCTTAACCTTAACCTTAACCTAACCTTAACCTGACTAAACCTGTAACTTGAACCTTAACATAACCTTAACCTTGACTTTACCATTAACCTAACCTTAACCTTAACCTTAACCTTAAATTTACCCTTAACGTAACCTTAACCTTAACCTTAACCCTACCCTTAACCTTAACCTTAACCTGAACCTTGACCCTAACCTTACACTAACCTTAACCTTAATCATAACCTTAACCTAACCTTAACCTTGACCTTGAACTTAACCTTAACCTTAACCTTAACCATAACCTTAAAGATAAGGTTGAGGTTATGGGTTAATGTTAAGGGTTTGGTCAAGGTTAGTGTTAGGTTCTAGTTAAGGTCAAGGTTAAGGTTAGGTTAAGGTTAAGGTTACGGTTAAGGTTAAAGTGAAGGTTGAGGGTTAGGTTAAGGTTAGGTTAAGGTTAGGTTAGGTTAAGGTTAATTTAAAGGGTTACGGGTTTATTCAGGTTAAGGTTAAGGTGAAGGTGAAGGTGAAGATTAAGGGTAGGGTCAAGGTCAAGTTCATGTTCAAGGTCAAGGTTAAGATTAAGGTTAGGGTTAGGTTAAGGGTAAGGTTATAGTTAAGGTTAAGGTTAGGTTAAGTTAAGGTTAAGGTTAAGGTACATTAGGTCAAGTTCAGGGTTAAGGTCGAGGTTAAGGTCAAGGTCAAGGTTAAGGTAAAATTATGTTTAAGGTCAGGTTAAGGTTAAGGTTAAATTTAGGTTAAGGTTAATATTAGTTTAAGGGTAAATTTAAGGTTAAGTTTAGGTTAAGGTCAGGTTACGGTTAGGTTAAGGGTAAATTCAAGGTTAAGATTAGGTTAAGGGTAAGTTTTTGGTCAAGGTTAGGGTTAGGTTATAGTTAAGGTTAGGTTAAGGTTAAGGTTAAGGGTTTGGTCAAGGCTAGGGTTAGGTTATAGTTAAGGTTAAGGTTAAGGGTAAAGATAAGGTTATGGTTAAGGTTAAGGTTAGGCTTAGGTTATTGTAAAGGTTAAGATTCGGTTAAGGGTAAAGTTAGCCTTAAAGTTAACCTAACCTTAACCTTGTCCTTAACTATAACCAAACCCTAACCTTGACCAAACCCTGAACCTTAACCTTAACTTGAGTAAACCTGGAACCTTAACCTTAACCTTACCCTTAACCTTAACTTATCCTTGACCTTAACCATAATCCTCACCTCAGGTTAATATTAAGTTTAAGGGTAAGGTTAGAGTTAAGGGTAAATGTTAAGGTTAAGGTTATGGGTTCAGTCAAGTTAAGGTTAAGGTTAAGGGTTTGCTCAAAGTTAAGGTTAGGTTAAGGTTATGGTTAAGGTTATGTTAAGGTTAAGGTTAAGGCTAGGTTAATGTTAAGGTTAGGTTAAGGTTAAGGGTAAAGGTTAAGGTCAAGGTTAAGGTTAAGGTCATGGTTAAGGGTAAAGGTTAAGGTTAAGGTTAAGGGTTTGGTCAAGGTTAGCATTAGGTTATAGTGAAGGTTAAGGTTAAGACCCGTAACGTTAACCTTGACCTTACCCTTAATCTTAACCTTAACCTAAAACCTTTACTTTACCCTTAACTTAACCTTAACTTTCACTATAACCTAATGCTAACCTTGACCAAACCCTTAACCTTAACCTTACCCTTAACATTAACCTTAACCCTAACCTTAACATAACCTTAACCTTAACCTTAACCTAACTATAACCTTAACCTTGACCTTAACTATAACCTAACCCTAACCTTGACCAAACTCTTAACCTTAACCTTAACATGACTAAACCCGTAGCCTTACCCTTAACCTTAACCAAACATTATCCTTCTCTTAACCTTGACTTTACCTTTAACCTAGACCTTAAACTTGACCAAACCGTTAACCTTAACCTTCACCTTAACTTTACCCTTAACCTAATCTTAACCTTGACTTTACCCTTAACGCAACCCTAACCTTGACCTTAACTTGAGGTTAAGAATATGGTTAAGGTTGAGGTTAAGGGTAATATTAAGGATAAGGTTATGGTAAGTTTAGGGTTAGGTTAAGGTTAAGGTTACGTTAGGTTAAGGTTAAGGTTAAGGTTCAGGCTGTGTTTAAGGTTAAGGTTAGGGTTAGGTTAAGGTGAAGGTTAGGTCAAGGTTAAGGTTAAGGGTAAAGATAAGTTTATGGTTAAGGTTAAGTTTAGAGTTAGGTTATACTTAAGGTTAAGGTTAGGTTAAGGGTAAGATAAGGTTAAGTTTAAGGTTAGGTTAATGTTAAGGGTGGGTTATAGTGAAGGTTAAGGTTAAGGTTAAGGTTATGTGTTTGGTCAAGGTTAGGGTTAAGATTAAGGTTAAGGTTAAGATTAAGATTAAGGTTAAGGTTAAGGGTAAAGTGAAGGGTTTATTCATGTTAAGGTTAAGGTTAAGAGTTTGGTCAAACTTAGGGTTAGGTTAAGATTAAGGGTAAAGTTAAGGTTAAAGTTAGGTTAAGGTTAAGGTTAGGTTAGGTTAAGGTTAAGGTAAAGGTTAATGTTAAGGGTTTGGCCAAGGGTAGTGTTAAGATTAAGGTTAAGGATAAGTTAAGGTTAAGGGTAAGATAAGGTAAAGGTTAAGGTTAAGGCTAGGTTAAGCGTAAAGTCAAGCTTAAGGTTACGTTAAGGTTCAAGTTACCAGTTTAGTCAGGTTAAGGTTAGGTTAAGATTTAGCTTAAGGTTAAGGGTAAATTCAAGGTTAAGATTAAGCTTAAGGTTAGGTTAAGGGTAAAGTTAAGGTTAAGGTTAAGGTTTCGTCAAGGTTAGGGTTTGGTTATAGTTAAGGTTAAGATAAGGTTAATGTTAAGGTTAATGTTAAGGTTATGGTTAAGGTTAAAGTTAAGGTTAGGTTAAGTTGAGGTTAAGGTTAAGGTTTGGTCAAGTTTAGGGTTAGGTTATAGTTAAAGTAATGTTAAGGTCAAGGTTAAGGGTAAGGTTAATGTTAGGTTAAGGTTAAGGTTAGGTTAAGGTTAACGTTAAGGTTAGGTTAAGGTTAAACTTAAGGTTATTATTAGGGTAAGGTTAGGGTTAAGGTTAGGGTTAGGTTAGGTTAAGGTTAAGGTATGATTAAGGTTAGATTAGGTTAGGGTTAAGTTTAACTTAAGGTAAGGTCAAGGTTAAGGTTAAGGTTAAGGTCATGTTAAGGTAATGTTAAGGTTAGGTTAGGGTTTAGGTTAGGCTAAGGTCAAGGTTAACGTTAGGTTAGGGTTAAGTTTAAGGTTAAGGTTAGGTTAAGGTTAGGTTAGGCCTAGGGTTAAGGTGGAGGTTAAGGTTAAGGTTAGGTTCAGGTTAAGGTTAAGGTAAAAGTTAATGTTAGGTTAAGTTTACGGTTAAGGTTAAGGTTAGGCTTAGTTAGGTTAAGGTTAAGGTTAGGTTAAGGTGTTAGGTCCCTATATCACTAGTATAGCCCCTTATTATTGTTAGTGTAAACCCCTTATTGTTATTATTGTACCCTTGTAACCCCCATTTTGTTATTATTGTGCCCTTAAATTATTATTGTTAGGTCGGCTAGGATTACATAGTGGCCCACTAGGATTACATTATGGCCCCATGGACTCCTATATATAGAAAGGAGGTTTTGTGAATTGTATCATCCAAGAATTGTTCATTTATGTAATGTATTGGAGGTTGCCCCCTCTAAGTGGCTCATTTCTAAGGTGTTTATATCTCTTTTCTTCTCTTTTTGAGTTGGTTACACAACATTTGGTATCAGAGCTTTGGGATTCTAGGGTTTCGCTGCTCCAAACAGGTCATCGTGGCATTTGCGCTATAAATTTTTTTCTACGAAGCTTCAGAAGCTGAAATTTTTAGTGTGCGAAGCTGAAATCGTGAGGCAGGTTGTCTAAAAATTTCAGATCTTGGTTCGCAATATTTGAGGAGAGATCATCTATGGAAGTTAGGTATGTTTTCAGGCTAATAAACAGGTCATCGTGGAATTTGCGCTATAAATTTTTTTGTACGAAGGTTCAGAGTCTGAAATTCATATGGTACGAAGCTGAAATCCTGAGGAAATTCGTCAAAAAATTTCAGAACTTGGTTCGCCATATTTTCGAGATATGATCTGTGGAAGTTAGTGCTTTTTCAGGCTCCTGAATTTCATCTCAAAGAGGTGATCGTGGGAAAAGTTCAATAACTCTCTCTCTGAAGATTGGATTGGAGTGCCGTCAAAATTGGTCACAAGTACACAGCCTGTAGTTTCTTCTCTATCAATTTCAGAGACAAAGGACAAAACAGTGACACGTGGCAAGTCGTACAAGTTCGCTCTACTGAACCAGTCCAGAATTAGGTAATTGTGGGAGATTGGACACAACTTTGTCTTGGAGCATCAAAATCAAGTCAGACCTGTGGCATTTGAAAGAATCTTCAGAGGGCTACTACAGGGCTGAATGTCAGATATCGAAGATTTTCAAGCACATAGATAATACAATTTCAATATCGAGCTCCTCAAAGCTAGTAAAAGGTGTGTATTTTTTTTCCGAATTGCATAAGTCTTGTTTGAAGAATCAAGTTGAATTGATTGCAAGGGCCTATTGTAGAATAGATATCAATATTGGAGTCTGAAATGGCCCCTAAAAAGAATTCAACACCCATTAAGCCTTTAGAAGGCTCTACTATTACTCATGAAGATGAAGAATGGCAACATGACATGTCAAAATTACAAGAGCAAATGCAACAAATTTCGCTCTCGCAAAGAACTATAAAAAATGAAATGGAAGTTTTGAAGAAAGGCGTGGAAACTAAGATGAATGGTTTGGAAGCTAAGATGGATGGCATGGAAGTCGGCATGGAAGCTAAGATGGAGGACATGAAGAATGATCTAAAAGCATACATGGAAGGCTTGATGACAAGCTTAAAACCAGAAATGATTCCTAATGGCGGAAATATAGGAGAAGAACCTCCTGATGAGAACAAAATAAATGTTAATCATGATTCCATAAACTCGAATGTTGGCGGGAAGAACCACCATATTCCAAAAATGGATATGAGGAAGTTTGATGGAAAGGATCCTGTAACAGGGATACTACAGATGGAGCAATATTTTGATCTCCATAACGTGCAAAACACGCAAAAGGTACGCATTGCAACTTTACATTTAGAACAAAATACATTTGTATGGTATCAATGGCTTTGCTCCCGTAAAAAAATTGTCACTTGGTCAATTTTTACGAGGAAATGATAGCACATTATGAGGATACAAAGAGCAACACCTTCTTTAGCCAATTGATAAATCTCAAACAAAAGGGTTTAGTGGGGCAGCACATTGAGGACTTCCAAAATTGAATATAAGGGTAACTGATATTCCAGAGGAACACATGATTGATCTCTTCATAGGTACTCTAAAGGATAACATCCAACATGAAGTTCGCGTTTTGGAACCTGATTCATTGGAGAAGGCATTCAGGTTGGCAAGAAAAGTTGAATGTAAAATTATGGCGACAAGGAAGCCTACCACTCAATTCTATAAAGAAGGAAGTGTTGCCACGCCTAGATTTCCACAACCTACAAGGTTGACACCACAACAATTGGAAGAAAAAAGAGCAAAAGGGCTTTGCTACAGTTGTGATAGCAAATACACTAAAGGTCATAAGTGTGCTGAGAAGAAATTATTTTACATAGATTGTGAAGAAGAAGAAGAAAATGAACAAGAAGAGGATATACACCAGGAACTACCCCTAGAAGAGGAAGAAATGAATCCGACCATATCGTGTAATGCACTGGCAGGAATTACCACTCCTCAAACTCTCAAGATAGAAGGACATATAAAGAAGAAAAGGGTAATAGTGTTGATTGATTCAGGTAGCACCCATAATTTTATTCATTATAAGGTAGGCAAGGAATTAAATTGTTTCCTATACCCAGCACCAGAATGTCAAGTGATGGTTGCAAATGGAGGAACTATAAATTGCTCTGGAAAATGCCATAATATCAAGCTAACCATGGGGGAATATGTATTGACTAGTCCAATGCTTGCCATTCCCATGGGAGGTGCTGATGTTGTACTAGGAGTACAATGGTTACAATCTTTGGGGACGGTAGCTTTTAATTTTCAAGAACTTTTCTTGAAATTTTTTTCAGAAGGAAAGGAAGTCGAATTACGGGGTATTGAAGGGAAGCCAGGAAGGATAATAAGCTCTAATGTCATGATAAAGCTTCTAAAGAAAGAACAACGAGGCGTAATTGCACAATTATGCTCACTAGAAGTTCCAACATCAAAATCATCTATTTCTGCAGACCTCCAACAAGTCTTGGACAATCATTCCAAGGTGTTTGAAACTCCCAAAGGACTCCCACCTATTCGTGATCATGATCATGCTATTCATTTGATTCCAGGAAGTGTTCCTCCAAACATCCGGCCTTATAGATATCCTTACTTCCAAAAGAGCCAAATTGAACGCATGATTGCAGAAATGTTAGAGGCAGGTATAATTCAACCTAGTCAAAGTTCTTTCTCTGCTCCTGTAGTATTGGTACACAAGAAGGATGGATCATGGAGAATGTGTCCAGATTATAGGGAGCTCAATAAGCTCACCATTAAAGACAAATTCCCCATTCCTGTCATTGATGAATTATTGGATGAATTACATGGAGCAATTTATTTTACCAAGTTGGATCTTCGTTCAGGATATCATCAAATTAGAATGAAGACTGAAGATATTCCAAAAACAAGATTTCGAACTCATGAGGGTCATTATGAATTTTTGGTCATGCCTTTTGGCCTTACCAATGCACCTTCTACATTTCAAGGGTTGATGAATTCCATTTTCAAACCCTTCCTTAGAAAATTTGTGCTAGTATTTTTTGATGATATACTAATCTACAGTAGGTCTTGGAAGGATCATGTTGAACATGCTGACAGGGTCCTCAAACTATTTTAGGAGAAACAATTATACGCAAAAACATCCAAATGTTTCTTTGGAGTGCAAGAGCTGGAATATCTGGGTCATATTGTATCTCACGAGGGTGTTAAAGTAGACCCTAACAAAATTAAAGCTATTAAGGAATGGAAAGTCCCCACAACCATAAAGCAGTTGCGAGGATTTCTCAAGTTAACAGGGTATTATCGCAAGTTTGTTAAGAATTATGGGAGAATAGCAGCACCTCTAACAACATTATTGAAGAAAGATGCATTTTCATGGACTCCTGAAGCAACCAAGGCCTTTGAACGTCTTAAAGAGGCAATGTGCCTAGCACCGGTCTTAGCTACACCAGACTTCACAAAAACCTTTATTGTGGAATGTGATGCCTCAGGAAATGGAATTGGTGCAGTTTTAATGCAGGAAGGAAGACCCATTGCTTTTGAATGTCGTCCAATCAAAGGAAAGTATTTACAGAAACCTATTTATGAGAAGGAAATGTTAGCAATACTACATGCACTAAAGAAATGGCGAACTTACCTAATGGGAAGACACTTCAAGGTAAAAAATGATCATGATAGTCTTAAACACTTTTTGGAACAGAGACTATCGTCAGAAGAGCAGCAAAAATGGCTCACAAAGATGTTGGGTTATGACTTTGAAATAATCTACAAAAAAGGAAAGCTTAATGTTGTTGCAGATGCACTCTCAAGAAAGAATGAAGAGGTGGAAGCATTGCTTTCTGCCATTTCTATTATCCAACCAGATTGGATAACTGAAGCAAGAGATGAATGGAAGAAGGACAAAGATGTATGGACACTCATTCAAAAGTTGCAGCAAGATCCTAGTACATCCGATACATTTAGTTGGAAAAATGATTCCTTATGGTACAAAGATCGCTTATATCTTTGTAAGAATTCCCAACTAAAACAAAAGATTCTTCTTGAATTGCACACTTCTCCTTTAGGAGGACACTCAGGATTTTTAAAAACTTACCACAGGGTGAAGAAAGAATTTTTTTGGGATGGCCTTAAATCTGATATTCGAAAGTTTGTGGCGGAATGTTTGGTTTGCCAACAGAATAAAGTGGAAACAATTAAGACCCCAGGACTTCTACAACCTTTATCCATTCCAGGTCAACGTTGGGAGGAGAGTTCAATGGATTTTATCACAGGTTTACCTAAGTCCGAAGGAAAGAGTGTCATCATGGTGGTAGTTGATAGACTTACCAAGTATGCACACTTTTGTGCATTATGTCATCCATTTAAAGCAAGTACAGTTGCTACTACATTTATGGACACAATTCAAAAGCTACATGGAAACCCAAGGGTTATTGTGAGCGACATAGATCCCATTTTTACTGGAAATTTTTGGACGGAGTTATTTTCTTGTTTGGGTACTCAATTAGCTCATAGCTCATCTTATCATCCTCAATCCGATGGTCAAACCGAGATAGTAAATAAATGTTTGGAAGGATATCTTCGTTGTTTTGTATCTGATAAACAAACACAATGGGTCAAGTGGTTACCTCTCGCTGAATGGTGGTGTAACACTTCCTTCCATACTGCAGCAAAAATGACCCCATTTATGGCACTTTATGGATATCATCCACCATCGATCACATCATATTTAAGGGAAAATTCGAAGGTTCAAGCAGTGGAAGATCACATCGAGCATCAGCAAGAAGTTCTCCAACTCTTAAAGGATAACCCGAATTTGGCACAAAATCAAATGAAACAACAGGCAGATCAACATCGCAGCGAGAGAAGTTTTGATGTAGGAGATTGGGTATTTTTACGGCTACAACCATATAAACAAATGTCCCTCAAGCAAGAAAAGAAGGATAATAAATTATCGCCAAAGTACTATGGTCCTTACAAGGTGTTGCAAAATATTGGTACTATGGCATACAAATTGGAGCTTCCTGCTTCTTCACGAGTGCATCAAATTTTCCATGTTTCATGCTTAAAGAAGGTTATAGGTGAAAATCTTCCAGTTCAAACAATATTGCCAGAACTTGATGAGGAAGGAAAAATCATATTGGAACCTGAAGCGGTCACGGAAACAAGAACTCGACAACTACGGAATCGATCAATTTCAGAGTATCTCATCAAGTGGAAGAACATACCCACTGAAGATTCTACATGGGAGGATGAGAATTTTATACAGAAGCACCCGGAGCTACTCAAGTGTTGAGGACAACACTTTTTTGAAGGAGAGGGGCATGTTAGGTCCCTATATCACTAGTATAGCCCTTATTATTGTTAGTGTAAACCCCATATTGTTATTATTGTACCCTTGTAACCCCCATTTTGTTATTATTGTGCCGTTAAATTATTATTGTTAGGTCGGCTAGGATTACATTGTGGCCCACTAGGATTACATTATGGCCCCATGGACTCCTATATATAGAAAGGAGGTTTTGTGAATTGTATCATCGAAGAATTGTTCATTTATGTAATGTATTGGAGGTTGCCCCCTCGAAGTGGCTCATTTCTAAGGCGTTTATATCTCTTTTCTTCTCTTTTTGAGTTGGTTACACAACATAAGGCTAAGACTAAGGTTAAGGTTAAGGTTAGCTTAAGTTTAAGGTTAAGGTTAGGTTAAGGTTAATGTATGGTAAAGTTTAAGGTTAACAGTTTAGTTAAGGTTAATGTTAAAGTTATGGTTAAGGGTAAGTGTAAGGTTAAGGGTAAGGTTAAGGATAAGGTTAAGGTTAGGTTAAGGTTAAGGGTAAGGTTAAGGTTAAGGTTATGTTAGGTTAAGGTTAGGTTAACGTTAAGGTTAAGGTTAAAGTTAAGGTTAAGGTTAGGTTCAGTTTCAGGTTAGGCTAGTGTAAGGTTAAGGTTAAGGTTAGGTTAAGGGTAAAGTTAAGGTTAAGGTTAGGTTAAGGTCAAGGTTAAGCTTAAGTTAAGGTGAAGTATAAGGTCAAGTTAATATGAAGGTTAAGGTTAAAGTTACAATTATGGTTATGGTTAAGGTTAAGGTTAAGGTTAAGGTCAAGGTTAATAGGTTTAATTAGGTTAAGGTAAAGGTATGGTTAAGGTTTAGTTAAGGTTAAGGTTAAGGTTAGGTTAACGTTATGATTAAGGTTATGGTTAGGTTAAGGATAGGGTAAGTTTTAGGCTATGGTTAAGGTTAAGGTTAATACTAATTTAAGGTTAAGGTTAGGTCAGTTAAGATTAAGGGTAAGGTTAAGGTAAGGTTAAGATTAAGGTCAAGGTCAAGGTCAAGGTTAAGATTAAGTTTGGTTAAGGTTAAGGTTAGGTTAAGGTCAGGTCAGGGTTAAGGTTAATGTTATGTTTAATGGTAAGATTAACATTGTGGTTAAGGTTAGGTTGATGGTTTAGTTAATGTTAAGGTCAAGGTAAAGGACAAGATTAGGCTAAGGTTAATTTTAAGGTTAAGGGTAAAGTTAAAACTAATGTTAAGGTTAGGTTTAAGGTTAAGGGTTTAGTTAAGGTTGAGGTTATGTTAGTTTAAGTTTAAGGGTAAGGTGAAGGTTTAGGTTCAGGTTCAGGATTTAGTTAAGGTTATCGTTAGCTTAAGGTTAAGGTTAGGTTAAGGTTAGGTTAGGTTAATATTAAGGTTAAGGTTATGTAACCATTAGGGTTAAGTTATGGTTAGGGTTAAGGTTAAGGTTAAGGGTAAGGTTTGGGTTAAGGTTATTGTCAATGTTAAGGGCAAGGTTAAGGTTAAGGTATGGTTAAGGTCAAGGTTAAAGTCAAGGTTAAGGTCAAGGTCAAGGTTAAGGTTAAGGTTAAGGTTGTGTTAAGGTTAAGGTTAAGGGTTTATTTAGGGTTAAGGGTTTAGTTAAGGTTAAGTTTAAGGTTGTGTTAAGGTTGTGTTAAGGTTAAGGGTTTAGTTAAGGTTAAGGTTAAAACTGAGGTTAGGGTTAGGTTATGATTAAGGTAAGGTTACGTTTAACACTAAGTTTAGGGTTAGGTTAAAGTTAATGTTAAGGTTAGGTTAAGGTTAAGGTTAATTTTAAGGTTAAGGTTAAGGGAAGGTTAAGGTTAGGTTTGGTTAAGGTTAGGTTAGGTTAGGTTTAGGTTAAGGTTAGGTCAAGGAAAGGTTAAGGTTAAGGTTAATGTTAAGGTTAAGGTTAGGTTATGGTGAAGGTTAGGGTTAAGTTATGGTTAAGGTTAAGGGTAAAGTTACGGCTAAGGTTAAGGTTAGGGTTTAGGTAAACCTTGACCTTAACCTATCCTTAACCTTAACATTAACCCTAACCTATCTTTAACTTAACCTTAACATAAGCTTTACCTTAACCTTAACCCTAACCAAACCTTAACCTACATCTTAACTAAACCCTATACATTAACCTTACTCTAACCTAACCTTAACCTTACCTTAACCTTAAAATTAACCTTAACCTTAACTAAACCCTTAACCTTAACTTAACCTAACCTTAAACTTAACATTAACCCTAACCTAACCTTAACCTTAACATTCAACTGATCCTAACCTTAACCTTATCCTTAACCTTAACCTTAACCTTACCCTAACCTTAACCTTAACCTGAACATTAACCCTTAACACTAGCCTAACCTAACCCTTATCTAACTTAACCTTAACCTTAACATTAACCTTAACCTAAACTTAACCTTAACCCTAACCTAACCTAACCTTAACCTTAACCCTAACCTAACCTTAACCTTACCCTTAAACTTAAACTTAACACTAACATTAACCTCAACCTTAACATTAAAATTAACCTTAACCTGAACTTAACCTTAACATTAACACTAACCTAACTTAAACTTAACCTCAACATTAACCTTAACCTTAACCTTACCTTAACTTGACTGTAACCTGGACCTTAACCTTAACCTTAACACTAACCTAACTTAACTTTAACCTTAACCTGACCTTAACCTTAACCTTAACACTAATCTATCTTAACACAAACCTTAACCCTAACTAAGCCATTAACCTTAACCTGACCTTAACCTTAACATTAACCTTAAGGTTAAGGTTAACGCTAACACTAACCTTAACCTTAACCTCAACGTTACCCTAACGTTAACCTTAACCTAACCCTAAACTTACCCTAACCTCAATGTTAACCTTAACCTTAACATGACCTTAACCTTAACATTATCCCTAACCTAACCTATCTTAACCTTAAGGTAACACTAACGATAAGCTTAATGTTAAGGTTAATGTTAGGGTTAGGGTTAGGGTAAGTTTAAGGTTAAGGTTAGGTTAGGTTAAGGTTAGGGTAAGATTAAACTTAAGGTTAATGTTAAGGTTAAGGGTAAGTTTAACGTAAGGTTAAGGTTAGGTTAGGGTTAAGGTTAAGGGTAAGGTTAAGCTAAGGTTAAGTGTAGGTTAAGCTTAAGGTCAAGGTTAAGGTCAAGGTTAAGGTTAGGCTAGGTTAAGGTTAGTTTAATGTTAAGGTTAAGGTTTATTAGTTAATGTTAAGGTTAAATTTAAGGGTTAAGGTTTAAGGTTAGGTTAAGTTTAAGGTTAATGTTAACCTTAGGTTAGGTGAGGTTAGGGTTAAGGTTAAAGTTAGGGTTACACTATGGTTAAGGTTAACACCGAGGTTATGGTTAAGGTTAACATTGAGGTTAGGGTTAGGCTATAGTTAAGGTTAACACTAAGGTTATGGTTAGGTTTTTATTAAGGTTAGGTTTATGGTTAATGTTAAGGTTAAGGTTAACATTGAGGTTAGGGTTAACGAAAAAGTTAAGGTTAACGTTGTGTTATGTTAGTTAATGTTAAGGTTAGGCTAAGGTCAAGGTTAAGTTAGTTTAGGTTAGGTTAGGTTACGGTGAAGGTTAAAGTTAAGGTTAAGTTTAAGGTTAATGCTAAGGTTAAGGTTAAGGTTAAGGGTAAGGTTAAGGTTAAAGTTATGGTTAAGGTTAAGGTTAGGTTAAGGTTAAGGTTAAGGTTAGGTTAGGGTTAAGGTATGGTTATAGTTAAGGTTAATGTTAAGGTTAAGGTTAGGTTAAGGTTCATGTTAGGTTAAGGTCAAGGTTAAGGTTAAGGTTAGGTTAACACTAAGGTTAAGGTTTAACTTAAGGTCAGGTTAAGGTTAGGTTAAGGTTAAGGTTAAGGTTAAGATTAGGCTAAATTTAAGGTTAAGGTTTATGTTAAGGTTAAGATTAAGGTCAAGCTTAAGTTAAATTTAGGTTAAAGTTAAGGTTATGGTTAAGGTTTGGTTAAGGCTAAGCGTAACACTGAGGTGAGGGTTAGGTTAGCGTTGAAGTTCAGGTTAATGTTAGGGTTAAGGTCAAGGTTAAGGTTAGGTTAGGGTTAAGGTTAGGTTAAGGTTAAGATTAGGGGTAAGGCTAAGGTCAAGGTTAAGGTTCAGGTCATGTTAAGATTAGGTTTAAGGTTAAGGTTAGGGTAAGGTTAAGGTTAAGGTTAAGGTTAAGGTCAAGGACAAGGTTAAGGTTAAGGGTTTAATTAAGGTTACGTTTAAGGTAATGGTTAGGCTAAGGTTCAGGTTAAGTTTGGGTGAAGGTTAAGGTTAAGGGTTACAGTTAATTTTAAGGTTAGG
Source organism: Pinus albicaulis (assembly GCA_034641835.2). Classification (NCBI taxonomy): domain Eukaryota; kingdom Viridiplantae; phylum Streptophyta; class Pinopsida; order Pinales; family Pinaceae; genus Pinus; species Pinus albicaulis. The sequence goes on from CM076569.1 coordinate 717,229,375, forward strand.
TTAATATTAGGTTAGGGTTAAGGTTAAGTTTAGGGTTATGGTTAAGGTTAATGTTAATGTTAAGGTTAATGGTTTAATTAAGGTTAAGGTTAAGGTAAAGGTTAAGGTTAAGATAAGGTTAATGTTAAGGTTAAGGTTAAGTTTAATGTTAGGTTAAGGTTACGGTTAATGTTAAGCTTAACATTAGGTTAATATTAGGTTAGGGTTAAGGTTATGGTTAGCGTTATGGTTAAGGTTAATGTTAAGTTAAGGTTAAGGTTAATGTTAGGGTATTATTAAGGTTATGGGTAAGGTTAGGTTAGATTTAAGGTTAAGGTTAAGGTTAATATTAGGTTAAGCCCTAACCTAACCTTAACCTTAGCCCTACCCTTAACCTTAAGATTAAACTTAACCTTAACCCTATCCTAACCTTAACCTTACCCTTAAACTTAACCTTAAACTTAACATTAACATTAACCTTACCCTTAACCTTAACCATAACATAGACTTAACCTTAACCCTAACCCTAACCTAACCTTAACCTTAACATTAACCTTAACCTTAACTTGACCAAACCTTGAACTTAACCTTAACGTTAACCTAACCCTAACCTTAACCTTAACCTTAATCTTAACCTTAACCTTAACCTTAACCTTAACCTTAACCTTAACGTTAAGGTCAAGGTTAAGGTTAAGGTTAGGTAAGGTTACGGTAATGTTAAGCTTAAGGTTAGGTTAAGGTTAAGGTTAACGCTAGTGTTACCTTAAGGTTAAGGTTAAAGTTATGTTAGTTGATGTTAAGGTTAAGGTTAAGGTTAATGTTAATTTTAAGGTTAAGGTTAATGTTAAGGTTAAGGGTAAGGTTAAGGTTAAGGTTAAGGGTTAAGGTTAAGGTTAAGGTCAAGGTTAAGGGTAGGTTAGGGTTAAGGTTAAGGTTAATGTTAAGGGTAATGTTAATGTTAAGGTTAAGGTTACGATTAAGGTTAAGGTTAGGTTAAAGTTAAGGTAAAGGTTAAGGTTGGTTTAGGGTTAACTGTTAATGTTAATGTTAAGATTAAGGTTAAAATTAAGGTTAATGTTAAGGTTAAGGTTAAAATTAATTTTAAGGTTAAGGGTTAGGCTAAGGTTAAGGTCAGGTAAGCTAAAATTAACCTTGACCTTAACCTAACCCTTAACATTAACCTTACCCTTAACCTTAACCTTAACATTGAACTAACCTTAAACTGACCTAACCTTATCCTTGACGTAACCCAATCTAACCTAACCTAACCTAACCTAATCCTAAACTATGGTTACGGTTAAGGTTAAGGTTAAGGTTAAAGTTAGGTAAGGTTAGAAAAACTTTAAGATTGAGGTTAAGGTTAGGTAAGGTTAGGATAATGTTAACGTTATGGTTAGGTTAAGACTAAGGTTAACATTAAGGTTAACCTTATTTTTACCTTAGGGTTAAGTTTAAGTTTAACACTAAAGTTAGCGTTAGGTTAGGGTTAAGGTTAAGGTTACGTAAGGGCAAGGGTAAGGGTAAGGGTAAGGGTAAGTTTATGGTTAAGGTTAAGGGTTAGGTAAAGGCTAAGGTCAGGTAAGGCTAACCTCAACCTTAACCAAGAATTGTAAATTGTATCATCCAAGAATTGTTCATTTATGTAATGTATTGGAGTTTTCCCCTTGAAGTGGCTTATTTCTATGGCGTTGATATCTCTTTTCTTCTACTTTTGGAGCTGGTTACACAACATTTGGTATCAGAGCTTTGGATTCTAGGGTTTCGCTGCTCCAAACAGGTCATCGTGGAATTTTCACTATAAATTTTGTTCTATGAAGTTTCAGAAGCTGAAATTTTTAAGGATCAAAGCCAAAATCCTGAGGAAAATCATCTAAAAATATCAGAGTTTGATTCACAATATTTTCAGAGATATGATCTGTGGAAGTTAGGTCTTTTTTCAGGCTCCTAAACAAGTCATCGTGGAATTTGTGCTATAATTTTTTTTCTACGAAGGATCATAATATGAAATTTTTAGGGTGCGAAGCTGAAATCCTGAGGAAACTCTTCGAAAAATTTTAGAGCTTGGTTTGCAATATTTTTGAAGATATGATCTGTGGAAGGTAGTGATTTTTCAAGCTCCAGAATTTCATCTCAATGAGGTGATCGTGGGAAACGTTCAATAACTCTCTCTCTGAGCATCAGATTGGAGTGTTGTAAAAATTGGTCACAATTGCATGGACTGTAGTTTCTTGGATATCAATTTCAGAGGTGAAGGATGAAACAGGGACACGTGGAAAGTCGTACAAGTTTGCTCTATTGAGCCAGTCTATAATTAGGTCATTGTGGGAGATTGGATATAACTTTATCTTGGAGAAACCAAATCAGGTCAGACCTGTGGAATTAAAAAGATAATTCAGAGTGCTACTTCACTATTTAATTTCAGATATTGAAAAGTTGAAATCACAGAGGTAATCCAATTTCAATATCGAGCTGCTCAAAAGAAATAAAAAGGTGTGTATTTTTTTCCGAATTGCATAAGTCTTGTTTGAAAAATCAATTTGAATTGATTCCAAGGGCATATTGTAGAATAGATATCAGTATTGAAATAATTCGACACCCATTAAGCCTTTAGAAGGCTCTACTATGACTCATGAAGATGAAGAATTGCAACATGATCTATCAAAATTACATGATAAGTATCAATTTCTCGCAAAGAGCAACAAAAAATGAAATGGAAGTTTTGAAGAAAGGCGTGGAAGAAAATATGGATGGTGTGAAGAATAATATGGATGGTTTGAAGAAAGGCGTGGAATATAAGATAGATGGCATGGAAGTTGGAATGGAATCTAAGATGGATGACATGGAAGCTAAGATCGATGAAAAAATTGAAAAAATGAAGAATGATCTAAAAGAAGACATAGAAGGTTTGACAAAGTTGATACAAGAAATGTTTCCTAATGGTGAAAATATAGTAGAGGAAACTCATGATGATAAAAAACTAAATTTTAATCATGATTTCATAAACTCTAATGTTGGCGGGAAGAACCACCATATTCCAAAAATGGATATGAGGAAGTTTGATGGAAAGGATCCTGTAACATGGATACTACAGATGGAGAAATATTTTAATCTCCATAATGTGAAAAACACAGAAAAGGTACAGATTGCAACTTTACATTTAGAACAAAATACATTTGTATGGTATCGATGGCTTTGCTCCCGTAAAAAAAAATTCACTTGGTCAATTTTTACGAGGAAATGATAGCACATTATGAGGATACAAAGAGAAACACCTTCTTTAGCCAGTTGATAAATCTCAAACAAAAGGGTTTAGCGGGGGAGCACATTGAGGACTTCCAAAAATTGAATATAAGGGTAACTAATATTCTAGAGGAACAGAGTATTGATCTCTTCATAGGCACTTTAAAGGATAACATCCAACATGAAGTTTGTGTTTTGGAACCTGATTCATTGGATAAGGCATTCAGGTTGGCAAGAAAAATATAATGTAAAATTATGGCAACAAGGAAGCCTGCCACTCACTCCTATAAAGAAGGAAGTGTTTCTATGCCTAGATTTCCACAACCTACAGGGTTGACATGACAAAAATTGGAAGAAAAAAGAGCAAAAGGTATTTGCTACAGTGGTGATAGAAAATACACTAAAGGTCATAAGTGTGCTGAAAGGAAATTATTTTACATAGATTGTGAAGAGGAAAAGTAAAATGTACAAGAAGAGGATATACACCAGGAACCAGCCCTAGAATAGGAAGAAATGAATCTGACCATATCGTTTAATGCACTGGAAGGAATTACCACTCCTCAAACTCTCAAGATAGAAGGACATATCAAGAAGAAAAAGGTAATAGTTTTGATTGATTCAGGCAGCACCCATAATTTTATTCATTGTAAGGTAGCCAAAAAATTAAATTGTTTCCTATACCCAGCGCCAAAATGTCAAGTGATGGTTGCAAATGGAGGAACTATAAATTTCTCTAAAAAATGCCATAATATCAAACTAACCATGGGGGAATATTTATTGACTAGTCCAATTCTTTCCATTCCTATGGGAGGTGCTGATGTTGTACTAGGAGTACAATGGTTACAATCTTTGGGGATGATAGCTTTTAATTTTCAAGAATTTTTCTTGAATTTTTTTTAGAAGGAAAGAAAGTCGAATTACAGGGTATTGCAGGGAATTTGGAAGATAATAAGCTTTAATTTAATGACAAATATTCTAAAGAAATAACAACGAGGTGTAATTTCACAATTATGCTCACTAGAAGTTCCAACATCAAAATCATTTATTTCTGCAGATCTCCAACAAGTTTTGGACAATCATTCCAGGGTGTTTGAAACTCCCAAAGGACTCCCACCTATTTGTGATCATGATCATTCCAGGGTGTTCCAAACATCAGGCCTTATAAATATCCTTACGTCCAAAAGAGCGAAATTGAATGTATGATTGTAGAAATGTTAGAGGCGGGTATAATTCAACCTAGTGAAAGTTCTTTCTCTGCTCCTATAGTATTGGTACACAAGAAGCATGGATCATGGTGAATGTGTCTGGATTATAGGGAGCTCAATAAGCTCACCATTAAAGAGAAATTTCCCATTCCTGTGATTGATGAATTATTGGATGAATTGCATGGAGCAATTTATTTTACCAAGTTGGATCTTCGTTCAGGATATCATCAAATTAGAATGAAGACTGAAGATATTCCAAAAACAACATTTCAAACTCATGGGGGTCATTATGAATTTTTGTTCATGCCTTTTGGCCTTACCAATGCACTTTCTACATTTCAAGGGTTGATGAATTCCATTTTCAAATCCTTCCTTAGAAAATTTGTGTTGGTATTTTTTGATGATATACTAATATATAGCAAGTCTTGGAAGGATCATGTTGAACATGTTGACAGGGTGCTCAAACTATTGCAAGAGAAACAATTACATGCAAAAATATCCAAATGTTTCTTTGGAGTACAAGAGGTGGAATATCTGGGTCATATTGTATCTCACGAGGGTTTTAAAGTAGACACTAACAAAATTAAAGCCATTAAGGAATGGATAGTCCCCACAACCATAAAGCAGTTGCAAGGATTTATCAGGTTAACAGGGTATTATCATAAGTTTTTTAAGAATTATGGGAGAATAGTAGCACCTCTAACAACATTATTGAAGAAATATGCATTTTCATGGACTCCTGAAACAACTAAGGCCTTTGAACATCTTAAAGAGGCAATGTGCCTAGCACCGGTCTTAGCTATGCCAGACTTCACAAAACCCTTTATTGTGGAAAGTGATGCCTCAGGAAATGGAATTGGTGTTGTTTTAATGCAGGAAGGAAGAACCATTGCTTTTGAAAGTCGTCCAATCAAAGGAAATTATTTACAAAAACCCATTTATGAAAAGGAAATGTTAGCAATACTTCATGCACTAAAGAAATGGAGAACTTACCTAATGGGAAGATACTTCAAGGTAAAAACTGATCGTGATAGTCTTAAACACTTTTTGGAACAAAGACTATCTTTAGAAGAGCAGAAAAAATGGGTCACAAAGATGTTGGGTTATGACTTTGAAATAATCTACAAAAAAGGAAAGCTTAATGTTGTTGCAGATGCACTCTCAAGAAAGAATGAAGAGGTGGAACCATTTCTTTGTGCCATTTCTATTATCCAACCAGATTGGATAACTGAAGCAAGAGATGAATGGAAGAAGGACAAATATGTATGGACACTCATTCAAAAGTTGCAGCAAGATCCTAGTACATCTGATACATTTAGTTGGAAAAATGATTCCTTATGGTACAAATATCGCTTATATCTTTGTAAGAATTCCCAACTAAACAAAAGATTCTTCTGGAATTGCACACTTCTCCTTTAGGAGGACACTCAGGATTTTTAAAAACTTACCACAGGGTGAAGAAAGATTTTTTTTGGGATGGCCTTAAATCTGATATTAAAAATTTTGTGGCAGAATGTGTGGTTTTCCAGTAGAATAAAGTGGAAACAATTAAGACCTCGGGACTTCTACAACCTTTATCCATTCCAAGTCAACGTTTGGAGGAGATTTCAATGGATTTTATCACAGGTTTACCCAAGTCCGAAGGAAAGAGTGTCATCATGGTGGTAGTTGATAGACTTACCAAGTATGCACACTTTTGTGCATTATCTCATCCATTTAAAGCAAGTACAGTTGCTACTACATTTATGGATAGAATTCAAAAGCTACATGGAAGCCCAAGGGTTATTGTGATCGACAGAGATCCCATTTTTACTGGAAATTTTTGGACGGAGTTATTTTCTTGTTTGGGTACTCAATTAGCTCATAGCTCATCTTATCATCCTCAATCTGATGGTCAAACTGAGATAGAAAATAAATGTTTGGAAGGATATCTTTGTTGTTTTGTATCTGATAAACAAACACAATGGGTCAAGTGGTTACCTCTCGCTGAATGGTGGTATAACACTTCCTTCCATACTGCAGCAAAAATGACCCCATTTATGGCACTTTATGGATATCATCCACCATCCATAACATCATCTTTAAGGGAAAATTCGAAGGTTCAAGAAACAGAAGATCACATCGAGCATCAGCAAGAAGTTCTCCAACTCTTAAAGTACAACCTGAATTTGGCACAAAATCGAATGAAACAACAGGCAGATCAACATTGTAGCGAGAGAAGTTTTGATGTAGGAGATTGGGTATTTTTACGGCTACAACCGTACAAACAAATGTCCCTCAAGCAAGCTAAGAAGGATAATAAATTATTGCTGAAGTACTATGGTCCTTATAAGGTGTTGCAAAAGATTGGTACTATGGCATACAAATTGGAGCTTCCTGATTCTTCACGAGTGCATCCAGTTTTCCATGTTTCATACTTAAATAAGGTTATAGGTGAAAATCTTCCAGTTCAAACAATATTTCCAGAACTTGATGAGGAAGTAAAAATCATATTGGAACCTGAAGTGGTCACAGAAACAAGAACTGGACAGCTACGAAATCGATCAATTTCAGAGTATCTCATCAAGTGGAAGAACTTACCCACTGAAGATTCTACATGGGAGGATGAGAAGTTTATACAAAAGCAACTAGAGCTACTCAAGTGTTGAGGACAACACTTTTTTGAATGAGAGGGGCATGTTAGGTCTCTATATTACTAGTATAGTCCCTTATTGTTATTAGTGTAACTGCCTTATTGTTATTATTGTACCCTTGTAACCCCCATTTTGTTATTATTGTGCCCTTAAATTATTATTTTTAGGTTGGCTAGGATTACATTGTGGCCCACTAGGATTACATTATGGCCACATGGACTCCTATATATAGAAAGGACGTTTCGTATATTGTATCATCCAAGAATTGTTCATTTATGTAATGTACTGGAGTTTACACCCTCGAAGTGGCCTATTTCTAAGGCGTTGATATCTCTTTTCTTCTATTCTTGGAGCTAGTTACACAACAATTAACCTTAACCTAACCTTAACCTTAACCTTAACCTTAGGATAAGTTTAATGTTAAGGTTAAGGATAAGGTTAAGGTTAATGTTAATGTTAAGGTTAATCATAGTGTTACCTTAAGGTTGAGGTTAATGTTAAGGTTAGGTTACATTAACCTAACCTTAAATAAACCCTTAACCTTAACCTAATATTAACCTTAACCTAACCTTAACTGTATCCTTAACCTCAAACTTAAGGTAACACTAAGTTTAACCTTAACGTTCCTTAACCTGACCTTAACCTTAACCTTAACTTGAAACTTAACATTAACTAACATAACCTTAACCTTTACCTTAAGGTAACACTAATGTTAACCTTAACCTTAACCTTAACCTTAACTAAACCCTTAACCTTAACATTAACCTTAACCTTAACTAAACCCTTAACTTTAACCTTAACCTTAACCTTAACTTTAACCTTAACCTAACTTTAACCTTGACCTTAACCTTACTGTAACCTTAAACTTACACTTAACCTAACCTAACCTTAAACCCTAACCTAACCTTAAATTAACCTTAACCCTAACCTAACCTTAAACTAACCTTAACCCTAACCTAACCTTGACCTTAACATTAACCTAAACTTAACCTTAACCTTAACCCTAACTTAACCTTAACCTTGACCTTAACTTTAACCTTAACCCTAACCTAACCTTAACCTTAAACTTAAGGTAACAATAAGGTTAATCTTAAAATTAACATTAACCTAACCTTAACCTTAACCCTAACCTAACCTTAATTGTACCCTTAACCTTAACATTAACCTTAACCCTAACCTAACCTTAACATTAACCTTAACCTTAACCTTAACCCTGACCTAACCCTAACCTTACCCTAACTTTACCTTCACCTTAAACTAACCTTAACCTTAACCGTAACCGTAACCCTAACCTAACCTAACATTCACCTTAACCTTAACCTTACCTTAACCTCATCTTAATCTTAACCTTAACCTTAACCTTAACATTAACCTTAACCTTAACCTTAACCTTACCCTAACCTTAACCTTAACCTTAACATTAACCTTAACCTTAACCTTAACCACACCTTAACATTAACTTTAACCATAACCTAACATTAACTTGAACCTGATCCTTAACCTTTACCTTAACCTTCACCATAACCTAAACCCTTAACCTTAATATTAACCTTAACCTAACCTTAACCTTAATCTTACACTAACCTTAACCCAACCTTAACCTAAACCCTTAACCTAACCTTAACCTTAACCTTAAGTTTAACCTTAACCTTAATCTTAACCCTAACCTAAACTAACCTTAACCTTAACATTGACCTTAACCTTAACATTAACATTAACCTTAGGGTTAACGTGAACCCTTACCCTTACCCTTAACTATAACTTAACCCTAACCTTCACCAAACCCTTAACCTAAACCTTAACCTTACCCTTAACAATAACTTGACTAAACCCATAACGTTAACCTTAACCTTCACCTTACCCTTTAACTTAACCCTAAATTTACCCTTAACCTTAACCTTAACATTAACCTTAACCTTAACCTTCCCATAACCTTGACCTTAACTATAACCTAACCCTAACCTTAGGTTAAGTTCAAGGTTAGGTGAAGGGTAAAGTTAAGGTTAAGGTTAAGGTTAATGTTAGGTTAAGTTTAAGGTCAAGGTTAAGGTTAAGTTTACGAATTTTGTTAGGTTAAGGTTAAGGTTAAGGTTAAGGTTAAGTTAAGGGTAAAGTCAAGGTTAAGGTTATGGTTATGGAAAGGTTAAGGTTAAGGTTAGGTTAAGTTAAAGTCAATATTAAGGTTAGGTTAAGGTTAAGGTTATGGTTATGGTTATGGGAAGGTTAAGGTTATAGTTAAGGTCAAGGTTAATGGTAAAGTCAAACCTTAAGCTTAACCTTAAGTTTAACCTTAACCTTCCCCTAACCTTAACCTTAACTGGAACCTTTACCTAACCTTAACCATAACCTTAACCTTAAGTTTACCCTTAACCTAACCTTAACCTTAACCTTAACATTAACTTTACCCTTACCCTTGACCTTAACCTTAACCTTAACCTTAACCTAACCTTAACCTTGACTTTAACTATAACCTAACCCTAACCTTGGCAAAACCCTTAACCTTAACCTTAACCTGACTAAACCTGTAACCTTAACCTTACCCTTAACCTTAAATTATCCTTAGCCTTAACCTGAACCATAATCTTAACCTCAGGTAAAGGTTAAGGGTAAGGTTAGGGTTAAGTGTAAAGGTTAAGGTGAAGGTTACATGTTTATTCAGGTTAAGGTTAAGGTTAAGGGTGTGTTCAAGGTTAGGGTTAGGTTATAGTTAAGGTCAAGGTTAAGGTTATGGTTAAGGTTAGGTTAAGGATAAGGTCAAGGTTAAGTTTAAGGTTAGGTTAAGGTTAAGGGTAAGGTTAAGTTTAAGGTTACAGGTTTAGTCAGGTTAAGGTTAAGGTTAAGGGTTTGGTCAAGGTTAGGGTTAGGTTATATTCAAGGTTAAGGTTAAGGTTAACGTTAATGTTAATGTTAGCTAAAGGTTAATGTAAGGTTAAGGTTAGGTTAAGGGTAAAGTCAAGGTTAAGTTTAGGCTAAGGTTAAGGGTAAAGTTAATGTTATGGTTAGGTTAAGGTTAGTAAGGTTAAGGTTAGGTTAACGTAAAGTCAAGGTTAAGGTTAGGTTAAGGATAAGGTTAAGGTTATGGTTATGGGAAGGTTAAGGTTAAGGTTAAGGTTATAGTTAAGGTCAAGGTTAAGGTTAAGGTTATGGTTAAGGTTAAGGTTCAAATTCAGGTTAAGGTTAAGGTTAAGGTTAGGTTATAGTGAAGGTTAAGGTTAAGACACGTAACCTTAACCTTTACCTTGTCGTTAATCTTAACATTAACCAAACCTTAACCTTGAAAAAACCCTTAACCTTAACCTTAATCTTAACCTAACCTTAACCTTAACCTTACTAAACCAATATCCTTAACCTTAACCTTACTAAACCCGTAACCTTAACCTTAACCTTAACCTTAACTATAACCTAAACCTAACCTTGGAAAAACCATAACCTTAACCCTAACCTTAACCTTAACTTTACCCTTGACCTAACCTTAACCTTAACAATACCCTTAACGTAATCTTAACCTTAACCTAAACTTAACCTTACCCTTAACCTTGACCTTAAACTTAAGTTAACATAACCTTAACCTTAACCTTAACTATAACCTAACATTAACCTTGCCCAAACCCTTAAACTTAACCTTATCTTAACCTTCTCCTAACCTTAATCTTAACCTTAGCCTAACTATAACCTTACCCTTAACCTTAACCTTGACCTTAACTCTAAACTAACTCTAACCTTGACCAAACCGTTAACCTTAACCTTAACCTCACTAAACCTGTAACCTTAACCTTAACTTTAACCTTACCACCTTAACCTTCACTAAAACCTAACCCCAACCTTAACCAAACCCTTAACCTTAACATTAACCTAACCTTAACCTTAACCTTAACCTAAATATAACCTTACCCTTAACATTAACCTATCCCTAACCATAACCTTAAGTTTACCTTAACCTTAAATTTATCCTTAACCTATCCTTAACCTTGACCAAACCCTTAACCTTAACCTTAACTTTACCCTTAAATTAATCCTAACATTCACCTAACCTTAACCTTGACATTACCCTTAACGTAACCTTAACCTAGACCTTAACCTGAGGTTAAGATTATTGTTAAGGTTAAGGTTATGGGTAATCTTATGGTTAAGTTTAGGATAAGGTTAGGGTTAGGTTAAGGTTAAGGTTAGGTTAAGTTAAGGTTAGGTTAAGGTTAAGATGAGGTTAAGGTGAAGGTTAAGGTTATGGTTAAGGTTAAGGTTAAGGTTAATATTAAGTGTTTGGCCAAGGTTAGGGTTAGGTTATAGTTAAGGTTACGGGTTTAGTCGGGTTAAGGTTAAGGATAAGGTTAGGTTAATGGTAAAGTTAAGGTTAAGGGTAAAGTTAAGGGTTTAGTCAGGTTAAGGTTAAGTTTAAGGTTTGGTCAAGGTTAGGGTTAGGTCAAGGTTAAGGTTAAGGGTTTGGTCAAGGGGCGGGTTGAGCTTAAGTTTAAGGATAAGTTAAGGTTAAGGGTAAGAAAAGGTTAAGGTTAAGGTTAAGGTTAAGGTTAAGGGTAAAGCCAAAGTTAAGGTTAGGTTAAGGTTAGGTTAAGGTTCAAGCTATGGGTTTATTCAGGTTAAGGTTAGGATATGGTTCAGGTTAAGGTTAAGGTTAACGTTAACGTTAATGGAAAATTCAAGGTTAAGGTTAAGTTAAGGGTAAAGTTATTGTTAAATTTAAGGTTTGGTCAAGGTTAGGGTTAGGTTAAAGTTAAGGTTAAGATAAGGTTAAGGTTAAGGTTAAGGTTAAGGTTAGGTTAATTTAATTTTAAGGTTAAGGTTTGCTCAAGGTTAGGGTTAGGTTATAGTTAAAGTTAAGGATAATGTCAAGTTTAAGGGTAAGGTTAAGTTAGGTTAATGTTAAGATTAGGTTAAGGGTAAAGTTCAGGTTATGGTTCGGGTAAGGTAAGGGTTAAGGTTAGGGGAAGGTTAAGGTTAAGGGTAAGGTTAGGTTTAGGGTAAATTCAAGGTTAAGGTTAGGTTAAGGGTAAGGGTTTGGTCAAGGTTAGGGTTAGGTTATAGTTAAGGTTAGGTTAAGGTTAAGGTTAAGTGTTTGGTCAAGGTTGGGGGAAGGTTAAGGTTAAGGTTAAGGTTAAGGGTTTGTTCAAGGTTAGGGATAGGTTATAGGTAAGGTTAAGGTTAGGATAAGGTTAAGGTTAAAGTTACAGGTATAGTCATGTTAAGGTTAAGGTTAAGTTTAGGTTAAGGTTAAGGTTAAGGTTAAGGTTAATGTTATGGTTAAGGTTAGGATTAGGTTCAAGTTAAGGTTAAGGTTAGGTAAAGGTTAAGATAAGGTTAAGCTTAAGCTTAAGGTTAAGGTTAGGTTCAGTTCAATGGTAAAGGTTAAGGGTAAGGTTAAGGTTAAGGTCAAGGTTAAGGTTAAGGTTAGATTAAGGGCCAATTCAAGGTTAGGGTTAATGTTAAGGTTAATGTTAAGTGTAAGGTCAAGTTAAAGGTTAAGGGTCTTAAACTTAACCTTAACTATAAGCTAACCCTAACCTTAACAAAACCTTAAGTTTAAGGTTAGGTTAAGATTAGGTTAAGGTTAAGGTTAGGTCAAGGTTAGGTCAAGGTTAAGGTTAAGGTTACAGGTTTAGTCAGGTTAAGGTTAAGGTTAAGGTTATGGGTAAAGTCAAGGTTAAGGTTAAGGTTAAGGCTAGGTTAAGGGTAAAGTTAATGTTAAATTTAAGGTTTGGTCAAGGTTAGGGTTAGGTTAAAGTTAAGGTTAAGATAAGGTTATGGTTAAGGTTAAGGTTAGGTTAAGTTAAGGTTAAGGTTAAGGTTTGGTCAAGGTTAGTGATAAGTTATACTTAAAGTTAAGGTAAAGGTTAATGTTAAGGGTAAATTTAAGGCTAGGTTAAGGTTAAGATTAGGTTAAGGGTAAAGTTAATGTTATGGTTAGGGTAATATTAGGGTTATGGTTAGGTTAAGGGTAAGGGTTTGGTCAAGGTTAGGGTTAGGTTATAGTTAAGGTCAGGTTAAGGTTAAGGTTAAGCGCCATTTGGTCAAGGTTAGGGTCAGTTATAGTTAAGGTTAAGGTTAAGGTTAGGGGAAGGTTAAGGTGAAGGTTAAGGTTAAGGTTAAGGGTTTCGTCAAGGTTACAGTTAGGTTATAGTTAAGGTTATGGTTAGGTTAAGGTTAAGGTTAAGCTTACAGGTTTAGTCAGGTTAAGGTTAAGGTTAGGTTAAGGTTAAGGTTAAGGTTAAGGTTAGGTTAAGTTTAAGTTTTGGTTAAGGTAAAGGTTAAGGTTTAAGGTTAAGGTTAAGGTTAAGATAAGGATAAGTTTACGGTTAGGTTAAGGTTAAGGTTTAAGGTTACGAATATTAACCATAACCTTTACTATAACCTACGTTTAACATTAACCTTTACCTAACCTTAACCTTAACCATAACCTTAACCTTAACCATGAACTTAACTATAACCTTAACCTTAACCTTAACCTTCCCATAACCATAACCTTAACCTGACCTTAATCTTGACTTTACCTTAACCTAACCTTAACCCCTTAAACTTAACCTTAACCTTCCCATAACCATAACCTTAACCTTGAATTTATCTTTAACCTAACCTTAACCTTAACCTTAACCTTAACCTAACTATACCCGTAACCTTAACCTTAACCTAACCTTAACCTTGACCTAACCTTAACCTAACCTTAAGCTTGACCTTAACTATAACCTAACCGTAACATTGACCAAACCTTAACCTTAACCTTAACTTAACCTTACCATAACCTTAACCTTAACCTTCACTATAACCTAACCTTAACCTTAACCTTAACTTTAACATTAACCTTAACCTTAACTTTACCCTTAAGCTAACCTTGACGTTAACCTAAGGTTAGTGTTAGGTTATAGTTAAGGTCAAGGTTAAGTTTAATGTTAAGGGTATGGTTAAGTTTGAGGCTAAATTTATGGTCAAGGTTAAGGTTAATGTTAAGGGTTTGGTCAAGGTTAAGGTTAAGTAAAGGTTAAGGTTAGGTTAAGGGTAAAGTTAAGGATAAGATTAGGGTTAAGGTTAGTGGAAGGTTAAGGTTAAGGTTAGGTTAAGAGTAGGGTTAAGGTTAGGTTATAGTTAAGGTCAAGGATAAGGTTATAGTTAAGGTTAAGGTTAGGTTATCATTAGGTTAGGTTAAGGGTAAATTTAAGGTTAAGGTTAAGTCTAAGGTTAGGGTAAGGTTAAAGGTTAAGGTTAAGTTTAAGGGTTTAGTGAGGTTAAGGTTATAGTTAAGGTTAATTTTAGGTTAAGTTTAAGGTTAAGGTTACGGGTTTAGTTAGGTTAAGGTTAAGGGTGAATTCAAGGTTAAGGTTAAGATTAGGTTAGGGTTAAGGTTAATATTAGGTTAAGGTTAAGGTTAAGGGTAAAGTCAAGGTTAAGGTTAGGTTAAGGTCAAGGTTAAGGTTAAGGGTAGGTTAAGGGTAAAGGTTAAGGTTAAGGTTAAGTTTAAGGTTTGGTTAGGTTAAGGATAAGGTTAAGGTTAAGGTTAAGTTAAAGGTTAAGGGTAAGGTTAAGGTTAAAATTAAGGTTAGGTTAAGGTTAAGGTTATGGTTAAGGGCTTGGGAAGGTTAAGGTTATAGGTTAGGTTATAGTTTGGTTAAGGGTAAGGTTAGGGTTAAGGTTAGGGTAAGGTTAAGATAAAGTTAGGGTTAATTTTAAGGTTAACCAAACCTTATCTTAACCTTAAGCTTAACCTTAACCTTGACATTAACCTAACCTTAACCTAACTAAACCCGTAACATGAACCTTAACCTAACCTTAACCTTGACTTTACCCTTAACCTAACCTTAACCTTAGCCTTAACCTTAACTTTACCTTTAACGTAACCTTAACCTTAACCTTAACCTTACCCTAACCCTAACTTTAACCATAACCTTAACCTTTTAACCTAAATTTAACCTTGAACATAACCTTAACCTTAACCTTAACCATAACCTTAGAGATAAGGTTAAGGTTATGGGTTAATGTTAATGGTTTGGTCAAGGTTAGGGTTAGGTTATAGTTAAGGTCAAGGTTAAGGTTAGGTTAAGGTTAAAGTTATGAGTTTAGTCAGGTTAAGGTTAAAGTGAAGGTTAAGGGTTTGGTCAAGGTTAGGGTTAGGTTAAGGTTAAGGTTACGAGTTTAGTCAGGTTAAGGTTAAAGTTTTGGTTAAGGGTTTGGTCAAGGTTAGGGTTAGGTTATGGGAAGGTTAAGGTTAAGGTTATGGCTAGGTTATGGGAAGCTTAAGGTTAAGGGTAAGATAAGGGTAAGGTTAAGGTTAAGGTTAATGTCAAGGTCAAGGTTAAGGTTAGTGTTAGGTTAAGGGTAATGTTATAGTTAAGGTTAAGGTTAGTGTTAGGTTAAGGGTAATGTTATAGTTAAGGTTAAGGTTAGGTTAAGTTAAGGTTAAGGTTAAGGTTAAGGTTAAGGTTAGGTCAAGTTCAAGTTTAAGGTTAAGGTCAAGGTCAAGGTCAAGGTTAATGTTAAGTTAGGTTAAGGTAAGGTTAAGGTAACTGTTAGGTTAAGGTTAAGGTTAGGTTAAGGTTAAGGTTAAATTTAGGTTAAGGTTAAGATTAGGTTAAGGGTAAAGTTAAGGTTAAGGTTAGGCTAAGGTCAGGGTTAAGGTTAGGTTAAGGGTAAGGGTTTGGTCAAGGTTAGGGTTAGGTTATAATTAAGGTCAGGTTAAGGTTAAGGTTAAGGGTTTGGTCAAGGTTATGGTTAGGTTATAGTTAAGGTTAACTTTAAGATTAAGGGTAAAGATAAGATTATGGTTAGGGGAAGGTTTTAGTTAAGGTTAAGGTTAAGGTTAAGGTTAAGGCTGGTGGGAAGAACCACCATATTCCAAAAATGGATATGAGGAAGTTTGATGGAAAGGATCTTGGAACATGGATACTGCAAATGGAGCAATGAACAGGAAGAGGATATACACCAGGAACTTGTTGGGGTTCCCATGTTTTGGCTAGATTGGCAAGACCAAAAGATGATACAACATTAAACCACTTTGGGGCCCTAGGATCTAGCCTTCCTAGACCCAGAGAGGGATATCTCCTATAAAAAAAAGAATGATGTATCTTTGAAAGCTCAAAATGAGATGTTAGGCTAGGTATGAAGCACAAAGGGGGTATTTAAATGATTTGGTTGGTTGGTTGTTGGGTTGGTCATGAGATCATAGACTGAGAAAGTAATGGGAGAAAAGGAACAAAACAACAGGATGCTTCAGTAAAGAAGATAGGTCAAGAAAGTGCCATCCATTGGGCTATGGAGTCATGAAGGGGAATTACTTGCAACAACTAGCCCAAGATTTCAGAGGGCAAGTCATCTACACTAAAGGATCTTTTTAGATAGATGGTGGGATGGAACATTAATGATTGAAAGTGAAAGAAGGAAAGCAACCTAATTTTTGTCTATAGATCAAGTCAGAGGTCATTTAACTCCAGAACTGCTTCGACATACTCATAGGCAACTTTCAAAGGAGGGACAAAGGGGCAACTTATAGATCGGACCAGAGTTCATTTAACTCCAGGTCAGCTTTAGCATGCTCCAAGGAAAATAGAGATAAGTTTAACAAAGCCAGGGTCTATAGATCAGAGAAGGACTTTGAACCTTCAATGCTTTGACACCAGCAAGAGATCTTAGAAAGGCCAGCTGGTCATAGAAGGATCCTAGTGGATAGGGCTAACTCTAATCCCCAGTGTTTCCAAATCTTCCAGCTTAAGCCCAACAAGAACATCTAAGAACAGATTCATTTAATTCATACATCAGCTAGCAGGCAATAACATCCACTACACTGGTTAAATTAACTAAAATCAACTCTTAGATAACACGTTTAGTAGAAAACATTAAAGGCAAGGAGATCAAAGACATAGGGTACCTAACAAGGGTAAATCCTATGCCAGATTTCTGATGCAAGCCAACAGAAAATGAAACAGTATGAAAATGTAATAAACAGTGTTAGAAAAACATCACCAATAGTAATAGACCAAGATCCTGTGAAATGTGCTTGATTAATTGATGCAAAACCAGTCACATACCCTAAGCTCAATAGTTGTTACAATCCAAACTTCTCCTCCCAACCTACTACAATACAAACTACTCTGCTAATCCCTCCCAAGACTATTTTAACAGTCAAAATGAATCCCTCTAACAGCAATCGGCAACAACCGAACAACAAAAACAACAAAAAACAACCATTACAATATGTTCTCGAGGATTCTTATAGGAGAAAAAAATAACAGGAGTAGATGTAAACTTAAATGCAGCATTAAAACTCTGAAGCAGCAGGAGGGCCGAGGCTCCATTCAGTTTAAATTCTTGGCATTTATCTCTGGTACTTGTTGGATGATGGAGTGGTCTTCGTCAGGTTTCCATTTACTCCAGGTATGTCTCTGGTGTATTGAACAAAATGTAGAACGATGATTCTAGGGTCTGCCATACTGTATAACAAATGCTTCTGATGGTGTAGGACTGTTGTTAGGGTAGAAAACCCCTCAAGAACCCGACATAGAATAAAAACTGCATGGGCACTTTGTCCTTTCACGAGAAAGAACATTCTGCTGATGTGAAACCCTAATAGTATTATTTTCCGTGCATTGGACCTACTGAGCGATCCACAGGGTCTTTTATTCTGGTACCTTGCCTTTGAATAATTGGATTAAGGCTTATAATCTGCAATTACAGGCCTTAAACACTTTGTTTTCCCACTGATACTCTTTGTCGCTTCCACGCTTGCCTCTGACCATGAAATCTGTGCTTTAATGGCTCTGGGGAGGTTTTACATAGTTCAAACCCTATTCTTTTAATGCAAGTCCTGTCATGGTTCCTTCCCGAGATTTCTTCATGATCTCGGCCTCTGAAAAATGGTCCTTTCTGCGTTTTTTTTCCGCTGTAATAAATTCTGTGTAATCATGGCAGCTTTCACCCTCTGATAACCCTTTGAACGCATATATGTACATGGACGAGCGAGAAAAACGATGAAACACGTGGAATGGGTGACGTGGCAGGACCGGTCAACAGCGGGACATGCAATCGAATCTTGATTGTCCGATCTCGGGAGGAGATCGACAGCTAGGGACATGGTGGAGGGAAATTGAATCTGGACCGTCTGATCTCGGGAGGAGATCGACAGCTGAAAATGCATTGGAGGGCGATGGACAGTGGGCCAGGGGTACGGCTGCCTTGGTTTAACTCCAGTGCAACTTTGTGATGCGATAGCAATTGGATGGATGATCATATATCAGATGGTGCATAGTGATATCACGTCGGGTCTGTGGACGAATGATAACACACGATGGAGGGGTGGTTTTGAAATAGTGCTGCTGCCACACATCATGCGATAAGTGGAATCGATGTGAAATAAGAAATACTTCCAGCCCTCAGAAGGCAGTGCGATGGATACTGGCGATTTTCAGATATACGTGGCTGCGGGGACCACCGGGCGGGTGAAAGGCTGACCATTGATCTGCGGGAAAATGGACGGTAGAGATGCGATCTGAGTGGTGAAAGAAAGTGGGAAAAAGGGTTAAAAAGGGACATTTTTCAGGGATACCAGGGGCAAATGAAGGCCTTTAGGAACACAATTTTTTGCAATCAGAGAGGATTTATAATGGGAATCAGAAGAGGGGATTTATCAAAGGAAAAAGGCACAAGGAGACTTCAAGGATGATGTGTTTTCAGAGGAAATGCATTCCTTGAAGGCTCAAAAACATTTTAGCCCCCTGTTTGCTTGTCAAAAATTTATAGGGGGGCTACAGAACCAGCCCTAGAAGAGGAAGAAATGAGTCCGACCATATCATTTAAAGCATTGGAAGGAATTACCACTCCTCAAACTCTTAAGATAGAAGGACATATCAAGAAGAAAAAGTTAGCAGTGTTTATTGATTCAGGTATCACCCAGAATTTTATTCATTGTAAGGTAGCCAAGGAATTGAATTGTTTCCTATACCCAGCACCTGAATGTCAAGTGATGGTTGCAAATGGAGGAACTATAAATTTCTCTAGAAAATTCCATAACATCAAGATAACCATGGGGGAATATGTATTGAATATTCCAATGCTTTCCATTCCTATTTGAGGTGCTGATGTTGTACTAGGAGTACAATGGTTACAATCTTTGGGGATGGTAGCTTTTAATTTTCAAGAACTTTTCTTGAAATTTTTTTTAGAAGGAAAGGAATTCTAATTACGGGGTATTGCAGGGAAGCCAAGAAATATAATAATCTCTAATGTGATGACAAAGCTTCTAAAGAAAGAACAACGAGGCGTAATTGCAAAATTATGCTCACTAGAAGTTCCAACATCAAAATCATCTATTTCTGCAGATCTCCTACAAGTCTTGGACAATCATTCCAAGGTGTTTGAAATTCCCAAAGGAATCACATCTATTCATGATCATGATCATGCTATTCATTTGATTCCAGGAAGTGCCTCCAAACATCAGGCCTTATAGATATCCTTATGCCCAAAAGAGAGAAATTGAACGTATGATTGCAGAAATGTTAGAGGCGGGTATCATTCAACCTAGTCAAAGTTCTTTCTCTGCTCCTATAGTACTGGTACATAAGAAGGATGGATCATGGTGCATGTGTTCGGATTATAGGGAGCTAAATAAGCTCACCATTAAATATAAATTTCCCATTCCTGTGATTGATGAATTATTGGATGAATTACATGCAGCAGTTTATTTTACCAAGTTGGATCTCCGTTCAGGATATCATCAAATTAGAATGAAGACTGAAGATATTCCAAAAATAACATTTCGAACTCATCAGGGTCATTATGAATTTTTGGTCATGCCTTTTGTCCTTACCAATGCACCTTCTACATTTCAAGGGTTGACGAATTCCATTTTCAAACCCTTCCTTAGAAATTTTGTGCTAGTATTTTTTGATGATATACTAATCTATAGTAGTTCTTGGAAGGATCATGTTGAACATGTTGATAGGGTGGTCAAAATATTGCAGGAGAAAAAATTATATGCAAAAACATCCAAATCTTTCTTTGGAGTACAAGAGGTGGAATATCTGGGTCATATTTTATCTCACGAGGGTGTTAAGGTAGACCCTAACAAAATTAAAGCCATTAAGGAATGGAAAGTCCCCACAACCATAAAGAAGTTGCGAGGATTTCTCAGGTTAATAGGGTATTATTGCAAGTTTTTTAAGAATTATGGGAGAATAGCAACACCTCTAACAAAATTATTGAAGAAATATGCATTTCCATGGAATCTTGAAGCGGCTAAGGCCTTTGAACATCTTAAAGAGGCAATGTGCCTAGCACCGGTCTTAGCTATGTCAGACTTCACAAAAACATTTATTGTGGAATTTGATGCCTCAGGAAATGGAATTGGTGTTGTTTTAATTCAGGAAGGAAGACCCATTGCTTTTGGAAGTCGTCCAATCAAAGGAAAGTATTTACAGAACCTATTTATGAGAAGGAAATGTTAGCAATACTGCATAAAATAAAGAAATGGCTAACTTACCTAATGGGAAGAAACTTCAAGGTAAAAACTGATCATAATAGTATTAAACACATTTTGGAACAGAGACTATTTTCAGAAGAGAAACAAAAATGGGTCACAAAGATGTTGGGTTATGAATTTGAAATAATCTACAAAAAAGGGAAGCTTAATGTTGTTGCAGATGCACTCTCAAGAAATGATGAAGAGGTGGAAGCATTGCTTTGTGCTATTTCTATTATCCAACCAGATTGGATAACCGAAGCAAGAGATGAATGGAAGAAGGACAAAGAATTATGGACACTCATTCAAAAGTTGCAGCAAGATCCTAGTGCATCTGATACTTTTAGTTGGAAAAATGATTCTTTATGGTTCAAAGATTGCTTATTTCTTTGTAAGAATTCCCAAATAAAATAAAAGATTCTTTTAGAATTGCACACTTCTCCTTTAGGAGGACACTTAGGATTTTTAAAAACTTACCACAGGGTGAAGAAAGATTTTTTTTGGGATGGCCCTAAATCTGATATTCAAAATTTTGTGGCGGAATGTTTGGTTTGCCAACAGAATAAAGTTGAGACAATTAAGACCCTGCGACTTCTACAACCTTTATCCATTCCAAGTCAATGTTGGGAGGAGATTTCAATGGATTTTATCACAGGTTTACCTAAGTCCGAAGAAAAAAGTGTCATCATGGTGGTAGTTGATAGACTTACCAATTATGCACATTTTTGTGCATTATCTCATCCATTTAAAGCAAGTATAGTTGCTACTACATTTATGGACAAAATTCAAAAGCTACATGGAAACCCAAGGGTTATTGTGAGTGGCAGAGATCCCATTTTTACTGAAAATTTTTGGATGGATTTATTTTCTTGTTTGGGTACTCAATTAGCTCATAGCTCATCTTATCATCCTCAATACGATGGTCAAATTGAGATTGTAAATAAATGTTTGGAAGGATATCTTCGTTTTTTTGTCTCTGATAAACAAACACAATGGGTCAAGTGGTTACCTCTTGCTGAATGGTGGTATAACACTTCCTTCCATATTGCAGCAAAAATGACCCCATTTATGGCACTTTATGGATATCATACACCATCCATCACATCATCTTGAAGAGAAAATTCGAAGGTTCAAGCAGTGGAAGATCACATCAAGCATCAACAAGAAGTTCTCCAACTCTTAAAGGATAACCTGGATTTGGCACAAAATCGAATGAAACAACAGGCAGATCAACACCGCAGCGAGAGAATTTTTGATGTAGGAGACTGGGTATTTTTATGGCTACAACCATACAAACAAATGTCGCGCAAGAAAGTTAAGAAGGATAATAAATTATTTCCAAAGTACTATGGTCGTTACAAGGTGTTGCAAAATATTGGTACTATGGCATATAAATTGGAGCTTCCTGCTTCTTCACGAGTGCATCCAGTTTTCCATGTTTCATGCTTAAAGAAGGTTATAGTTGAAAATCTTTCCTGCCCAAACAACAGCTAACTCGATGAGGAAGGAAAAATATTATTGGAACCTAAAGCGGTCACGGAAACAAAAACTTGACAGCTACGAAATCGATCAATTTCAGAGTATCTCATCAAGTGGAAAAACTTACCCACTAAAGATTCTACATGGGAGGATGAGAATTTTATACAGAAGCACCCAGACCTACTCAAGCATTGAGGACAACACTTTTTTGCAAGAGAGGGGCATGTTAGGTCCCTATATTACTAGTATAGTCCCTTATTATTGTTAGTGTAACTCCCTTATTGTTATTATTGTACCACTGTAACCCCCATATTGTTATTATTGTGCCCTTAAATTATTATTGTTAGGTCGGCTAGGATTACATTGTGGCTCTACTAGGATTACATTGTGGCCCCATGGACTCCTATATATATAAAGGAGGTTTTGTAATTTGTATCATCCAAGAATTTTTAATTCATGTAATGTATTGGAGGTTTGCCCCTCGAAGTGGCTTATTTCTAAGGCGTTGATATCTATTTTATTCTATTTTTGGAGTTGGCTTCATAATAGTCAAGGTCAAGGTCAAGGTTAAGGGTAAGGGTAAAGTCAAGTTTAAGGGTAAGGTTAAGGTTAGGGTAAATGTTCGAGTTAAGGTTAAGGTTCACGGTTTGGTCAAGGTTAGGGTTAGGTTAACCCTTAAGGTTAGGGTAAAGTTAAAGTTAAGGTTAAGGTTAGGTTAAGGTTAAGGTTAATGTTAGGTTAAGGGTAAATTCAAGGTTAAGGTTATGGTTATTGGAAGGTTAAGGTTAAGGTTAAGGTTAAGATAAGGTTAAGGTCAAGGTTAGGGTTTGGTTATATTTAAGGTCAAGGTTAAGGTTAGGTTAAGGTTAAGGTCAAGGTTAGGGTTAGGTTATAGTTAAGGTTAAAGTTAAAGTCAAGGTTAAGGATTTGGTAAGGTTAGGGTTAGGTTACAGTTAAGGTCAAGGTTAAGTTTAGGTTAAGGTTCTAGTTAAGGTTAAGGGTTTGGTCAAGGTTAGGGTTAGGTTATAGTGAAGGTTAAGGTTACGGTTACAGGTTTAGTTAGGCTAAGGTTAAGGTTAGGTTAAGGTTAAGGTTAAGGGTTTGGTCAAGGTTAATGTTAGGTTAAGGGGGTAAGGTTAACGTTAAGGTTAAGGTTAAGGTTAAGGGTTTTGTCAAGGTTAGGGTTAGGTTATAGTTAAGCTCAAGGTTAAGGTTAAGGTTAAGGTTAGATTATAGTTAAGGTTAAGGTTAAGGTTAAGGTTATGGAAAAGTTAAAGTTAAGGTTAAGGTTAGATTAAGGTTACGGTTAAGGTTAAGGGTTTCATTAAGGTTAGGTTCAGGTTAAGGGGGTAAGGTTAACATTAAGTTTAAGGTTAAGGTTAAGGGTTTGTTCAAGGTTAGGGTTAGGTTATAATTAAGGTTAAGGTTAGGGTTAGGCTATAGTTAAGCTCAAGGATAAGGTTAAGATTAGGTTAAGGGTAAAGTTAAGGTTATGGTTAGGGTAAGGTTAAGGTTAAGTTAGGTTAAGGTAATTTTAAGGGTAAAGCTAAGGTTATGGTTAGGGTTAGGTTAAGGGTAAATTCAAGGTTAAAGTTATGGTTATTGGAAGGTTAAGGTTAATGCTAAGGATAAGGTTAAGGTTAAGGGTAGGTTAAGGGTAAAGTTAAGGGTAAGGGTAAGGGTAAGGTTAAAGTTAAGGTTAAGGTCAAGGTCAAGGTTAAGGTTAAGGTTAGCTTAAAGGTAAAGTTAAGGTTAAGGTGAAGGTTAAGGGTAAGGTTAAGGGTAAGGTTAAGGTTAATCTTACAGGTTTAGTCAGGTTAAGGTTAAGGTTAAAGGTTTAGTCAAGGTTAGGGTTAGTTTATAGTGAAGGTTAAGGTTAAATTAAGGGTAAAGTGAAGGTTTAGGTTAAGGTTAAAGTTAAGGTTAATGTTACGTGAAGGGTAAAGTCAAGGTTAAGGTTGGGTTAAGGTTAAGGGTAAATTCAAGGCTAGGGTAAAGTTAAAGTTAAGGTTAGGTTAATGTTACGTTTAGGTTAAGGTTAATATTAGGTTAAGGTTAAGGTTAAGGTTAATGTTAAGGGTTTTGTAAAGATTAGGGTTATGTTAAGGTTCATGTTAAGGGTTTGGTCATGGTTAGGGTTAGGTTATAGTTAAGGTCAAGGTTAAGGTTAAGGGTAAGGTTATAGTTAGGTTAAGGTTAAGGTTAAGGTTAGGTTAAGGTTAAGGTTAAGATAAGGTTAAGGTTAAGGGATTGGTCAAGGCTAGGATTAGGATATAGTTAAGGTTAAGGTTAAGGTTAGGTTAAGTTAAGGTTAAGGTCAAGGTTAAGGGTAAGGTTAAGGTTATGTTAAGGTTAAGATTAGGTTAAGGGTAAAGTTAAGGTTAAGGTTAGGTTAAGGTTAAGGTTAGGGTTAAGGTTAGGGAAAGGTTAAGGTTAAAGTTAAGGTTAAGGTTAAGGGTTTGGTAAAGGTTAAGGTTATCTTATAGTTAAGGTTAAGGTTAAGGTTACAAGTATAGTCATGTTAAGGTTAAGGTTAAGGGTTTTGTCAAGGTTAGGGTTAGGTTAAGGTTAAGGGTAAAGTTACGGTTAAGGTTAGGTTAAGGGTAAAGTTAAGGTTAATGTTAGGTTAATGTTAAGGTTAAGGTTAGGGTAAGGTTATGGTAAGGTAAAGGGTTAAGGTTAAAATAACCTTAACCTTAACATTAACCATAATCTTAACCTTAACCTCAACCTTAATCTTAACTTTAACCTTAACCTAACTAAACCCGTAACCTTTACCTAACCTTAACCTTAACCTAACCTTGACCTTAACCTTAACCTTCCCATAACCATAACCTTAACCTCAACCTTGACCTAACCCTTAACCTTAACCTTAACCTTACCCAATTAACCTTAACCTTAACCTTCCCATAACATTAACCTTAACCTTTTCCTTAACCTTACCTTAACCTTGACCTTAACCTTAACCTTAACCTAACCTTATCCTTAACCTTGACCTTAAACTTAACCTTATAGTTCACCTTACCTTAAACTTAACATAACCTTAAGGTTATGGGAACGTTAAGGTTAAGGTTAAGTTAAGTTTAAAGTTAAGGTTAAGGGTTTGGTTAAGGTTAGAGTTAGGTTATAGTTAAGTTCAAGGTTAATATTAGTTTATGGTTAAGATTAAGGTTACGATTTTAGTCAGGTTAAGGTTAAGGTTAATGGTAAACTCAAGGTTAAGGTTAGGTTAAGGATAGGGTTAACGTTAAGGTTAACATTAAGTTTAGGGTTATGGGAAGGTTGCGGTTAAAGTTAAGGTTAAGTTTAAGGTTAGGTTAAGGTTAAGGGTGAAAGTTAAGGTTACATGTCTTAACCTTAACCTTAACCTTAACCTTCACCCTTAACCTTAACCTTAATCTTAACCTTAACAATCACTATAACCTAACCTTAATCTTGACCTTAACTATAACCTAAACTTGACCTTAACCTTAACCTTACCTTAACCTTAACCTTAACCTTACCCTTAACCTTAGCCAAACCATTAATCTTAACCTTAACCTATCCTTAACCTTACCCTTAACCTTGACCTAACCTTGACCTAACCCTAACCCTGACCAAACCCTTAACCTTAACCTAACCTTAACCTTAACCTAACTATAACCTTACGCTTAACCTTAACATTGACCTTAACTATAACCTAACCCTAACCTTGACCAAACCCTTAACATTAACCTTAACCTAACCCTAACCTTGACCCAACCCTTAACAATAACAATAACCTCAACCTTATCCTAATCTTAACCTTAACCTAACCATAACATTAACCTAACCGTAACCTTAACATTAACCTTAGCGTAATTATAAGATTAACCTTAACCTTAATTTAACCCTAACCTTAACTTTATCCTTAACCGAACCTTAACCTTAAAATTAGCCTAACACTAACCTTAACTTTACCCTTAAGCTTAACCTTAACCTTAACCTAATCTTAACCTTAACCTAAACGTAACCTTAACCTTAACCTTAACCTTAACCTTAAACTTAACCTTTGCCTAACCATAACCTTAACCTTAACCTTAAACTAACCCTAACCTTAAATTTACCCTTAACCTTAACCTTAAACTTAACCTAACCCTAACCTTAACTTTACCCTCAACCTAACCTTAACCTTAACCTTATCTTAACCTTAACCTAACCTTAACCTTCACTTTACCCTTAATGTAACCTTAATATTAACCTTAACCTTAACCTTAACCTTACTTTGACCTTAACTATAACCTAACCCTAACCTTCACCAAACCCTTAACCTTAACCTTAAGCTGAACCTTTACCCTAATCTTATCTTAACCTTAACGTAACCTTAACCTTAACCTTAACCCAACCTTAACCTAACCCTTAACCTTAACCTTAACCTAAACCTTACCTTGACCTTACCCTTAACCTAATCTTAACCTTAACCTTGACCTTAACCTTAACCTTAACCCTTATCCTTAACCTTTACCTAACATTAACCTTAACCTATGCTTGACCTTAACTATAACCTAACCCTAACCTTAAACTTAACCTGACCTTAACCTTGACCTTAACTATAGCGTAACCTTTACCTTGACCAAAACCTTAACGTAACCTTAACCTTGACTTTACCCTTAATGTAACGTTAACCTTGACCTTAACCTCACCCTTAACATCAACCTTAACCTTAACTTTACCCTTAACATTAACCTTAACGTAACCTTGACATTAACCTTAACTTTAACCTTAACCTTAAGGTTAGGTTAAGGTTAAGGTTAAGGGTTTGGTCAAGGTTAGGGTCAGGTTATAGTTAAGATTAAGGTCAAGGTCAAAGTTAACCTTAACCTAACCTTCCCCTAACCTTAACCCTAAACTTAGGTAAACTTAAGGTTAAGGTTAAGGGGTAAAGGTTACGTTAAGGTAAAGTCGAGGTTAAGGTTAGGCTAAGGGTAAAGTTAAAGTTAAGGTTAAGGTTACCCTTAACCTTAACCCTAACCTTAAGCTTAACCTTAACCTAAACCTAGTATTAAATTTACCCTTAACCCAACATTAACCTTGACTTTACCCTTAACATAACCTTAACCTTAACCAAACCCTTAACCTTAACCTTAAATTGAACCTTAACCTTACCCTTAACCTTGACCTTTACCTTAACTTAACCTAAAAATTAACCTTAACCTTAACCTTAACCTTATCTTAACCTTAACCTTAACCTTGACCTTCCCAAACCCTTAAGGTTAGGTTAAGGTCAAGATTAAGGTTAGGGTTAAAGTTAAGGTTCGGTTAAGTTTAGGTTAAGGTTTGGTCAAGGTTAGGGTTAGGTTAAGGTTAAGGTTAAGGTTAGGTTAACGTCATGGTTAAGGTTAAGGTTAGGTTATATTTAATGTTAAGGGTAAAGTCAAGGTTAAGGTTAATTAACGATGTTATGGTGAAAGTTAGGTTAAGGAGTAAGATTAGGTTAAAGGTAAAATCAAATGATGGAATTAAGGTTAGGTTATGGTTAAGGGTAAGTTAAAGTTAGGTTAAGTTTAAGTTGAGTTGGGTTAACATTAAGGTTAAGGTTAGATATTAACTCAAGAGTTAAAAGTTAAAGTTGCTGTTAGAGTCCAGGAGTTAGGTTAGGTTATGAATTGAAAGCTTGAGTTAGGTTAGGTTAAAATTAATTTAAGATTATTGTTAAGGTTTAGTCAAGGTTAGGGTTAGGTTATAGTTAAGGTCAAGGTTAGGTTAAGGTTAAGGTTAAGGTTAATTTTAAAGAGGTTTATTGATTAGGATTAACTTAAAAATTGAATTAAGGTGAAAAATGTTTGGTTAAGATTGAGTCAGATTAGAGGTATTAAGTTAAAGGATGAATATCCCAGTTAGGTTGGTTATATTTAATGTTAAAGTGCAGTCGAATGGATTAGGTTAAGGTTAAAGTTAAGTCCCTAGGTTAGGATAGGTCGGGGTTAGGTTGAGCTAAAGTTAGGGAGGTTAAAGATTCTGGTTAAGAGTTAAATTCAAGGATTAAGAGATTTGGTTAAAGTTAAGATTAGATTGGACCAATTTAAAATTAAGGATTGGAATAAGGATACTTTGATCGAAGATTACACTTTATAAGGTTAAGGTTGAAATTGAGTTAATGTCCTTAGTTGGAATTGAGTTAGGTTATATTTAATGTTAAGGGTAAAGTCAAGGTTAAGGTTACGTTAATGGTAATGTCAAGGTGAAGGTTAGGTTAAGGTTAAGGTTAAGGTTAAGCGTAAGGTCAAGGTTAGGTTAAGGTTAAGGTTATGGTTAAGGGTAAATTTAAGGTTAAGGTTAGGTTAAGGTTAAGTTTAAGTTAAGGTTAGGTTAAGATTAAGGTTAAGGTTAAGGGTCTTATCAAGGTTAGGGTTAGGTTATAGTTAAGGTTAGGGTTAAGGTTAGGTTAGGTTATAGTTAAGGTTAGGTTAAGGTTAAGGTTAATTTAAGGTTATTGTTAAGGTTTAGTCAAGGTTAGGGTTAGGTTATAGTTAAGGTCAAGGATAGGTTAAGGTTAAGGTTAGGTAAAGGTTAAGGTTAAGGTTAATGTTAAGGGTTTGGTCAAGGTTAGGGTTAGCTTAAGGGTAAAGTTAAGGTTAATTTTTGGTTAAGGTTAAGGTCAAGGTTAAGGGTAAAGTTAAGGTCAAGGTTAGGGTTAGGTTATATTTAAGGTTAAGGGTCTGGTCAAAGATAGGGTTAGGTTAAGGTTAAAGTTAAGTCTAGGTTAGGATAAGGTTAGGGTTAAGGTTGGGTTAAGGTTAAGGTTAAGGTTGCGGTTAAGGTTAAATTCAAGGTTAAGGGTTTGGTTAAGGTTAAGGTTAAGGTTAGGTTAAGTTAAGGTTAAGGTTAGGTTAAGGGTAAAGTTAAGGTTAAGGTTAGGGGGAGGTTAAGGTTAGGTTAAGGTTAAGGTCAAGGTCAAGGTTAAGGTTAAGGTCAAAGTGAAGGTCAAGGTTAAGTTTAAGGTTAATGTTTGATTAAGGTTAAGATAAGGTTAAGGTTAAGGTTAAGGTTAAGGTGAAGGATAAGGGTAAGGTCAAGGTTAAGGGTAAAGTTAAGGTTAAGGTTAAGGTTACAGGTTTAGTATGGTTTAGGTTAAGGTTAAGGGTAAAGTTAAGGTTAAGGTTAAGGAGTTTAGCTTAGGTTAAGGTAAAGTCAAGGTTAAGGGTAGGTTAAGGGTAATGTTAAGGTTATGGTTAAGGTTTGGTCAGGTTAAGGTTAACCTTAACCTTACTAAACACGTAACCTTAACCTTAACTTTACCCTTAACATTGACCTTACCCTTAACCTTCACTATAACCTATCCTTAACCTTATCCTTAACTTTAACCTTAACCCTAACCCTAACCTTTAACCTTACCGTAACTTTAACCATAACCTTAACCTTAACCTTACCCCCTTAACCATAACCTTAACCTGACTAAACCTGTAACCTTAGCCTGACTAAACCTGTAACCTTAATCTTAACTTTACCTTACCCTTGACTGTAACCTTAACCTAACTTAACCTTAACCTTGACCTTGAACTTAAACTTGACCTTGAACTTAACCTTAAACTTACCCTTAACCTTCACCTTAACCTAATGTTAACCTTAACCTTAACTTTAATCTAACCTTAACCTTAACCTTATTTTTACCTAACCTTAACCTTAACCTTATCCTAACCCTAACCTAACCTAACCTTAACCTTAACCTTCACTTAACCTTAACATTAACCTTAACCTGTGATGTTCCTTTTTCAGAAACATTGTCAATCGACAAAGAAAATATATTCCAAAGATAGACTGAAGGGGAATTTACTAGATTTATCACCTTCATGAAGAAGGATGAGCTCCAGAGGCTACCTGGCCCACTATCAGAATCTATCTATATAGTGATTTTCAAAGGACAATATCCGCAATAGGGAAATACAACAAGATTGGGAATATATTAAGATAACCCCAACATTGCAACTACAACAATAACAAATACATCAAATGGTAAATAACAGTGAATCGTATACACATGAAATGTCGGAGAAATCAATGGTCATCACATTATATCATAGCAACAATAAAATATACAACTCCTTGAGGAAATGATCACTCAAGCAAGGTACTAGAAGCCTCAAGAAACCTGTACATGTAAATATGAAATACATAGATGCATAAATAAAGCTCTAGACCTTAACTGCGTAGTTATAGGAGGAAATTCTACATAAATTATAGAAATACAAATTATATAGCAATATAGGCTCAAATAAATAATGGGGAGCATGATCTGAACCCCTGAAAATATAATAAATCAATCCTCTAAAAGGATTGTCTGGAAACTATACAAAAATGGCATTTTGCAGAAATGCCAGAGTTGCTGGGCAATAGCGACTCAAGAGCTGGAAATACATGGAGAAGGCTGAAATGTCTGCAACAACTGAATAATCCTCCTCCAATGGAAATCTGAAGTGAGAGGTTGATCCTTTCACCCAAGACTTCTCCTCCAAATGGATGCCAATCCCTCATAGCAAATAATCACCCATGAGAACGCTATGTAAGAGAGGTACTGCACTTCTTCTGATGGAAATTGGTTGCTCTGATGCCAAATATGGTGGGATATGTTCAAGAACCACCATTTCTGATCTCCCAATCAATATAACTTCTCTCCACTAAAAAACTAGCTCCAGAGGTTGTGTGGAAACCTCCCCAACAACACCCAGCAACATTACACAATCTCTGCTGCAGAAACTACGCTAATTTAGATGAATGAAGCTATGGCCTGAATGAATGAATATGGGTAATGGAGTGAAATCATTCATGAGATACTCAAGAAGGAGAGGAAATCCTCAACAGGACTCCCTCATGCCCGAAGGCACTACAACTCTATTGAATAGCAAGAGGCAGCAACAAGTCTTCAAGACTCAAATGTAAAATGATCAAAGATGAACTCAATGGTTGCCTGGCTCCTCTTTTAAACAAGTGAGCCTTCCATCCATGCGCCCTAATTTTAATTAGGGTTTCCTCCCTCTAGAATCTTCCCTCCTACGTTTTCCCACATAGTGCTTTCCAACTCATGCCAACACAGTTTGACTTGGTCAACCTTGGCCAAGTATATATGCGAAAAACTCCTTTCACACATGGAGGTGTGAAATCCAGCTCCAAATAAGATCCTCTTTCATACTTAGAGTATTTTTATTCTCTATTCATGCAAGGAATGGTTCTCCTACCCATTTTATTCACCTTCTTCATAAAATTAACAAAATTTAATGTTCCTCAAAATTTTGGAACATTACAGTCCTCCCCTCTCAAAATATTGCTTGCCCTTAAGAAATTGCAAGGATGAACTGAGTTTATTTCTACCCTTCCTCCTGTAGCATCCTTGTGTGATTATTTCCTCAAGAAAAGGATGCCCTATCAGCAATCAAGTCTCCAAATTGTCCCTCCAACATATGTAATCTAGCCTTTGGGTGAACATTCCCAAACAACTATCATGTAGAAGTAACTATCCATGAAGGAAAAAAGAGCTTTCCAAGGGCATCCTTGAGGCATGATATCTGATATATAATGGGACTTATCATCCCCATATGAATCTCTCATCCCCAAGCCATCAATCATAAAAAATAAGCTGCTTCCCAACAAGGTAACTCATGGAAAATCTCCCTCCACCTTCAGCTCCAGAAATGAAGGTGGGCTGAAATTTGATCATGGAAAGCACTATAACTTGCCCCATGCTATAATATCCCCCACTTGTGACAAGTTTTGAGTGTATTTTGATCCCTAGCTTCAAATGTATTGCCCTCAAATGGAGAAATGAAGAGTAATTCCCCAATAATCTCTCCTCCATCAATGAAAAATCAGCTGGCCCAAGACATGTCATCTATGATGAATAGGAAAATATCACCATAGAATGCCCCCATGACATGTTTTTTGTAGGTTATACCATGTGCAGGAAGTGAAAACAATGCCTCATAGGGTTATAATGCAACCTCATCCACTGCAGCTGCAGAAAATAACATGGCAAGTATTGCACAAAAAATATCACATCTACTACTAAATAGTAAATAGATGAGTGAATCAGAAACATAAGGTCAAATGCCCACCCATATACATAAAATGGATGGATGAAATTACTAAGCCCATGTATCTCCCCGCAAATGAGAAAATATGTGGTTGTAGCCATGCCTCCTCTCATGTTCCCCTTAGAACATGTATTGCAGAAAATATGGGAGTCTTCCCTCATAAAGGACACATTCATCCCATGTGTCTCTCTCCTAATAATGTCCCTCACTGAGATAACATAAATATCAGCCAAGGAGACCATACTCAGAAATAAAATGAGGCAAGTACTGAAGGTTTCATATTGTGCAAAGTTGTACCAACAGTCTCCCAAGTAGTCCCAACGTAGTTTCCCCAAACTGCTGCTTTAAGAAATGATATGGCAAGTTGTTTTCAGCTCATGAATAACAATGTATGTTATTACATATGATAATTCATGGTGAGTGGATGAATATGAATTATAAACATACATGGAAGGTAACACTTTCCCAAGGCCATATAAAATATGGCTTTCTCCATCACATAGTTTGGCCCAATTTTGCTCATGGAGCAACATGAAAAATATGCCCCTTTGAAAAACTCTACACTGCATCATAATGATAAGAGTATGTAAATTAGCAAAGGTAAACACAATAATATTACCATAGGCTGGAAGTGAGATGATAGATGGATCTATGCATGTGATCCTCCTCCTAAAAGACAACTCTGTGAGCTCATGCAAAAAGGCTCTTGCCCATGCCAATCTTTGTTCCTTGACATGCTCCTTGTCAAGAACAACTCTGGTGATGCTGCTGCAAATATGAAGCTTCTCCCAAGACGGAAATGCCTCCCAATCAATCCTAGATAATGAGTTATCCCCTTTCACTATGAGATTACCCTCCTCTACTCCTACAACACCATCAATCATGTGAGAGAAAATCTACTTGTGCTCTCTCCCATCAATGCCAAGCAAATCAAGTGCTTGCTGCTCTATTATGCTCACATCATATGAATCATGTGATGAAGGTATCATGACTGATATATATGTCATATCAGAAATATGTATCCATTATCCTTGTTTCCCAATGATGTAAACATCCTGCCATCTTTTCTCCATTCTTTTGGTACTCCTTCCATGAGGGCTACCATCCTCCCAAACCAATTTTTGCTCCTTACATTTCATGAGAGTTTGAAATGCAGCTCCATGGAGACCTCTTAGGAAAGGCCTCTCTCCCATGACCATGTTGGATCTATGAGGATCAAAATGTGATAGAGGTGATGGATCCTCTCCACCCATATTCAACAGCGATGTTAATTCCTTCAATGATATAGCAGCTGTCTGTTCCTCCGGTTCATAATTTGTTTCATGATTCTCCATGGAGGTGTCATGGTTTACTTCATCCTCCAAAAGTTTACAATCCCACCTCAAAAGATGAATGAAAATCATCAAATATGTATGAGGATGAGGTTTCTTCTCCTCCTTGAACCCTTTTCACAGCACAGTGCAAACATGAGGCCCTAAAGTGGCCATGTTATTTGATCCTAGGACCTCCTCATATGAAATTCCACCACCCTTAAGATTATTTGTTGAAATAGAAAGTGGAACTTTAATCATACCTTGGTGGATATTGGGACCTTCTTGTGTGGATGCAATGGATTTTCCTCCAATGGCTTCCTCATCCATAGATGTAGAAGGCTACTCCTCCAAAGTTGTAGCAGTGTTGGTGAAATCCTCCTCCCATGGTGGTGTGAACTTCTCTTCCTTTGTCCTTTCTCCATCAAAGGTTTGGATCAAAATTTGAGCAAAGACTGCAAAATAACTCACCCTTGAATGGACCAATGGTTTGAACCACAAAACAGAGGTTTCCTCCTCTATGTACATCGCTGCCATCTACACTGCTTCTTTCTCTGCCATTGTATGCAACAAATAAAATGCCTCCAGCTTCTTCTCCCAAGCTCTAGCTGAAGTAACCCCATCAATTGTAGACAATAGAAGCCTATTGCCTCTGATTTATTATTTTACATAGGGCCTTCTCTCCTCCATCTGCTGAATAGACTGTGGGAATTTTGTAGCTCCCATGAATGCTGCATAATGGGGTTTATAGTCACCCAGGTACTTGCTTAAGATCTAGAAATCCAAGCATCTCCCATGCTGGTCTTCAAGAGAATAGGAAGTGCATGGACCTTCCTCTTCTCCGCTTTTATTCTCCTCCTCCTTAGGGAGGCTCTTCTTTATTCAAAAATAGATGAGATCAGTCTCATATTCTTCATCATTCTCTTTTGAAATCTAAATCACAGGCTATTCCAATTCTATGCTTTGATACTGTTAGTGCTCGAATCTGCCTTAGGTTGAAGGAAAGCAGATTCAAG
This sequence comes from Pinus albicaulis, assembly GCA_034641835.2. NCBI lineage: Eukaryota > Viridiplantae > Streptophyta > Pinopsida > Pinales > Pinaceae > Pinus > Pinus albicaulis. The sequence goes on from CM076569.1 coordinate 717,263,730, forward strand.
GTAACATCAAACCAAGCTCAGCCTCATAGCTAGCCCTACGAGGACAGGAGAGGGCTATCTCCGGTCAATCTAGGCAAAAGACATCCAATGGGACCTGATATGACCTATAATGGATATTGATTTTAGGCTAGTAAATAAATATGGAAAGAAGTATTTCGATTTTTAGGCTGAGTTTTCTGGGTTGTATGGGACCAAGGAACAACATGAGCAGAGAAGTTAAATCAAAGACACAGATTGTTTCATGAGGCAAGATAGGCAGGAAGTTTAGCAATCAAATTTGAAAAATATGGAATGGAAAGACAGTTGAGAGGCTGAAAAGGGCATGTGTGATGAATCCTTTTCAGACAGAAGAAGCCACATAGAACGTGAATGCTTTCCCAAGGCAAAGCAGTAAACTGAATTCTACCTTTCTTACTTGAAAGCATTCATCTAGAAATGATTATGAATGAAATGTAAAACATTACAAGATACATATGAAATAGTAAGAAAACACTTATCCTAAACTCATAACACAGGAATCTCAGGAATCAGAGTTGCATTCATTTCATTAAAATCTCTGCCAAAACTGTGCAATGCAAACACTGGTTTTTTCCTCCACACGTTTCCAAGAACTCCCCCCCTTTACAAAATGATTTTCCATATATTAAAATAACCTTAGAGGTGGGAAACAGATCGACACAAAATAGGGAGTTGTTTAAAATTATTAACAAACATGAGCCAATCATCTTTTCTGAAGATAAGCAGCGTTACATTTTCCACTCAAATGACCAACGGAAAGGCGGAAGTTGTAGCTATAAATCCTATTGAGTTGCAACTGAAGACAGAAATAAACCATCTGTTCCTATATCTCTGCTATGATAATTATCTATGCTTTGTATTTAGGCATTCGGTCTTTGAGTGTTCGTTTTCCTTGTTGTCGTTTTATAAAAACTAATTCTTAATAAAAATGGTTTTGAACTAAGCCTTTACCTTTAATAAAGGGGAAAACGTGTCAATGAATGATCCCAGCTAGCAAATCCACATGTTTTTTGGGCAATAGGAGTGAGTTTGGGCGATTCTCGGGCTTCCTGGATGTGTGCGCCGCACACGCCATGTGTGCTGCGCCCATGTAAAAATGAACTGCGTGGAGGCACCCGATGCGTCACACTCCTCCGGTGCGCCACGCCACCTGTTCGATGCACCGCGCACACTGTCCGCACCATAATTTCGGTTCTCCAACTCAATTTCGCTCCTCCACTTTTCACTTTGGCTTCTCTTTTGTTTGATCATTTCCAAGTTTGGCTTTGTCTTGGCTTGCAAGTTATTCGAAAATAACAAAGTTTTTGCGGCATCGATTCTGTAATTGGAATTGTTTCCAGGCGTGAGCTTCCATTATTCACTTCAAATTCAATTGTAGAATTTGCTTTATCTTCATATGACTTGGGGTCTTGCAGTGTTGGATCATCTTGTACGTCATCATCATATACACCTTTCTGTCTGCGCAATCCACAAAATAACCATAGAAATGGGTCAACAATACCAGCCTTTACTCGTCGAGCATAAATTGACATTAGTGGAATAAAAATCAGCAGCATTCCACATGTATGAATTGAGGCATTCATGAAGGCGATTACTGAATATATGGACACAAGCATGAAGCTCAAAATGGGCTACCACTGAGGTGTATGATTGGCATCCTTAATAACATCTTTTGTAGATTTCCACATGCAGAGTAAATCTGAATTTGACTCGCCTATCCCAAATGTTTTGTTTGGCATATTTTCTTGCAATGGACGCAGAGATTTAACAAGATAGTCTTCCCAGTTTTCGACGAGATCCTTTCTCTGATTTTCTGTATAGCTTGCTTTTATTTTTTCTTGGATGTAATCAATCCAAAGTGAATGGTTCTGATGGAAATTATTTTCGACCCATCTTATAGCACCCACCACAGATATATTGTCTGCACTATCACGGACCACGTTCCCCAATGAAGCTTCAATCAGCGTATGACCTCCAAACCATGACAAGCAAAAACTAGCTCTGTCTTCAATGCAATTTAAAGCCATTGGCTGCAATGGATCATTGCTGGCATTCTTTGCATCTTTCATGTAGTCAATGATCTCCTTTGATGTCATTTCTTTGTAATATTTTCTCCAATTATAGCCCCAGGATGCTACAAGTTTGGCGAACCCTCTCACATTTGATAGTATTTCTTCTATTCTACTGCCTGCATTAAAATTTTAAGAGTGGTTTTTGAACTCTGCATTCAAATCATTTTTCAGTGTATCCACATACTTGTCGATATACAAAACAAAACCTAGGGAACGTCAAGTTCGATGGTCCAATAATCTGGTCAATCTGTCGAAGTGATTCCGGGTAGTCAAAGCAATCCATATGTTACATTTTGTAGCATGGAGTTTCATCAACTCCCCAATCTTCAGGGAGTGCTCTTATAGCTATTTTATCTGGAAAATGACGATCAGCAATGGCATAGGAGAAAAGCTTCCTGTAACCCCAAACCACCCAATTCTCTTCTTTCCAAGGGTCGAAACCTCTCTTCAGACTCTTAACAATCATGGGCCATTCATAGAAATCGTGCCATACTCGTTAAGCGTCATAATTTCTTATTGTCTTCACCTCCAATGCCAAAGAGGCAGATTTCTGATTTGCAGACTTCAACAGACACAAAAAGTCGGTGTTTGTTTCCAGCTGTGCAAAAATGAATCAGAACTTTGAACAAGTATGCTGAGAAAGCATTGTTCCAACATGCTAAACAGCTCTCTTGATTTAATAATACTACGTGTCAGAAACAAGTAAGATACAACATGACCAATACGCACCCTTACAGCCTGCAAGCCCAATCCAATGAGGATATCTTTAATATCTTGGAGTTTATGACTTCCCAAGACCTTAAAGGTAATGTCTGTCTCACTTGGCCCTGAAGGCGTAAGTATATATATCGTGTTCTCACTATCAACAGCAAAGCCACTTCTCTTTCATCAAGATCATCTTCCCATAGACGAATACAATTGCAGGAAACATGATACAGGCAGCTCTCTGATAACCTATCAAGCTGACGATGAAAATAATGTTTTAGGGGATCATCTAACTCTACACTTACAGGCATTTCCACTTTTTTAATGTTGCAATTGGAAAATTCGGCACAATTTGTATATGCATACACTTTATTGAAAGAACTCACAATTATCTCTTTGCTTCCATCTGTTTTAGCAATCCCAGCCTGTGTAGAAGCCAATCTTGTCATACCATTTTTTCGTTGTTCACACACAAAGAGCTTGAAGGATCTTGAATTTGTTCAAACTCTGCATCAAAAACTCCAACTTCATCCAAAAGTACAACCCTTCTTTTATGCTTCCATGTGCCTGTTGTCTTGCGTGCATGTGGCATATCTTTAGTCAGAGTCTAAGGAATCCTCCCACCACCTGTATCAACCAACATATCATCTACACGAGACAGTACTGTGTGTTCCATTTTTGAATCTTCTATTGCATTTTGAATCTAGACAGCGATGAGCATTTCGGGATGTATCCTTGAAAAATGAACTATATTGAAATTTTCCACTTATTTCATTGAAATCCTCAAGCATGTCAGATGATGAAACTATAGAGCATGAGTCCAGAGAAAGATGCATGAATTCTTCCTCCATATTTTGACAACGATGTAGTATATCTTCTTGATAGTGGGGAGGAGATTGACCAACCCAGCAGGTACAAACATGAGGGAAACGAGAAAACAAAGCCCTTCCATCAGATTATGGCATGCCCCTAGCGGAATGCAGATTAATAAACGGAATGAGACACCTAAAAAATTGAAATGCAAAAGCGAAATGATCTCTGACGGAGGACTGACAAGACCGACTCTAACATTGGCTCCAATGGGGATGGTAGCTCCTTGGAGGTGCCAAGAACGGCAGATCTTTGGGAGAGCAGACCACTGCCTTATCCATTGGGCCATGGAATCCATTATTTTGACAAAAGACTGATGACTCAATTTCGAAACTGAAATTACTGAAAGACTTGACTCAAAAAACCAAACACAAATGATTCATGACTGACTTAAGACAAGAATTTACAAAGCTTTTTTTTGAAAAAAGGCAACAGTCCATCAAGATTAAAATCATGATGGAAACCACCTGCATACTGATGAAATATGTGCAATTATGTATAGTTGGCTTTCCAATGTAACCAGTCAAGCAGATGCCTTCCTGACTGATTCTCCCGATCAGATCTCCTGGTCAACAACAAATACTGGTAACTGGGCATCCAAAAATATAATTGACCATGATCTCTTTCATCACTGAACACGGCAATAATCACCTTCACTGCTGACTACAACAAATTTGCCACTGGATCCTGAAAAACATGAAGATTTAACTCCTGGTAAAGAAACAAAGTATCCTTTTCTGTTGATTCGAATCTTCCTTCATAAGGTACTTCAGTAAAAATATGCTCCTGGTCCTCAAAAAATTCTAAACAAATAGATGAGCAGATTTCTTCTTGGAAAAACATTTCGAAGCATGAAACATATGAAGAAGAATCTGAAAGGTAATCCTGAATGGTCTGATCTTCTGTGGCCTAAATATATTGTAGGTCATCTTCATATGATATGACATCCAGATTCTCATTACATTCATCAATCATGAGAAAAGAAACTTCAGATGATTCTGGAAACCCAACACTATCATTTCTATCATCTACCATAATTTCATCAAGAAAAATTTTTTCACTTACTTGAACGAAGACCTCTTCCTGTTGTTCATGCACTGACTAGATTACCTCCCCATAAAGGTTGTGTTCTATTGAACTGAGAACATTCAGATCCAAAACTCTGTTTTCTTCATTCCAGATGACTTCAACAGTAGAGTTCTCTTTCATGGGATTCAGCACAAGGTATTCTTGGTCATCACAATATGTCTCTAGATCTGAAATGGCTGACTTGACTTTATCATCTTTTGAAATTGAAACTTGATTGCCCTGCATGCTATTTTCTTCTATGGACAAATCTGAAATGACACTTTCTCTTTCATAATTTTTAGTCATATGGCCATCTTCAACCTACTGATCTATAAAGCTGCTTATAGGACTGTCATCCTTTTCAGAAGAGGAAGAAGTTCCACCATTACCTTCTTGACCATGTGCACACTGCAGATCTGTGTTAACTTGAGCTAGAACATGATCGTTCAAGAGTTGATCTATCTCATCTTCAGATAGAGGAGATAATACCTTTTGTTTTCTTTTTCTCAAATAGTGATTTTCTTCATTGATTTCAAGTGAAGGAGTATACAGATTTTCCTCATACTGCTGATCCATTTCATGTAATTCCTGTTGACTGTCAAGATGCAAAATTGTTTCATTTTCCACAGTACTAAGATCTTGATCCTGCTGCAAATTTTCATGATCGTCTTTATGCTGCTGAAACATATTTTCATACAGGGCTTCCATGATCTCATCATCCATGAAATTATCATCTTCATAATATTTCTCAAGGCTTTCAATAAAAGTAGAAGCATGTTCGCAACAGTCATGAACTAAAATTAATGATGGATAAGATACTTGATATCTTTCAATGAACAGGGCATGAAAATCCTTTAAATAGTAAATACAGGCCGGTGGCAAATTTTCATACCAAGATTGGGCTTCACCTTACAGAGTGGCCAGGAATATCTTCATCAAGAAATCTTCAGGAAAATCCACCTTCAACTTGCGAATATGCATGTGAAATCTAACTAGATGTAAAGCAGCATCCTTCTTACCATCATCGTTAAACGTAGGAAGATTCCTTGACAAATCTACGTTCGGAATTTTATTTGGAAAGCCTGGAATGTGATCTCGGCTCATGGGAGCGTATCTTCTTGCAACCTGATCCATATTGAAAACTTTAAAGCTACTGATCTCTCTGCAGTGAAGTCACCATGAAGCATTTATTTCTGGATTTTTCAGTGAATGAAGTCGCCAGGTGAATGATTTTAGCCTTCTGATGTCTGATCTTTGTTCACCATCAACGATCAGATCTGAACCTGATACACTTACTGGGGCAAGAAAATCTACAAATCAAGTGTTACATTCACACGCAAACCATCTCCCCAATATGGTCGCCACTATGTTAGTGCTCGAATCTGCCTTAGGCTGAAGGAAATCAGATTCAAGGTAACATCAAACCAAGCTCAGCCTCGTAGCTAGCCCTACGAGGACAGGAGAGGGCTCTCTTCGGTCAATCTCGGCAAAAGATGTCCAATGGGACTTGAGATGACCTATAATGGATACTAATTTTAGGCTATTAAATAAATATGGAAAGAAGTATTTTGATTTTTAGGCTAAGTTTTCTGGGCTGTATGGGACCAAGGAACAACATGAGCAGAGAAGTTAAATCAAAGACACAGATTGTTTCATGAGGCAAGATAGGTAGAAATTTTAGCAATAAAATTTGAAAAATATGGAATGGAAAGACAGTTGAGAGGCTGAAAAGGGCATGTGTGATGAATCCTTCTTAGACAGAAGAAGCCACACAGAACGTGAACGCTTTCCCAAGGTAGAGCAGTAAACTGAATTCTACCTTTCTTACTTGAAAGCATTCAGCTGGAAATGATTATGAATGAAATGTAAAACATTACAAGATACATATGAAACAGTAAGAAAACACTTATGCTAAGCTCATACCACAGGAATCTAGGGAATCAGAGCTGCATTCATTTCATTAAAATCTCTGCCAAAACTGTGCAATGCAAACGCTGGGTTTTTCCTCCACACGTTTCCCAAAACTCCCCCCCTTTACAAAATTATTTTCCATATATTAAAATAAGCTTAGAGGTGGGAAACAGATCGACAAAAAATAGGGAGTTGTTTAACATTATTAACAAACATGAGCCAATCATCTTTTCTGAAGATAAGCAGCGTTACATTTTCCACTCAAATGACCAACAGAAAGGCGGAAGCTGTAGCTGTATATCCCGTTGAGTTGCAACTGAAGACAGAAATAAACCATCTGTTCCTATATCTCTGCTATGATAATTATCTATTCTTTGTATTTAGGCATTCGGTATTTGACTGTTCGTTTTACCTGTTTCCTTTTGATAAAAACTAATTCTTAATAAAAAATGGTTTTGAACTAAGCTTTTTCCTTTAATAAAGGGGAAAAAGTGTCAATGAATGATCCCAGCTGGAAAATCCACGTGTTTTTTGGGCAATTGGAGTGAGTTTGGGCGATTCTCGGGCTTCCTAGATGTGTGCGCCGCACAACACGCCTAGTGCACCGCACGCGCCATGTGCGCTGCGCCCATGTAAAAATACACTGCGTGGAGGCGACCGATGCGCCGCGCTCCTCCGGTGCACCGGGTCACCTGTTCGATGCGCCGCGCACACTGTCCGCACCATAATTTCGGCTCTCCAACTCAATTTCGCTCCTCCACTTTTCACTTTGGCTTCTCTTTTGTTTGATCATTTCCAAGTTTGGCTTTGTCTTGGCTCACAAGTTATTCACAAATAACAAAGTTTTTGCGGCATCAATTCTGTAATTGGAATTGTTTCCAGGCGTGAGCTTCCATTATTCTCTTCAAATTCAAGTGTAGAATTTTCTTTATCTTCATATGACTTGGGGTCTTGCAGTGTTGGATCGTCTTGTACGTCATCATCGTATACACCTTTCTGTCTGCGCAATCCAAAAAATAACCATATAAATGGGTCAAAAATACCAACCTTTACCCGTCGAGCATCAATTGACATTAGTGGAATAAAAATCAGCAGCATTCCACATGTCTGAATTGAGGCATTCATGAAGGCGATTACTGAATATATGGACACAAGCATGAAGCTCAAAATGGGCTTCCACTGAGGCGTATGATTGGAATCCTTAATAACATCTTCTGTAGATTTCCACATGCAGAGTAAATCTGAATTTGACTCGCCTGTCCCTAATGTTGTGTTTGGCATATTTTCTTGCAATGGACGCAGAGATTTAACAAGATAGTCTTCCCAGTTTTCGATGAGATCCTTTCTCTGATTTTCTGTATAGCTTTCTTTTATTTTTTCTTGGATGTAATCAATCCAAAGTGAATGGTTCTGATGGAAATGATTTGCCACCCATCTTATAGCATCCACCATAGATATATTGTCTGCACTATCACAGACCATGTTAGGTCCCTATATCACTAGTATATTCCTTTATTATGGTTAGTTTAACCCCCTTATTGTTATTATTGAACCCTTGTAACCCCCATTTTGTTATTATTGTGCCCTTAAATTATTATTGTTAGGTCGGCTAGGATTACATTGTGGCCCACTAGGATTACATTATGGCCCCATGAACTCCTATATATAGAAAGGAGGTTTTGTAAATTGTATCATCCAAGAATTTTTCATTTATGTAATGTATTGGAGGTTTCCCCCTTGAAGTGGCTTATTTCTAAGGCGTTCATATCTCTTTTCTTCTATTTTCGGAGCTGGTTACACAACATTTGGTATCAGAGCTTTGGATTCTAGGGTTTCGCTGCTCCAAACAGGTCATCGTGGCATTTTTGCTATAACTTTTTTTCTACGAAGCTTCAGAAGCTGAAATTTTTAGGGTACGAAGCTGAAATCTTGAGAAAGTTTGTATAAAAACTTTAGATCTTGGTTCGCAATATTTTCGGAAATATGATCTGTGGAATTTAGGTATTTTTCGAGGCTCCTAAAAAGGTCATCGTGGCATTTGCGCTATAAAATTTTTTTGAAGAAGGTTCAGAATCTGAAATTCATATGGTGCGAAGCTAAAATCCTGAAGAAAGTCGTCAAAAAATTGCAGAGCTTGGTTCACAATATTTTTGGAGATATAATCTGTGGAAGGTGGTGCTTTTTCAGGCTCCTGAATTTCATCTCAAAGAGGTGATCGTGGGAAAAGTTCAATAAATCTCTCTCTGGGCATCGGATTGGAGTACCGTAAAACATGGTTGCAAGTACACGGACCACATTTTCTTGGCTATAAATTTCAGAGACGAAGGACAAAACAGTGACACGTGGAAATCCGTACAAGTTCGCTCTACTGAACCAGTCCAAAGTTGGGTCATTGTGGGAGATTGGAAATAACTTTGTCTTGAAGAATCCAAATCAGATCATATCTGTGGCATTTGAAAGAAAGTTCAGAAGGCTACTACAGCAGTGAATTTCAGATATTGAAGATTCTCAATTACAGATATAATTCAATTTCAATACAGAGCTCCTAAAAAGAAAGTAAAAGGTGTGTATTTTTTTCCAATTGCATAAGTCTTGTTTGAAGAATCAAGTTGAATTGATTCCAAGGGAATATTGTAGAATAGATATCAGTATTGGATTCTAAAATGGCCCCTAAAAATAATTCAACTCCCATTAAGCCTTTAGAAGGCTCTACTATGAATCATGAAGACGAAGAATGGCAACATGACATATCAAAATTACAAGAGCAAGTGCAACAAATTTCGCTCTCGCAAAGAACAAAAAAAAATGAAATGGAAGTTTTGAAGAAAGGTACGGAAACTAAGATGGATGGATTGAAGAAAGGCATGGAAGCTAAGATGAATGGTTTGGAATCTAAGATGGATGGCATGGAAGTGGGCATGGAAGCTAAGATTGATGACATGGAAGCTAAGATCAATGAAAACATGAAAGACAACATGGAAAACATGAAGAATGATCTAAAAGCATACATGGAAGGCTTGATGACAAGCTTAAAACAAGAAACGATTCCTAATGGCGGAAATATAGTAGAAGAACCTCATGATGAGGACAAAATAAATGTTAATCGTGATTTCATAACCTCTAATGTTGGCGGGAAGAACCACCATATTCCAAAAATGGATATGAGGAAGTTTGATGGAAAGGATCCTGTAACATGGATACTACAGATGGAGCAATATTTTGATCTCCATAACGTGCAAAACACACAAAGGTACGCATTGCAACTTTACATTTAGAACAAAATACATTTGTATGGTATCGATGGCTTTGCTCCCGTAAAAAAATTGTCACTTGGTCAATTTTTACGGAGGAAATGATAGCACATTATGAGGATACAAAGAGCAACACCTTCTTTAGCAAATTGATAAATCTCAAACAAAAGGGTTTAGTGGGGCAACACATTGAGGACTTCCAAAAATTGAATATAAGGGTAACTGATATTCCAGAGGAACACATGATTGATCTCTTCATAAGCACTCTAAAGGATAACATCCAACATGAAGTTCGTGTTTTGGAACCTGATTCATTGGAGAAGGCATTCAGGTTGGCAAGAAAAGTTGAATGTAAAATTATGGCGACAAGGAAGCCTGCCACTCAATTCTATAAAGAAGGAAGTGTTGCTACGCCTAGATTTCCACAACCTACAAGGTTGACACCACAACAATTGGAAGAAAAAAGAGCAAAAGGGCTTTGCTACGGTTGTGATAGCAAATACACTAAAGGTCATAAGTGTGCCGAGAAGAAATTATTTTACATAGATTGTGAAGAAGAAGAAGAAAATGAACAAGAAGAGGATATACACCAGGAACCACCCCTAGAAGAGGAAGAAATGAATCCGACCATATCGTGTAATGCACTGGCAGGAATTATCACTCCTCAAACTCTCAAGATAGAAGGACATATAAAGAAGAAAAGGGTAATAGTGTTGATTGATTCAGGTAGCACCCATAATTTTATTCATTATAAGGTAGCCAAGGAATTAAATTGTTTCCTATCCCCAGCACCAGAATGTCAAGTGATGGTTGCAAATGGAGGAACTATAAATTGCTCTGGAAAATGCCATAATATCAAGCTAACCATGGGGGAATATGTATTGACTAGTCAAATTCTTTCCATTCCTATGGGAGGTGCTGATGTTGTACTAGGAGTACAATGGTTACAATCTTTGGGGACGGTAGCTTTTAATTTTCAAGAACTTTTCTTGAAATTTTTTTCAGAAGGAAAAGAAGTCGAATTGCGAGGTATTGAAGGGAAGTCGGGAAGGATAATAAGCTCTAATGTCATGACAAAGCTTCTAAAGAAACAAAAACGAGGTGTAATTGCACAATTATGCTCACTAGAAGTTCCGACATCAAAATCATCTATTTCTGCAGATCTCCAACAAGTCTTGGACAATCATTCCAAGGTGTTTGAAACTCGCAAAGGACTCCCACCTATTCGTGATCATGATCATGCTATTCATTTGATTCCAGGAAGTGTTCCTCCAAACATCAGGCCTTATAGATATCCTTACTTCCAAAGAGCGAAATTGAACGTATGATTGCAGAAATGTTAGAGGCGGGTATAATTCAACCTAGTCAAAGTTCTTTCTCTGCTCCTGTAGTATTGGTACACAAGAAGGATGCATCATGGCGAATGTGTCCGGATTATAGGGAGCTCAATAAGCTCACCATTAAAGACAAATTTCTCATTCTTGTGATTGATGAATTATTGGATGAATTACATGGAGCAATTTATTTTACCAAGTTGGATCTTCGTTCAGGATATCATCAAATTAGAATGAAGACTGAAGATATTCCAAAAACAGCATTTCGAACTCATGAGGGTCATTATGAATTTTTGGTCATGCCTTTTGGTCTAACCAATGCACCTTCTACATTTCAAGGGTTGATGAATTCCATTTTCAAACCCTTCCTTAGAAAATTTGTGCTAGTATTTTTTGATGATATACTAATCTACAGCAGGTCTTGGAAGGATCATGTTGAACATGTTGACAGGGTGCTCAAACTATTGCAGGAGAAACAATTATATGCAAAAAAAATCCAAATGTTTCTTTGGAGTACAAGAGGTGGAATATTTGGGTCACATTGTATCTCACGAGGGTGTTAAGGTAGACCCTAACAAAATTAAAGCCATTAAGGAATGGAAAGTCCCCACAACCATAAAGAAGTTGCGAGGATTTCTCGGGTTAACAGGGTATTATCGCAAGTTTGTTACGAATTATGGGAGAATAGCAGCACCTCTAACAACATTATTGAAGAAAGATGCATTTTCATGGACTCCTGAAGCAACTAAGGCCTTTGAATGTCTTAAGGAGGCAATGTACCATGCACCGGTCTTAGCTACGCCAGACTTCACAAAAACCTTTATTGTGGAATGTGATGCCTCAGGAAATGGAATTGGTGTATTTTTGATGTAGGAAGGAAGACCCATTGATTTTGAAAGTCGTCCAATCAAAGGAAAGTATTTACAGAAACCTATTTATGAGAAGGAAATGTTAGCAATACTGCATGCACTAAAGAAATGGCGAACTTACCTAATGGGAAGACACTTCAAGGTAAAAATTGATCATGATAGTCTTAAACACTTTTTGGAACAAAGAATATCATCAGAAGAGTAGCAAAAATGGGTCACAAAGATGTTGGGTTATGACTTTGAAATAATCTACAAAAAAGGAAAGCTTAATGTTGTTGCAGATGCATTCTCAAGAAAGAATGAAGAGGTGGAAGCATTGCTTTGTGCCATTTCTATTATCCAACCAAATTGGATAACTGAAGCAAGAGATGAATGGAAGAAGGACGAAGAAGTGTGGACACTCATTCAAAAGTTGCAGCAAGATCCTAGTACATCCGATACATTTAGTTGGAAAAATGATTCCTTATGGTACAAAGATCGCTTATATCTTTGTAAGAATTCCCAACTAAAACAAAAGATTCTTCTGGAATTGCACACTTCTCCTTTAGGAGGACACTCAGGATTTTTAAAAACTTACCACAGGGTGAAGAAAGAATTTTTTTGTGATGGCCTTAAATCTGATATTCGAAAGTTTGTGGCGGAATGTTTGGTTTGCCAGCAGAATAAAGTGGAAACAATTAAGACCCCAGGACTTCTACAACCTTTATCCATTCCAAGTCAACGTGGGGAGGAGATTTCAATGGATTTTATCACAGGTTTACCTAAGTCTGAAGGAAAGAGTGTCATCATGGTGGTAGTTGATAGACTTACCAAGTATGCACACTTTTGTGCATTATCTCATCCATTTAAAGCAAGTACAATTGCTACTACATTTATGGACAGAATTCAAAAGCTACATGGAAGCCCAAGTGTTATTGTGAGCGACAGAGATCCCATTTTTACTGGAAATTTTTGGACGGAGTTATTTTCTTGTTTGGGTACTCAATTAGCTCATAGCTCATCTTATCATCCTCAATCTGATGGTCAAACTGAGATAGTAAATAAATGTTTGGAAGGATATCTTCGTTGTTTTGTATCCGATAAACAAACACAATGGGTCAAGTGGTTACCTCTCGCTGAATGGTGGTATAACACTTCCTTCCATACCGCAGCAAAAATGACCCCATTTATGGCACTTTATGGATATCATCCACCATCCATCACATCATCTTTAAGAGAAAATTCAAAGGTTCAAGCAGTGGAAGATCACATCGAGCATCAACAAGAAGTTCTCCAACTCTTAAAGGATAACCCGAATTTGGCACAAAATCGAATGAAACAACAGGCAGATCAACATCGCAGCGAGAGAAGTTTTGATGTAGGAGATTGGGTATTTTTACGGCTACAACCATACAAACAAATTTCCCTCAATCAAGCTAAGAAGGATAATAAATTATCACCAAAGTACTATGGTCCATACAAGGTGTTGCAAAATATTGGTTCTATGGCATACAAATTGGAGCTTCCTGCTTCTTCGCGAGTACATCCAGTTTTCCATGTTTCATGCTTAAAGAAGGTTATAGGTGAAAATCTTCCAGTTCAAACAATATTGCCAGAACTTGATGAGGAAGGAAAAATAATATTGGAACCCGAAGTGGTCATGGAAACAAGAACTCGACAGCTACGGAATCGATCAATTTCAGAGTATCTCATCAAGTGGAAGAACTTACCCACTGAAGATTCTACATGGGAGGATGAGAATTTTATACAGAAGCACCCGGAGCTACTCAAGCGTTGAGGACAACACTTTTTTGAAGGAGAGGGGCATGTTAGGTCCCTATATCACTAGTATATTCCCTTATTATTGTTAGTGTAACCCCCTTATTGTTATTATTGAACCCTTGTAACCCCCATTTTATTATTATTGTGCCCTTAAATTATTATTGTTAGGTCGGCTAGGATTACATTGTGGCCCACTAGGATTACATTATGGCCCGATGGACTCCTATATATAGAAAGGAGGTTTTGTAAATTGTATCATCCAAGAATTGTTCATTTATGTAATGTACTGGAGGTTTCCCCCTCGAAGTGGCTTATTTCTAAGGTGTTCATATCTCTTTTCTTCTATTTTTGGAGCTGGTTACACAACAGACCACGTTCCCCAATGAAGCTTCAATCAGCGTATGACCTCCAAACCATGACAAGCAACAACTAGCTCTATCTTCAATGCAATTTAAAGCCGCTGGCTGCAATGGATCATTGTTGGAATTCTTTGCATCTTTCATGTAGTCAATGATCTCCTTTGATGTCATTTATTTGTAATATTTTCTCCAATTATAGCCTCGGGATGCTACAAGTTTGGCGAACCCTCTCACATTTGATAGTATTTCTTCTATTCTGCTGCCTGCATTAAAGTTTTAAGAGTGGTTTTTGAACTCTGCATTCAACTCATTTTTCAGTGTATCCACATAATTGTCGATATACAAAACAAAACCTGGGGAACGTCAAGTTCGATGGCCCAATAATCTGGTCAATTTGTCGAAGTGATTCTGGGTAGTCGAAGAAATCCATATGTGACATTTTGTAGCATGGAGTTTCATCAACTCCCCAATCTTCAGGGAGTTCTCTTATAGCTATTTTAATTGGAAAATGACAATCAGCAATGGCATAGGAGAAAAGCTTCTTGTAACCCCAAACTACCCAATTCTCTGCTTTCCAAGGGTCGGAACCTCTCTTCAGACTCTTAACAATCATGGGCCATTCACAGAAATTGTGCCATACTCGTTAAGCATCATAATTTCTGATTGTCTTCACCTCCAGCGCCAAAGAGGTAGATTTCTGATTTGCAGACTTTAATGGACACAAAAATTCGGTGTTTATTTCCAGCTGTGCAAAAATGAATCAGAACTTTGAACAGGTATGCTGAGAAAGCATTGTTCCAACATGCTAAACAGCTCTCTTGATTTAATAATACTACGTGTCAGAAACAAGTAAGATACAACATGACCAATATGCACCCTTACAGCCTGCAAGCCCAATCCAACGAGGATATCTTTAATATCTTGGAGTTTATGACTTCCCAGGACCTTAAAGGTAATGCCTGTCTCACTTGGCCCTGAAGGCGTAAGTATATATATCTTTTTCTCACTGCTCAACAAAAAAGCCACTTCTCTTTCATCAAGATCATCTTCCCATAAACGAATACAATTGCAGGAAATATGATACAGGAAGCTCTCTGATAACCTATCAAGCTGACGATGAAAATATTTTTTTAGGGGATCATCCAACTCTACACTTACAGGCATTTCCACTTTTTTAATGTTGCAATTAGAAAATTCGACACAATTTGTATATGCATACACTTTATTGAAAGAAATCACGATTATCTCTTTGCTTCCATCTGTTTTAGCAAGCCCAGCCTGTGTAGAAGCCAATCTTGTCATACCATTTTTTGGTTTTTCACACACAAAGAGCTTGAAGGATCTTGAATTTGTTCAAACTCTGCATCAAAAACTCCAACTTCATCCAAAAGTACAACCCTTCTTTTATGCTTCCATGTGCCTGTTGTCTTGCATGCATGTGGCATATCTTTAGTCAGAGTCTAAGGAATCCTCCCACCACCTGTATCAGCCAACATATCATTTGCACGAGACCGTATTCTGTGTTCCATTTTTGAATCTTCTATTGCATTTTGAATCTAGACAGCTATGATCATTTCGGGATGTATCCTTGAACAATGAACTATATTGACATTTTCCACTCATTTCATTGAAATCCTTAAGCATGTCAGATGATGAAGCTATAGATTATGAGTCCAGATAAAGATGCATGAATTCTTCCTCCAGATTTTGACGGCGATGTAGTATATCTTCCTGATAGTGGGGAGGAGATTGACCAACCCATTAGGTACAAACATGGGGGAAACGAGAAAACAAAGCCCTTCCATCAGATTATGGCATGCCCCTAGCGGAATGCAGATGAATAAATGGAATGAGATACCTAAAAAATTGAAATGCAAAAGCAAAATGATCTCTAACGGAGGACTGACAAGACCGACTCTAACAGATACCACTGTAATGTTCCTTTTTCAGAAACATTGTCAATCAACAAATAAAATCTATTCCAGAGATAGACTGAAGGGAAATTTACTGGATTTGTCACATTCATGAAGAAGGATGAGCTCCAGAGGCTACCTGGCCCACTATCAGAGTCCATCCATAGAGTGATTGTCAAAGGACAATATCCCCAATAGGGAAATACAACAAGATTGGGAATCTCTTAAGATAACCCCAAAATTGCAGCTACATCAAGAACAAATACATAAAATGGTAAATAGAAATGAATCATATACAAATGAAATTTTGGAGAACTCAATGGTCATCACATTAGCTCATAGCAGCAAAAAAATATACAACTCCTTGAGGAAATGATCACTCAAGCAAGGCACTAGAAGCCTCAAGAAACTTGTACATGTAAATATGAAATACATAGCTGCATAAATAAAGCCCTAGACCATGACTGTGTAGTTATAGGAGGAAATGTTGCATAAATGATAGAAATACAAATGATATAGCAATATAGGCTCAAATAAAGAAGGAGGAGCATGATCTCAACCCTTGAAAATACAATAAATCAATCCTCTAAAAGGATTGGCTGAAAACTATACAAAAATGGCATTTTGCAAAAATGTCGGAGTTGCTGGGCAGCAGCAACTCAAGAGTTTGAAATTTATGGAGAAGTCTGAAATTTCTACAACAACTGAAGAATCCTTCTCCAATGTAAATCAGAAGTAAGAGGTTGATCCTTTCACCCAAGACTTCTCCTCCAAATGGATGTCAATCCCTCACAGCAAATAATCACCC
Organism: Pinus albicaulis; assembly: GCA_034641835.2. Taxonomy (NCBI): domain Eukaryota; kingdom Viridiplantae; phylum Streptophyta; class Pinopsida; order Pinales; family Pinaceae; genus Pinus; species Pinus albicaulis. The sequence goes on from CM076569.1 coordinate 717,280,669, forward strand.
ATGAGAATGTTGTCTAAGACAGGGACTGCGATGCCTCTGATGGAAAGTGGTTGGACTGATGCAAAAGATGGTGGGATATGCTCAAGAACCACCATTTCTGATCTCCCAATGAATAGAAATTCTCTCCACTAAAAAACTAGCTCCGGATGGTGTGTGGAAACCTCCCCAACAACACCCAGCAACACTACAAAATCTCTTCTGCAGAAACTGTGCTGATGTAGATGACTAAAGCTATGGCCTGAATGCCTGAATATGGGGAATGGAGTGAAATATTTCATGAGCTACTTAAGAAAGAGAGGAAATCCTCAACAAGACTCCCTCGTGCCCGAAGGCATTGCAGCTCTGCTGAACAGCAAGAGGCAGCAACAAGTCTTCAAGACTCAAATGTAAAATGATCAAAGATGAACTAAATGGCTGCCTTGCTCCTCTTTTAAACAAGTGAGCCTTCCCTGCATGGGCCCTGTTGTTCAATCCTTAGCATAAGCCACGGGAGTACCAAAAGGATGGACAGGCCTCATATTAAATGTTTTATACCAAGTGGCAAGTATTAAGCTAAATCGGGCCGAAAAGAGAAAGGGTGGTGAAACACCCACATATTAAAACCAACGGACAAACAGCACCAAGCGGTGAAAGGCGGAATAATACATAAACATCAAATATAAAAGTTAAGGGGATGCGGTATTATATGACAACCCACATATTAAAAAGGGCCTCGGGTTATGTACGAACGCGTGTGGAGAAAGTCCGAGGGGGTCGAGCCGCGGAGGAAGGACGAGACCCATACCCCCGCGGACTTACGACACGTGGCACGGCAAGGTCTCACGGTAGGAAAGGAATGGTAAGGGTGGGCCGCGGGACGTGATCTCGTGGCAGAATAAAGATGGGCCCGCACAGGTAAGAAAGGCAAGTGTTAGTCCGGCAAAGGGAATTCATGTGCGGTAAAGATTGGACAGCGTATGTGGATAAAAGGTAAGGTAAGTTTGGTAGGTCAGCTGGTACTAAGACCCGTACCAGCTTTTAACCCGACACGAGGCGCCCACCTACACCTTGATATACCCGATCCCCACGCGCCACGTGTCTCAGTGTCAGTGTCCTTACGACACTTGCCTTCCGTCGTCTTACTTATTCACCTTTTCACCCAAACAGTTCACCCCAATGGTAACAAACTCCCGTATTTCTCTTTGGTAAATCGTCACAGGCAGTTTTCTACGGCGAATACCGAGTGGGGAAGAACGTCGGGTATATCCAAGTCACTGTCACGGTTCCCCCCGTCGCTTTCCCGAGCGTTGTCACCCTCTGTTCAGGTATTCCATTCTCCGTTTTCCCTCTTTTCCTTTTTCTCTTTTCGAAATTGTTGAATGTCTGCCATGGGAAGAGGAACGCCCAAGAAAAACGAACCTGAAACCCCCCAACTCTGTGAGTCCAGAAACCCCCCTGGTTTTGAACCCCTCTGCGATTTACAGTCGGGTATCTGCAACCCTAAATACCCTTTTGACATACGCAGTATCAAGCCCCTGCTGTTTGGTCGCCACTGCCAAAATGCCGATTGTTTCCGAGTTGTCGCGTCTGGCTTCTATCACCATATCACCCCCCAGGTCCATTCCTGTGTCGATTTCATCATCTGGCTCAGAGACTCCTATGATGTACATCGGGACGCTTTCGTTTCCCCTCAGGGGAACGTAATTCTTTCCCTTTCCCCCGATGTTATCAGACAGGCCCTCCGTTTCCCTTCCAATGACACATACTTCAGTTTCAAAGATGAAACCTTGCTCGCTCAGTTCAATAAGCTGTCAAGAGAATCCCGCCGTGCCTTCATAGCCTCCATAACCATCGACCAGGCAACTGCCTTGCCTCCATTGGAGCCATTTTCATTGAGTCTATTTGCCGAAGAATTTCGACCCGTTCTGTCCCTCATCGCCGGCCTCTTGGGGGTAGGGAGCCCGGAAGACATCTCTTCAGTATGCATTCGCTTTTTGTGGCTTATGTCATAGAATGGGGTTACATTGGATATTCCAGGTTTCCTCTCCTCGACCATCCGGACCCAATTTCGAGAGCTCGCCCAAGCCCGAAAGTTTCACTTCTGTTCCTTGGTGTTCTACCTCTTCTTGTTCCAGCATGCGGATAAGTTCAACCATTTGGGGTTAGATAGGGTGTACTTTGAGAATTCCCAGCCCAGACCAGTCTTCGATTGGAATTGCTCTGTTCGCCAGTTACCTAGGGGAGAGGGTTATGCCAACTTCGTGAACACCTTCCTGTCTATTGCCTACACTATCATTCACGACACGCCTTCCCCTAGGGTTTTCCCAGAGATGAAATGCTGGCTACAGGCTGGGAAATACCAGTGCACCGGTGATTGGTTCCTGTCTGAAGAATATACTGAAATCCGAGTCTATGGAGCCGAAGTTGCCCCATACCGGCTGCCAGCTTTTCCCGTCCGACGAGTTTACGCCCTCGAGTACATCCGGAAAGCCCTCAAAGCTGACCAGCTCCATTTTGTTCCTGCTAAGAAAGGCTACATCCTAAAGCTTCCTGACCAAATTGGCCCCTTTGTGGTAAACTCTAGATATGCCCTCCCAATTGCCGAAAAAATGTTGCAGAACATGGACCTGAAGTTGGGGGAGAGTTGGGCTTATGACCCACGGGAAATCATTTCAAATAAAAGAAAGAGAAACAGGTCTGCGCCCTACATTCATGAGTCCAGGCCATTTCTGGAGTGGAGGGCTAACCTTGAGGTCTGGCCTATGTTTTCGCAGATGGAGACGGACTCGTCTGCTACAGGAGGAGAAGAAGAAGTGAACAAACGCACAAATGAGCAAGAGGTGGGTACTTCAGGAGCAGCTCCACCACCACCCAAGAGGCAGAAGGTGGCCACCAGCGAAGCTGAAGTCATCGGGGAAGGGATAATATTGGAGCCCTTTACGAAATTTGGTCAATTCGATAAGGGCAAAGCGGGTATAGTGGTACTGAGAGACAGTGTCGCCTCCTCTGACTACACTGAAGTCACGCAAGCCATCGTTGAGCCCACTCCTTCCAGGACGAACGAAAGGGAGCTGATAAATAAAATTGTTCGAGACAAATACAGGGCCGAATTGGGAGGTTTCGTTGAGAAATACCATACCAGGCTCTCAGCTTCTGTCAATGCAGACACCGAAAGCCTGGTACTGTCTATGACCGAGGCCATCCTGGATCCAAATTCAAACACTAGAGAATTTGGCGGAAATTCCGACGGCCAATTCGTCGCTATTCCGACACATATCCGTCGCAAGAGCGACAGTTAGGGGGCGGACAAACCGTGGTTTGTCCTGCCGTCGCCGTTCCGACGCAAGCAAAAACTGTCGCACTATCGACACTTCTTCCGACGTTACGAACCGGCGTCACTCTTCCGACGTCTCACAAACCGTCGCGCCTCCGACGTTTGAAAACTGTCGCACTTCCAGTGAAATGTGGTTCGACGTTTTTGACGTCGTTCTTCCGACGCTCATAAACCGTCGCAATTCCGACTAAACGTGGTCCGATGTTTCGGACGTCACTCTTCCGATGTCTGGAAGATGTCGTAATTCCGACGATATGTGGTCCGACGTTTGGAATGTCGCTCTTCCGACGTTTTCATGTTGTCTCTCCTCCGACGTTTCTGGGTTGTCGCAGTTCCGACGTCTACAAGGCGTCGGTAGACCGACGGAGGGTTCAATTTTTAAAAAAAAAATTAAAATTTTAAAAGTCGAGAAACGCTGTTTTGAAGATATTATATGAAGTAAAACAGTCCATGAAAGTGAAATAGCAGTATGTAGAATAGTAAAGCAACAGATAGAGTACCGACGTCCATTGTTCCAAATACAAATTAAAGTACCCAAACCCCTACAACAGTGAAGTAAAACAGTCCATGAAAGTGAAATAGCAGTATGTAGAATAGTAAAGCAACAGATAGAGTACCGACGTCCATTGTTCCAAATACAAATTAAAGTACCCAAAACCCTACAACAGTGAAGTAAAACAGTCCATGAAAGTGAAGATATTATATGAAGTAAAACAGTCCATGAAAGTGAAATAGCAATATGTAGAATAGTAAAGCAACAGATAGAGTACCGACGTCCATTGTTCCAAATACAAATTAAAGTACCCAAGACCCTACAACAGTGAAGTAAAACAGTCCATGAAAGTGAAGATATTATATGAAGTAAAACAGTCCATGAAAGTGAAATAGCAGTATGTATAATAGTAAAGCAACAGATAGAGTACCGACGTCCATTGTTCCAAATACAAATTAAAGTACCCAAAACCCTGCAACAGAGAAAAACGCTAATCATGTGAGGAGTGTGATATGTCCAAAATATAAAAAGACCATCAGACCATATCAATAAACCAGCAACATAGACTAGCATCGCTAGTTTTGAAGGAAGAGTGATAAACATTAATCATTTTTTTTTCACAAGAGAAAAAACGTTGTTTTGAATATATTATATGAAGTAAAACAGTCCATGAAGTCATTACATTTTCACATCTGAAGATTGGAACCCAAATATCCATCCAGAAAAGTGGAAGTCCCACCCCAGACAATGATAGAAAAATACCCATGTCACATACAGGGACTTGATATAAAACCCAGTAACGGTCCACATGGAGATTATCGACAATCTGAGAAAGCATCCAAATATGCCCGAGGCATTTATAAGAAAGTGAAATAGCAGTATGTAGAATAGTAAAGCAACAGATAGAGTACCGACGTCCATTGTTCCAAATACAAATTAAAGTACCCAAAATCCTGCAACAGAGAAAAACGCTAATCATGTGAGGAGTGTGATATGTCCAAAATATAAAAAGACCATCAAACCATATCAATAAACCAGCAACATAGACCATCATCGCTAGTTTTGAAGGCAGAGTGATAAACATTAATCATTTTTTTTTTCACAAGAGAAAAAACGATGTTTTCAATATATTGTATGAAGTAAAACAGTCCATGAAGTCATTACATTTTCACATCTTAAGATTGGAACCCAAATATCCATCCAGAAAAGTGGAAGTCCCACCCGAGACAATGATAGAAAAATACCCCATGTCACATACAAGGACATGATATAAAACCCAGTAACGGTCCACATGGAGATTATCGACAATATGAGAAAGCATCCAAATATGCCTGAGGCATCTATAAGAAAGTGAAATAGCAGTATGTAGAATAGTAAAGCAACAGATAGAGTACCGACGTCCATTGTTCCAAATACAAATTAAAGTACCCAAAACCCTGCAACAAAGAAAAACGCTAATCATGTGAGGAGTGTGATATGTCCAAAATATAAAAATACCATCGGACCATATCAATAAACCAGCAACATAGACCAGCATCGCTAGTTTTGAAGGCAGAGTGATAAACATTAATCATTTTTTTTTCACAAGAGAAAAAGCGATGTTTTCAATATATTGTATGAAGTAAAACAGTCCATGAAGTCATTACATTTTTACATCTTAAGATTGGAACCCAAATATCCATCCAGAAAAGTGGAAGTCCCACCCCAGACAATGATAGAAAAATACCCCATGTCACATACAGCGACTTGATATAAAACCCGGTAACGGTCCACATGGAGATTATCGACAATCTGAGAAAGCATCCAAATATGCCCAAGGCATCTATAAGAAAGTGAAATAGCAGTATGTAGAATAGTAAAGCAACAGATAGAGTACGTACCGAAGTCCATTGTTCAAAATACAAATTAAAGTACCCAAAATCCTTGAACAGAGAAAAACGCTAATCATGTGAGGAGTGTGATATGTCCAAAATATAAAAAGACCATCGGACCATATCAATAAACCAGCAACATAGACCAGCATCGCTAGTTTTGAAGGCAGAATGATAAACATTAATCATTTTTTTTTCAGAAGAGAAAAAATGCTATTTTGAATATATTATATGAAGTAAAACAGTCCATGAAGTCATTACATTTTCACATCTGAAGCTTGGAACCCAAATATCCATCAAGAAAAGTGGAAGTCCCACCCCAGACAATGATAGAAAAATACCCCATGTCACATACAGGGACATGATATAAAATCCAGTAACGGTCCACATGGAGATTATCGACAATCTGAGAAAGCATTCAAATATTCCCGAGGCATCTATAAGAAAGTGAAATAGTAGTATGTAGAACGGTAAAGCAACAGATAGAGTACCGACGTCCATTGTTCCAAATACAAATTAAAGTACCCAAAATCCTTGAACAGATCAAGAAAAACGCTAATCATGTGAGAATTCAAAGTAAAGTTAATCTATTAACATTGCGAATAAAATTACACCGAAGTCAAAAACATTGCCTGGCCATCTCATGGCAAATTTGTCATCAAAAAATCAAAAAATTAAGAAGACTTCCCTCATACGGGGAAACCAGTCTTGAACGTTTAATTTACAGAATTCAAAAATATTACTTAAAGGTCCAGCACAGTAAAATAAACTAAAAGCAGCCCAATTAACTGGGCCTGCTAAGCAAGAAAAACAAATTAACCAAACTAATCCACCGCTGGGTCCTCCACGATTCGGCACCATCCTAATTCGGAAGGTCCAGGATCGCTAGGTGCTACCTCCTCATGCATGCCACGGCTCCCCTCCTGAAGGCCTGAATGCTGGCCGGCTTTTTCCGAGCTCAGACCCGCCGGACGGGTGCATTCTTCCTGCGTTTGGGCCTCCTCGCGGAAGACCACAGTGACTACAGCTGTGATTCGCGGGCGGTTGAGAGTGCAATCAAAGGAAAATTGCGCAGTGCGCGTCGTGGGAGAAGGTGAACTAGCGGTGGGGAAGCCAAGAGCAGGGGAATCCATACGGTGGCCAGATGCTACAAGCTGACCCCGCCCACTCCTAGTATTTGGATATCTACCTAAGTAATAATCACTGGACTGGCCGGAGGTCATCTCTGTTGAGGTGCTGGAGGGAGCGCGCCGGGATTGACGTCTAGTGCTCCCCCTGCGGCAACGCATCCTATGACGCACGCGAGGCATGGGTGCAATCTCAGGCGCAGTGGGCACAAGAGATGAAGAAGCAGAATTCCAATTAACAGAGGAAGACAGACAGAGACAGAACCGATAGAAATGGAAATATGCAGCAAAGTCTAGGCAGAAGTTCCGCTGGCCACTTCTCCTTATCATCGCAGTTACCAGACAGTGTAATCCAGCAACCGGCTTGTCTGAAATACCATGGCTAAACGCCATTTTTTATGTCGACCCGTCTGCAATGCAATCAAAGGACGGCCGTCATAATGAATCTCTGATCATTAATAATGAGAGTCGAAGGCCGGATCAAATTGGAGCGTGCGGAATCGCTCAGAGGAGTGGAGGTCCGATCTTGAACAGTGTTAAAAATTAATTAATCTAGATTTGATGTGAAAACTTAATTGAACGGCGTTAAATGTTAATGCGAATGATATGAAATCGCCATATCCATGTCCCATCACCTTAAACGCCATCGAATGCACCCGCAGCCGGGAGCAGGGCAAGTTTTATTGAGGACACGTGGCAAAAATTGATTGGAGCGGATCTTTGTTTGGGCCGCTCGCGCAGTGGAAATCTGGACCCGTAAAATATTAGGGCGAATTTGATAAGAAATTCGCGTCACAAAATTGGCCGACGTCAGCAGGCTATTTTGGAACGCGAATTTGGTTTGAATTATGGTTTATCGCCGTTTGAAGTCCGGCGGGCTCGACTTATGAACAATTTTCTTATAAAATTTGTGTTGGTTTTCTTTGATAATACACATATTAAAATCACGCTTAATAAAGAGACAAAACAAAGGATCTTTCGAACGACGAAAGTTGTACTTAGATTAACAAACAAAGGATAAGCCGGAACCGAGACATGCACCGTGGTCAAACCCCTCTACCAAAACCACGAGCGGAATCACAAAGCGGGTTGCCCATATGTGCCCGCTTTTTGTGGAGTGGCGGTGTTTCTATTCGCGGGATTCCATAGGGGAATCGACACGTGGCGAAGTGACCCCGGAAAACAACCGTTTAAACCACGCCATCGCACGTTAAAGCCCGACGTTGGAAGCCGAGCGAAATTGCCAAGAGTCGTTGATTTGGAGAAGGGCCATCGGACGGTGGTCGCACGTTGAACTTGCCCGGAGGTTAACTAAGGTGTGCGGAGGATAGCCGGGTACGATACGAGTGTTTGATTGGTTATTGATATATATAGGTGGGGCCGGAATATAATGAAATTGTTTAATTAAACGATTGGCGGATAATTAGCATAAGTCTGGAGGGTGATTGTTGTAAGGCTGGGTGGTGAAATATAGAGCCGAAAGTTCACTACAAGTTATTTATTTAAAAAGAAACGTGGAGTATAAATACAAAGTATTGAAAGTTAAACATTGGTTATAAGGATTGGAGATAATATAAATTCGGGAATATAAATTAAAGTCCAACCATTGTGGATAGTATTTATTTATCAAATTCTACGAATTTGATAAATAAACCCGAAGAAAGAAGAAGTCAATTAAGACTCAGGCTGGAGGAAAAGAACGGGTTACACCAAGGGAAAATGCTGACACATCGATTGTAGACACACCAGCTCTCCTTGGGGGTCCAATTTCAGTTTTGTTGCGTCACACGATGATCTCTCTTCTCTGGCATTTACTTGTATTGAAGATCACTGTTCTAGGAATAAGGAGTTATTTTCTCCAAAAATAACCCTAGCCAAACATTGACAATGCATCAAGGATATCTTTCTATGCTTCATAAGCACATTTGTTCTACTTCTAAATCATGTCTTGGAAGTGGTTGTTGTGCTGGAAATTATTCACCAGTTGGTTTCATACCAAAGTCTTTTTCACATTTTCGGCATCCAATACATGAAAAAGATAATGGTTTAAAACAACATAAATATTTGAAATTTTGCAAGAATTGTCTGGCACACTTTGAATATGAATTTTGAAGTCAAGTGCATGATGCTGTATAGGCTCAAGTGTCATTTTGAATACCAAATGTTTCACAAGAAACTTCTCAACATGCTACCCTGTAGTAAGGATTAAATGACAATATTGCATCAACTATTTCCATAATAAAAGTGCACCTCGGTCATAAGACTAAACAACTACAAATGTTGTAGATCTAACAAGACCACACAATCAAATGTATTTCACAAGGCCAATACTGTATGAAAAATGAAAAGGAGTTTGCAACCAAAAATACCTTAGGCAACTAATTCAATTAGATACACCAAACCATCAGCAAAAAGGAAAACCAGCCTACTCAAAAGGCAAGCGTTTGCCTCCTTTGACAAAATTTTGAGTTCCGAAACAAGGGCCTTTATTGTCTTGTCAATGCCCCTAGTAATTTGAATGGGGTTTGCATCTGCTGCAACAACCTAAACAAAAAGGTTTCATTTCAAATTATTTTCCACAAATTTAAGATACAACCATTGTCAGTTTTGTATTTCCTAACAAGCTCATAAATTTTGACAAAAGAACCAAAATTTTTAATACCTGATAGCAATTTTTTCACTCAAAAACTATCTTAGACTCAATAAACCCAACCCAAAACTAAAAAACCAAACACCATAAGACCCTACAAAAATGAATAGATGATCTTAATCCGGTACCATCGACAAAAAGTTACCTTTACACCCTCACTTATTAAACCCTGTGCTGTTGAATTTTAACTTCAACTGCTGCAGCAGAAGGACGGATGCAGCAGCAACATTTTTTTTGGAGGTTGCTTGCATGCCATCCAGAAATTTAATTCAGCATTTAAAATTCCTGCAAGTTTTTTTTGTAGACGGCCACAGCCATATTTCTGTACAGGATTGTATTTAAACACAACAGCCAGCATTAACGCAATTCACCAACCGGAAATTAAACAAACAGAAATTTACCCGACAGTTTTGTAAATTCAAAAGGAGGACACGTGGAGCATTAATATTGGATCGCATGAAATTGAAGGGAATCTGAAAACCTGAAAGCCGGACCCGAATTTTTTATAGGGCACATTGGATTGAGAATTCGAGTTAAAATTAGGCAGACGTCAACATCCCATTTTGGAACACGAATTTGGTTTGAAATTCAATCTATTCAGACTTTTGAAGTCCGACGGAAAGGGTTCTTTAATGTTTTGATAGTTTAATATATACATATGTTATATATATATCATATGCGAAATGAAAGGTGGGCCATAGAATTTAGTTTTAATTTTATTTTTTTTAGAAGAGGGTTTATTATAATATGTTTTATATGTTCCGGCATATAAAAATAAAAAGGTCGAAAAAGCTTGGTAGTTTTTTTTATAGACAGTACGTAAATTTTTATTACATAGCAGTGTGTAAAAAGTGAAAAACTGAGTGTAACTTTTTAAGTGTGTATGCACAGCAGTGCGAAAGGGAAAAACACGGCAGAGTGTCTTAGAGACAGAGTATGTTTGTTTTGAACAGACAGTGAGTTGGTTTTATGCACTGCGTTTTGTAGCAGTCATAATTTTGTAATCCCTCTCAGTGAGGAAGTAGTGTAATAGTTTTTTTTTGAGTTATTGAAGGGAATAGAAGTTTGTTTTCAAAGTATTGAAACTATGTCTCCTGTCAAAGAAATTTTTATTTTCTGTGTGTTAGAGGAAGGGAGATTTATGGGTGGTTCTTATGAATCAACCAACCATTCAGAACATGCTCATCAATCCAAACCATAAGTATTATGTGACAATATTCAAGCAGGCACTGAATCGGATTTCCGAAGCTATGTTAGAGAAACCCTAAACTCTCACTGAAAATAGGTGAAATGTGGCACCACTCAGAGATTGACATGTGCCAATTGGTACAAGTGGTAGAAAATTGGCATGCTCAAACAACGAGGTGATGCGGGAATGACATGAGGGATAAAATATCAGAAAAGCCCCAAATCTGGAGAACTAAAGCTCATCACCAACTTGAGATTGACAACTTTACATGATGTAACCTATGAAATCGTAAATGGAGAAATCATAGTAACAATAAAGTAACCTATGTAACAATAAAGTCGGATTCATCCTGAGAGTGGTAATGGGAGAAATCATAGTGAACAACAGGAAACATGCAGAGTTTCTTACAATCAAATAGATGAAAAAACACATACAAAAACCTAGATAATAATCATGAACAAGCTTAATATTGAATTATGAACTGTAAAGGAACTTACAAAATGTGACATTACGAACCTGGTCAAGCGCACAAGCAAAAATATCCTGGACATGACCCTGGTTGACAAGTTGTATTTCTCATGATGTAAGAGGATTTGTACCTACACTGCCAAGTCAATCAAAATCCATCATTATCTATACAATAAATACAAGTAATTGATGTAGTATTTTTTACTCCAAGATGCATTCTTATGATAATGTTAGAACATATGTTGAAAATGTCAAAACATACCTGAATAAGCTCCTCTTCGTTTCAAGAACAATTTATTGGAGTCGCATGAACTTGGAACAAGCCTCCCACGATCTGAAAGAGTAGCAACTAAGTCAACGGTGACTTTTTTGTTGCTACACTGGATCGAGGGAGGTTTGCTCCAAGATTAAATCGCTCCAATAAATTATTCTCTACTAAACAGGGCCAACCACATGAAGGTGGAAGCTCTTATGGCCCCTCCCCCCCCCCCTCACATCACTCTCAATTCCCCAATACCCAATCTATATTTCAATTTTTACTTTCATGAGCATAAAAAAAAATATTCAATAACTAGTAAAAAAACAATTCAACAAAAAGTACGCAAGGAAACATTGCAATTAATGTTTGACATAAAAATAGTATGATAAATGAGTTTTTTATATAACGCAAAAAAATGTTCCAAGTATGGTAACGTTTGTCTTATAATAATACAATATTTTACATTGTCAAAATTTCTTTTTCTTCTTCCTATTTTTAAAGCTCCTAATTACATCATCAATATCATCGTGCTCTGCTCCTGTTTCATGCCTTTCAACCCGCACTGCTGACCTAGTTGCGTATTCACGATGTCTGGGCTCATCCAGTGACGGGGCATCGCCTACAAAAATAGATAATATTAAATTTTAATTGTCAGTTTTTAAATATCATTGAACTAGTTCGGTAATATTAATAAAAAAAATTGCAATGAGATTATTTACCTGGTGCACCAGTTGTCACCGCTGACCTAGTTGCATTGTCACGATGTATGGTCTCATCCAGTGACGGGGCATCGCCTCCAAAAACAGATAATAATTAAATTTTAATTATCAGTTTTTAAATATCATTGAACTAGTTCGGTAATATTAATAAAAAAAATTGCAATGAGATTATTTACATGGTGCACCAGTTGTCGCCGTTGGGACTGTTGCCCTGTCTTCCTCTCTGGTGGTAAGATCCTCAAGGGAAACATTCTCTGTCATTTAAACAAAAAAATTTATAAGGACAACCATCAAGGTATAATTAGAAAAAATTATAAGTGGAAATTAATTACCGTCACGGCCCTCACTGATAGCAGCATTGTCGGCCTGGTCCCCACTACAATGATCAGGTTGCACGAGAGGATCATCTACATCTGGCTCTAAAACTAGGTTATTTACCTCGTCGATAGTGTTGCTCCCCTGATTTAAACAAAGTTGTTAGACATTAAATTTATGGACGAAAACAAAAATATTGAAAGGTTAATGTTTTACCTTATCAGGCATTGTAGATCTTGGGACCTGCCCCAAGCTTCTGCGACGTTCAACTACAGCTTGATAGCGAAAACGGAAAGCAATATTTTTATCTTCCTCTGTAGTTATTGTTCCAAAGTCATCACCCTACATTATATATGATTGTGTATTTTTAATCATATCTGATAGGATTACAAAAACGTTGGAAGGCGATACAATTAATTATAAGATGTTTAGCTACTTAATTACGATTCTTGCAGCTAATTTCAAGTAGCCACCCTGGCCGAGCTTGTGATGGCCCTTTTTCTCTATCCTAGCTTTGGTTGCCTTTGAGGTGTCAGGCAACCTAGCATCGAAAGATTGAAGTCAGATATGACGTAGCACACTTTTATTTTAGACATAAAGAAAATTAAAGCTATTGAATTAAAGTTGTAATTTACCTTGTGGGTCCAGTTGGCATTTTTCCTTCTTTCTTTGCCCTTTTCTCTTTTCCGTCATGGATGAGTGCTCTCCACTCACTCTCTGAAACTACGAGAGGACGCTCATATCTAGGGTTAAATTTCAATTGCGTCCTATAGGTGTCCCTGGTATATTTCAAATATTTGCCGGCTACCTGAGCCACCGCTTTTCTGTCAAATGTGCCGACCCCAAAAAGGGCTTCTAGATAATCTAAAAGTTCTTTTTCAGGTTGGAATTCTGGGAATTCCACCCTGTACGTATGGTTGGGCCAAAAATTACCAACGCATGGCTCTCCAGAATCCTGTAGAACTCATTGTTTCCTACACAGAATAAAACCAAAAGAAAAAGAAGATATTATCATTAATTTAAAAATAAAAATCATGATAAATATTTTTTAGATAAAGTACATGAAATAGTTAAAATATTAAAATTTACCTGGGAGTTGTACATGCTTTATAGGGACACCTTCATCGTTCACCAACAACGTGCCATTAATGGTCCTTGTGGAGCTGACACGTGTAGCTCTAGGAAACACAATAATGTAGTTGGCCATATCAGCCTCATCATTGCCAACACGTTCAGCAGTTGGCTGGGTGTCAGCTTGGGCAGGGTGTGTTTCTTGGCTAGCACCTAAAGGAGTAGAAGGTGTACGAGAGGGTTGTTCGGTAATCTCTTGCCCTTGTGTCCCACTACCACCAACACCGGGTTCAGCAAATGCCAGAAGACGCTACATACAAAAGAACTTTTTGTTAGTTTAGTCAATGTAAAAATTAAAAATCAAACTATCACAGTTCATCTCATGCAGAACAAAAAAAATATCCTTTTGACTTTTTATTATTACTTGATATCTATTTAGCTGCCTCATAAGATGTTGTATCCTCTCTTCTGTTTCAGGTGTTTGAGGCGCATCTATCAAAGCATTAAATTCCGACGTTGCATCTCGTGCCTTTTTTTGCAACAACAACACTGGAGATAGGGATGAAGAAAGCTCTTCCTCAAAGAGGGAATCATCAGGCGTACCATGGCTAGGTGTCTGCATATTTGAACAAAATTAATATTATTTCAATTATGTAAATAACTAAAATACTTGAAGATAGAGCAATGCTGGCACTTTACATGTTCTTTCGCTGGCCTCTTTCCGCGATCATCTCGTCTCGGGGTTGTTCCTGCACTGCTCTGATCAGTCTGCCACATTGCAATAAAATTATAAATGTAAAAACTTGAAACAATATCTAACTTGAAAACACAAAATGAAAACTGAAATAATTTCTAATAAGACACCGGAAGACAGAGTTAGAGTTTCAAATATGCCTTGCATTGAATTCAGTCCTGGAAACATGTCATTGCACATTAAGGCACCCAAACATTCAATCCACAAATGATATATTTAACTTTTTAAGTAGGCTTCTCCTATTCTGGGAAAACACCATACCTATAATGCATTCACTTGCATGTATAAAGGGAAAGGAAAACATGTTTTCATACAACGGTGACAAAGGCATCTTAGGGAAAGGTATCTTCACTTTTTATTTATGTTGTTCACCCACACCACTCTCGTGTTTTCACTAATCCTGTTTTGTCATTTTTGGATTCAAATTAAGTTAAGGCCTTAAGTATTTTTTGACCTTTCGGTGTAGTTTTATAAGTGGCATGTATGGATTTTCCATTAATTCTGCACTTTTTCTCTTCATGCGCATGTTTCCCTGGAAATCAAATGCATGATTTAGTCCCATACATTTAACAAGTTGTTGGATCAACTCCATAGGAAATATCATGTTTCCTATTCAATCAAAATTTATCTCGGTTAGGGTAGGTAGGAAGGTTTTCCCTTTGTATTAATAGGGCACTTCTAGCTTGCATTTTTATTATATCTTTCAAATTTAGTGTCGTTTCAATTAGGGCATGATTTTTTGCAACTTCCAAGGTGAGAATGAACAAAGACAAATTTTTGTGATGGATGACTGTATATGACTCCATGGCCAGAGGAAAAGGCACTAATCTACTTCTTCAAATATCTATAGTTCTCATTCACCTCATACGAAGATGGTCCCCGATTTTGAGCCAAATGTTGCAGCAAAAAGTTCCCCCCCTCCATAATTTGATAGTCAATGGAAATTTCTTAAATTGATGATGGGGCAAGATTATGGAACATTGGCACATACATATGTAATGGAATTCCAAGATCATGATATATGTTTGCATATTTTTATGGCAATGTTCCACCAAGTCCCCTGGAGGTGGGAGCGAGGGGACAAGGGAGCGGCCTATGCAAAAGCTCCCTACCAATTTTCAGGAAACGTGGGGGGACGTCGGGGTCATAAAAATTATAAAATTTAATATTTAAAATGTAACTATATTTTTGCAAGGAATGTATATACGGTCATCATACACTTGCATCATGAAAGATAAATCATAAATGATAAAATTACAAATCGATGAATGATGAATCATATAATTGAAACAAATTTAAAAGTTAAAAGTTAAAACATACATCATACAATCATGCATGTAAGTTTGTAAGTTTGTGAGTTTGTAACTATATAATCATTAATGTAACTACTAACAATGTACAATGAAAATAAAGTTTAAGATATCATATGACATATTATATCAAGATTCAAAATAGAGTTTAAACTGAAGTTTACAACTCAAGTCTGAAACATAAAACTTAAACGCAAATAAGTTATGTCTGAAACATAAACATAAAACATAATATATGAATATCAAATGATATCATCATACTGATAAATGAGCATAAATGCTCAATTTAATGCCCCACTAGTCTCTGCATCCAACTTCTGCACGAATATATCAAGATCAACCATGTCACCATCTGAATCAGAATCACTTGGATTCTCAAATATGCTAAGTGGCACATCAAATTTTAACACGAAACCATAAAATAAAAGGGGCGGTGAGGGGACGTGAGGGGGCGTGAGGGAAACATCCCCTAGAAGTCCCCAAGACCCCGGAGCGCGAGAGGGCGAGGAATCTAGACCCCTAGGTGGGGGGGCGAGACCCCATGTAACACTAGTTTATGGAGGTGGTGGAGCAAAAAAGAGCTCAAATAGAGCTGAAATTTTTCACATAAAAAGGACTGTGGGCTTGACTAATGGTTCCATTTAAAAAAATGATATCTAGACAGAGAATAAGTGTAGCATGCAAACATGCATTGAAAATCCATCTGAGTTTGCATTGTATTACTTATGATGGATTCAAATTTGGGTTTCAAAATGCCAGGTTATGGAATGATTTTGTCGAGAAACCCTTAGTTGGATTCTCATGTTGGTTTAATTTATATTTTAAGTTTGTTTTGCAATCTTTGGGTGATAGTAACTCATGAACTAGGTTACCAATGTATAACAATCATATTTCAAGAATAAAGATGTGATTTTTTTATATTATTATTATTATCTATTAGCTACGAGTATTGACACCTAATGCCTGGAATTTTGACATCTTGATAGCATGGATAATTTCGAAAATGTTTCTAGTAATGTTAACATAATAACTATCATTGCATGTCTTCACTTTTTTCACCATAATAGACCTGTGATATGGACTCATCACACAACTTCATATGCTATGTCCCAACAAGTTCAAACTGGTTGAACCTACCTCATAGTGTGGTTATTAAGGACAAGTTGCTTAATATATAACTCGATAGCATAGACCACGTTGCAGTTCTAAAAAGAATCCTCAAGTGTCAAAAAAAATTCACAATATGTTCTACTATAAAGCCTTTTGGGATACCTAAAATAATATATGTATCATTGATGACTTTTAAAGTATGACAAGATCCAGAGGGAAAGGAAATCAATGGAAGAGTGATCCACCAATGAGAACATAGAATTTAGCATCAGATGAGTTAGAGTCTAGGAAATTGAAAGCCTATAATTTTAATTAGTGATGAAGGACATCACATAGGTAATTATATTTTCATGTATAATAATCTGTTAATTCAAATTTAAACTACATAATATGAAAGGCATACCATAAATTTTTCCAGGTAAGTCCAAACAACCTATAAAAATGGAAAACCTTCTTTTTCCATGGGAAATAATTTACCTTTCCTTTTTCAAGGCAATCTAAATCACAAAAAAATATGAACTATACTGCACACATTCTTGGATAATGTGAAAGTGGAAAAGGAATACCCTACACAAGTGATGCACACATGTACATTTGAACACTAATAAATTTTTTTAGTTGAAATGCAATGCTTGTTTTCATTTAAATGTAGGGTTTTTAAAGCAGGGAGAAATAATGGCTGCCAAATTAATAAGCGTTTCTTTGGGAAAAAATTTAAATCTTGTATTGGGTGATGAAGATAATAGAGGGTATTGAATCTTGATTCTTGACATCTAGAGAGAACCCTACAGCCTAACACAATCCAATGGAATTGACCAAAAAACCCAAATAGAGTCAACCCTACTATAGGAGGAAGGGCCTGCAGTAAGAACTTACCATTTTGCAAGAGCTGAGGGTGAATGTTGTTCTGCAAGAGCTGAGGGCGAACGCTGAGGGGGAATGTTGTTCTGCAGGGGCGGGGGCGGTGGGCCGGGGGGGGCGGATGCGCGAGGGATATCGTGATACCCAGGGCGGGGAGGCATGCGGGCGAGGGCGTACGGGGCGAGGGGGGCCAATCCGGGCGAATCTTTGATACCCGCCAAGAGCTCGGGGCGAATCACAAGGCGAATGCTGTTGCGAGCTGGGGCGAATGCGGCGAATGCGTGCAAGAGCTGAGGGTGAATGCTGAGGGCGAATGGTGTTCTGCAAGAGCGGAGGGCGAATGCGCGCGTGATATCGGACGTTAATGTAGCACACATGTACATTTGAACACTAATATATTTTTGTAGTTGAAATGCAATGCTTGTTTTCATTTAAATGTAGGGTTTTTAAAGCAGGGAGAAATAATGGCTGCCAAATTAATAAGCGTTTCTTTGGGAAGAATTTAAATCTTGTATTGGGTGATGAAGATAATAGAGGGTATTGAATCTTGATTCTTGACATCTAGAGAGAACCATACAGCCTAACACAATCCAATAGAATTGACCAAAAAAACCCAAATAGAGTCAACCCTACTATAGGAGGAAGGGCCTGCATTAAGAACTTACCATTTTGCAAGAGCTGAGGGCGAATGCTGTTCTGCAAGAGCTGAGGGCGAACGCTGAGGGCGAATGCTGAGGGCAAATGCTGTTCTGCAACAGCTGAGCGCGAATGCTGAGGGCAAATTCTGTTCTGCAAGAACAGAGAGCGAATGCGCGCGTGATATCAAATGTAGCTATTGCGACAAATACGAAACATTTTTATGTAGCGCGCATATAAGTTTCGAATTTTTATGTAGGGCCCATATAAGTTTGGTATTTTTATGTAGCGCGAAAATAACATACCGACGGCGGAAAAGGCGTCGCTATTAGGACGGTGCCTCCAAACGTCGCAATGGCGACACCTAGATATTGTGTCGCAGTTGCGACGTTTAGAGTCATCTCAATAGCGACGCTTTGGGCCATGGTGTCTCAATTGCGACGTCTTCCTTTAAACGTCATAATTGCGACACTAGTTTAAGTGTCGGTATTGCGACACCTTTCTATAGACGTCGGTATAGCGACGGTTTCGGGCGGGATGGAAAAAATTTGGGAAAATTTCCGACATTTGGTCAAAAGTGTCGGAAACAGGTGTCGGAATTTCCGCCAAATGTAGTAGTGAAACGTTCCAAGTTATAAGGTGCTTGAATTGGCTATTGATATGCAGAAGGTACCGGTACAAGACATGACTGACCTGTTCCAGACAGTTTGCGACATGATGAAAGATAAGCTTTCACAGATCACCCTCGCACTAAGGAAGACAGAACAGAAACATGAAAACTTGAGGGATTCCTTTGCAGCAAAAGAGAGTGCTTGTCGTGCCAACGCACATCAGGTGCGCGTTCTTCATGAGCAGATCAGAAACTCGGATGAAGGAGGGAAGGGAATGCAAGTAGCACTGATAGCCAAGTTGCAAAAGGACATTACAGCGGCTAAGAAACGGGCTCGTATACCGGCTTCACATCCGGTACAGACTGATGAACTAGTGCGAGTGGAGGAAGAGAAAAATGAGCTGTCTGCTAGACTTTTCAGAGAAAGAGAAGAGAAGGAAAAGATGGCTAAAAGGATTGAAGAGCTTGAGAGCAGAGCCACCGAGCTACAGACTCGGTGGGATACACACAGTTGCCATGCAGCCGAAACATCAAGTGGAACTGGTTCAGCGACAGCACAACTATCCACAGCTATGGCTGAGATAGAAGTGTTGGAGAAGCAAACATCAACTGCCAAGCAAAAGGTGGCAGAGTTGGAAGGCGCCCTGGCTGAAAAAGCCATAACAATTGAAGGACTACAAAAAGAAGTTGAGGAAGGAAAAAGGGTCACGGCTGATCAACATCAAACCATTGCTGAGTTGAAGAGTCGAGCGAAGGGAAACCTCACCTTGCTCGAGGCCAGAAGCCTGATCTGGTCAGACATAATCACGGCTGTAACCGAGCAGTGGGAATTTTTGACAATGGTAGGGGAACTCAAGTCCACCCTGCCTTATCTCAATAGAAGGTTACAGGAGGCAGGGGGTAATCTGTCTAATAGAGCTCAAAACGCCAGCAGCTATATCTCTTTCCTTTATACGCTAAGGGCGAACGACGTGGGAGAACATGGCATTCCCAGTCGATTTATGGAAATCAACGAGTGTCAGAAAATCATTGATAAAGAAGAAGCTCGAGTATCAGCTTCAAGGGTTCTCCAACAGGTGGCTGACAGTGTGGAACAGTTCGACAAGGTGTGGGATGAGATCATCACAGCCGGCCTCCCTTCTTGTTGGGAACCAAACGCCCCTGCCGTGCTCATGCTCCCCGATCAATACACAGCACTTCTAGAAACGGAAAGGGATCGGTCCGACCTTCAAATGGGGAAATCAACTCAACTCAAGGCCACTACCATCGTCACAGTCCTCAATAAGGAGTTTAGTCTCCTTCACATGATCAGATATCGGCTCCCAACTAAGACAAGCATTCACACCCTTGGCGAAGCGTTTATCAGAGTGGAGAAACTCTCATCAATGCCAGAACCAACTCCCGATAGCCAGCAGAGGTTGACACAGTTCCTGAGTCAGCATGCTAGTTCCTCTGCCAACGTACCTCCTCCAGTATCCGCAACGGCCTCAACTCAGCAGCACTCATGACATTTCAATTTACTCACGACATGGCCTAAACGGCCTTTTTACTTTCATTTAGTTATGTTTTTTAAATTTCCGAGTGGGTTGTTTCTCCCCCACTCTTGCATTTTTACTTTTACATCAAACATTGGTCTAAGTTTTTGTTTTAAGATTGGCCCGGGGCCTGTTTACGCATGATGGGAGGGATGCTTCCCCCATCATGAAATTTTGTTGTTCTGATAATGACTGTTAACAAATTTTGTTCACGCGAAGAAGATATTTCCCAAAAATATCTTCTCACTGAAAGGCAAAAGGAATCCTATATAAGACAGAGAAAAGAAGAAAGAAAGGTTCCAATTCTTCAGAAGAAATTGATTGTGTATGGATTTCCTGTGTGTATGTTTTGTGAAGACTCAGATACTAATGTGAAGAGCCCGTTGGGTCTCAATGATAAGGAGCCTCATTTTAATAAGGATTCTGGACTTGGTTTTATGGTAGTGTGTGTTTCTCTCTTGCTCATTGCAATGATGTGTTCAACTCATTTACATTTATGTCTCTAGTGTTACATCCTGGAATGCGAGTGTCCCTTGTTTTTGATATAAATTTATCTCACTGATACTTATATCATTAGCGTCCTGGTACTTTAAATGGCTCAGGAGTAATGCATTGTTCCATTTTCAATTCACACGTATTTCTGCTATATTAGCTGTTATGAAATGCTATTGACGAGAGTTCTCGGCATGTATGGATTCTTAGCTATTTAAGCCCATCATATGCTATGAAGTTCTTCTTAGTATCGTTTTCTTGATAGTTGATATCTCCTTCTTGCTATACATCTTTGTAGTCGTCTTTATATATACCTTCTTTGCCATATATCATGAATCCGGCCCTGTTTATGGTGAACTGTCTTAAAATTGTCTGATGCAGTAGTATTTGAGTGTAGCATTACATTCGTTCAGTATTACTCTTAATTCTTCAAACTATCGGAAGTTTTGGTCCCACCCTAGTGTTATTCTTTGTTTCTAAAGAAGTAGTGTGAGAGCTTTGTCATGTTAAAGTGCTGAACGCTGTATTTAATCCTCTGCTCTCTACACCTTATAAGATGTCCTAGGCACTGGTCTATAACAACTCTAGGTTGTCTCTAGGAGTTACAACATGCCCTACTTCGAATTAGGGTTTCCTCCCTCTAGAATCTTCCCTCCTATGTTTTCCCACATATTGCTTTCCAACTCATGCCAACGCAGTTTGACTTGGTCAACCTTGGCCAAGTATGTATGAAAAAACCTCCTTTCACACATGGAGGTGTGAAATCTAGCTCCAAATAAGATCCTCTTTCATACTTAGAGGATTTTTATTCTCTATTCATGCAAGGAATGGGTCTCCTACCCATTTTATTCACCTTCTTCATAAAATTGACAAAATTTAACATTCCTCAAAATTTTGAAACATTACATAATCTAGGCATAACCTTAACCTTAACCTTAAACTAACCTTAACCTCACAAAACCTGTAACATTAACCTTAACCTTAACCTTACCCTTAACCTTCACTATAACCTAACCTTAAATTTAACCTTAACTGTAACCTTAACCTAACCTTAACCTTTAACCTTACCCTAAACTTAACCATAACCTTAGCCTTAACCTTAACCTTAATCTTATGCCATTAACCATAACCTTAACCTTAACCTTAACCTTAACCTGACTACAGTAACATACATCAAACTGAAACTCATAACGGTGTCAAATCATTCACTGACTCATCAATCAACCAATCACTCGAATATTGAACCAACCATTGAAGAAAACAATCAATTAACCAATTACCAACTCAATTCATAGTGAGATCACTATAACCAGAATATCAGAACTGAACCCAGACCACTTCATCAACACACTAAATCAACTGCAACCCTGATCATTAATAATAAAAAAATGTATAAACTACTTCACTTACTAAAACCTGTGTATATACCTGTTTTCTTGTGAATGAACATGCGTATAGATCTTTATATACTCAATTTAGGAATCTAATCAAACTCAGAACATATCAAAGACATTCAGGCGTACTTTGTCATATTTACAGAACCCTTATTCAGTCAGCAGCATCCATCATATAAAACCACCCAGTTACTGATCATATTTATAGATAATTAACTAGAAGCATAAACAGTATTCAAATAGCTCAGATATGTATGAAGACAACATTGATAGACAATAGTAATACAGCAAGACAGATCAGAAATTTCCTTCTGCATACTTCTTGTTTGGTCCAATCTGCCACTGTATATTAGGCTTCAATTTCCTATCAATTGGAGTAGGTACACTTAGAGGTACTTATCTAAAATATATATATATATATATATATATATATATATATATATATATATATATATATATATATAGAATGATTTGGTCTCCTAAATGAGGGTTTAGTGTAATAGGATTCAATACTCTTTTACAAGAGGTTTTTCCTTGTCTCCTTCCACACTTGAATGCCCTCTTAAACAAAACAAATATGATTTCCTAAAAACGGAGTTCTATTGTTTGTCTGAGATTATCTAGTTCTTTTACAAGAACTCAATTCATAGAACCTCTTCTAAGTCTTAAACCAACACACTTATCAATCACAATCATTAAAAACAGCAAGCAAGGTAAATAATCTTGAAATCAACCAATAGCTAAGTCCTTTTACAAGGTTCAGTCATTAGACTCTGAAATTACAACCATGATCATTAAACATAAATGATAAACTTAAGCTTTGAAACATGAAATAGTAAACACAATTCTCAATTCAAAGACTGATATCAATTGAATATTCTTAAAATATCTTTCTTTCACAAAAGACACTAGTTTTAATTGACAATTCTAATTCATAAACTTGCAGCACGGGAATTAAAAAGAAAAAACTAGATATCAGATCTAATTATGTAATTGTAAACGAAAAACACAAGGAAGTGTACCAGCTCAATAGTGGGGGCCTTCCACACATTGCAATTACACCTCAATATAACTCAAATGAAAAATATTATTGAATGTAACAACATAAATAACTGAATCTCTGTATTAAATTATGAAAGCCAATAATTACATAAATCGAGTTTTGAATTTTTTCACGTAATGTCTCATGTTGTTCTTTAATGTTTTCCTTCTAGCTATTTATCATCAAAATACATAACAAAAGAGGCTATTTGTGTTCCTCAAAATCCTAACTAACTTCCCAAAGGAGTCGAATTAGTTCAGATCCCTCTTTTCAAGCAAAATATCAAAAAGAATCAAATTTGTTCATTAATTGCTTGAGATTTTCTGCTGAAATAGCTGAAGTTGACCAACGTTGACCAGCCACCTATAGACTTCGAACGTGGAAGTGGATAGGTATTTCACCATCCTTGTACATTCAGGAATAGACCCTCACTCCTCGATTTTGCCAACCTGTCACTCAACATGTCAAAACATGAAGCCATTACAGGAAGTTACAAAAACCTGTAATTTTATGAAAAATCCTAATTTTAACACAAAGATTCCTAAAATCAATTCCAATGTAAAAATAATAATAATGGCATTACATTAATAAGTTTCAAATGAATATGAGAGATTTATGAAGGTTAAATGAGAAAATATGATGGATAAAATGAAGTTTTTAGGTGAAAGGATGAGTCATGAAATGGTACCAACATCTCCCCCAAACACAAGACTTTGCATGTCCTCATCCTAACATGTTAGACTCCTTTTCTTGCTGCTTCTGCTACCTGCAATAAAATATCCATGTTCATTTGAGTTTGATATTCAGTCTTCATGATTTGGTATTTGGCCTTGATAGCTTTCTTCTGCCTATACCATTTGCTAGCCCATATACAGATTTCAATCTTGTTGGTTTTGAGTTTTTTTACTTTTCTCTTCAATTTTTCATTTTCATCTTGAATTTTGTTACTTTGTATTCTCAGTACCTCATTTTCTCTTTTCACAACTCTTTCCAACATTTATAATTCCATAAGCTCTTGTTGCAAATCTTGAATTTGTCTTTCTAATTTCTTCTTCTTTTTGTTTAAGAGTTTTTTCTCCTTTGGTTCTTCCTTCCTGCTTTTGATTTGTAGTTCCTGTGTATTGTCATCCTGGGCTTGCTGTAGGTTATCACTATCTTGTACTGTCTTGCCTTTAGTCCTTCTAGATTTCCTTGTATGAGTGGTGAAAATTTTATCCTTTTCAGCTTTCTTAGCTTCCTCCCTTCTCATTTTCCTTGTTCTCATACTGCTGCTAGATAGAGAAAAGGTGTTTGGTCTATACTCTGGAGTTTCATCATCTATCTCAATTATATCAACCATCAATTCTGTAAATTCTTGCTCTTTCTTTTCTTCTTCATCAATTTTAATTTTATTAGAGATCAAAAATCTCTTCCATGAAATCCTTGTCTTATGTAGTTCAAATTCAATCAAAATTTTCACCAATCCGAAGTGATATAGGCTTCTATCCATATTACTTCTTTGTTTCTTTATGGTTTTAGACATTTTAGTCAAACTTTGTAGAAGAAAATATGGAAGGCTTATAGTACATTCTCCCTTCAGATGCAACAACATTTTGATTTGATAAAGATATACTATGCTATACCTGCCTTCACATGTAATAAACTTCTGAAGTAGATAAACCATTTCATCCTAAGGATGAACAAGCTAACTTCTGGAAATTCAAATTTTCCAATTAACCGAGTATACTCTGGATCTAGATACAAACTGTGTCCATGATTTCTCCTTAAATTGTTTAGTTTTGAAATATTTTTCACCCTCTGGACTGATGCCTATGGTTTGAGCAATGGTATCCTCTGAAACCCTGAATGAAAGGTTTCCTACCGTGGCTCTTTCTCCATTAAAGGAAGAAGAAAATTTCCTAGTGATTTCTTCATTATGTCCATTAAACTTCTCTAAAAATTTCAACCACTGCTTATCTCTCAAAATATTAACACAATCTGCATGTATTTTTGAACTATCAAACCTCTCCAATTCTTCTCTATTCGCCATAAAATTCCTATGTTCCTAATACCCTATTCCTTATGCTCTGTTTAAAAAAAAAATTTACCCAGGGTATTTTAACAGTTACTTGGTCCAAAGCTGTTGCGTTCCTCCTGGAATCTTCTGAGATGACCTCCACATATTTGGATATGCCTTGGTTGCTATATCTTCTCTTCTATCCGAGAAGCATATCTAGCAGCAAAACTACAGTGATCCCTGTGCATGGAGAACCTCAAATTCTATGCCTATGTATTATGGAATGATGTGGTTGTGGTTGCAGAGGACATGATGAAATGGATACGGAGGACGAGACATAATGATATGGGACCGTTACAATGGTGGTGGTATTTAGACAAATTTCTCAAATCTAATGTTTGATAAGGCCGTGGAGAGGCCTTATAGACTACCATTTGTACTGGCTGTCAGTTCATGCGGAATAGGTTAGCCTAGATTTGAGGTTTTAAAATTAAGGTTTTAAGAGGGGTTAAGGGAGTATAGATATAGGCTATAGAATGTAGGTTTGAGAGTTTAGGATTTTTTTTAAGAGTAGTGGTATAGGTATAATGGTTAGGAGTATAGGTTATATGAGGATTTATGAAACTGACTTCAATAATTAACCATAAATTAATTATTTAAAATTGAAATTAACATAAAGAAATTTAAGTATTAAAACAAGATTTCTGACAGTCCTTTACTAGTTCTTTTGTAATCCCCCTTTGACTGGTTGGCTTTGTGTAGGTATGATGTAGTCTTCTTCTTCTAAACATTTCCCTTTCTGGAAATGAGCATGCAACAAGTCCCTCTGATAATTATTGTTGAAATCTGACTTGTTTAATCTTGCCGACATGTTGATGCAACCTTTGACTTTCTTAGTTTTGTAGACATGTTGATGCAGAACTTATTTGATTTTGCCAACATGTTGATGCACCTTTTGAACTTATGTGATCTTGCTTGAATAGGTCCCTCTGCCATTTCCTTGTAGAAATTTGATAATATTTTGATGATGCACAGGTCCCTCTACTGATTTGAATTAGAACAACTCCTTCTTTGAACAATCAATCAATTAAATAAAACAAATCCCTCGCTTTATTAAAATTCTAGAAATGAGGAAATGAAAGAAAATATGAAAAATTCACTTTTTCCTTCTCCCCTACTTATTCATTGACTTGTCCTCAAGTCATTATTTAGAATTTTCAAGAGAAAATGACTTTTACAGAAATGAGAAAATGAATTCTTATCGGCCAATTTCTTGGTTTTCCTGTAAGAATTCTAGTTTAGATTATGTCAGAGTTTGGTTTTCAAATCTAAACTTTTATTTTGTATTAATTGTTTTAAATTTTTTTTTTTATAAATATATGAAGAAAAATAGAAATAACTATGTTAAATATATCATAGCTGATTGCTGTACTATCTCAACCTCCTTCTGTGTCACTGTATGAATGAAATCATCTTTGCTTATAGGCTTGTAATAAATCTTCAGCCTATGTCCATTTACTATAAATGTTCTTCCTTCTTGGTCAATGGTGCTAAGTTTTACTGATCCATTTTCAAAGACCTGAACAATTTCATAAGGGCACATCTAGTGGGTTGTAAACTTGGCCTTATAATCTTTAAATTTGGAATCAAATAGTAAAGCCCATTCACCTTCTTGAAATTGTTTCTTCTTGATATTTGTGTCATGCCATTGTTTCCTTTGTTTTTGCATAAGTATTGTTCTTTTTAATGCCTGTTGTCTCATTTCATCCAATTGATTCAATTGCATGATCCTTTCTTTTTTAGCCTCATTAAGATCAATGTATAAATTTGCAGCCAATTTGTAAGTGTGTATTTGAAACTCAATAGGCAGCATTACCTCTTTACCATACACCAGCTGATAAGGTGTAAATCCTGTTGTATCTTTCCATGCGATTCTATAAGCCTAGAGAGCATCCTTGAGCTTGTCCTCCTAGTCCTTTTGATTCATTGCCACTGTTTTGGTGATGATTCCTTCCAGATTTTTGTTTGTAGACTCCACCTGGCCATTGGCCTGTGGATGGTAAGGTGTACTCCTTCCATGCTTGATTTTGTACTTTTCAGTGATGTCCTGAACCAATCTTGAAGTAAATTGGGTACCTTGGTCTGTTATTATTTCTCTAGGCACTCCATATCTGACCAATATTTCTTCAAAAAGGAAATTGACCATTGTTTGCTCAGTTTCCCTAACAAGTGCCTTTGCTTCAGCCCATTTAGTTACATAGTCAATACATACTAAGATGTACTTTTTACCCTTACAAGGTGGATTAATGGGTCCAACAAAATCTAGAGCCCATTTTTCAAATGGCTCTAGATGTACTTGAGGTTGTAGTGGCATCTAATTTGAGGCAGTTGGTCTGCCAATGTGTTGGAAACTGTCACAACTTACATATTTCTTTGAATCTTTGAAAATTGATGGCCAATAATAACCAAGACTGAGGATTTTGAATGTTGTTCTTTTAGTTGCAAAATGGCCACCACAAGGTTCATCATGGCAAGATTTTAATATATCAAGAATTTCATCATCTCTTATGCATCTCCTAATAATCATATCATAACCAGTATAAAACAAGTCTCCATTAACCCATGAGTATCTGGCACTTTTCTTGATTAGTCTTTTCTTTTCCTCTGAAATGAAGGATGAGGTATCTTTCCTGTTGAGAGATAATTAGCTAAATCAGCATACCATGGATTCAATATTGAAATTGCAAATAAATGTTCATCGGGAAAAGAATCTTCAACTGGAACAACTTCACCTGGATTTTGGAGTCTAGAAAAGAAGTCTGCCACCTGGTTTTCTTTACCTAGTCTGTCCAGAACTGTAACATTAAATTCCTGTAATAATAGTAACCATCTAGTGACTCTACCATTAGTTATGGGTTTATTCATTAAGTACCTAATGGCTGAGTGATCAGTATGAATAAAGACTTCATAACCAGTTATGTAATTACGGAATTTGTTCAGAGCATGCATAATTGCAAGCATTTCCTTCTCAGTGACTGTGTAGTTGAGTTCTGCAGGTGTCAGATTCTTACTAATGAAATAAATGGCATAAATTAAAGTTTCTTCTTTTTGTCCAAATGAAGCACCTATTTCTATATGAGATGCATCAGTGGTGATGTGGAAAGGTAGATTCCAATTAGGTCCTTTTAGAACTGGAGTAGTGGATAATTTCTCTTTAAGTTTTTCAAAATTTGTTTGACAATTATCATTCCAATCAAAAGATACATCTTTTGCAAGAAAATTAAACAAAGGAAAAGCTATCTGACTAAAGTGTTCAATAAATCTCCTGTAATAACTTGCATAACCAAGAAATATTTTGAGTTTTTGGTACTGGTAGATTAACAATAATTTGGATTTTGGATTGATCTACTTTGATTCCTTCTGAAGAAACATAATGGCCCAATACTACCCCTTCATTTAACATCATATAACATTTTTCATTACTTAGGGATAAATTGGCTTCTATAAATATTTTCAAAACTTTCTCAAGGTTTTGCAATGAATGATCAAAAGAGTTACCATATACTGAAAATCCATCCATATATACTTCAACACAATCATGAACTAGATCAGCAAAAATAGCTAATACTGTTATCTAAAATGTTGCTGGAGCATTACATAATCTGAATGGTAAAACATTGTAAGCATATGTGCCCCAGGAGCAAGTAAAAGTTGTTTTATCCTGATCCTCTAAGGCTATTTTGATCTGACTATAACCACTGAAACCATCAAGGAAGGAAAATGATGATTTCCCAGCTAATGTGTCCAAAACTTGGTCAATAAATGGCAATGGAAAATAGTCTTTAAGGGTTGCTTTATTGAGTTCTTTGTAATCAACACAGATTCTCCACTTACCAATTTTCTTGGGTACTATCACTAATGGAGATACCCACTAGCTGTCAGAGATGGGGTAAATGAAATTGACCTTCAGTAACTTTTGCAATTCATCTCTTACAATTTCCTGAAGTATAGGGTTCATCCTTCTTTGTGGTTGCCTCACTAGTCTTATATTAGTGTCTATGTAAATGTGGTGAGTGAAAATTTCTGGGTGAATTCCCTTCATATCAGTATAGTCCCAAGAAAATGCCTTTTCGTATTTTGTCAGTAATTCAATCAAATTTTGTTCCTGAGATGAGTCTAGGAGTGTTCCAATGTTTAATGTTTTTCTTGGACTAATCTCTATGGTTTTTCTTTGTGTGTTTGTCATGGAATGAATAGGAAAAATGTCTTCAAACAATGTTTGTAGAGAATGGATGGTACAAATTTCTTGAAAACATTGTGCTAGTAGTTGATTTGTAGCACTATATTGTTCATTTCTCAATTCCTCTGAAATATCAGGTTGAGAAATAAACAATTCCACCAAATATTCATTGCTATCTTCTTCAAAATCATAGATTTGGTTAATGCTCAAAACAGAGTGAACTTCTTTGTCATTATATCTATCATCAAGCCATAGGTTATGAGCTATTGTTGGAGATTGTGTTGATGGGTATAAGGTAAGTTGTTTTCTTTCTGTCCCTCTAGAAATTGTCATGTTGCCTGATCTACACCCAATAAATGCATCAGCAGTTGCCAACCATGGCCTGCCAAGTATGATAGGATGTCCTCCTAAATTGGACTTTGGCTGGAGTACTAGAAATTCTACTGGATATTCCCAAGAGACAATTATGTCTTCCAATATCCCTTCAGGAATGACTTTGGATCTATCAACTAGTTCCATGATAATTGGTGTTAATTGTAAGTCTGTGAGCTATAATGTTTTCATTGTTTCCAGTGTCATGACATTTATGGCAGCTCCAAGATCAATCAAGGTATTTGGAATGGGAATTTTGTTAATGATTGTGGTAACTCTGGGGATACCAGGGTCAACATACTTCTCCATTGAAATAACATTTGTCATGAGGCCAGCTAAATTTCCAATGACATGAATGGTTTGTGAATCAAATCTTTTCTTTGCAGGCTTTTTAAGACATAATTATTTAATGGATTTGGCATAAATTGGAATGTCTTTTATTGCCTGAATTAATGGAATTTTCAAATATACATTCCGTAATTCATCTAGAACATCAAATTGAGGCAAAGGAATTGGTAATTTTTCTTGGATTAATCTCTTAGGAAAAGGAGGTGGAAGCATGGCTTGCATTTGTTTGTTTTGAATTTCATCATCTTGTTTGCTTTGAATTGGAAGTTTATGTTCATCATTCTTGTTTTCTTTTTGCTTTGTAGCTGCTGGAGGTTATTTTTGGAGAGTTCAACCAGACCTAAGCTCAACATTTTGCAGAGGTAGAATTGGGTAAGGTGTTCCCTCATCTACAGTATATGTTGGTATATCTACTATGTTATTTGGGTTAGCTACAGATTGAGTAGGTATTTGAGTAGGTCTAGGAGGCTAGTTAGAAGGTAGTTGTAATTGTGGTGAATTTATTGGTGGAGGAGAAATTACTGTTTGTTGAGGATTTTGTGGTTGATAAAAAACTGGATGTTGAGGGTATTTTTGAGGGTATTTCTTATATGCCTGAGGATATTGTGAAGGAATTTTTTGTTGAGGATATGAATATCCTCTCCATCCTTGTTGTGGATAAGATTGTTGCTGTTGATTAGACCAATTTTTCCAAGGCATAGGAATGTTCCAAGAATTATGAATAGGCATTTGATAATGTGCAGGAAATTGTAAATTTGGAGTTTGAAACATACCTGGAGGTCTCATTTTCCATGGTCTTCTAGCTCCCATGAGATATAAGTTCTCCATTTCTGCATTAGCTTCCAAATTGTAATTCTGCAAAACCTTTATCTTAGAAAAATTAAAAATATCATGATTTTCTGTACAAAATGCACAAACCTAAACATTTTCTAAAGGACATTCCTTTAAAGAATGTTTTTTTCTGCATTTGGACAGAACACAGCCATTAATTGGTCTTCTTCTTCTTGTTTTTTTTTTCATCATATCTATTTGATTTCCCAAGGTGCTTAATAGGTATTTTTTAAAGTCTTCAAATAGGTTGCCTAGTTCAGCTCTTGTAACACTTGTTGTGGCAGATTTAGTGGCTTTAGATGTCATAGTTATTTTTCCATTCCTTGCTTTACTTCTAGAATACTTTTCACACAATTCTGCAATCTCATCAAAGGGTAAATTAGAGATATCACCTTTACCCATTAGGTTAAGGTCATCTAAATATTCTTCTCAGATTCCTTTTAGGAATATTGTTCGAATAAGATCAATAGACATGGTTCTATGCTTTGATTTTTGTAGATTATATCTGAATATTTCCAAGTATTCTTCAAATGTTTCATCTTCTTGTCGATTCATTCTAAAAATGTCATCTTTGGAATCTTTTGATCGACAGTAAGGTCGATACTTTTTCAAGAAAATTTTCCTCATACTATCCCAATCAGTCACTGCATGTTCACCTAATCCCATAAACCACCTAAGTGTTAATGCTTTTAATGTGGCAGGAAAGAGTCTAAGTCTATGTGCATCATCTGTATACCCATAGGTTCGATATACTATATCAAATTCAAATAAAAATGAATTAGGGTCTTCAGATGCCATGTCATAAAAATTTGGTAATACAGATGGGGGTATATTTTTCATTTTAATTTCTTCATCATTGAGTTCTCCTCTGTCTTGAATGGGAAATTTAAATTTTGACTCCTCTTCCTCTCTTGGGTTTCGATTTTCATCATCTTTTTGTTTTTTTTCATGTTCTCTTTGTCTTCTCCTTTCTTCCATTTGTCTCTCATATTGTCTCATTTGTTCTGCAGTAGGTCTTCTTGCTTATTCTCCTCCTTCCTCAACCATTTTGATATGTTGTTCTTCTAATTTCTCTTCCTTCCTCAACCATTTTGAGAGGTTGTTGGGTTCTTTTACCACTCTCTTTTACTATAGAAGATTCAGGTGTATGTTTTCTCTTTGCTTCATAAGATAATAGGACTTGTCTTTCAATAAGAGTAAGTCTCTGGCCTAATTTTTATTTTTCCTCAAGTTCTTCTACAGTAACTTTTCCAGCTAGTGTTGTAAATTCAACCTGCTCTAAAGTTTCTACTCCTAATGGTGGGTTAGTTTTTGGATGGGAGGTTCTTAGAAATCTGCCTTTTTCATCCCTAGGTCTAGACATAAGGAATCGTGGTTAAAAAAATGAAGAATTGAAACTAAATCTATGTTTTTGTTTTTTTTTATATTTGTTTTTGTTTTTAAAAATAAAAAATAAAAAAAAATCCTTCTAGTTGCACCTCCTCGGCAACGGCGCCAAAATGTTTGGTCCAATCTGCTAGTGTAGATTAGGCTTCAATTTCCTACCAATCCGAGTAGGTACACTTAGAGGTACTTATCTAAAATATATAGATCTAGAATGATTTGGTCTCCCAAATGAGGGTTCGGTGTAATAGGATTCAATACTCTTTTACAAGAGGTTTTTCCTTGTCTCCTTCCACACTTGAACACCTTATTAAACAAAACAAATCTGATTTCCTAAAAACAGAGTTCTATTGTTTGTCCGAGATTCTCTAGTTCTTTAACTAGAACTCAATTCATAGAACCTCTTCCAAGTCTTAAATCAACACACTTATCAATCACAATCATTCAAAACAGAAAGCAAGGTAAATAGTCTTGAAATCAACCAATAGCTAAGTCCTTTTACAAGGTTCAGTCATTAGACTACAAGTTGAGCTCTGCAACTACAACCATGATCATTAAACATAAATGATAAACTTAAGCTTTGAAACATGAAATAGTGAACACAATTCTCAATTCAAAGACTGATATCAATGGAATCTTCTTACAAAGATCTTTCACAAAAGACACTGGCTTCAATTGACAATTTTGATTCATAAACTTACAGCATAGGAATTAAATGGAAATGTCTAGATATCAGATCTAATTATGCAATTTTAAACGAAAAACACAAGGAAGTGTACCAGCTCTGTAGTGGGGGTCCTCCACACGTTGCAAGCACACCTTAAGATAACTCAGATGAAGAAGATTACTGAATGTAACAACATAAATAACTGAATCTCTGTATTAAACTCTGAAAGCCAATAATTACATAAATTGAGTTTTGAAGTTTGTCATGTAGTTCTTCAATGTTTTTCTTCTAGCTATTTATCATCAAAATACATAACAAGAAGAGGCTATTTTTGTTCCTCAAAGTCCTAACTAACTTCCCAAAGGAGTTGAATTAGTTCAGATCCTTCTTTTCAATAAAAATATCAAAAAGAATCAAATCTGTTCATTAATTGCTTGGGATTTTTTGTTGAAATAGCTGAAGTTGACCAACGTTGACCAACCACCTGTAGACTTCGAACCTGGAAGTGGATAGGTATTTCACCATCCTTTTACATTCAGGAATAGACCCTCAGTCCTCGATTTTGCCAACCTATCATGCAACGTGTCAAAACATGGAGTCATTACAGGAAGTTACAAAAACCTGTAATTTTCTGAAAAATCCTAATTTTAACATAAAAATTCCTAAAATCGATTCCAATGTAAAAAAAATAATAATGTCATTACATTAATCAGTTTCAAAGGAATATGAGAGATTTATGAATGTTAAATGAGAAAAGATGATGGATAAAATGAAGTTTTTAGGTGAAAGGATGAGTCATGAAATGGTACCAACATAGACATGTATCATAGGCCCCGACCCTAGCAACACCAAAAAAGGATAGAGAGGATGAAGATGAAAAGCTCTGAGAGTTTATAAGGAATGTTGAGGGATTGACATTGGGAGTTGCTCCGAGGAGGATGGATGAGACTCCTTGACATGTGCAGAGGCACACTGTAGGAGTGGCCTAATCTCGTCGACATGGTCTTCTCCTCTGCATTTTGAATGTGGTTTTATGTTATCATGAGTGCTACTGAGTGGGGGAAGTAGCATAGGGTTGTGCATTTTTTGATGTATTAACATATGTATGGCATAGTATCCAAGGCCTCAGTTGCCTAATTTTGAACTATGTAATGATACTTTTGATATAATAAAATGCTGAAGTATATGTTTTTTTTCTACTGTGTATGTACAGTAGATGTTTATATTTTCATGTGAATGGTTTAAAATTTTATAAATGTGACAAATGAAAATCTAGCATATAATTAGCTAATGAATCAACCAATTGGTTTTGGTCTCGATCAATATGCACATAATCAATATAATCAAATGAATGTTCTCAGATACATACCCTCAAAAAGTAATGAAACAGATTCAGGTTCCTTACAGAGTAGAGATGGTTAAGCTCAGACACTATAAGTTGAGAGTCAAGTTGAACAACAAGGTGGCATATGCCAAGACGAATAGCCTCGGATAAGAGCTCAAGACAACACTATATTCGGTCATGTTGTCTGTGATAGGGTGAAGAAAAATACCCCTAGAACTCACAAGCTCGTTAGGGGTTAAAAGAGGACCATGCAGCGGAAGCAACATTTCGAGTGTAACATCTTGCACCATCTTCAAAGCCTATATAACGGAGTGAGGGTGTTGACATATGTACAACAAATAAAAGACATGCATTACACATAGAAACCAGGTAAATGCTAATGATAAGAAAAATAAAATAAACATGCTCACACCTATATATAATATACAAGTGACCATGCAAATAAACTAATCATAGTAGCATTTCAGATAGAGATCATTACGCGGATCCGAAAATGGATTCCCTTCATAATTAACCAACTTGTAGGTCGATTTATTGAAAACTTGTTTAACAATATAAGGACCATGCCACGTTGGTTTTAGTTTACTAGCCCCTAACTTATCATGGTCATGGTCATAAACCAAAACTGTATCACCCTCAGAAAAGTCAGGAGTTTATGAAAATTTATCATATTGGGCCTTAACATGTTTCTTATGAATTTTGTTATTTACTAGGGTGAGAAGGCTTTGTTCATCAATATGGTAAAGTTGTAACAAATATGCTTCATCGGTTGAGGTGTGAGGAAGTAACTCAATAAATATTTTAAGAGAAGAGATTTTGCACTGGATATGAAGGAGTGACTCTACCCCATAAACCAATTGGAACAGAGTGAAGACAATGGAAAAAATCATGGAGGTTTTGGTATGCCCATGAGACAGAAAATAACATAAGGTTCCAGTTACATTTATGTATTGCTACCATCCGTTGCAACATGGTTTTCAAAGTAAAGTTCAAAACTTTTGCTTAGCTTGAGGATAATACAGTGAGGAATATTCATGGCGAAAGCCCAACTTGGCAGCTAGTTTCTACATCATATGTTTTTGAAAGTGTTTTCCATGATTAGTAACAATGCATTTAGGCACAAAAAACTTGGGGATGACATGGTTGAAATAGAATAAAGCAACAGTATCACTGTCACCAAGATGTGTAGGCATGGCCTCAACCATTTTAGTAAAATAGTCAACGACGATAATTATATAATGATGTCCTTGGGAAGAGGGTGGTTTACATTGCATAAATTCAATTCCCCACTGGGAAAAGGTTCGATGGCAATAACTGGATGTAATGGGGTTGGATTCGCATGCATATTGCGAGAAAATATTTGACAGGGATGGAACTTCTGGAGTGTCGTGATGCAATATTTAAAGAATGAATGCCAAAAGTAACCAATGTGAAATATATTCCGAGCAATGGAATGCCCATATAGCTCACCACCAGATGCTCCAGCGTGGCAATCATTCAAAACATGTTCACCTTTTGCATGAGTAAGACATCGATGTAAAACAGTGTTGACACCAAGATGATAAAGAGTATCATTGATAATTAGATAGTGCCGAGACTAATAACGTATGCACCTGCGGTCATCATGAGAAAACTCAGGATGAAAAATTTGGGTTTTGATATAAATAAGGATGTCTCCATACCATGGATCAGAAGTACTAATGAAGAACAAGAATTCATCAAGAAAAGGATCTTTGGCCACAGTTTCCTCATAATTTGGAGGCGTTTCAACAAGAAGCTCGATGAAGGCTATGTATTTTTTGGATTTAGAAATGGAAAACTCCAAATAAAACTCCTGAAGGATTACAATCCATTTAGAGTATTTTAACCCTATTGTTTGATGACTAAGGATGTGTTTCATGGGGTTGGAGTTAGCAATAACTGTAGTCTTTCATAGTAGAATATAATTCCTCAAGCATTATACAACAAATACTATTGCGAGAGCTAACTTCTCAACATGGGAATAGTTGAGATCAGGACTGATTAGGCCTTTGCTGAGGTAATATATAGGATTTTCATTGTGCATGTCATCTTTTTGGATGAGAACCATGCCTAGATAAGATTCCGAAGTGGCGAGATATAAAAAAAAATCTCGGTTGAAGTCAAGAGGGCATAAAAAAGGTGTTGGCACCACAGCCTCTTTTAGATCATAAAAATAAATTTGGGCTTGATTGTCCCAGAGGAAAGTGACTCCTTTATTCAAAAAACACATGAAGCCATGGGAAATATGGGCATAATTGGCAATGGAATGTCATAAAAGGTTGGCCTTAAGACTTTGAATCTAGTATATAGTATAAGGAGGAGGAAGATTAATAATCGCCTCAACCTTGGAAGCATCAACATGAACCCTAAATTTTTTTTGAATCATACACAAAAGAAACATCATAAAACCCTCTTCCCACACCTACCCAAGTAACTGGCCAAATAGGGTAAACATGTGACAAGAGGCTACTAATATGAGATTAAACCTTTGTTGAAATTTGCAACAAGAAATAGTGAAATTGGCATCTAGAAACAACATGAAAACACACACACTAGTGTGGGACCATAGGTCACACAGTGATGGCCCTAGCGATAGATTAGTGTGCAAGAAAATTTATTAAATAAATTGGAAATGTGTCTAATTTATTTTTTCCTTAATTAATTTGGACGATAAATTGTAATCTTATCTCATAAACACTTGTAATAGTTAACTGAATGTGATAGAATTAGTTAGCTCATGAAATTCGAGTTGAGGGTGGTTGATAAGGCATGTAGAGTGATTTTTTTTTTTTTTAGAGTCCAAGTTGCAGTTAGTGTATTCGTTTAATGCATGAGAAATCAGTTAACTCAATTAAGTGAGTTAAAATTAGTTTAACTAGTTATAACTGATTTTTGCACTAGTGATAGGTCAAGTGAATTAAATCCAATTTAATTCACATGAAGTGATTTTTCAAGTGACTGATGATTTACTATTAATAGATGCATGCATGTTAGTTCTAATGAAGATCCAATTGATATACAGGTTAAAGGGAAGTTATCTATCATTTGTATTATTAACAAATTTCCCGAGCACAATTATATACACCATAGGATGCCCATAATGTATTGCGCAGTCAAGGAAGGCTGAAATTCCTAAAGAATAGGGATTGTATTCCACAGGGATTGTATGAGAAAGGTAGGCGAAAGACAGGCTGAGATTTAGTTGTGTTGTCCTGATTTTTTCTGGATTAGTGTGAGGCAGTCATGATAGTGCAACTGACCCTTGTACGAAGAGTGCATTGTATTGTTTCATGATTCCTTGGTTCATTATACAATAGAGATAGAGGGTTTTTGGCAGGTTTCATTCCCTAGGAAAAATATTTGTGTTGTGGATTGATTTGCAATTGTGTTTAATTTATGCTGAATTAATTGTAGAAGGATTCAATATTTTTCTCTATTATATTGCATGATCAGATTGAATCCATTGGAATACATATTATTTGTATAATTTCTAAAACATATATGACTTTGAGGAAGTGGTGTAGAAATTATATACAATATGCATGTATATATCCGGACTCTCCTGATCTCACAATATTTATCTTCTTGCAAAATACAGAATCCTTCCACTATAATTCTTGCGGAAATTTGATCAACAATTGCAAAACACATGAAGCAATAAAAACACACAT
Source organism: Pinus albicaulis (assembly GCA_034641835.2). Classification (NCBI taxonomy): domain Eukaryota; kingdom Viridiplantae; phylum Streptophyta; class Pinopsida; order Pinales; family Pinaceae; genus Pinus; species Pinus albicaulis. The sequence goes on from CM076569.1 coordinate 717,318,762, forward strand.
AACACAGTTGTTTACCGGGAAAGCCTGAAGCTAAAAACCCCAACTATCATATTATGTATATCATGGAGATCATGTAACAATCCTCATACAAAGCTTAGTACCTCAAGCTCGCAGTACAATACAATCATCACACACTAATCAGGAACGTCACCAAATCCATGCACCGATCTTGCCCCTCCACCTTTGCTTTGCCTCCGCTAGCAATCCAACTATTTGAAGAATGGCTGCGGATAGGGTTTTGGCTCATCTATATTGACACGAAATCCTCATTGGCATCTCCAACCACTGTGTGTTGAAAATCATGCAACACTATAGTCACAACTGATAGTCACACTGCTCTTTCACCTACCTCTTCACTGGTCTCCACTGAAACTGTCCATGCACTGTAGTTAACTGATGTATTATTTAGTTGATTAATGAGTTAATAATTAGTGAATTAATTAATAATTAATTCACGCCACTCTCACTAGTGTATCAATCAGTTAGACTAGATACAACTAGCTCAACTATGTTTAACTAAGTTAAACTGAACACAACTCCACCAACTACCTCAATAACTCCACCAAACTCTGTCACATGAGTTCTAACTGAAGTCTCCATGCAATAGCTCCATTTAACCCTCGGGAATAGCATAATTCCTTCTATTAGCTGCTGTGCCACATCTGTGCACTTAACTGAAGTGCTCCAAGAGAATAAGATAATGTTTAGAGTCCAAATATTATTAAGAGCTAATAATATTCGACATATCTATTTTTAGACTGGCAATCTAAAAATAGATTCCGCCTAGTATGTCTAAAAATAGAAGTCCATCTATTTTTCCAACTTGACCATCCCTCCACAAATAGCATCCTGCAACTCATAGAATCATGATCGACATGTCTAAAAATAGACATAGTCTAAAAATAGACTTTGCGCCAAAAATCACTGTGTGGAAATTTTAGTTTAGGTGATCTTTCCAACTAGGATGGGGAATGATGTTTTTATGCCTCCTTCACTATTTCTTGTTGCAATCTTAAAGTGGAACTGATGGAAACACGACAACTCAACCTTACACTGCATCATTGACATCCCTATGAGGTAGCCCAACGTTCTAGAGGCCTGTTCCCTAAGGGGGAATTGATTTTTGACCAATTTGAGGCTTATCCGCATGCATGTAAGGGAAAGGGAGTGGTTATAGACCCTTAGCCATGTGCTTGCCTTGTTAAGGCCGCTGTCAGGTCCCCAAAAGGTCAATACTATGCCTGCAGGTCTAGGATTTGTTCCACATTTTCATCCACTGAGCCCAGGTCACTACCCATAACTTCTTGTAACTTTAGTAGAGAGTAAATAACATTAAAATAAATACAAGGAAGAAATCACATCATGAGGAACTCATCCGAACCATGCCCAAACATTACAGACATTTCATCAAACATGTCACAAAAATTACATCTATAGGTGTAAACAACATAATTAAACATAGGGGTCTAATACTTATCTGAGAATCACTGAGAATAATTTCTCCCTTACATCATAAGTTTCAATACAATCTTTTTGACCATAGATACAATGTATATTCATTTACGGGAAAAAACATAGATAAAGACATACATCATAACTGATAAAATACATGCTCATAACCATCATAATAACAACATACGTAAAATGGATAAAACAACAAATAAATCCATAAATAAACCAACACATTTGCATACCAAATAATATAGGAATGATCTCTTCATTACTTAATGTAAAAACCAACTAGGGATGGGACTTCCACGTTCCACCAAAGCATAGGTTGGCTGAGCCAACTCTTACTTCATCCAATCACCCACATGCCATATTCTAAGCATGAATGTGGGATTTTATCAAACACATCAATCAACACCAAATCAGGGCCCCAGATACCAAATCGTCTCAACCCAAAACTAGTGATTCCACCTCACGGTCAGACATCACTAACCATCATATATCGGTCTCCACCCAAGCTTCTCCAGGTCTCTAGAGTGTTTTTTCTAACCAAGGTTCTAGGACTAGTAACTCAACCCCAACTAGTCCCGGGCTCTAGAGATTTTATCGAACCAAGGCTCCAGGACTAGTAACTCAACCCACCTAGGGCTCCAGAGCATCTTTGCAACCAAGGATCCAGGACTAGTAACCCAACCCAATAATTGTTTGACGGGCTCCAGAGCATTTTTCCAACCAAGGCTCTAGGAACTAATAACTCAACCAAAAAACTAAAGTAATCATGAGAACCAGCCAAAAAAAAAAATGGAAATAAATGCACAATACCATAACTATCCAGGAAATTGCGAGGCTAGGAAAATCCACATGTGTGCACCATGCATGCCAAAATTAGTGAGGAAATCATACATGCAACTCGGTACCTACACTCAAAACCTGATGTATATGCTGATCCCGATGTCCTTTTATGATTTCATGCTCTTCATTTTCCTTCTTGCTCAAAATCACCAAGTATCCACACTATCCAAGAGTGTTCCAATAAAACTCTAAGTATGCAATAGTATGAGAGAGAGAATAATGAGAGAGCTCCAAAAATGCATTGAAAAAAAATTGAGCCAAAAGCTTACCGGATGATCCTCAAAATCCTTTTTATTAATGAGGCTTCTATTTTCTTCTTTTTCTATTATTTTCCTTCATTTTCCCCCTCACATGCAAACAATGACCTTTCACCTTCCTTTTCTCTTATTTTCCACTATTTTCATAAATAAAAGCGTATAAATGCCTCATGCCTTTCCAAAACCTTTTCCATTTCCTTTTCCAACTTCCTTTAGCCATAATAACCGAAATGAACACCATCTAGGATGTTTTTGACCACCAGTTAGCTAGGAATAAGTGTCCCATCGACCATGGTTATTATTTTGTCTTTATTACATGGAATTTTCACCAGGGATGTTACAGAACACACCCCCCCTTGGTGGAACACCTTCCTCGATGTTCAATGGTACCTACAAACCAAAAAACTGCTAAAAAAATATATATATATTTCTTATGGAGCTTTACAACATAGCTCGTTGTGGTATTTACAATAACCACTACTGAAAACATGGAAATCATAACGTTTACTGGATATTTATAATAGATTATTATGATATTTACAATAACAACCACATATACTCATGCAAATTTGATTCAACAAAAAAATAACCATACAGTCGGTGGAGCTTTATAAACGAGCTCAATACAATATTTACAGTAATATACACATATACACATATACACATTTTTTCAACCAACAATTAAAAGGATACGATTCCTCTATCAATCAACAACAAAATCTAGAGGCTCACACCTCCACCCTCAAGGTAGTACTAGGATTCACATCCTTCATAGGAAGTCCAGAATCCACTACCAAAGTCAAAGATGCATCCATTCTCCAATGATATAATCCTACACCACTTTTACTCTCAGTGAAAATTTACTGGCTTGTTGTTCTGGGGAACACTCCCAATGTGCATTTGATTCCATATGGAAATTCTATTGACCAAAAAAAATCCACCCCGACCCTCCCTTATCTGCTACAAAGTCCCTTAGGTAATTCGATCACCACTTTATATGCATTCACTCACCTTGCAGGTTCTGGTGGCACCCCCATCCCGGTCAGCCCATCCCTTGGCAAGTGTTCCCCACATCAGAAGATACAAAAACCAAGTAATATCCCCACCTCAAAACCATCATACTGGTCATAGCATGCTCATTGAAATCAATGGACACTATTGGGTACTAGTGTCCCACAATGACCCTTCTCTTGAAGTTATCTACCAACATATTGCTGCACGTTCCAATTCCTTTTGTTGTTTCTGCTACTACTTGCAATCAGTTTCAACCACCCAACCGAGAAATTCCATGCTTCCTGAACCAAACACAAAAATTCTAAATAAATTGAAATAACTTCAAATCATACCTCATTGGTAGCCCGTCAATAAGGTGCACTTGCACTTCTATTTACTTCTTGTCACACACGTCAAACCAGTTGTTTGATCAAATCATCATGTATAAACATATCCCATATGGTTAGTTCAAAATGTAACTATCATACATTAAAATCATGAATCACCATAAAACATAATAAAAAATCACATGCAACCATCATAAGTTATAATAATAGACCACAGGCATAACAAAACTGCAATAAAATACCGGTACTTATCCTTCATCGGTCCTTACTACTATCTTTGTTCTTTTTGCACACACACCAGATCAATTTCCACGCTAGACAAGCACCCAATGCCTTCTCCAACCATATAGACATACACACATTATAGAACACGTACATATACACAAGGCATACAACACCACACGATACATACACCCACACCTGGTGTACAACATAATGCAATATACATACCTATACCAGTGTACACAAAATACATGTGCATAAACATACATCGAGTGTACAAGAAAACACCATACATATACATATATAAAGTACAACACAAAAAATACACATGTCACGATAGCACGACTACACCATGCACATACATAGTACCACATTCCCTCAACACAAAATGTACTTCATGCACACAATACCACATGTATACTAGTACAATATGCACAACAAGTAAACAATACCACTTGTACACAATGTTAGATGCACAACATGTGCACAACATCATATGTACATGACCCACCTGCACAACATGTACACAACACCAAATTTACACTGCACCACTTGTACAACATGTACACAATACCACGTGTACACAACACCACATGCATGCCATGTACACGACACCACATGTATACAAATCTACATGAAATACATGTACATGACATCACCTTCATAATGCACCACTTGTACAACATGTATAGAGCACATCATTCACACAACACGGCATGTAGAAGAATGCATACAACACCATATGTACATCACACATGCAACACCATATGTACATAACACTTGATATTCAACATGTACATAACACCATACGTATACAACACCACATATATAACATGCGCACAACATCCTATGCACAAAATATGGCATATCCAACATGTGCACTGTTATAGGTCAATTTGGGCACCAATCCCAATGACTTGGTTAAACTAGACATCATCCCCAGAACCAATGAATAGGGTCTATCATCCCCTATCATTTTAGTTGCTACATGCCCTAAGACAAAGAACAAGAAAAAATCATCCATGAGTTCCATTGCAAGGTTTCCAAGATTTGAAGTACATGTTATATCACCTATGAGCTCACCAATGCAGTCTCTCAACGGACTAATTTCTTTGCATATGCAGTTACCTCCATTCAAGGGAGCTTTGCAAAGCACTTCCCGACACTCAAGGGTGTGTTGGTCAATTGGGAGCAAAATTCTCATTGTTCCGGAATCTCCACATGGCCAGTGCCTTCTAGAAGAGTGCATATGTGTCAAACTTCGAATCCATGTGTCCATTCAACACCTCATGTCTTGCCTATTATTAGAATGTCATTTATTGTGAAACGACCTTCAACTCATCTATAAATTGAGCACAAATCCTAGTGCTTGAGAAGGAAGAAATTTGATAGAGAAATGTTGTTGGATTCTCAATTGAGTGTTTGATTTGAGTGATATGTTGCTGGAGAGATGTTCATTGTGATGAGGCTGAGATGATGTTGGAGTTGGTGAGATCAAATCAATCGCTGGTTGTAACCTCCCCTTATATCCATTAATAAATATTGCTACTTACTTTCACACATATGTATTTGTATAAGCTTTCGTCTTTCATATTATGGATTCTTACCTGATGTATATGTTTCATGTTTCATTTATTTAATTGATTAAAGTGAACAACCATCTATATATTGCAATATCTTTGTTTTTTAATGTTTATACTTGCAGGAACTAGTCTAGCGATTAAGCTTGGATTGGAAGCTACAGTAAGAGCGAAAAAAGGAGAATAAGAAGCGCTTGGACTCCAAGTAAGTTTCTCCATATTTCTGTGTGTCTATTTACTATTAGGAAAAGTATCTACAAAGTCTTTGATCTGTTTCTCTAAATGCATAGCACCACATTTAGGGAATGTGTTTTATCCGTAATCCATAATTCCACATAGCAAATTGGCGACTCTGCTGGGGAGTTTACCTTCATTCTTGGTGTATTTTTCTTCTTCTTATCCACCCAATAGCATCTACTCTCAATTATTAGGCTTTTGAAACTAATAATTTCATTAGAAGTGTGTCAATAGGTTGAGTTTTTTGTTCTCTCCTGCACCCAACGCACTGTTGGTCAAGACAGTGTTTTGTATAGCACTGTCTCCCACGCAAGGGTGCTTTACAATGAACTGTCTCCCCTTAGAGACTGCATTTCCCCCTAAGCCAACCAAATTCCATCTGAATTTTTCATTTCCATTACTTTTAGCCTTTTGTTTGTTATGTTTTCAACTGTTCGATGCCTTATAGAGACCCGTGAATTTACCTGAATCTTCCTCCTTTGAAAAGTAAGTTTGTTCAATGTCTCTTTAAGTTTTTTTCTTTATCATTGAAAAATCAAATTCAAAGTATTTTTATTTCTACATTAGATCCATTTTTTTTCATAAAGGAAATTGTCATTAAATTCTTCATTTCATGTAGGAAATATTGTAGTTCCATTCTTCATTTTTCCTAAAAGAGAAATTGTTGTTAAAATTCATCGTTTCTCAAAGATGAAAGCATTTTTTTTTGTTGATTTGATGCATTTAGTTTCCTTTTTGCATTCACATTAAGGGGACTGAAATGAAAAACCTGAATTTGCATATACTAGATTGTGTGTTTTGTATAGGAACAAATTAGGAAAGTTGCATATTAGTTTGTGCTCTTTGTTTTTTTCTCTCAAAACTAATTTCTCTTTCCCTTTAGTAGCTAATATTTTCATTGAAAAAGCTAAAAGTGAAAAGTTTGCTTATCATTTTAGTTTGCATTTTAGGAATTTCCATCACATCATCGCAGTGAAACTTGAAAGGAAAATTGATAAACAAGATCAACTTAAAATTTACATCAATTTACCTAACAAAGCATTGGAACCATAACGATAACATTTAGAAGGTTTAGGCTAGAGACATGTTCCAACATCGTAAAGCATAGCAACTGTCGTTAATTGTCTGCGATACATTCCGAGTGTGATACCTCACTCCATGTATGTAAATATATCATATCTTATCCACGTACCTTCGGGTATATCGTGTAGTGTTATAATACGAAAAGTATAAAGCGGTGCTCTCACTATGCGGTTTCGCATCAGACAATGCTAATACAGACTTGCGCCTCCACGTACCTTCGGGTATATTTCGGAGGAAAAATTTAGGTTGCTATCCATCCATAGTGAACTGAGTCAACTACCTTGTAAATTGTTATACACCGAACACAACATTCGGGGAGATTTATTGTTATACACCGAACACAACATTCGGGGAGATTTCCCGCCCATACTTATTGGTTCACCAGGAGGTATTCTGCAGTTCACAGTTTCTTGGTAAACCTTTTTCCTAGCATTACCCTTTTATTTTGTTTATTTTGTTTTGGTCATAAAATAAACCAGTCATCATGGAAGAAGAAAATTCCTTTCCTCGTCATTCGCGTAGACTTGCATTGATACCACCTTTACCACCGGAAGTCACTTCTGGTCGGCGAAGGCGACATCGCTCTACCGAAACCAGTACCATTAGTACATTTGGTGAAGCATCATCTTCCCATATACCAGAGTCGGCACAAGTTGTTTCTAGAAATCCCGGTTTGTCAACTGTTGTCGAGATGGAGTCCTCACAGCTACCCATGGTCACGATCCATCTAATCAGTGAGACGATGCCCCCTGAACCCGACGTTGTTCAACTGAAAGTTGATCCAGATCCTATCTCTTTTTTTTCCAGAACATCTGCGTCCCAAAGTCGAACGATCGAAATTTTTTCTTGTATCGGTCACCCCATGATCTATTGTAGCCATTGAGTCTCCCATATTGCGTAGTCAACCTCTTGAAATATACTTTGGGCCTGACGGTGAAATCCTTCCACCTAGTTTAATTTCGATTGAAGAAATCCCATAAGATGAAACACCTTTAACTCCAACCCATTTTGGGGAGGATCTTTACCTGTACGAGTCTTTTTCTCAATCACCATCCTCTGATTTTGTTGATCCTATTCTTATTCGAATTCTCGTCGATTCAAATGGGTATACGTTTGGTCAAGTCACCATGCCTAAACCAACATCTTCAGTTGGACCATCTATTCCAATTGCGTAAACACCTGCTCTCACTACACTTTCGATGTTCAAAACTTCACGAGAGTCATATTTCATGGTGGCCCTTTGGTCCCATCAGGTTATAAATATTTACCTAGAATTTTCTCTGGTGCATCTTCAAACCCATGGACTTCACCAATGTCATCGTCCAGTATTATAAATGGTAAAACTATAGTGAGTACTAAATGGATTGATCCTTTATATACATCATCAGGGCAATATCAAGCTGGTCCTTCTGGGTCTAATCCATCTAGTACCATATCAATTGGACTCCTTGCATTTGGAGAGCAATATTTTTCATCATATTATCCTCCTCATGTTGGGGGGAAAACTTTGGTCACCCAATTTGAAAATACTCCATCATTTTTTGGTCAACCTAACGTTGAAATGAATTTTTTTCAATGGAAGCCCACTCTGCCTATCTAACCACAAATGGTTGTACACTCATATCAACCGGTTCAACCTGTTGCACCCACATCAATTCCACTTGTTAATACATCTTTACCCCTATTACAGACTCAAATTTTTGTACAAAAACCATTTTAGGCGGGTCCTTCAACTCAATACCCTCAAGCAATGGGCCATCGAACTCCAACTCCTCCAGCTAATTTACAACAACAACATGTACCCGGAATCATTTATTCACAAGTTGGATTGCCATATTATGGGATATCACAGCCACAGTCAGGTTATACCTATCCTCAATCGAATCCAAGTTTTCCTAATTTGGGTTATAACATTGGTGGATAGACCCCTTGGCAGCCTCATGCGCAAATGCCTCAACCTTCGTTTCAACAAGTATCATACTCAGGTTTTTGTCAACAGAATCCTCAAGCGTTTTCTGATAAAAACAACCCCTATCTGTGTTACCAACAGTAGATTCCTTATGCTGGTGCTCAAAGGCCTGTTTCCCAAGCAATTCAATCATACCCTGGCTATGCTCAACCCGACCTTAATCAATAGTTTCCCTTTGTTGAAACTTTAGAGTTACCAGATTTAAATCGACTCACCAATGATCCAATCAAATATGCTCCTTGGTGGCCGGTGAAACCCCATACATTACCCTCAGATATTCCTAAGTTCAATGGAAACCCTAGGGAAGACTCATCGACTCATGTTATGACTTATCATTTGTGGTGTTCATCAAACTCCTTGAATGATGACTCTATTAAGCTATGTCTTTTCCAGTGTACACTCATTGGTCTGGCTGCAAAATGGTACATTGACTTACCTAGAGCTTATTTCGATAATTTCACTACCCTAGCAACTGTATTTTTGACTCACTTCTAGTTACCCATATGATATGAAACTAGAAAGAAACTCTTGACTAATTTTAAACAGACTAATGCTACTCACATTTCTGATCATATTCATGAGTGGCGTCGTCATCGAAGAATGGTTAAGACATTTGTTCCTGATCAACTTCTTGCTGAGTGGTTCATTAATTCCATGTTACCATCTATAACTGAGGATGTGGCTAAGGGTGACATCGTCACTGAAGAGAAGGTTATTGCTCATGCCTAATATTTATACTTCATTTATACTCAGTCTGGAATGCTCTATGAGAAAATTCCTCATGCACCGCGATCTAATTTTACTATTCCTCCTCAATTAAAAGACTCTCATGCCGGAGACGGTTTGATTGGTACTACAAGCACACATCATAATACTACATCTAATCCTGCACCTTCTTCCAAAATTAATACCATGTCATTTGACAAAGGAAAGAGTGACAAGAAACCTAGAAGTAAGAAAAAAGGGAAATCTAAGAAAAATCAAACTTCTAACCCATAGGAAAGATCATTTGATAAATTGTCTAGAAATAGGAAACCCCATTATCCATGCATAATCTGTAATGAGGAAAACTTTGCTGGAGATTTTCCTCACCATGTTGAAGTCTCAAAAATGGTTAAGAATTCACATGCATTAGCTATGTTGACAGATCCGCTTTAAAATTCGGACAAAAATTTGGTTGCTACGGATCGAGCTTCTAGTTCCCAAGTGCTTATGCTATCTATCACAAAACCTTCAACGAATATTTGGGTGTCAACGTGTAGTAAATATTATGATAGTCAGGCCACAGATCAACCTACTACCTCAACCATGAATCCTTCTACGGAATCGGTACCGCCTACTACTATTCCTAAATTGACAATGAAGCCATGAAAGGGAGTTGTTCATAAATCGACATATAATCCTTGGGCAAGAGATGCTCAAAATTATAATATAGTTGAAGATTTGGCTCAATCCCCTTCAACTATGTCATCTCTTGAGGTATTACAAAATTTTCCCTCCGAGAAATAGGATTTATTGTTGGCTATTAGTGGAATTGATCTGACTGATTCTAATCTCATAGTCTTTAATCATACAGGATATGTGCCACAATTACCAGTAGAATTGGAATTCTCCATACAAGTAAATGTTCTCAATCACATTGTTCATCGTACTATTATTGATGAGGGACCATCTACATGCATTATGTCTCTAAACTGTTGGAAGTCACTTGGCTCACCGCACCTATCTCAATCATCAATGACGTTGAAGGCTTTCAATGGATGTACATATAAGAATTGTGGTATTATCAATAACCTACATGTAGAACTAGGGGGAAAATAGTGAATGTTGATGTCAAGGTTGTTGATGGACACCTTGACTACAATATTCTACTTGGAAGGCCACGGGTATATGCTATGAATGCAATTGTTTCTACATATTTTAGAATGATCGCATTTCCATATAAAGGTGCCATCACAGTCATCAATCAGCTATCCTTATTTGCATCTACTTTGCAGGTAGCTGGAAGTGTTTCGTTCGTTCATATACCCCAAATTACACTTCATAACATTGGTGTAGGACTCTTAAAGGATTCCTCTCTTATGGGAACCTTTGCATTACCGCCGCCTGCGACGTTAGCAGAAATTGAAAATATAGAGACCTGCTACATGTTCTCTTCCACTCCATCAGCAAGGAAGAAAATTATGGGTATGATTCTAAAATTGTTACATTGGATGAGTTTCACCCTTACACCAGAACCTATTTAGTTGGCATAACAATCAATCTATCTAGCTTGGGCTATGAATCCAAATTCATCATTGTGGTTGTTTGGGTTGATTTTTTCTTTAGATTTGTGCTCTCTTTATCCTTTTTCCTCAAATTTCTTGACGGATGAGAAGGTGGAAACCCTTGATGCTTGGGAAGGAGGACCACATGGGAAGATTATCATCATCATTCCCCATATTCACAGAATTTATGAAGAAAAATAAACTTAGTGAACATGTCACCCATCGATCAAAAATTCTTTCTAAATTATTTACCTATTAATGCAATTTATTAAATGCGAAAAGTACTTTAAAATATTGAAACCATTTCTATTGATATTTCGACCCAAACCTAGCGTTGTAGAAAGCTCTTCATGGCTTAGTGTATCTTGTTCTCCATTTAAAACTCGAATCATATAGCTCTCTATTTCATGAATTCCATGATGTATTTTCTTGGTCTTTACTTGGAGTCTCAAAAGTGTTCTCCATATTCCTACATATTTCCATTATGTCATAACCATTTATCTCTTATTTCATAAGCCATTTGACCAAAAACCCTACATCAAGTAACCATTTTCATAAATATATGGGTTAGGATCCTTGTTTTCCAAAGTTATTTATTTTATGTATTTTAAGTGAATTTATGATTAGAAACTAGAAAATTAACATAGTTTCATATATCTATATATGTGTTGTGAGTTTTGTGACATGTGTAGGTCAAAAGGAGACTTCTAGAAGACCCTTATGTGGCACTCTAAAGCCAAATTCGAATTTGGTTGGAGAAGATTATGGGATCAAGAGGATATGTGTCTCACTTCCTTGTTGTATTAAAACTCTAAGAGGATATGTGTCTCATTCCTCAAGTTGTGTTGAAACTCTAGAAAGACATGTGTCTTATCATTTCCTATTTTGATTGTAACTCTAGAGATGGAGGGAGAGATTCATGGACTCCCATTAATGAGATAACTCCTCATATTTTGTATAAATAGGAGAATATTTCTCCTATCATGGGTAATAAAAAAGTAATGAAAAAGTAGTGAAAAATAGGAGAAGGAGAGAAAGGAATAGAGAGTCTTTTGTAACAAAGCTTAAAATGGAATGGGATGTAGATTTGTGAGGTTTTCAATAAAGAAATTCAGTTCTTTGATGCTGTTTTGATTACAACTTTAAGGAGTTGAAGGATTTCACCAAATTGGTAGCAGAGGGCCCCTGCTATCCAAGGAGGCTTCTACATGCTTTCTAGATAAGTAGCTTTTAATTCATGTCTTGCATTATTTGTTTAATTAAAAGATCCTCATTATCTGACAATCATTCTTTTTCTTAAAACGCTCTTCCAACATATCATTATTAGATGAAAAAGATTTGGTTGTATTATATTGAGTTAATTAGCATTTTCTGTTTTGCAATTAGATTAAAAAATCCTCATTATCTTACAATCATTCTTTTTCTTAAAACGCTCTTCCAACATATCATTATTAGATGAAAAAGATTTGGTTGTATTATGTTGAGTTAATTAGCATTTTTAGTTGCAATTCCTTTCGTTAATTATCACAGTTAGACTTACTCTAATAAACTCTTCCAAAATATCATTATGATGAATAAGACATAACTGTGGTATTGTGGGTTTTAGTTGTTTTTTTACACTAAGTGGCATAGCCATTCTTACTCTTACAAAGCTCTTCCAAAATATCATAAAAATGAGTAAGAAATAGCTGTGGTGTCTTAGATTTTAATTGTATTTACTTTCAGTTTTACGTTTATGTTCAATTGCATTGGATAATACAGCCAGGACTGTTTTACAAACTCTTCCAAAATATCATTCATCATGAACAAGATGGGCTGTAGAATTCCATAGACTAGTTGCATGTTAATTTAGTTAGAGCACTCCGGAGGTAGATTACATTTAGTTTAGAATGTTCTGTTCCCAAAAACAATAAGAAAAACACATACAACGAAGTAAGGAAGAGGTCACTTAAGCACATATAGTGCACCACACTTCATCAGTTTACTAGCCCTGGTTGATAATTTATGTTAGCAATTTGGGACGCTAAATTGACTACACGGTCTTACAAGTAAATTCCAGAGCAGAGATAATATTATCGTTGAAAACACTATTAATATATCTGATGTCATCTTTGGAGTGCGTGGCTTTCCAATCTGTTCATCGAAAGTAGCGCCATTAAAGCGGAAGTTGAGAAAATTTTGCATGATGTTTCATTGCCACCTTTCCGCTAGCCCGGTGGGTTTCCAACATAATTCTGTCACTTGAATAAACAAGGAACCACATCGAGTGTGCATCAATTATGGGATATCCAATCTTGCTTTTCCAAAAGACAACTATCCTACTCCCTTTATTGACCAGATTATTGACGATTGTGCTGGATGTGAAATATTTTTGTTCATGGATGGATTTTTCGGCTACAATCGAATCAATATCCACCCGGAGGATCAACATAAGACAACATTCATCTGTCCCTGTGGCACATTTGCTTATAGGAAACTACCATTTGGTTTAAAGAACGTTGGGGCCACTTTTCAAAGAGCAATGGATTATGCTTTCAATGAAATCAAGCACATTGTTCAACCCTATCTAGATGATTTACCCACACATTCACGAAATCAGACTGATCACCCGATGCATTTGAGAGCCATCTTCTTACGTTGCCGACACTAGAGAATACGCCTTAATCCACATAAATGTGTGTTTTGTGTTGGGTCTAGTCATTTGCTTGGATTCATCATCTCAAAAGAAGGAATTCAAATCGACCCATTGAAGTTCCAAGCCATTCTTGATTTTCCTGCACCATCAAATTTACTTAAGATACATAAACTTCAAGGAAAGGCTAACTTCCTAAGGAGGTTCATACCAACTACAGCGAAATGGCTAAAGGATTTACTTGACTCTTGAGAAAGGGGGTTCCCTTCCATTGGGACCAAGTTGTGTAAGCTTCTTTTGATGTTGTTAAGGATACCCTTATCCGGGCATCATTAATGTATCCCCCCAATTATCTAAGTGATTATTTCTTATATATCATTACGGCTGATACGACCAAACGACCATTCTTATGGTATTTTTCCATGTAGAAAATGGGATAGAACATACGTCTCTTATTTGAGTCGTAATCTCGATGACCACAGAAGTAAAATGATACATGCATGAAAATCTTCATGGCATTGTTCCATTGTCGAAATATTTAGCCACTATCACCCTGTTCCCGAATACCATTGTCATTTTGGATTTCAACCCATAACTATATCCTATCTCGTCAATTTCTGAAGTGACTAAATGGAAGTGGATTGTTATTTTCTGAGAATTTGATTTGGAATTCATCAAATCCAAGTCAAAGAAGTCTTTATTTTTGGCTGAGCTTCTATGTAACCTTCCCTATGATAGTACTCCTACTACATTGGAACCATCTATTCCTGATGAATCTCTGTTTCTAATCGGATCATCTGATCCTTGGTATGGGGATTTTATCATTTATCTCCAGACCCAGGACTTTTTGGCTGATACCTCTCCACTCTGTCGGTGGTGTAATTTCTCGTTAAAGTAAATATTGCTCCAGTCATCGACGATACACTTTATCATCATGGTGTCGATAAAATTTTAAGAAGGTGCCTCACTCATGAGGAGGTTGAAAAGGTTTTAAATGATTGTCATGTTGGGGCTTGTGGTGGACACTTGTCTGGATACGCTACCGCGCAAAAGATACTCCGTGTGCTAGTTAATTTTGGCCTACCATATTACACGACTGCATCCTCGCGGTTAGAAGTTGTCATGTGTGCCAGATATTTGATCGTTAAATCTTAAAACCACTGGCACCAATGCATCCTATTGTCTTTGTGTGACCATTTTCGAAATGGGGTATTGACTTCATGACCTGTAACCCTTGTTCGTCCGGGGGGAATGGTTATGTTATTGTCATAGTAGACTACTTTACTAAATGGGCCGAAGCGATGCCTACATTCAAAAACACAGGACAAACAACTGCATTATTTTTATTTAATCATGTTATTGCATGGTTTGGGGTCCCACAGGCTATAGTTATAGATCATGGGAAGTATTTTCACAACCATGATGATTGAATTGATTGCCCGAGTTAGGATTGTCACATGATAATTCTGCTCCTTATTATCCACAATCAAATGGACAAGTTGAGGCTATCAACAATATTCTTAAACGTATGCTTCAACGAATGATAGGAGTTCATAAAAGAAACTGGAATTTGATCCTATACTCAGCCTTATGGGCGTACCGAACCTCGATGAGAAACGCAACCAGATTTACCCCCTTTCAATTGGTGTATGGCCTGGAAGCTATCTTACCAATCCAATGTAAAATATCGTTGTTAAAACTAACAATTGAATTATTACCTAACACCTCAAAAGAAGAAGCGTGTCTTTTTAACCTCATCCATCTTTATGAAACACTTCTTGAATCCCAATTGGCCAACGAAGCACATAAGAGACATATAAAGGTGCTATATGAAAAAAATGTCCAGCCTCAAATTTTCTCAGAGGGCGACTTGGTCCTTCTTTATGACTAAGAATCTGATTAATAGGTACAGGGAAATTTGAGCCATTATGGCATGGCCCCTATATTTTCAAAAGAGTTCTTGCTAAGGGTGCCTACGAGTTGATGGATTACGATGGATTCCATTGGCACGGCC
The DNA here is from genome assembly GCA_034641835.2 of Pinus albicaulis. Taxonomy (NCBI): domain Eukaryota; kingdom Viridiplantae; phylum Streptophyta; class Pinopsida; order Pinales; family Pinaceae; genus Pinus; species Pinus albicaulis. Next base: position 717,334,664 of record CM076569.1, read on the forward strand.
TCGAAATGGGTTGTATCTGAAACCTTACTATGCTTAATCATGAGTGTAGTAATTTTTTTATATTATATTGTATGTATATGTTGTTGATTTGCATTCACTGTCTTAGTTTTTTTTTAGAGTTTTCTTGACATTAGTAATCTGCTTTACATTTCATCACAAATGTCTAAATGTTTGGAACCATTTGTTGGATATGCTGATGGTGCTAGCCATAGTACGCAGAATCTATCCTCTACAGTGAGGGCCGTTTTCGCTCCAAATGACGAGTTAGTGAGTTTTCAAGGGATTTTTATTGATATATCAACAAAAAATATCACTGAGTATAGCGCGTTGATCTAACTTCTCTATGATGCCATTTCATTTGGTATTAACCGCATCATCATAAGGTTAGACTCACAACTTGTGGTATTACAACTTACTAGTGTTTATACTATTAGAAATCCAACACTACATCGTTTGTTCCTAAGAGTTCGACTTTTGGAAAGACATTTTGATTTTATTCAATATCAACACATTTCCAGAAACTTGAACACATTGACTGATTCTTTGGCTAATCAAGTTTTAGACATACATTTGCAACACATGTAAAGATACATTCACATAATTGAATAAGATTACACAATAAGCATAGGAAAAAATTGAAATCAAATAGATAGATAGTTATAGGTTTTTGAAAAAATTTGTGCCCAAGACACATTGGTCATCTGACCTTAAAATGTATGCAACATGTCAAAAGTAAACTAGTGATGCTCATGGTAACATGCTATAGATCTAGCTATCCTACGCAGTAACCGCATCCATCAGTTAGGAACACCTATAGTGTGGCACTGCAGTTGCGTGGGTAACTCTTCAATCCAAAAATATAGAATCCTGAAGGTCAACCCTTCTATGTTCTGTCGAAGCTCAGATAGAGTCTTACCCATGTCTAAATCCTAAAGGAATGCTCTCCTGACATCCCTCTCCGTTGGCTCATCCGATCCATGATCTGGTTCCTCCACTGGTTGAAATCGACCAACATATGCATTACATTAAAATTTTAGCTTTGTCTTGGGAAAACATCAAAATACAAAAAACATTGTATAAAACTTAGAAAAATAAAAAAACATGGTCAAAACATTCTTACCTATTGCACCCCACTGAGCGCCTTCTGGTAAAGCTAAGTCTGGATCTCCTCGGAAATCAAAGCATGTTTATGCATACTCATCGATGGCGACAACTTGTCGCCTGAACCAGGTGAAGAAAGAAGTAGACAACACAATGAACGATTGGCCTGCATGCCTAGCCATTAGTTCTACCCATCTCTTCATCCTCAGATCTCTAGGTTTAGACACACCCAGTGTCACATGCTGAGGCTGCATCAGTGGAATCCACTCTAAGGAAAATGAAATGAGGATGGTTCTTTTCTTGTGTCAACCTCGTTAAAAAATGAAACATGCTATTAGGATATTTCTTTTACTATTTCAACCTCGTTAAAAAATGAAACAGGTCATGAGCATATTTATTTTCCTGTCTCAAGCTCGTTAAAAAATGAAACAAATCTTCCCCTATAATGAACCTTCATTCCATCCAGCTATCAGTAACCAATAATCTACTTAGCTAAATGAAATGAAGCTTGGAGGGAATCTACTCTTGCAGGGGGCATTCGACATGTGCTCTTTCATGGGGCGCTCAAAACATTCTTACCAATTGCACACAATCGATTACTGAAGTTTTGGGGAAACACTGGTTCAGAGCTGCGAAATCCAAATGGTAAAATTCTTCTAATTAGTCATTTGATTATTTTCAAATCATATTTATTGTTGTGACTATGGTTTTACTCTATTTTTATCACGAAACATGTATTTCTAATCCATTTGATGTTGTTCTGAACAGGTTTTCAACTGATGAGCAGATTAGTCATGCAAATTTATTTTAAGAATGATTTTACCACAAAGAATACTTTTATCCTTATTTTTCTAGCTTTGATAAAAATGAAAAAGGACTTGAAGTGAAATTTACCACTTTTTTGAGCTTCGATAATAGCAAAAAAAGGAACCCTTGGAGTCTTCTTTTAGCTCTTTTTAGACTCCGATAATGTGAAAATATTGCTGATCACTTACCTTTTCAAGCTCATAAAAGTAAATGAATTGATATTTACTCAGTATAATTTTAACCCTTTTCCGGAATGAGATAGATTATTTACGAAAAATTGAATGCCTTAGTCAAACATGGCTAAGAGGTTCCCTCAGATTATATTTTACACTTTTTTGGATCTGAGCAACAACTTTACAAAAAAGTACTTATGGAGTTTGTTGTGAAACCAACTCCAAAAATAGAAGAAAAGAGATATCAACACCTTAGAAATAAGCCACTTCGAGGGGGCAACCTCCAATACATTACATGAATGAAATATTCTTGGATGATACAAATTACAAAACCTCCTTTCTATATATAGGAGTCCATGGGGGCACAATGTAATCCTAGTGGGGCCACAATGTAATCCTAGCCGACCTAACAATAATAATTTAAGGGCACAATAATAACAATATGGGGGTTACAAGGGTGCAATAATAACAATAAGGGGGTTACACTAACAACAATAAGGGACTATACTAGTAATATAGGGACCTAACATGCCCCTCTCCTTCAAAAAAGTGTTGTCCTCAATGCTTGAGTAGCTCTGGGTGCTTCTGTATAAAATTCTCATCCTCCCATGTAGAATCTTGAGTGGGTAAGTTCTTCCACTTGATGAGATACTCTGAAATTGATCGATTCCGTAGTTGTCGAGTTCTTTTTTCCATGACTGCTTCAGGTTCCAATATGATTTTCCCTTCCCCATCAAGTTCTGGCAATACTGTTTGAACTGGAAGATTTTCACCTATAACCTTCTTTAAGCATGAAAAATGGAAAACTGGATGTACTCGCGAAGAAGCAGGAAGCTCCAATTTGTATGCCATAGTACCAATCTCTTGCAACACCTTGTAAGGACCATAGTACTTTGGCGATAATTTATTATCCTTCTTTGCTTGCTTGAGGGACATTTGTTTGTATGGTTGTAGCCGTAAAAATACCCAATCTCCTACATCAAAACTTCTCTCGCTATGATGTTGATATGCCTGTTGTTTCATTCGATTTTGTGCCAAATTCAGGTTATCCTTTAAGAGTTGGAGAACTTCTTGTTGATGCTCGATGTGATCTTCCACTGCTTGAACCTTCAATTTTTCTCTTAAATATGATGTGATGGATGGTGGATGATATCCATAAAGTGCCATAAATGGGGTCATTTTTGCTGCAGTATGGAAGGAAGTGTTATACCACCATTCAGCGAGAGGTAACCACTTGACCCATTGTGTTTGTTTATGAGATACAAAACAACGAAGATATCCTTCCAAACATTTATTTACTATCTCAGTTTGACCATCAGATTGAGGATGATAAGATGAGCTATGGGCTAATTGAGTACCCAAACAAGAAAATAACTCCGTCCAAAAATTTCCAGTAAAAATGGGATCTCTGTCGCTCACAATAACCTTTGGGCTTCCATGTAGCTTTTGAATTCTGTCCATAAATGTAGTAGCAACTGTACTTGCTTTAAATGGATGAGATAATGCACAAAAGTGTGCATACTTGGTAATTCTATCAACTACCACCATGATGACACTTTTTCCTTCGGACTTAGGTAAACCTGTGATAAAATCCATTGAAATCTCCTCCCAACGTTGACTTGGAATGGATAAAGGTTGTAGAAGTCCCGGGGTCTTAATTGTCTCAACTTTATTCTGCTAGCAAACCAAAAATTCCACCACAAAATTTTGAATATCAGATTTAAGGCCATCCCAAAAAATTATTTCTTCACCTTGTGGTAAGTTTTTAAAAATCTCGAGTGTCCTCCTAAAGGAGAAGTGTGCAATTCCAGAAGAATATTTTGTTTTAGTTGGGAATTATTACAAAGATATAAGCGATCTTTGTACCATAAGGAATCATTTTTCCAACTAAATGTATCAGATGTACTAGGATCTTGCTGCAACTTTGAATGAGTGTCCATACATCTTTGTCCTTCTTCCATTCATCTCTTGCTTCAGTTATCCAATCTGGTTGGATAATAGAAATGGCACAAAGCAATGCTTCCACCTCTTCATTCTTTCTTGAGAGTGCATCTGCAACAACATTAAGCTTTCCTTTTTTGTAGATTATTTCAAAGTCATAACCCAACATCTTTGTGACCCATTTTTTCTAGTCTTTTGACGATAGTCTTTGTTCCAAAAAGTGTTTAAGACTATCATGATCAATTTTTATCTTGAAGTGTCTTCCCATTAGGTAAGTTCGCCATTTCTTTAGTGCATGCAGTATTGCTAACATTTCCTTCTCATAAATAGGTTTCTGTAAATACTTTCCTTTGATTGGACGACTTTCAAAAGCAACGGGTCTTCCTTCCTGCATTAAAACAGCACCAATTCCATTTCCTGAGGCATCACATTCCACAATAAAGGTTTTTGTGAAGTCTGGCGTAGCTAAGACCGGTGCTAGGCATATTGCCTCTTTAAGATGTTCAAAGGCCTTAGTTGCTTCAGGAGTCCATGAAAATGCATCTTTCTTCAATAATGTTGTTAGAGGTGCTGCTATTCTCCCATAATTTTTAACAAACTTGCGATAATACCCTGTTAACCTGAGAAATCCTCGCAACTGCTTTATGGTTGTGGGGACTTTCCATTCCTTAATGGCTTTAATTTTGTTAGGGTCTACTTTAACACCCTCGTGAGATACAATATGACCCAGATATTCCACCTCTTGTACTCAAAGAAACATTTGGATGTTTTTGCATATAATTGTTTCTCCTGCAATAGTTTGAGCACCCTGTCAACATGTTCAACATGATCCTTCCAAGACCTGCTGTAGATTAGTATATCATCAAAAATACTAGCACAAATTTTCTAAGGAAGGGTTTGAAAATGGAATTCATCAACCCTTGAAATGTAGAAGGTGCATTGGTAAGGCCAAAAGGCATGACCAAAAATTCATAATGACCCTCATGAGTTCTAAATGCTATTTTTGGAATATCTTCAGTCTTCATTCTAATTTGATGATATCCTGAACGAAGATCCAACTTGGTAAAATAAATTTCTCCATGTAATTCATCCAATAATTCGTCAATCACAGGAATGGGAAATTTATCTTTAATGGTGAGCTTATTGAGCTCCCTATAATCCGGACACATTCGCCATGATCCATCCTTCTTGTGTACCAATACTACAAGAGCAGAGAAAGAACTTTGACTAGGTTGAATTATACCGGCCTCTAACATTTCTGCAATCATACGTTCAATTTCGCTCTTTTGGAAGTAAGGATATCTATAAGGCCTGATGTTTGGAGGAACACTTCCTGGAATCAAATGAATAGCATGATCATGATCACGAATAGGTGGGAGTACTTTGGGAGTTTCAAACACCTTGGAATGATTGTCCAAGACTTGTTGGAGATCTGCAGAAATAGATGATTTTGATGTTGGAACTACTAGTGAGCATAATTGTGCAATTACGCCTCGTTGTTCTTTCTTTAGAATCTTTGTCATGACATTAGAGCTTATTATCTTTAGATCATTCTTCATGTTTTCTATTTTTTCATCGATCTTAGCTTCCATGTCATCCATCTTAGATTCCATGCCAGCTTCCATGCCATCTATCTTAGATTCCATGTCATTCTTCAATCCATCCATCTTAGATTCCACGCCTTTCTTCAAACTATCCATCTTAGTTTCCACGGCTTTCTTCAAAACTTCCATGTCATTTTTTGTTGCTCTTTGCGAGAGCGAAATTTGTTGCACTTGCTCTTGTAATTTTGATATGTCATGTTGCCATTCTTCGTCTTCATGAGTCATAGTAGAGCCTTCTAAAGGCTTAATGGGTGTTGAATTCTTTTTAGGGGCCATTTTAGAATCCAATACCGATATCTATTCTACAATATGCCCTTGGAATCAATTCAACTTGATTCTTTAAACAAGACTTATGCAATTCGGAAAAAAAATACACACCTTTTACTTCGTTTTTGAGGAGCTCGATATTGAAATTGACTTATCTCTATAATTGACTTATTTAGGCATGAATACGGTATGTACACAACACCTCATATCCAACATGTACATATCACCATATATACCTAGCACTGCATATGCAATATATACACAAAAACATATATATACAATAGGAATAAAATATACACAACAATGGTACTGCAGATCCATAGACCATACACTGACCCCACAAAGCAACCTTGCTTCTCCATGCTTATCTTAGCATGCCGCAGATCACACTAGTTTCACTTCGCTGATGTACCCCTCAAAATAACCTGTCCATAACATAAACATTTACGTAGTATATCACATAATATAAATTCATACCCGTTATCACTCCCCCTTTCTTCCCAAAACTAAGAATGTAGTTGAAGGAAGGTAACCACCGACCAACCTTTAGTTCATGTAGGTAGCCCTACCAATACTAGAGAGGGCTCTCTCAATGTCACTTTGCAGCCAAAGGGATGACTGAATATGATGTTTTAGGCTAGTTTTTATGCTCAGTAGATTATGGTTTTTGTTTGTTTGGAGTTTTGTTGGATAGGAATGACAGTTTAGGAAACTAAGTCTAGGGTTTTGGTCTGAATTCAAAGGTTTAGCTGCATAGGTAAGGGTGAGGCTAGGTAGGTAAGCTAAGAAGCATGCTTAATTTGTCATTGTGTATAGAGTGAACTGAGAGGGAATTAGAATGAGAATTAAACTAAATTCATTCATTATAGGAGCAGATACAATTTCATGTAAATATTAAAAAAAATAGAGCATGGAAAGTGTTGTAGCTCATTTGCATTTTCTGTTATTTTATTTAAAAAGAAAAAGAAAAAAGCATATATGATAAAATGAAAATCCTTCATATGTATGAAATTAATTTTATAATTCACATATTTGATCAATTAATATGGTTTCGAAGCATGTGAAGGTGGGACCGAGAGTTCCGACTAATACATGGGCGCGTTGGCAGGCGGGATTAAAGTATGTTCCATTTGATGAAGATCAGCGAGAACCAGTGGGAAAAAGAAACCTACAGGTTATATTGAGAGGTGCCTCCACAGTTGACCCTGCTGACTAATGGAAAATCAAGAATCAACAGTTCTTGTTCACTGCGGGGGCATCAATTCTTCGAAAGCTCCATACCCCCAAGCGCTCACACAGTGACGTATGGATCCAGCTGGTGGAAACTCACTTGCCATTGTCATATTTACCATTATTTGTCCATTTAAGCATTAATTCAACATTAATCCTTGAACTTCGTGCCACTTATTTAAAGGATTCAATTCTTTACTTTGTCTATCAGTCTCTAATTCTCAGTCATACATGAAGTAATTATGGTCATTTCATTTGCTCATTTCCACATAACATTGTCTGCCACCCTGCATCATTCCATGGCTAAGAAACCTTCCCTTGTCTGTCTCTTCAAGCCACATCCCTCTCATGGATACTGATTGTTAGTGTGAATTCTAATCGCAAGCGTATGAAAAAAACTCACTTTAGTTGTGCATAAAAAACATCCCTAACATCAAAGATGGTTTCCAATCTCTTTAGATCTATAGTTAGTTGACCTAGATAAATGCTACAAAATGTAGATCTATGCAGTTAAATATATTAAATAGAAAATAAATAAGAGTTGCACCATACATCCAATGAACAAGACACGAATATTTTTAAAGAATTTTTGTATTTATGACACAAGGGAAGGGAACATAGAAAGATGTTACCAGTCCCCCTCAATGGGATGGGTTCTTGCATGTCTCAGTGCTTCAGATCTAATATGTCTCTCTCTTGATGGTGTAGAAAACCCAGACAAAAATGGAACTCAAAAGGGGTTCAAAAGAAAAAAGGTAGAAAAATATGACAATGATGGAGGATCAAAGTCAGACCAAAAGTATAGATCCAGAGTGATCTTTAGGCAAAAAGGTAGTGAATGAATGGAAAAACCCTTTATTTATAACAAAATATTGAGGTAGTCTAGATATTGGTGCATAATTAAAATATTATTAACCAAATCTAGATCCAACTTTTATGGAATATTTTATTATTTTTGTTGGAGGGAAAAACAATTTGAATTTGGTCAAATCCCCTTATTTGTAAATAATAAATAAATAAATGATTTATTTACTATTTTAGGAATATGGTTAAATAATAATTAAATAAATAGTGATTTATTCAATTATTTATAAATGATTTAGTCAAATTTAACAAGGAATATTATTTAAATAATGTTTTAAATAACTATTCCTAGAAAATAATAAGATAAATAATGATTTATCTAATTAATTTTCCTGTTTTGGGTTAAATATTGACATGAATATTAATTAAACTGTTGTTTAAATAATTATCCCTTGAGGAAACTAAAAAAAATACGGATTTATTCGATATTTCCTCATGGGGCTTCCTGTTTAGACCATAAACAACTTAATAAATTGTGTATTACTTAGTTATTTTCCATAGTGAAAACAAATTTGCTAGGGTGAAATTGGTCTTACATGGTGTACTTTGTTCCATCTAACAGTAATAGGTTAGATGACCAAAAATTGTTGTAACACTGAGTAAGATATTCGGGGCACCATCTGCACCATTGAACATTTACCCTTTCACCAGCAAGTTACCTTGAATGAGAAAAATACCCCCATATATTTAGCTATGGCTAATTCTGGTGTTCTCTCTGCATGCATCCCAAAAACATATATTTTTCCTGAATTTGTGTGTTGGTTAGTGTCTGCATTGTATCCCGGTAAATAATTTGTGATGATTTTCTTAGGTGAAAATTTTCTTCAGGTTTCAACCCAAATAATTCACGAAGCCCTGTGTTATCCTGAGTTCGAGTCTTATGTTTAATTCACTGATGAGTCATTGGTAGCATTCTATCATAACCTTGGAGGACAGGAGTTTAACCAGGTCATCTCCTTCTTGAAGCCGAATTTGGAGCGATTTGCAGTAGATGATAAAGAAGTCCGATTAGAGAATTTTGATGCAGAGGTCAGGCCAATGTTACAATTTTTGTGAATGATTCTCGGAAAAGAAGATTCCTCTCAAGTTGACAGGTTAGTGTTGGGATTTTTTTCCATGATGATGAAGTCTAAAGTAGTGTTGGATATTCCCTCTTACTGGCAAGAGGTTGTTAATACTTAGCTCATGAGCTTATCCCTCATCGGGTCCTTCAAGTTCCCCTCACTTATCATGTATCTATTTCTGTATCAAAATGTAAAGGAATTTTTACATTTGAGATCGAATATAAGGGATGAAAATAAGAAAAGGAAATCAGTATTTTTCTGGAATGATATAGTAAGAAATGAACCAGATGAGGGAGGGATATTTGATTTTGCTACCTCTTTTATGCCAGTTTCTTATAAGGTTTTAAATAGTCTTCCTCCTCCTTGTTTCCTTCCCAAATCTCAAGAGTGTCTCTAGTTAAGTAATGCTTGTAAATTTGGGGATTGGTTTGTATATGAGGATTATTCAGAGATTAGGTTATATGGAGCAGGAGTAGAACCTTGTAGATTACCAAATTTTGTCCCTATCAGGTTGTTTTCATTAGAATTTCATTAGACAAAGTCTGAATGTAGATCAAGTTCATTTTGTTCCAATGAAGAAGGGTCATTTTTTTAAATTGCCTATGTTTGTGGGTCCATTTGTACAAAATATGAGGCAAGCATTTAATGAGGCAAGCAGGATGTTGGAAGATATGCACTTATTGTTAGGTGAGAAATGGGCCTATGACCCCCACAAGGTGATTTCTAACAGGAGGGTTGAAAGTGGATACTCTACTTTCATTCATGATAATAAGCCTAAACTTGAAAAATTGGCCAACAAAATTTTTGCAGATTCTGTTATTTCCAGCATACATACCCCTAGAATCTTAGAGAAAGTGGGAAAAAGAAGTAAAGAAGCAGTTTTTGATTTTGAAGATGAGGAACAGAGACATGAGAAGAGGGCAAGACTAACTGAGGAAATACCAAGCACTCAACCTGGTTTCCTCCTTTAGTTAGGAGATGAACAAAATGTACTAGCTTCACCTACAAGACATGGAGATGTTCAAGATAAAATACCTTTGATCAAATAGGTTTTTTCTCAGATTGCAGAGAGGAATCAAAAGATGAAATCTAGTATGGAAGCACAAGAAGAAAATCAGATTACTTTAGACCAAAATAGACTATTTACTACCATGGACTTAGAAAAGGATCAGTTTAAAATTGCTTTTTCTCACCCATCTGAAATGACAGTAGGGTCATCAAGTATTTTTAAAACTGTTAATTTGACTGTTGATGTGAAGAAACATCCTTTATCATATAAATTTAATTTACATATGCATACAGTGCAACTGATTGAAAATGATTTAACCAAGTCCAATGCAGCTGCTCAAAAGGCAGAACAGATGCTAGGAAAAGTGATCAAGAAATGGAAATTGGAAAAGGCCAATTTTAGGGCTCTGTCAACTCAGAATGAAGAATTGAAAAAGATTATTGTGAAGATTGCAGTAAATCCTAATGATAAGTCTGTTGTATAGAAATTGTTATAGAGTGTTGAGTCAGAGGTAAATGTGCTGAAAAAGAAATTAAAGTTGCCCACTGGAGAAAACTCAATGGAAATAGAGGTAGCAGAGGTTAAGAATGAGAAAGAAGACCTTTTACAACAATTTTTACAAAAATAGGAGGAAATCTCTAAACTAAAGGAGTTTTTCCTTAACTTTCAAACTCAAATTGATTCTCATTCTTGTACCATAGTCATGTCATCAGGAATTGATGACCCAACAACGATGTTATCTCAGTTGAGTACAGAGTCGAAGATGGCAGAAAGGGATCTCAGGAAGGCTCATAGTGACTTGGAGGCAGTGACTAAGCTAATGTAGGATCAAGAAGGAGAAGTTAGTAAATACAGATCAGATTGTCAGACAACCAATAGTGAGATCCAGAGTTTAAAGGAAAAATTGAAAGGAAATATAACTCTGATCCAAGCAAAAGACATTGTATGTAATGAGATCATTGAAGATATGAGAAAAACTTGGGAGTCTCTGATAATAGTATCATAAGAAAATAATATTATCAGAGACTTAGAAGAAAAGGTTATGGAAGATAAACAGAAGACTCTTAACAGAGCCTTGTGGGAAAATAATTTAATTGATTTCATCAATTCTGAAACAGACCAAGAGTTGGAAGAAAATGAAATTAAAGGCAAGACATTATGTGTCCTAGAGATTAATAAATTGATTGTAATGAATGCTTGGAGGAAGTGAAAAAATAAGAAGTTGGTAGAGATTAAACAAGCTGTAACCAGGTTTGACAACATATTTGACAAAAGGGTTAGAGCGGGATTGCCTTCATGCTGGGATCTCAAAGGAATTATTTTATCATGGGATTCCTATGAGCCATTTTTAGTTCTAGAAAAGAGTAAAATGGATAATACCCATGAGAAGACCACTACCCTGAAAGGAAACACAATTGTTAATTTCTTACAGAGGCATTTTTAGTTGCTTTGGTTGTTTAAAACCTTATTCAAAGAACATCCCACTTTCAGAAGGATCACAACTTTCTGTCTAGAATATCATAAATTGATCAATTCTCCCAAAACTAGCATCGAGATATGGAAGAAGTGCAGAGCGTGGATGACTGATCCGCTTGGTGACACCTCAGCATCACAAAAGGACACGTCAGCAAATCCGAAGAATACAGTGGTAGCCAGTCAAGTCCAAATTCAACAGATAGATTAAAGCTTTAGTTTTATTTATCTTTTTAATAAAATATCCATATTGTAGTGAAGTTGTTAAATTTACATGTAATAGGTAGTTTATGCAGTTTTCTTAGTTAAAAAAGTTACAAGTAGTTTTCAGCAGTTACAACTGCTTTGCATTCTATTTAAGGTAATGAAAAAGATAGAGGAGGGTTTTGAGTTTTGGACCTTTGGATGACCATAAATTTTATACTGAATTTTCTAAAAATTAATGAAAGAAGATCTAGTTTCTTGCACCTGTTGATGTTGATGTGTTTTTCCAGTTTCATCATATGTTTATTCTTCTTTGAATGAGGTGAAGTAATGTAGCTTCAGGTCTCTTTTTACAGCTTGTAAGTATGAGTTAAATGCCCTTAATGTGCGCTCCTTCACTCCAAAAAATTCCTCTCTAGAAAGTTATTTCTAAGATTTAAAGTGATAGATTCTATTATCCAACATATCATTTTAAGTTTTCATTCCATTTTATTCCTTCCATTTCAACTAATATGAGAAGATAATGGAATTTTTAAATATTTCATTATATTTGATCATTGAGGGTTATAAATAAATAATTTCCAAAGGTGCTTAACAAATACCATATGATATCTTAAATTTTTGACATATATTTAAAAATTTCTTGAGCACTGATTCCTTATCATAGCCAAGGGATTGTTTCTTGAGATACAAAAGAAAACATGATTTATGTCAATAAAATGATAAGGCTTAGCATAAAGAAGTATATATATGATATATGAATAGCATAATATTAAACATTATGGGTTTACAGAGAAAAAAAAAATGCTCAAATGCATATCACTGGAGTCTCAACAGTATGTCTGCAACACCGTCTTTGATTTCATTAGAAAAATATTGTATAATAGCTCCACTTCAAATAACAACTATCCAACCTCTAAAAAGAATTTAGGTGGATTAATTATAGAAAATAGAGTTCATGAACCCTCATAGGGTTTAAATCCTATCTAAAAAGCATCATAATTACATCAGATGAGTCACTTCCTAGAATCTAGGGAAGTTAGAAACTAATCCCTTAGATCTAGCTAAAGACCTGGAGTGAATGTCTCCTCTAATAAATTACATGTTTCCTCATCATAGAGGAAAAGAAAACTAAAACACATCAAATGACACCTCACGAGACAACTAGCATCGAATTTCTAGATTTTTCCTAGCATGACAACTGTCTCAAAGGAATCCTATGAAGAAACTTCGTGCCTGCAGCAGAAACATCACACTTGTCTCACAGAAGTGTTGCACATGTCTAGCAAAAGAGTCGCGCCTGTTCAAGCATGATTTTGAGCCACTTAGGAGTATCCAAATTCAAATCTTAATTTTGGGTTGAGTATCCATGTGAGTCTAGTTTCTAATGCACCTTGAATTTTTAGAAAACACCCACAGGAAGACCTCCAAAAGTGGTTTTTCCCAACCTCACTCTAGAAGTGTCGCGCCTAGTCAAAAACACTAGCAGAAGTATAGAAATGAGGTATTTTTTTTATTTTTTTTTCTAAAACATAGATTTTCATGGAAAACTATGTCCATATATGGCATGCAATGATCAAGATGATCCCATCCGTGTAAGAAAAAATTGATTTGGACGCCTTAAGAGAAAGTGTCACACCTCGAAACAACACTTCTCTGGAGACAAAATTTCCATATTTTTTCAAAAATCATCAAAAATACCAGAAGTGCTCAAAATTGACCAAAATTTTTTCTATGACACCTATGGAGGATAGGCTAAGCAACCATGGATGCCTCATCTAGGAGGTATAGTTTTTCCTTCTCCTTGAGCTTCATTTGATCTTCTTTAAGCTTTTTCTTCACTTGTTTGAGCTTGATTTGGGAAATTTTGTTCCTAGTGCAATAGTCATTTTCCATATGTATATGGAGGTTATTGTTCTTATTATCTTTCTTCAAAAGCTTCTCAACGTGTCCATTGACCCTATCAAGCTAATACTCTCTATGTTGCCATTGATTTCATTAAGAATTAGTTCATCAAAACTTTGCCAACCTGATTTAGTTTCTGATTCTATTTCTTTCTAAAGCGCCCTCTTGAGGCCTCTTGTCCTTGGTATTCTTATTTTTGTTCCAATTTCTTCATACTCCATCTGATCATCATCTACTATTTCTTTTCCCTTGCCTTTATCTGCATCAACATGTGCCTTTGGTTTGTCTTGGAGGTGTAGTTTCACCTTTAACTAAATATTCTCTTGCTGTAGGAATGTGATATAAGAATATGAATTTGAGAAAACCTCCCTCAACTCTTCTATTTCCTCATATTTCTTCTTTATTATTTCCTCAACTGACTTATCCTTCACTTGTTCTACCATGTCAACTTTTAAGGGTACTTGTTCATCATTGTGATGCAACGGTGACTCACCATCATGGCTAGGTGGCTGATCCACTGTTTCTCTTTTCTCAAGTGTAGTTTTAGATGCCAATCATTAGGGGATTTTTCAGGTTTAAAATGGGCCTCCTAAGGAAATTATAAAATAATGGTGGAAATAATAAAATAAGATTATATTACATCATAAAATTTTAGAGGGAAAAAATAAAAAGCTATTTTTTCAACTCGTATTTTCAACTCATCTCCTTATGTGTAATATTCCCAAATAGGGAAATCAACAATATAGCACATAAAACTGGAATTATGTAGAAATATAAATAGATTAAGACATGAGACAACCATATATCCATTCCATTATGATTATAACAACAAAAATATGTACAAATACTTGAGGAAAATATCACTCAAGTTGGGCAAACAAGCCTCCCATGAAAGAATACACCTACATATTAAATGACGTTAATATATGAAATGACAGAATGCTATAACTACGTTGTCTATGAGATAATAATAGCTAAAATATAGAAATATATATTGCTACTGATACAATGATCCAAAAGTATAGGGAGTAGAAATCTATGCTCCAAAATATATTTCCAGGACAACCTAGAAAATGTTTCCGAAAATATACACTGTACAAAATAGCAGATATGGACCCTAGGGTTGAATAACCACTGCAACTGAATCACTGATAGGAGGTGGCTGATCTGAAATATGAAATGTCTGATCCTCCTCCAATAAATCTCCTAAATGAAGGCTTGATCCCCTCAAAGGAAACAAAACTCCTCCAACTAGGGCAATAAACCCACTGCTGCAACTTCTCTCTAAAATAACACAATCCTTGAGGGAAACTGCATTGTAGCTGATGATGGCTACTTGGCCTAATGCCAAATAATGAACTGAAGCCCTAAAAACTTCCACACAAGCTTTCCGAAAGAAAGGATGATCCCTTCAAAGGAAAAATAGCTCAGAAATGTGGTTTTACAACCCTCCACTGCTACACCCTGCAACACAACACAAATCTGAACATAAATTGCACTGTATATATGACTAAAGCTTGGCAAAATTCTAGATAGTGGTAATGCAACTCAAGATAACTTATCTTGAGTAGGAAATCTAAGTCACTCAAGGATGAGGGTGGGATTTCCGCTTAGAAACACCCTTGTGCTAAACAACACAACAAACCCTGCTAAAAAAAAAAAACATGTATAGATATGTCATGTGACAAATCCAGATCTAAAAAGATCAAAATCAATAATACAAATCCATGTTCTATAATGTTGACATCCTCTTCTTTTTATGCTTGGTGAGATTCCTCACCCTGGGTCCCACTCAATAATGGAGCTACTCTCGTGCATACACTCCTCCTAAATGACTGCGTTGTCCTCCATTAATCCTCCATGATCTCCATAACAACGTTGTTGATTTGGTCAACATTGACCTAGTCCACATGCTCTAGCCCCTGTTCACACCTAAAGGTGATTTATTTAGCTGAAATGATGATACACATTCACATGAGAAGTGGTTTTATTCTTCATAAAGAGATTTATGGGTATCCCTACCCACTTATTCACCTCCCTAAGTGACAAAACAAAATTTTAATATTGCAAATTATTTTGAGATATTATAGTCCTCCCCTCCAAAATGTTGCTTGTCCTCAAGAAATTGCAAGTACACTGCAAAATCTCCAACATATATGTCTCCTTTCAAGTTATCCTTTGGTAGATAAACCAAATAACTCTCATCGTGAAGTAGTGGGAGATATATGGAAAAGTTATATGTTGTCCATTGGCCTCCTCTAGGCATGAGAGACGGTAAATGTTGGGTGCCTCAATCCCAATGAGAAACAACAATCTCCATGTTATCATCCAAGAAAAGTGATCCATCCTTGGTAGCTCATAGAAACAATCACCAATCCCCTGCTTCTGCAATGTATAGGGGCTGCATGGCTGAAAATGAGAGATAAAGTTGTTCAAATCACGCTATCTCTCTCTCTCCATTTATGTTATATATGGAGCTGCTGATATTGGGCTGCAGTAATGTAGTCCATGGGAAGCCAAAAGTCACATGGAATATCATGTTCCCACTCTTTGGTTCTAGGAACCTCTCTTGCCCAGTCCACCCCACATATAGTGAATAGAGTGTCATCACCACATGGGATCCAACAGAAACATGGACTAAGTGTCACATGACATATTGGATGGTGATAATAGTCCCTCAAGTGAGACCAACATTGTTCTGCTTCTTGCTGTTTCCAAACATGATGTGAATAGTATGCATCCAACCACTTTCTTGCTGCCATAAGCTTCTCAAAAGCTTGAAAATAGTAGATGACATTAGGTGTTGGCTGAATATGAACCAAGAAAAACAATTCTTGCCTAAAGTCCTCTAGAAAGAGGTCAATCCCATCATTGAATGTAGTCCCAAAAGGACCATGAAATCCAAAGAGAGGCTTACTCTCTTATGGAGAAATGTGCTGAAAATGTATGGTAAAGGAATGTATATACATTTTTAGCTGATAAATAAGCATCAAAACACAATATTTACCATACATTGTAGACAAGTTGGTGAAGAGGTCCATAGATGAGTCTTCCCGTCTCTCCATCAAAAGGGAAAGTGGTTGTAACAACCTTGGAAGGTGGTTTCTTTCCTCCTCATATATCAAAAAAGATACATATATCATGATATGTTGGTGCACATCTTCTTTGAGATCCTCCAAGTAGAATCCCTCCATGATGGTGCGATAAGACTCAATGAAGTCTACATGTCTTGAACAGAGTGCCTCATATGCTGCATGTAGAATCTCCTCCTTGAGCTTGGAGTCTCTAGTCAAGTAGATATGATCATGGAAATAAATGAATCCATCAACCACTCTATATCTCCCATCTGTCACTTGCCCATCAATAACCTTACATGTGAAGAGGTTCTTGGAATATTCCACCAATAGTTGGGACTCCCAATATGGATATATGCTTCCCAACAATGATAGCATTGTTGAAATATGAAATGAAGCACCTGTAACATCATAACTCTCCTCTTTGACATGCTCAATGCCAAAGCCACATATTGGAGTAATGTTACCCCACTTTTGCTACCTCCTTTGCAGGCGACCTTGCCCAAGACAAGATTGAAGTACATGGAGGTAAACCTCCTCTTAGAAGGTATTTCCCATCCAAAAATTCCATAGTTTGGCCAATGCATGCAAGAGTTTCAATAACCTCTTGTCATGTTCAGAAATCTTCCTCATGTGTGTAAGTATCATTTGCTACTCCACAGTTATGGAGTAGCCCTTTGACACCATGCTTGTTCGATCACAGATTCCCGAATCATCATCTGTCAGCGCAAATAGCTGAGTGGGAAATGGCAATGTACAATTTGGAAAATTTCTCATACTTCCTTTTAACCCATCAAAGGTATCTGTGCTGTGATAGCTCCTCCCAAGGCTCCTCCCTTAGCCAAATATATCAATTCCACGCCATGTTGAGAGGACTCTTTGATCATCTTCCAATCAGGGGGTCTCCTTGGTGGAATGCTTCCATGTAATGAAACATCAAGGCCTAGAGTAGGTTGTATATGTGAATGGACTGATTTTTCCCTGCCCTCACTACACATATCATCCTCCTGCTTCTATGCATAAACCTCCTGAAACGGATGGGTGTGTATGTTCACAATCACTTGATGCTGGCCCTCCTTCTCATCTTCTCCTTCCTTCTGCAAGATCTCACATTTTAAGGTGTTCTTCTCCAATGTAATCAACTCATGCACACCCAATTTCATATTGGTGTCAAGAGTCTTAATAAAAAATAAGTGATCTTTCATGGTGTATGTCCCCAAAACTGTGGTCACTGTTGGAACACATGTCCTCCATTGTTTTGTCTCATTGAATATCAACATAGACACATGCTTCTTCTGATCTTCATATGTAGGATCCTTTGGAACTTCTTGCAAAGATACAAGAGATCCTCTAGTTGAAGCAATTGCTTCATCTCCATATCCAAATGGTGGTAGATCCTCCCCTACTGTTAGAGCGTTGGAGGCTCTTTCCAGCTCTTCCTCTTCCTTCTCCTCATCATTCAAGAATACCTCATCATTAAGAGATCCTTTGGCTTGATCCCCTCTTGAAGGAGAAATCCTCATGTATTCTTCTTTAGAATAAAGTTCTTGCTGAAGTGGGGCTTTTTCCCTTAGCAAAGCATCCTGAAAATATTTAACCCCCTCAAAAATATTTTGAAATGGATTAGGTTTCATGGAATCTTCCAACTCATGAAAAGTTTTTGATTTCTTGGGTTTGGCTAGCTCAGCCAAGGAAGTTTTAGAATGTCTTTGATCAAATATTTTCACTAACCTCATAGTGAACTTTGCATAAGTAGATATATTTGCATTATTCAATAAAGAAGATTCATAAAACCACCAGGCATAAGCCTTACCTTCAAGATGCAGCGCTGCTACTCTAATGGCCTCCTCTTCTGAAACTTGATGCAACTAAAAATATGTGTTTAGTTTCTTTACCCAAGCCTTGGCTGTGATCTTGGGTGACCCATCAAAGGTAGGTAGAACTAATCTACCCAAAGTGTACTGCATGCACCCTCTTTTTATATTTTGGTTACTAGGTATTCTATCTTCTTTGATTTGACAAAACCCTTGGAAGTTTATATGCTCCTTGAATCTTCTAGATTGAGATTCATATTTTTGGAGATAGCCACCAAGAGTCTCCTCCTTTTGTGTGTCTCCTTCCTCTTCTTCTCTTGACAATGATGTAGGCATGGTACCACGTTGTAGATATGATGGTGCAGTTGAATGCTCACACCCATAATGTGAATAACTTGAGCTTTCTTCATGTAGAAGCCCTCTTGGAGAATATCTATCTCTCTCCATCCTCATCTTTTTGATGTCTCTGTTAATGCCCTGCATAGTTTGAAGAAGAAGTCTTGAGAAATCCTTCCCTTTCATTCATCCTGATAGTGGAGTATGGCCTCCATATGTTCTGCAGATCGTCTCCTTTCTATGAGAAGCCTCCTTAGATGACATAATGGTTGAAGTACACAGGTTGAGCCAAGATTATGCTCTGATACCACTGTAATATTACCAAATAAGGAAAGCAGCAATATAGCACATAAAATTGGAATTATGCAGAAATATAAATAGATCAAGACATGAGACAACCATAGATCCATTCCATTATGATTATGACATCAAAAAAAGGTACAAAGACTTGAGGAAAAGATCACTCAAGTTTGGAAAACAAGCCTCCCATGAAAGACTACACCTAAATATGAAATGCCATAATGATATAACTGTGTTTTCTATGAGGGAATAATAGTTGAAAGATAGAAATATATATTTTTTTCGATACAATGCTCCAAAATTACAGGGAGTAGAGATCTATGCTCCAAGATGGATTTTCAGGACAACCCAAAAAAGGTTTCTGGAAAGATACACTATACAAAATAGCAGATATGGCCCCTAGGCCTGAATAACCACTGCAATTGAATCACAGATACGAGGTGGCTGATCTAAAATATGCAATGGCTAATCCTCCTCCAATAGATCTCTGAAATGAAGGGCTTATCCCCTCAAAGGAAACACAACTCCTCGAACTAGGGAAATAAACCCACTGCTATAGCTGCTCTCTAAAATAACATAGTCCTTGAGGGAAACTGCGTTGTAGCTGATGATGGCTACTTGGCCTGATTGCAAATAATGAACTAAAGCCCTGAAAACTTCCTCACAAGCTTCCCAAAAGAAAGGATGATCCCTTCAAAGGAAAACTAGCTCAGAAATGTGGTTTTACAACCCTCCACTGCTACACCCTAGAACACAACACAAATCTGAACATAAATTGCACTGTATATATGACTAAAGCTTGGCCAAATTCTAGATAGTGGTAATGCAACTCAAGATAACATATCTTGAGTAGGAACTCTAAGTCACTCAAGGATGAGGGTGGGATTTCCTCTCAGAAACACCATTGTGCTAAACAACACAAAAAACCCTGCTAAACAAAAAAAACATGTATAGATATGTCATGTGACAAATCTAGATCTAAAAAGATCAAAATCAATAATAAAAATCCATGTCCTATAATGTTGACATCCTCTTCTTTTTATGCTTGGTGAGATTCCTCACCCTGGGTCCCACTCAATAATGGAGCTACTCTCATGCATACATTCCTCCTAAATGACTGCGTTTTCCTCCATTAATCCTCCATGATCTCCATAACAACGTTGTTGATCTGGTCAACATTGACCTAGTCCACATGCTCTAGCCCCTATTCACACCTAAAGGTGCTTTATTTAGCTAAAATGATGATCCTCATTCACATGAGAAGTGGTTTTGTTCTTCATAAAGAGATTTATGGGTATCCCTACCCACTTATTCACCTATCTAAGTGACAAAACAAAATTTTAATATTCCAAATTATTTACGAATATTACATTATGGGTTTACTCAAATTTCGAGCGGAAACACGTGTTGGATGCATAATTTGATTCCTCATCCAAGGAGTACCCATGTTTCAGACTTTCGATTTGGAACCTACTACACCTAAAATTATAAATACATGAAAAACGTGATTGCAATCACATTTTTTAATGTATTTTTCATTTTTCGTTTGGCAAGGTCCATGGAAAGTATGAAACATGGGTACTCCTTGGATGCAGAATTAAATTTTTCATCCAAAGAGAACTCTCTCTCAAAATTTGAGTAAAACCTTAGGGAGATAAGTTGAAAATACAAGTCAAAAAAATAGTTTTTCCATTTTATTATCTTTTAATCTTTTTACTTTTTTACTCCAAAACCCCCCATGGTTGACATCATCATCTTGAATCCTATTGGTTGTTATAAAGTTTATTTTGGCTGTAAATTTTTCTTAGGAAGCCCATTTTAGACCTCAAAATTCCCCTAATGACACCTCTGATGGTCTTAGGAGAAAAAACCATTCTCTTTCCCTTCTCATAGGTTTGAGTGATCTCAACCCTAGGTGCTTTTGAAATATGAGCCTGCCTGCTTGAAGGGCCAATCTCCTTTTGCTGTACTAATATTGTGCTATGAACAATGGGTGGAATATTAGCAGGAGTTGATGCTACTTTCTCCATGAAAACTTTGCAGGTCATATTATTTACTGAGAGTTGGTGCAAAACAATCATCTTAACCAAACCATGGTGAAAAAGACTAGGATGATGATTTATACCTTTTCTCTGTACTTTTTCTGCCGTCTTGACCAAAATCTTGAATAGATAGTTTGAAAAATTGAGTGATTTGATAGCTGTGAAGTGAATTAGTAACCTGGCATGGTATTGGCAGAGTCTTGAAAATATTCCCTCGCATGTAAAATATTTCATGATCAGCTTCATTAATGGGGCATACTTATCAAGTAAATTCATGAAATGGGAAATATGTTCAGGTTCATCTCTGCAATGAGGATTTAGGAACATTGGGTAGTTATCAAGGTTCAATTCCATGCCCTTGAACCAGACTTATCCTTCATTTGGAATCCAAGTTGCCGAAGTGATGGCCTCTATTGATATAGTGAATTCAATGCCCGTTATGGTGGCTTTGTCTTTGTTGAAGTTAGTGGCAAAAAGGGTAGTCAATGGGGCATGAAATCCTACCTCCATGATCTTCTCGTAAAATCTTAGACAACTAGTGCTTTCAAAACATCTCTTGGAATAAGGGAGGGCATTGAGTTCTTGCAATGTGGATGGATCAAATCTAGAATGGTGGCCTCCCTTGTGAGATTTATTTTCACTCTACATAGTATTTTTGAATGGGATGAATCCCTCCTAGATGAAATGAGTGGGTAGGGATAGTGAATTTCAGAAAACAAGGGATATGGAGACGGTGACTTTAGGGGCTATGATGAGGTTTAAGGAGGTTAAGGAAAATTCCCCAAAAAAATGAGGAGTTAGGGTGATGTAATAGATTGAGGCTACAAGTGAAATTTATTTCAATAGGTGTTACACCATTTTTTGGTCATCTAACCTACTACCATTAGATGGACCCAAGTACACCATGTAAGACCAATTTTACCCTAAGTAAAATTTCTTTCACTATGTAAAATAACTTAATAAAACACATTTATTAGGTTGTTATGGTCTAAACAGGAAACCCCAAAAGGAAATATTAAACAAACCTATATTTGTTTGATTTTCCTCAAGGAATAATTAATTAAACAATAATTCAATTATTATTCCTGGTCATGTTTAACCCAAAACAAATAAATTAATTAGATAAATCTTTATTTATCTTATTATTTTCTAGGAATAATTATTTAAATCTTATTTAAATAATATTCCTTGTTAAATATGACCAAATCACCCATAAATAATTAAATAAATCATTATTTATTTGGTTATCCTTCAACCACTTCCTTAAAATGATAAATAAATCATTTATTTATTATTCACAAATAAAGGATTTGACCCAAGTCAAATACCTTTTCCCTCCAACAAATATAATAAAATATTCCATAAAAGGTGGATCTAGATTTGGTTAATGTTATTTTAATCATGCACCAAGATCTAGAATGACCCAATATTTTGTTATAAATAGGAGGGTTTTTCCTACCATTCTTCACCATTTGTTGCCTATTAGATCACTCTGGATCTAAACTCTTGGTCTGACTTTGAGCCATTATCATTGTCATATTTTCCATTATTTGCTGTGTGAGCTCCCTTTGAGTTCTATCTTTATCTGGGTTTTCTACACCAACAGGAGAGAGAAATGCTAGATCTGAAGTGCTGAGGACTTCCCAGAACCCATCCCATTGAGGAGAATTGGAAACATCTTCTTGTTTTCCTCCCAGGTGCCCTTAATACAAAATTCTTTCAAAAATTGTTCTTGTCTTGTCTATTGGATATATGGAGCAAACCCTTCTTTTTACTGCTTAATGTCTTTCTATGCATAGATCTGGTTTTTTGCAGCTCTTGTCTTGATCAACTAACTGCAGATCTGAAGATATTGGCAGCCACTCTTGATGTTAGGGCTATTATTTATGCATAGCTAAAGTGGTATTTTTTCGTACACTTTGACAAAGGATTCCTTTAACAATGGAGGTATGGGAAGGTAGATCAAAATAGGAAAACAAATATATTTTCCAGTTTCCTTGTGAAAATGTAATGGGGACTTAGGGTTTTGATGAAAACAAGGGTAAAGGGGACTGTGAGTAATTGGAGGTGTTGTGGTAGGGTTTGTGAAGAATAAGTGAAGGTTTTGATGGTGGGAAAAAGGTTTCCAATGGCTGAAACCAATCCGGAAAAGAGAAAGCCTATAACGTAGGAGAGAAAAACCATAAGGATAGAAACATTCATACACTTATGAATTGACTTGAAGAAGGTATTTAAGGTGGCCACTTACTGATTTTGGAGGCCACAAAAGGTTTTCACGCTGGTTTTGAAGCTTGAGTAGCTGATTTGGAGGCTGAAATCCAAAACGTAGAACTCTTTGCAGAAACATAGCGATGTGGCAGAAGCGTAGCACCACCTCCCAGAAATGCTGCACTACCCCAAAAACGTTGCACTGCTCCCTCATAAAAGTCATGCTGCCTCGAGAAGCATAGTAGAATGGATTTTATTGCAAATTTTTTCCATTTTTCTTTCACCTTTGGAAATGTTAGGGTATTTTTAAGGTGAGAAATGCACTTTATCGAGCAAGAGAAGATAAAATGATTGAAAGAAATCACTTTTTACCTTTTATAACATCAATAAAACACCCTTTTTGTCATTTAGTGAAAACATGACCTTTTTTAGGAACACTTTTCTTTTTGAATATTTTGAAAATTTAACAATATTTTGAAATAATAAAATTTGTCTTTTTTATTTTCCTACCTAAGCTAACTCCATTTTAAAGATAAATTTGTATGATGGAAGTGAATTACCCTTATTTTTCCTTCTTTATGATAGAATTTGGACATTTATGGTGGCGAAATGAAAGACATCTAGACACTCACCTAGGTGAAAGCATAATGACTGAACCTAAGACTCTAGATGATAACGAATTTCATGACCCATGAAATGAAAATGACCATGAATAAACCTTATGGAGTAGATTTTAAATACCTAGACATATCCATCGATCAAAATTTTATTCGAAAAATTACTTGGAATTGTAAAATTTTGACCTAGGACCACTACTAAACAAATTTGAAAGAGTAAATTTTGATCATTGAATATTGGAAACTAACAATACCCACATGGTTATGACCTTGTAGATCTGTCAAGTTTACTCTTCCCACTTGATTCCTCATATATAGGAACCTCTTCATGCCATTCACCTGAATAAGCAATCATTCCTGCATGAGAATGATCCCTGACAACCCAATCAAACAATGACATAGATATATACATACATATATAATCATTATCATAAAATAATCATCATCCTGTCAAAAAATGATATACATACACAAATATATACAAATAAACATTAGCATTAACAATCATTATCCATGACGACCTTGTCAAGAAACGACATGGATATATACATATATGTATACAAATATAAACATCAACATAATAAATATCAAAACAAAATTGCTAGATATCATATGGTCTAGGTTAAGACAACTTCCTTTATTTGTGCAGATCATTCGCACCATTGATGCCTCAAAGCCAAGGCATCTGATGCCTCAAATCCATTCACTTTACCTACAATTCCATTTTCCATTTACCCAATGGACTCAACCAACCCAACCGAATGTCATATTCTTACCTTCTGTTGTGCATAATCATGCACCAAGCTTCATCTATGTCTTTCATTACCTGTTGGGTACCACAAAACTCTTCCCGAGATCCGTTAACTTTCATATTTCCCAACCAATTCCCAAGACTCAAAAAAAAGGAAAGAACAAGATAAAAAGCAAGAGTAAAACCACAAAAAACCAAAATCAATACGACACCGCAACAAAGTGGCATAGCTATGCACTAGACATAAACAAGACCCAAAATAAAGCACAAACTAATCATCAAAGACCTAAAGCACAAGAATATAGACAAACAACATGAATCAATCCCCATGGTTCCCAATTCTTCCCAAGGAAATATCAACCTGAGCCTTCTTCGATATTTCATGAGAGTCTATTTTTCCATGCAATCCCCTGCATCATACTGCCATAAACACATTATTGTCAGTGCATAAATAAAAATAACAAAAAACTTGTTACCTTACCTTTTTGGGCCAATCACTTTACCTTGTAACTGAACACACACATGTCAATCACATTTACCAAATATCAATACAACATATATATTAATTTGGAATCAACATTTACCAAGTCTAAAACCATGTCATAATCAACCAACAGTCAAAATCATAGTACTACAACTAGCACATAGTTACACTCAAGTACATATCAATTGTCTAAAGGCTTATGTGTTAGTACAACCATCTTAAAACAAGATCATTCCTTAATGCAATCTCAGAGACACATATACTCACACCATGCAATTAATCAAACATTCAAATAGATCGCGAACATACTATGTTAAATAAATCAACTAGATGATGTGATAAACACCAAATCACTCAAAACCATGAAATAGATGACATAATCAAACATTTAAGTACAAAGTAGATGACATAAGGAAGTTGATACCTTAATGTATCTCTGGGGAGTCTATCTTGTTTTAAAAATCAATCTAGATTAGCACAATATAACTTTAAAACACATTAACTCAAACCTAAATAAGGTCATGTTATCCATAAAAATATATAGCTAACATGTTCATGTCATAAGCTCATAAACAATTGTCATTAACGCATAGAAATCACATATACACAATTAGTCTAGATTAATACAACACACTATCATAATTAGTTCAACTCATGCCTGAATGTCATAACCCTAACCATCAAGTTAACCAACATATAACAAAAATTTAACCTACAACATACTCATCCACGACATATAACATACTCATCAAGTTAACTATGATATAACATCAATGAAAATTCATATAACAACAATTTACTATCCTGCATGACTATCTAATGCACGTGAATATGAACAAACAAAACTAGCATATACCATGCATGTAACGACACAATAAAATGACAAACATGTATATAACCCTAATGCATAATACAATCCATTCACTAACATACCTATATGGTGATCTACTCTTGCCCCAAAAGTCTAGTGTTGCAACTCCACCTTGATGAGCCGCATCTCCTGCTCTATCTCAACCAACACATAAACACCATAACATACCAATATCATCATGATGACCTAATTTCATACAATGAACTCACGATGCATGACAACATCAACCATGCCAAATTACACAGATAATACATATGCATGAACAAAATGTAACGAAACATGAACAACCAATGCATGTACACCATTTAACGACATGTACCCAAGCATATATTGACAACACCCAAGCATGAAAAACATGTAACCAAGCATAATCAAGCAATGCATGTACACCATGTAGCAACACGTAATCAAGCATACACGGTAAGTACAAAAGCATGAAAAAAACATAACCAGTCATATACATATGCCGACACATGTCCCAGTGACACCAAAAACGTTCCCATGGCCTCATCACTATAACCACTACCAACACAATGTGAATGCAAAAATCACACATAGACCACAACTATACTACGCATGCATGCAACCAACATACACGCATGATCAACACACTACCCATCTAGTCTGAGAGTTTAACTTGGCTCTGATACCACTATGTAACACTGTCTTCACACATCTAACCAAGTAACCAACCAACCGGGGTAGAGATGTGATTGGAGGCTACTAATATGAGATTAAACCTCCTATGTGACTTTGAGGAAGTGGAACTAATAGAAACACAACAAACAGACCTTACACTAGATCATTGACATCCTCAAGAGGTAACCCAACCTTCCAGGGGCATGTTATCTTGGGGGAACTAATGTTTGACCCATTTGAGGCTTATCTGTTGGCATGAAAGGGAAAGGTAGTGGTTATAGACCCTTAGATGCGGGCTTGCCTTGTCAAGGCCACGATCAGGGATTCGTGCTACATATTTAGCCCATGAGCCCAACTCACTACCTAGAACTTCCTATAACTTTAAAAGAGGGTAAATAACATTAAAAAAAAGACAAGGAGGAAATCACATCATCAGGAACTCATCCAAACCCCACCCAACCATGAAATAAATTTTTTCAAACATGTTGCAAACATTGCGTCTATATGTGTAAACAACATAATTAAACATAGGGGTATAATATTTATCTGAGAAATGCATGGAAGAATTTCTCCCTTACATCATAATCTGAAATAAAATCTATTTGACCATAGATACATTGTATATTCATTTACAAGAAAAAACACATATATATCCATACATCATCTCTGATCAAATACATGCTCATACCATCATAATAAATAAAAAATAACAATGGATATAACATCAAATAAATCCATACATAAACTCATACATTTGCATACCGAATACTATATGAATGAGGTCTTCATTATTGAATGTAAAAAATAAATGGAGATGGTACTTACACGTTCCACCCGATCATAGATTACTGATCCAAATATTACTTCAACCAATCACCGTTGTGCCATATTCCAAACTTGAATGTCAAAATTTATGAAACACATCAATCAACACCAACCATGGTCCCAGAGACCAAACCATCTCAACTCCAAACCAGTGATTCCGCCTCACGGTTGGACATCACTAACCATCACGAATTGGTCTCCACCCAAGCTTCTCCAGTGCTCTAGAGTGTTTTTTCCAACCAAGGCTCCAAGACTAGTAAGTCAACGCCCACTATTATTGGGTTGCAGAGCATTTTTCCAACTAAGGCTCTAGGAATAGTAACTTAACCCACCTAGGGCTCCATAGCATTTTTCCAACTAAGGCTCTAGGACTAGTAACTCAACCCAACAGTTGTTCACCAGGCTCCATAGAATTTTTCCAACCAAGGCTCTAGGAACAAATAAATGAAGCCAACAGCTAAAGGAATCATGAGAACCAACCATAAAACAATGAATGGAAATAAACCCACAATACCATGGTTGTCTAGGAAATGGAAAGGTTAGGAAAATCCACATGCATACACCATTCATGCCTAAACTAGTGAGGAAAACATACATGCAACTCAGTACCTGCACTCAAAACCTGTTGTAGATAATGATCTTGATGTACTCTTTCACTTTATTTCTCTTCTTTTTCCTTCTTGATCAAAATCACCAAATATACACATTGTCCAAGAGTTCTCCAAGAAAAATCTAAGTATCCAAGTGTATGAGAGAGAGAAAGATAATAATGAGAGAGCTCCAAAAATTTAGTGACAACTTGAACCAAAAGCTTACCCATCAATCCTCATAAGCCTTTTTATTAATGATGACTCTATTTACTTCATTTTCCATTATTTTCTTTCATTTTCCTCCTCAACTGAAACCTATGACCTTTCACCTTCCTTTTCTCCTATTTTCCATTATATTCATAAATAAATGCCAATAAATGTATCATGCCTTTCCAAAACCTTTACCATTTCCTTTCCCAATTTCTTTTAACCATAATAACCAAAATTAACAACCGCTAGGATGTTTTTTGCCACCATCCAGCTTGGAATAAGTTTCCCATTGACCGTGGTTATTATTTTATCTTTATTACATGGATACAAACATTTTTGTGGATTAAGCTGGATTTTGTAAAAATGGCATCAGAGAAATACCTCTCGAAGGTGGGAAGGATGCTCCCCACGGAGAAAAGAACAAGTAGTAAGATCATCAAGATATACTTCCTGTTGGAAATAATACCCCTCAATGAAATATTTTGAGGAGGACTCCGTAGATCAAGGAGCAGAGAGCACATCGTGGAGTTAAGTTAGAGCCTTAGGGGCTTTGGGGTGGGTCAAAGCCCCTTATTTTGTAAAAGAATGAAAATATTTTGTATACGTTGAGCTGCAGCCATGGTTTTTAGACCATGGTATTGTAAATATAAATACTATATAAGGAGTCTAGGATAGTCTTGATAATATATCAATGTCATACTTGATGATAGAATGCACTTGAATGTAAGGTTATTTTGAGTTTGTGTTTTGTGGTTTGGGTTAGAGAAAATGCTCCTACATCTAAGTGCATGGATGTAATATTCCCAAATTTTCACATGATATTTGGAATATTAGAGTTCTTAATTTTCTTAATGAATTAAGTAAATAAAAGGCTGGAGGGACCCATAATCCTCAAGATGAATAAATATCCAATTTTATGTGCGAATGTGGATTGATTAAGCCTAGATCTACATAATGGATTAGAGGAGCAACTACTAATGTGAATGGAGTGGAGATCATGTCTCATTAATGAGATAGATCATGGAGGTTGAAGCAGTCAACTGAGATCATGGAAGGCATATAATGTAATATCATAGAGCATTCATGATGAAGTGATGGAGGAAGTAGTGCAATTAATGCACACACGATGGAGAGGGCGCACATTGCATCTAGACATGATGGAGGACTTGGAGAGACAACACAGTCAAACATGGATGATTATGTCCACATGCACAGCGTAGTTTAGAGGTGGGCCAAGGCATGGAAAGGCTCATAAACTATATGAAGGAGATGAAGGCAAAATTAGAGGCATGCTTTTGATTATTCATGTAAAGTTCTATTTAGATCTGGAATTGTCATTTGACATTCCATGATTTCTTTGGCTGTTTATCTAAGATTGCAAGTGTTGTTTAGCACTAGGTGTTCCTCGTCGAGAATCCCACCTCTTTCATTGATTAGCTCATGGAAGAGGGTTGTACTTCATTCATCATTAGGCATTGGTGGCACATATCATTTCCATTCTCTGTATAACATCTACCTTAAGGAATTATGCAGTTTCTAAAGATCAGTTGGGAGGTGGAGGTTGTCTTCAGTATTTCAGCTGGAGAACTAGTGTAGGAATATTTCTATCACCTTGGGATTGAAGATCAACACTCCTAGGGCTTCATTTCAAATCAGGCATCAGGCCAAAATTTATTGACCTCCTATCAGCAGCAATTCCATCAGGGATTGTGCGGTCCATCATTGCAGATCCAAAGGAGGAAGGAATTTACTAGTATTTCAGCTAGTACTCTTGTGAGGGATCATCCCCTCACCTTGCCATCACCATTTCCATCAGCCTGGATTTTATTGCAGCACATTTTAGTAGGCATAGAGCTTCTCCCTCTTGTACATCGCAGTTTCTGTAGCAACTACATATTCAGTTGTTGCAACTTGAAGTAGGAAGAAGAGGAGGCAAGATCTCAAGCTCCTAGCTATAGATATGAAGGAGGGATCAACCCTCAAAGATTAGATATAGTTGTATAAAATATTGCAATAATCTTTGGATCAGATCTAGATTTAGATCTATATAGCCTAAGATTTAAAGGATCAAACCCTAGGAGGGTGATTTTCCAAAGTTGTAGATCTAGAAAATCCTTTCTGGGTTATCTCGGGTTCCCATCACATTGGCTAGATCTTGAATCTTGGCATCATTAGAGCTCCTGAACTACATAAATCTGCATTTCCTTTTGTAGTAACTTTATGTACATCAGAAGAAAAATGGAAAAAACATTATTGCTTCTTGTAACCAAAAATTACATAGTGCTAGTTGTGGCATGTTTGCAGGGTGATTCTAGGCCATTTCTTTGGCTAGATTCCCTCATATTTTGTACATTGTGTAACTGAATCCTCTCCACATAATAAAAAGGCTCAAATTCTTTGTATATTCTGATGTTGTCTTTAGATTTATTTTTTAATTATTTGCATTTATTATATTTTGTTTTAGTATTACTGCATTCTCCCTTTTGGGATATTACAACGGAGACCTTAGGAAGTTTGTAGCTGAGTGCACAAACCCTTGCAGCTAAGTGTGTAGGAATGAACTAATTGTATTAAGAAGATCTAAGAATAAATCAAAGACTCTTGAAGATAGACCTGTGTTTGATTTTATTTGTTTACTTTACTTGCAATTTATGTTATCTGTGTTTTTTTGGTTATAATTGTTGGAAATACTAAGAGGGGGGGTGGGGGGGGGTGAATCAATATTTCTTAGAAATTAGTACTTTTTAAACCTTTTCAGAGAATTAATTATTCCTTAGTTATTATCAAAGTTCTTCTTCAACAATTATAAATAATAATCAAGAGTAAACAACACCATACGACAATGCAGAAAGATAAAATAATAGACAATTTTTTTTAGGTGGAAAACCCCCTCCAGGTTAAAACCACCAAACACTTCTCTATTAATTGTTTTCTTCTCTCCTTAAAAGAAATATTAGTTATATCAATATTTAAGATAAAAATAAGGGATGTGTTAGTCCCCTAATTCATAGGCCATAACCTGTAGGACGCTACTAAACCCTAATATCCTACTACAACGAGAAGGATGCCACAACACCATGTAGATTAGGCCACAACCTGATGAGTGCCCCAACACTTTGTTTACAAGATGTTGTCAAAAAGGATGCTTTGCTGCCCTGTCAGCTTATCATCCACAACTAAATGGATACCACAACACCCTGTGCACGCCACAACTTGCCCTAGTACCGCCCTGCCACCCTGAAGTGTTCTCAGGCCACAAAAGGAAGGTGACTCCAATCACCTAGAAGAGTGAGTAGATCAATGTTTGGTCAATTTAGTGTGTCCTAAATTGCTACATTAATTTATCAATCCGGGATTCGTAAGCTGATGAAGTGTGGCACACTATATGTGCAAGTTAACCTATCTCTTACTTTTTGGTCGTTTTTGGATTGTTTATGAAATTTTAAAAACAAGTATGGAGACAAATATTCAAGACAAAAATGTCTTTCTAATGATTTTCCATACTTCAAAAGAATTTTAAAAACACACAATGACAAAATTAATTCTTCAAAGAAAATGAAATTGTATCACTACTCTAGTCAAACAAACAATGAACTACTGATCATGAAACTCATTATTCTTGCTGCTGTTCAAGCACAAAAGAAACTATGCTTAAAGAAATCCAAAAGTTGCAACAAAGTAAATCTAAATCATATTACATCAACTTATCTTATGATCCCTCACCATTAGTCCAGCTATGGTTTTTGGAGGTAACCATAAACAACTTGAGTAACCTGATATCTAACTTGCAGAAAGTAAACTAATATCAAACCACACATTCATAATTCAATCCCTCGCCATTAGTCCAGCTATGGCTTTCGGAGGTAACTGAAGATGTCATGAGCAATTTAATATTTCTAACTTGCAGAAAGTAAACTAATATCAAACTACACACTCATACTTCAATCCCTCACCATCAGTCCAGCTGTGGCTTTCAGAGGTAACTGAAAATGACATGAGAAATTTAATATATCTAAATCTAACTACTGAAGAAAATGTGCAAGACTGAAATAAACAAAGCAGTACTAAAATTAAATAGAAACTAAGAAAATTAAATTAGCAGCAGAACAATATTGATTCCATGTCATTAGTCAAAAGATATGCAAATGCCTGGGCTGCCTATTTGTAATCTGAAACAAGAACACTGATCAGTTAACAACAACATAAAACATGAAAGATTATGGACAGAAGTAAAGTGTAAAGCATGAAAGATTATAAACAGAGATGAAGCATAAATACCATGAAAGATGCAATGTATAAACACATGAATGACTTATGGCACAATGAGCTTAAAGAAATAAAACAAGAACTATACAATAATGCAGAAAACCTCAGCGTGTGCAGGGGCCCTCTACACCAGCCTTGGCAACAGCCTTCAAGTACGAATTACGCTTGGAAACAGAGTCTTCTTATATATTAAAATGTAGTCATAACAGAAAGGTGATATTACAGCACAGTGGCAACGTAATTACATTACAGAGCTATCTGGAGGCTAATATAATGTGCGTATGCAAACACGTTATTTATAACAAAGGTAACATAACTAATTCCCTAAATTTTGTGCTAATGGAGAACACGTAAACCATTACGTCCAGAGATCTAGGATCATGGCCGC
Source organism: Pinus albicaulis (assembly GCA_034641835.2). Classification (NCBI taxonomy): domain Eukaryota; kingdom Viridiplantae; phylum Streptophyta; class Pinopsida; order Pinales; family Pinaceae; genus Pinus; species Pinus albicaulis. Next base: position 717,367,721 of record CM076569.1, read on the forward strand.
GTTGAGGAGTGAATCTATGAAGAGTGGATGTTGAATTCGGCTTATGGAGCCATGTACAGGTGTTGATGTGTCTCTCGCAATTCAGAAACGGCCATATAAATCTTCACGTGACGAGAAACAGAGTCCTGTCACTATGGGACTCTACGGTTGACTTCCACTTGGCCACCTTTGACCGCAGCCTCCTTAGGTGAATTTTCTCGAGCCAATAGGACACGATCCATGTCCACATCATTTCTGACTTGCCCATGTGGCTCGTTTTTCCTGAATACACCTGTAACATAGAATTTCACAAAATGGCTGCGTAAAGTTGCAGCAGCTGCGGAAAGTGGCAAGATTCCGCAGCTAAATGAGAAAAAATCTAAATCAAACAGCAGACACAGAAATATAGTTAAAAACCATTTTAGATGCTCTTTTGCAATTAATATACAATGATATTGACAACTGGGAAGGTTTAGGTGAATGAAAAAGGTCTAGGAAGATGTATAAGAACAATGCAGATTTGAGACTCAACATACCCCCACTGTGAAGGTGTTGCATGTCCTCATGCAACCAAAATTTTGATAATCCTTCTTCAGTTCATATGCCTTGAAACTTCAGCCAGTACATCCAATCCTCTCCTCTTCTTCCTTGGTGCTGCTAACATCCTGGGCTTCTTCATTAAGCATCTAAATTTGATATTAACCAGTGCTCTACTTAACTTCTGGCATTTCTTTTTCAATTTCTTGTTCTTCTTCTACCATATTCCCAGATGTAGCATGGTATTATCATGAATGATTTTGTCCAATTTTCTTTGTTCCTTAAATGTCTCATTTTCATTTTTAATGTGTCTATTTAAAAGCTCTAGCTCAAAGATTTCCTGTTTCAGTGATTGGACTAGATCATTTTGTGATATGTGAGGCTGAATGGATGAAGTACTGGGACCTGTAGCTACTTTTTCTAAATATTCTATATAATCATATACTTCTTTGTTTCTTTGGGTCTATCTCGGGTGTCGTTTTATTAGTGTCCCCAAAATGCGTGGAAGAGTTGTCTTCAAAATACGTTTGAGAAGGACTCACATTAATGTACGGGCGAGAATAGGATGGACTGTGTTTAATGTCATGTTGAGAATGAAATGAACTAGGTTCCTTTGTGCGGTGAGAGTGAAGATGGACTATGGCGGTGAGGGATTTTAGGATGTTTCTTCCCCCAAATCAATAAAAATGGGGTCCTTTCATTTGCGTTTTCCTCAACTTCCCCTTAAGCCTGGAAATTCTTCTCACAGCATGGACCCACTTTGTCTTTTTGCTTTTTGTTTTCCTTTCCCTTTCTTCTTGGCCATAGATATGGTACATTCTTGAAGGTGAACTAGTCTTTAGGATAACACTTGATGATCTTCTTCGGAAGAAGGGTTTGATGCATAGCCTCAATACTTTTTCTCTCTTTTGATGTTATTGGCTTTTTACCCTTGGTTTCCTTCTTCTTCCTTTTTGACAGGTCTCTCTTCCCTACTAGTTCTTTCAATTGTAGTAGTAGGAGTCTTTGATTTTTTCCATCATTTGTTCTCTTTCTCCTACTCCTTCTTGATGTGCTACCGCGGGGGAATTTCTTGAGGTTTCATAGAAAATTTCTAATCAAGTGTTCCCATGTGTCCTTCTTCTCTTTTAAGCTGTTTTTCAATCAAAAATTTTACAAGACCATGGTGATATAGATGAGGTTCTACATCCCCTAAATGCTTCTAAACGGTCGTAGACATCTTCTTCAAACTATTTAATAAAAGTATGGCAAATTCGGATGCAGTTGTCTAGAAAATTCATCGGCAATCGGGTACATGGTACATATACATTGACGAAAATGACCCTCACGAGTGATAAATTTTTGAACAACTAGCAGTAGTGGCCATTCCTCTTTAATGTGTTCGAAATTCCTCTTTTAAAAATAGTTATGTCCATACTGGGTTATGTAGAATTATTCTCTAGGCTTCATCACTAGGAAGAATACTTTTATTCTTAAACCAACGTTCACCCTCTTGAAGAAGAAGTTACTGTGGCAAATGCTATAAGATGCCTCATTCACCATAAACTTAAGGCCTCCAATCTCTACCTCGGTGATGAAAGACCTTGCAAAGCTTTGTCACCTCTTTATGGTAGCCTCTAAACTTTTAGATGCATGTGACCACTTTGCCTTCTTCAATATATCACATGACTTACGGGTATCCTTCACAACGTTTAGGTCCCTGCGGATTGCTCTCAACAATTTACCCATCAACTTCTTTGCTCTTTTAAAGCACTGTAGTGAGGAGGGTTGTTAAATGGGATGGAATGAACGGTGAGCACGGTAATTGTGAGTGAATGTCGGTGGGTATCTGTTGTAGCGTAACGAACGAAATGGAGTGAGCGGAAGCAGAGAAGGTTACGTGAGCACGGGCGGAAATGCGCATTGTGAGATTAATAGAACAATAGGAGGGAGTATAACACATCCGGCAGAACATTTTAAAATTTGGTGGGCTATGAGAATAAATGTAAGCACATTTGCCACAATGGCTACCAGTTTTATGTGGTGAAAAAAGCCGTATTCAAATCAACTACGTTTCATTGTCACGGAGTGGAATGTCGGAGTATAGGTGATCGAAGGTTTAATTATGGGACCGTTTGAGAATGAATGCAAGGATTGTGGGAGGATTGTACGGAGATCATGGAGTGGTTACGGAGTTTATTCGATATAATCATTGCACATAATGGAGCTTATGGTTTGTAACTATATAAAAATGTGTTTTAAATGCTATTTGAAATAAATTTTTACTCATGCCTTAAATTCTTCTACCATTTTCCTTGGTCTTCAATTAGTTGCTCCTCATTGATATCTTGAACGCTCCATGTCTTCATAATTGGTCCTCATACCGCATTTTATTTCATGATTATAGAAATAACATGCGGCACATACATTCTTTTGAAAAATAGAGTGGTGTTGCGGAATGCAGCACGGTACACGAGAAGCGAGTGTCGGTACAACGGAAGCAGTTGTACGACTGAGCGAAGCACGACTATTATTTGGGTGAATGGAAATGAACGGATGATAATTGACTAAATGAAATGGTCATGAAAGAGAATTTTATTGAGTGAAAATGGAATGAAATAGATAAAATGAAGTGAAATAGAATGAAGTGGAAGTGAAATGAAGTGGAATGAAGTGGAATGGAATGGAGTGGAGGTAATCCTAAAACATGAAATAGAAGAGATTTTTTTTTTTTTTTTTGGAAAATATAGGGTGTCGAGGTGTTCTGATTTTTTTTCACCCTACATTTTACGTATAAAACTGTGTCCATTGATTGGTTCCCAGGCTATGCAATTTTTTTTATTTTTATTTCCTTTTATTTTTATTTAAAAAGAACAAAAGCTAGTATGTGTGAGAAGGAAAGACTCTTCCTTGTTCAGTGCAGAATTTGCTGAAACATTTTGACAGTTTCCTCTGCAGAGTGGCTTATGATAAACTTTCAATGCATGGCCATTCACAATAAGAGGAGTTTAAGCTCATCAATGGTCTTGCTTCTTACCGCTCCATTGCTAAAGATCTTGTCAATCTCTGGCTGGCTTGATGCAGAAATTTTCCTTGAAAATATTTCAAACTTGGAATCAAGTAAAATGCCCAATATCCTTCTTGGAAACTTCTTCTCTTTGATGTGCTTGTCATGCCATTTAGCTCTTTGATATTGAACTGAGTCGGTTCTTAAGAATTGCTTCCTTGTACGATCTCATCTAGCTCGTTTAAACTTGCTCCATTCTATGCTTTTGGGCTTACGATAAGTCCATCCCCCAAGCCCCAGGCTTGCTATCTTGAAGGTCACTTGACTGGAACTCAATGGGGAACAAGACTTCCTTCCCATAAACAAGTTCATAGGAGAATGTCCTGGCATATTTCTCCATGTAGTTATTGTAGGCCCACAAGGCTTGAGGAAGCCTTTCGCCCAATCTCTTCTATGTATATGAACATTTTTGGTGATGATACTTTCGAGAACTTTGTTGGTAGACTCCATCGGCCATTTTGCTTGTGGATGGTAAGGAGTAGATCTTCCTATGCTTGATTTTGTATTCTTCCATCGGCTTCTCCACCAGGTTGGATGTGAATTGGCTTCCTTGATACATCACCAATTTCTCTTGGAACACAGGCAGGTAAAAATATCCTCCTTAAAGAAAAAGAACAACTGTAGATTTTAGGTAGCAAATACTAATAGATTTGGCTTCTACCCATTTAGTAACATAATCGGTACAAACCAATATATACTTCTTTTGCTTAGATGGTGGATTAATAGGTCCAATGAAATCTAAAGCCCATTTTTCGAAAGGGTTCAATGAAGTACTGTGTTTGCAATGGCATTTCATTTGAAGGGGTAGGTTTCCCTACTCTTTAGCATTGTCACCTTTTGACATATTGTTTTTGCATCCTTGAAGAGGAAAGGCCAATAATATCCTGAGAGGATTTTATAGGCCGTCCTTTTGTGCAAGTGTACGCATGGTTCATCATGACATGCCTTAAGAATATCGAGCATTTCATCTTCACTGACACATCTTCTGATCACAAGATACGTACCCATTTTAAACAATTCGTTAGAAATCCATGAATATTTTGAACTCTCTTCGAATAATTTTCGTTTTTCACTTGGAAATAAATGTGAGCGGTTTCTGTAACCAAATAGTTAGCAATATACCGCATACCAAGGAGTCTTAATAGTTACGCAAACAGTATTCATCGGGGAAACTTATCCTCTACGGGAGAATCTTCTTTAGTATTACGAATCTGAACAAGAAATCCAGCTCTTTGTATTTTGTTTCCCTGGTCTATCAACACGGTAATGTTGAATTCTTGTAAAGTAAGAGCCATCTTGTCACTCTTGCCATTATGTGAGTTTGTTCATTAAATATCTAATTGCGAATGGTTAGTATGAGATAAAGTTTCATAGCCTGTTATATAATGTCTAAACTTATTGATTGCATGAACACTTGACTAAAAAACTCTTTTTCGGTCACGGTATAGTTTAACTGCAGCAGGAGTCAAATTTTTTCTTTTGGTATAATAAAGTAACAGAACTAAATATTTTGACCTTTGACTCCCGGAGAACATATCTGAAATTTGTCCGTAGAAATATGGAAAGGAGATTTCCAATTTGGTCCTCTCAAGATAGGTGCTTAGGATATTCTTGTTTTCAAAGTTTCAAAGAAATTTGATTGACAATGGGGATCCCATTTAAATTCACGGTCTTTTGTAAGCAATTTGAAGAGTGGAGATGCTATTTTAGTGAAGTTTTCTATAAATCTTCTATAGTAACCGATCGTCTATGAAAACTTCTAACGTCTCTTTGACAATTTGGGATAGAGTAGCAGGAGATGACTTCAACTTTTGATCTGTCAACCTTAATCCCATCTCTTTGAAATATGATGTCCTAAAAAAATACCTTCGGTAAACATCATAAAGCATTTTTCATGGCTTAATGAAAGGTTTTGTTTCTTTACATCTTATAAGGACTTTTTCCAAATTTTCTAATGCCTCTTCAAATGAATTACCATAAAAGTTTGTAAAATCATCCATATAAACCTCTACACAATCATGGATTAGATCAGAAAAAATTCCTAGTCTTGCTCTTTGGAATGTTGCGGTGCATTACACCAACCCAAAAGGAAGCACTGGAAGTAGGCAAAAGTTCCCCCATGGACAAGTAAATGTGTTCTTATCTTGGTCTTCGGGTGCTACTGTGAATTTGATTATAGCCACTAAAACCATCCAAAAATAGAAAATGCTGCTTTTTACTGCTAATGTATCTAATACACAGTCGATAAAGGCAAAGAGAAGTGATCCTTCAAAGTTGGCACAATTTGATTTCCCTGTAATCAATGCATACCCTCCATTTACCATTCTTTTAGGTACTATAACCAAAGGAGAAACCCTTGACTATCTGAAATTGGATAAATGAAGTTTACATTGAGTAGTTTTTTTGGGGCTCTTCTTTCACTATCTCCCTAAGATTTGGATTCATCCTTCTTTGAGAGTTGTCTGATTGGTCTCTTGTTTTCCTCAATATATATGATGGATGCAAGTCTTGGGATAAATACCTTTCATGTCGATATGTCCCATGCAAATGCGGTAGAATGTTTTGCAAAATTTTGGTTAGTTCTTACTTGTTGTGACTTTTCAAATGTTTGTTGATATTCAATGTTTTTCTGGAAAAAATCTCAATAGTGGGAACTACCAAACTCTTCCATAGGTAAAGAGACATTTGTGTCTTGATGATAAATATTCTATGTACGATTCGATTGAAATTGTGTGGGGTCATATTACGAAGATATCTCAAAATTTTTCTAATGTGTTGGTCGACTGTCCTCATTTGATTTCGAGAAATAGTGAAGCAGTTGTATAGTGTCCTCATCATCAACCCATTCATTGTCTCCCTATGCAACCTTGTTCTTTTCTTCAGAGGATACAAATTGAATTTCTTTGTCGAATTACCATTAGAAATGTACATATCCCAGGATCTACAACTAATGAAAGCATCGGTGCTTGGCTAGCCAGGTCTTCCTAAGATAAGTGGGTGCCCTCCTAGATTACTCTTGGGAGTCAAAATCATAAAATCTCTTGAATGTTCCCAAGAATCTAAGGAGACTGATATCTTCCTTCATACGGTTTAATAATTGATCGATCTGCAAGTTGCGATAAAGTAGGTGTAAAAAGAAGGTTAGGAAGTTTTAGATGTTCCATAGTCTGTCTACTCATAATGTTGATAACGGCCCCTAAGTCAATCGATATGTTTGGAATTTCTATCCCATTTATATGTGTCTTGACAATTGGACTTCTGGATCTGCATACTTCTACATGGTAATTTTTCCCATCATGATATCTTGCCAATTTTTCCTCACGGTGGATTCTTCTTGTGTCTTTTAGTTTCCTTCACAGTCTTTTGAAACTCCATCCTTTATTGTTTGCTAGAATAGGAATCTCTCGAATGGCTTGTAGCAAGGAATCTTGATACAAACTTCTTCAATTCTATAGAAAATCATAGTTAGGCAACGAAGATTTTTTTTCCACCCCCTTGTCAATTTGTAGTCTTTCGGGAAAGGAGGTGTAGATGAAGATGCGAGTTTCTCCAACTATAGGAGTTGTGGGTGTTAACTTTTCTTTTCTTTTTTGAATGTTTGAATTTTGAAGAGATGCTTCCTCGGAGCCGTCGTTGACTTTGAAGTCCTCCCTCGGTATCTTGCTCTTGAATATCTATAGAGAAGTTTTCTAAAACTCTGCAGGATACGAAGGTTGTACATCATTGAGAGGAAACGATCATATGAGTAGGAAATTGTTTCCTTCTGCATGTAGTGTTGATTTTTATTGTTAGGATTTGGCAATGGGTAGGGGTGGAAGTTGATTTGTCTTTTGTTGGTATGGGAGCATGAGTTGAGGATTTGGATTTGTTGAGAAGTTGTTGTTGTGGAAATGGAAATGAAGATTGTGGATTTGGGTTGGAAGTTGTGGAGCTTGTTGATTTTAGAAAGAATGGAGGATATTGATAAAATTGAGCAAATCTCCCATAAGGATTTTGCATCCTTGTACCCATGGCTGATAGTTTTGATGTTTGGGGCCAGGTTGTTTGTGAGATTCCAATTTGGTGGGGTTTGAATATTCATGGGTTGTTAAACCCTTGAGTTTTAATACTGCCCGAGTCTTCTTACGCGAAAATAGAGAGATTCCTCTTGAATTTGGGTCTTCTAAAACTGACTTTGAGTCCCGAAATTGAAGGACAATCCTTGATCTCATGATTCTGCGAGAAAATTATACATGTTTCTACAACTTTTGCATCCAAGGACATTCCCTTAAAGCATGTTTCTTCCTACATTTCGGACAAAATATGGCTAGAGCATTTGTTTGCTTTATGCTTGTTTTGGATTTTAAGAGGTGTCTAGTTGTTCACTAAGGCTCCCTAAGATATCGATTTTGAATTCATCAAGCATATTACCAATCTGCCTTTCTCTTATTTGATCCGGTTGCAGATTTTTAGCCCTAATAAGAGAAGGATCCCTAGGCCCTTTTCCTTGTTTAGATTTTCCTCTTGAGAGATGGACACATGGTTAACATTGTACGAAAGTGAAGTTGAGAAATGTCTCCTTTCCCCATCATGTTTAAATATCTATCCATTCATCTCTAATGGCTTTTAGCCTGAGGTCTTTCAGGTTTTATCATCTAAGTTGCTCATCTTTTCTCTTTTTAAGTTATTTAAATCTTTCAAGTAAATCTTCCAAGTTTCATCTTCTTTTTGCATCATTTTGAATACCTCATCCTTGTGATTGGTGGGCATACAATAGTCCAGTATCTATCCAAAAATATTTTGTTTCATATCATTCAGGTCCTAATAGATTGAGTGGCTAATCCTTGAACCATTCAAAAGCGGCTCCCTTCCGTATTTGAAGAAGCAGGTTTTGAGTTTTGAGAGTCTTCCATATAGTCATAGGTTTGCTTTACGACTTCAAACTCAAACGATATTCAGGGATCCTCATCGCAATCCATAAAAGTTGGGGAGGACGGATGGTGAGATATTTTCTGTTGTTGTATGAGTTTCCTCCTTGACTATAGAATCCAAACAAGTTGTCTCCTTCCCTATTTCTTCCATTAGCCACCTTCACCATTGTTTGTCTCCATTGTTTCCTCCTCCTCTACCTCTACCTCCAAATCCATCTATTATTTCCTCTTACATGATAGTTTCTCTTTTAGAGTCCTTGTAAGTCCTGCGGTTCTTCTATCGAGGGAGGATGAGAGAGTCTTCCTTTTCTAAATGAGATTTAGTAGGTGGTATAGGAGAATCCTCTAGTCCCAATTGCTCCTTGAATTCCAAAAATCTTTAAGGCTAGGGGTAGATGGTGGTGAATCTTGTCTATGCCTTGAAAGATGGAGTTGTGAAAATCGAACTCTTGGCTTGCAAACATAAACCTTCCCCTAGAATCTCTTGCTCTATGCATGTCATTTTTTTGTTTTATTTTTTAAGTTGGGCTAATAATTCTCTTTACGGTCTTCCCGAGATCTGCCTGGGTACGAGAAGGCAGGACTTAAGAAATTATTTGAACCAATAACTCTCTTTTACGGTCCTCCGAGTCACCTTTGGAGGTGCAAAGAGGAGAAGCATACTTCAAGAAGTTATCAAGTTTTCTTCTTTTATTATTTTGTTTTTTTGTTTTTTTAAAGGTGGCTACCCTGAATTACACTTCCGCTTAGCAGCGCCAAAATGTTTGGTCAATTTAGTGTGTCCTAAATTGCTGCATTTAATTTGTCAATCCGGGATTCGTAAGCTGATGAAGTGCGGCGCACTATATGTGCAAGATAACCTATTTCTTAACTTTTTGTCGTTTTTGGTTTTCTAATGTAAGATGAAAATTCTAAAATAAAAACAAGTATGGTTATGATTGTTCAAGGAAATGATATCCTCTATAATGATTTACCAACTTTAAAACTTAAAAAGGAATTTGAAACATACAATGACAAAACTTGAAAGGAAATGAAAATGCGCTGCTGAAATGAAAATGTGTTGCTAGTCTAATGAATCAAAACAGTGAACTATTGAGCATGAAAAACAAAATATCCTTGCTGCTATCTAAACACAAAAGAAATTATGCTGAAAGAAATCCAAAAGTTGCAACAAAGTAAATCTAAATCAAATTACATCAACTTATCTTCTGATCCCTCATCATTAGTCCAGCTATGATTTTCTGAGGTAACCATAAACAACTTGAGTAACCTGATATCTAACTTGCAGAAAGTAAACTAATATCAAACTACACATTCATAATTCAATCCCTCACCATCAGTCCAGCTGTGGCTTTCGGAGGCAACTGAAGATGCTATGAGCAATTTAATATATCTAACTTGCAGAAAGGAAACTAATATCAAATTACACATCCATAATTCAATCCCTCACCATCAGTCCAGCTGTGGCTTTCGGAGGCAACTGAAGATGTTATGAGCGATTTAATATATCTAATTTGCAGAAAGGAAACTAATATCAAATTACACATCCATAATTAAATCCCTCACCATCAGTCCAGCTGTGGCTTTCGGAGGCAACTGAAGATGTTATGAGCAATTTAATATATCTAAATCTAACTACTGAAGCAAATGAGAAAAACTGAAATGAACAAAGTAGTACTGAAATTAAACAGAAACTAAGAAAAGAAAATTAGCAGCAGAATAATGTTAATTCCATGTCATTAGTCAAAAAGTTATGCAAATGCCCGGGCTGCCTATCTATAACCTGAAACAAGAACACTGATCAGTGATTAATAACATAAAACATGAAAGATAGAAGTAAAATGAAAAGTATGAAAGATTATAAACAGAAATGAAGCATATATACCATGAAAGATGCAATGTATAAACATGTGAATGGATTATGGCACAATGAGCTTTAAAGAAATAAAACAAGAACTATACAATAATGCACAGAACCTTGGCAAGTGCAGGGGCCCTCTACACCAGCCTTGGCAACAATCTTCAAATACGAATTACGTTTGGAAACAGAGTCTTCTTATATTAAAATGCAGTCATAACAGAAAAGTGATGTTACAGCACAAGTGCAGCGTAATTACATTATAGAGCAGACTAATAAAAACTAACACAGACTAATCTAATATGCGTATGCAAACGCGTTATTTATAACAAAAGAAACATAACTGATTCCTAAAGTTTATGCTGATGGAGAACACGTAGACCATTACGTCCACAGATCTAGGATCATGGCCGTATTGAAAATTAAATCTATGAGGAGTGGATGTTTGAATTCGGCTATGGAGCCATGTACAGATGTTGTTTTGTCCTCCGCAATTCAGAAACGGCCATATGAACCTTCACGTGACACGAAACAGAGTCCTGTCACCGTGGGACTCTACGGTTGACTTCCATTTGGACACCTTTGACCGCAGCCTCTTTAGATGGATTTGCTCAAGCCAATAGGACACGATCCATGTCCACATCACTTGCACTCTGCCTGCGGTGGCTCGTTTCCCTTGTAGACACCTGTAGCATAGAGTTTCACAAAATAGCTGCGGAAAGTTGCAGCAGCTGCGGAAAGTGGCAAGATTCCGGAGCTGAATGAACAAAATCTAGATCAAATAGCAAACACAAAAATATAATTAAAAACCATGTTAGATGCTCTTTTGCACATGATATTGACAATTTGGGAGGTTTAGGTGAGTGAAAAAGGTACAGAAAAGTGTATGGAAAAGATGCAGATTTGAGACTCAACACAAGGATGAAGGACCCAATTTGATGGAATACTATTAAAGAATTGTTCTATCTTTCAGAGAGGTGTGTTTTAGTGGAAGTTAAAGGGTTATCTATAAGGATCATCTTGTGTATTTGTAGTTATTGTATCATTTCAGAATTTCCTTGTAAGCTTCAAAATTATTTTTTTGTTGAGGTTGTGGCCTCAAGAAAGTGGATGCTTGCCTTAATATTGTAGGAGTTGTGGCTCCTATTTGGTGGTGGCCAACAAATTTCATTATTAAGGAGTAGTGGCTCCTTGCTAGTAGTGACTAGGTGAACATTGTAGTTGATAAAATTGTTGAATTAATAGAGAAGCAAAAGCAAGAAAATAGTTCAATGGTTTTCTACCCTGGGAGGTTTCCACCTAAAACATCAGTGTCTTCATGTGATGTTGTCTTTGATTGATTTTTTGCATGTGTTGTTGAGTTATAATTTCTAAAAAATTTTATTCCTATAAATAATTTGTAATATTTCTTGCAATACTGATTCACCCCCCTCCCCCCCCACAACCCCCCCTCTTAGTATTGCTAGATTCTAACAATCATCTGTCCTTGGGAATGAATATTTATTCTTAATAATAATTTTTTTCAACTACTGAAAATATACACAATAACAATGTTCCATCCGTTTTCTTAACAAATAGAACCAATGCACCCTATGGTGATACACTTGGTCATACATACCCCTTCTTTAATAACTTCTCCAATTACATCTTCATTTCTTTGAGCTCTAGAGTGTTGATTCGACACAGTGCTTTAGACACTGGAGCATCTCCAGGCACAAAATCAATGGAAAAATCAATATCCCTCTTTGGAATTAATCCTGGAATCTTAGGGAATACATCAAAATTCTCCTTCAATAGAAGGTAATCTTCCAAATTAGCATGTTGATCCCTATTGGGTTCTTTTAAATGGGCTGCTAGAATCTGGAAACCTTTCCAAAAATTATTCCTTAACTACAAATTCAATATATCTCTAATAGATATCGATATAGGAACCCCCCTTGACCCACCTTTGTTGGCCCTCGTCATATATACATATTAAAAACATATTGTAACAATCTAGAACCGCATGGTGCGTCTCCATCCAATCCATTCCAATCAAAAAATCACATGAGCTCAATGGGATTATGTTCAAAATAACCTTAATATTTAGCCCATTGATATCAAGTAAACATTCATTCACCAATTCTGTAACTTTCCTTTTTACCCAAGTGGCTAGTTGAACCAACCATGCCTTATGGTGCTTATATTTCTTCAAATTATTTTTTTCTACTAGTTTGGATCGATGTAACTATGGCTAGCTCCTAAATAAATTAAAATGGTAATAGGTTGATTATTTAACTTACCTATGACTTCAATCATATGCACATGATGTTCAACCTATTTATTATCCAACACAACGTGAATCATGGGCATGCTTCAACCCACATCTTCCACTATATCAATTGCTTGTATATTATGCATAATTTTCTGACTCCCATCCTTATGAGGGAAGACCCTATAACTATGGTTTTCTTCACAACCTCAAAGGCTCGAACTGAGGCTTCTTGTTCTAGTTGTTATTGCTTTTGGACTCAAAAAAAGCTAGAGTTGATTGTCGCTTTACTTGGGATCCATTATTTAAAATTAGGGGCTTAATTCCCTTCTTCCTTTGCTCCATGAAGCTCTTATTCTTAATGTCCCAATCCCTTTTTGCAACTATTTTATTCTTATTTTTCTCATATAATTCTTTAATCTTTCTCATAACTGCATCTAAATTCTTGGGCTCATCATCCTTCATATTGTCTACATAAAATGGAGGTAATACATTGATATATCTTTGAATTTTGATTTTTTCATCCTGAATGAATTCCACACATATAAATATCTCTATTAACTCTTGGCCATAATATTTCATAGTCATGTTCCCCAATTTAAGTTCGAAGAATTATTGCATTTTTCTCTTGTAATATTGCTTTGACAAGTATTTTTGTTGGAAATACTCCTTAACTTTCACCATGTCAATGTTTTTAAATATACATTATTGAACTCCTTAATTTTCCCCCATCATAGGTTATCCTTTCCCTTAAGGTTGTAGATGTGAAAGTTCACACTTCCAAATTCGAAGAATAATTGAACAACTACAAATATTTGCACATTTCCAACTGCAAAGCTTCAATTTCTTCACCCTTTTTATGTTCTCCATTGAAAGTGGGTCATTCAATATTATGTAATTCCCCCTGTAGGGTGTCCCTATCAGACTTCCTTTTCCTGGATCTTCTGTCTGGTAACACACTAGGGATGCTTTACAACTCTAAGATAGTGTAACACCTCTTGTGCATCCTTCTTTCTGCAAACAAATACTGCTAGCCATCACTGTTAGCTCACCTTTAACTATCAACACCCCTTCCACCAAACCTATTTTCTGTCTCCTAATATTGTCTGGATTTTGATTTCTAGTTCAATTCCCACTAAATTCTATTTAGGCTTTGTAGAATTTGAGTATTGAGCTATTGCTTCTCTCTCACTAGATTATCATTGTTAGCTTTGAAACCATGATCCTCGACCTTGAGGCTTCTTATTGTCTCCTCCCAGTATCTATTCTTCTACCTACTCACTCCATGACCGTTTGATTTTGTCCCAACATCTCCTATACTAATATCCACTAGTTTGACTTCCCTTGTTGGGATGTTAATATCTGGCTTATCCCCTCTCTCTTCAATTCTCATGTTATCGATTGTTTTTCGAACCTGTACACTTTTTCAGTGAATTTATTCAAAAAAAATTCCCAACTCAAAATTATGTAGTTTCCAACATGTTATTCTCACTAGTAGTTTTTCGTAGACTGCTCACTCAAAAAATTCTAGCACTTAAGCAAAAAAAAATACCTCTTCTAGAAATTCCAATTGAACTCTATTTCTTCTCAAAACTCCTATAACTTTCTCCTGAATTTCTAGAAATTTTCTATCACTAAATCTAGTTTCAAATTTCCTAGATATGTTCTCCTTGAAATTCCCTCATCCCCTCATCATTTGACTAATTACATTCTGAATTCGGACTCCAGAGCACATAGGTATGCCCCTCATAAATTTTGTATCTCGCTCTCTACTCATTAGCTATCACAAAGTTGTAAAATTCATATTAAGCTCCAAAATTAAATTTTTAGTCTGAAATACTTTGCATGCTTTATTCCCATTGGGAAAGAAATCGTACTTTAGGAACCTGGTCATTTCCCTGCCTATCACATGGGTCTGTCTTAACTCCATGTGGCCTGCTTAAGGGGTCCACTATGCGCTCATGTGCCCAAGAATTAGAATGCAACTATATACATTTTGCCACGTGTGTGAGTCTCTATATATGATTTGTTTTCATATAATCTTATAACAACATCTCCATAAGTAATATTGACTTATGTACATTCGCTTATAAGATCATATGCAAACAAATATTATATATATGATAAAACTTTGTATAGATAATATCGAGTCCACCATATGCCTCAGTGCTACACGAAATATGCGTAATTAAAATATTCATGCACAGGTACTTCCACACCCATATGCCTACTTTAGATATGGTCCACGACCTCTATGTATATTTATATTATCTTCCAATCAAAACGATTTTGTGAGTTTGAAACATATCTCTCACACACATAATTATAAAATTTAGTTTTATTCCCCCACGATTGTGGTTATAACCCCCCACACATGTGTTTTATGAACAAACATTATAAATTATTGACATTTATATAAATTTTGAGGTAAAATCTTGGTTTTTGTTATTCAAACTGGTTTTTTTATTCTATATATAGATTCAGCACCCTCCAAAACCTCTAAGGCACTTCGATTGTGTAAAGTTAACAATCAAACTTCTCTTTTCAATAAATTCCTGCTGAAATTTAGAGAAATTACACCATAAAAACCTTCAAAAAGTCGCACTAAAGACTACTCAAATACCCTCGGCACCATGTAAACACATTAATACATTCATAATATATGTGTGGATCCTTCGCACACCCACGACCTCCACACACTCACATATAAAATGCATGCCCCAGGTTAAGATTGTCAGCTAAGCTTATTATATCAAATGGTTATAAACCCATTGATCTCAACTTTCATTTCGTTTAATGCAACTTGGTACCCCAATGGGATGCAATGGTCTGGATCCCATCCATCCTATGGTCATCATTGCACATTGGGCCTAGCATGCCTGCTTTTTAATGGCCCTCCCTAGTCTTATGGGTTCAAGTTCTACCTCTTTTCTCACCAGGGTTCCACGTGATGACAACAAAATTCTATTTTATAACGCAGTTGGGTTCGTCTTTTAATGCCTATAGTTGAATGAAATTTTGACAGCTGGCAGTGGTTCCACCCTAGAACCTTGTCTCAAACTTTAATTTATATATATACAACCAAATAAAACTTGGTACACAGGGATAGTGTCCCGACACAAAATTTTGCGCCTAATTTTGCACTCAGATGCAGAAAAATTTAGTGATTCCTCATGGAATATGCACAAATTTAATTCCTGGCGGTTCCTATATCCTCTTTTGGTGGTGAATTTTAATGAATTCTACCACAAAACTTTTTTCAAACAATCAGCAGAGGTCCTAAAATTTCTCTTTTTACTTTAAATCTATCTTATATTAGGCCCAATGCTTTGATACCACCTAGTAACATCCTCAACCTTCTTTGGGCAACACTACTGCATTCATGCCAGTTACAATGCACAAAATTTAACTTCAAGACCGATGTATGCAACCAATAATATAAGAATGCAGTATCTTAAAAATTTCAAAATACAACATAAACACATATAAACCATTGTACATCACAATATAAAATTTGCATAGTGGAATACATAAATAATTAATAGGAATTTAAATACATAATAGTACCATGAAATAATATTATCAATAATTGCATTATTAACCATATCAAAACATATTACTCTGAAATCCATGGTTTCAAGCACGAATTGTTACAATTCAAAAATATGAGTATCATAAATAGTTAAATCAATATAATAATAAACAAGAACACTTATCTATATAAAAATGAAGCAACTGGATGGGGGATCTCCATGTTCCACCCATCCATAGACCTTGTGGTTCTTCAAGCTCAACCACGAGTCCCCCCTGAGCTAACGCTACAACTCCATAGGCACAATAACCGATAATAATTGTACCTCCACAGTCAAGGTTCCAACCCAAAAATCATGCTGCTCTAGGGCTCTAGTATCCCTCCAAGCCATAACCATTTCAACTCACTGGTCAATTACAAAACTCAAGTGGCTCACCCTGCTCTAGGATGGCCAATCCCTCTGCGATGCCCACCTTCCAGGGCTCACCAACCAATCGAAAAAAATATTTTCGGTTCTAGAGTCCAAACACAAGACTCATCGACTAAAAATATCCCCAGTCGGTTCATAAACCCAAGTGGCACACCCTTCTTCAGGACCTACCAGTCCCTTTGTGATTCCCACCTTCCAGAGTTCACTAATTAGTTCATAACCAAATCTAGTACTATCTTCCTCCCACCATGGTATAGAATGAAGTAATGATTGTCGATAATGGAGAAATAATGATAATAGTTGGCTAACTCTAATGGATGGTGTGGATGAATAATAATAATTATGATGGACACAGATGGCCATAATAGGAGTGATGGTTGAGTGACAAAAATGTTGATGATGGATGGAATGAATGGATAATTCCTCTCTAAGTATCCTTTTATAGTGCATGGCTATTCTTCGCCATGTGCCAACCTCCCTGAAGCCACATGGGACCCCAGTTTCCCTCTTCTCAAACACCAAACACTATATACTTTTTACTTGTCGTTATTGAGTTGCACTTCCCCCATACACTTTTCTATGGAGTGGGATCCACATCCAAGCATTGTTTTTAATATAAAAATATGAACACAATTTACAATATTTACAATCTTGGCCTTCCAATCTCTTTGCAAAAATAACATGTGTCCTTGGACAATTTATCCTCAAATTTATATACACATATACATAGGCATGTACGCCTGTAAAAGTGACTTTGGCTCACTAGCCTAATATCAAGATATACTTACATCATATTTACATCATAAATGAACAAGGGTATTACAACTCACTTCTCACATCAAGCGCTCTACCAAAAAAGTTATTGAATTATTAACCAATAAAGGATGTTCTAATGGGGCCACCTCCTCTGCAATGCCTTGGCCTCCTTCGCTTGATGATACCTCCTTTTTAGAATGCCAAGACTTGTTGTTGCAAGGAACCACTCCCTCTATAGTGGTGGCTGAAAGCTTGCTTGATACTATTCCAAAAGATATAAAGGAGGGAAGTTGTGATGGCCAGTTGGCTACCAAAATTCCACATGTGATAGTAGGAGGTGGAGTGGTTGAACATTGAAGTTGGGATGGCTTGTTGGCCTTTCAGCTCATATTTATTGTTCCATGAATCCCCTAAGAAATAAGGAGGAAAAAATTTAAGGGGCTCCACATTTCAAGAGTAGCTCTGCTCATTATAGTGTTCAAACATGAATGTTTCCAATCCCTCTATATTTTTGCACAATCCACCAGTAGTATAAATTTAGGTTCTTAAACTTGCAGGATTTTCATACTTATATCTGATATCCTATGAAAGAAAATCCATTAGAAGGGTTAGTCCCTCCTAGCCTGGTACTTTCCTTCCTTCACTTTCATTATCTTTGGTTAGCCTATTTGTTTTTGCATGCAGTCAACTAACACGAATTCATGGTAGATTTTTGGTCATGGATGTAGTGGAAGCCTTTATACCTTCTATTAGCTCCCTCCTTCGAGCTCTAGTCGCAGCAATGGGGACTTTCTCTCCAAACTAGATAATCAAGTTGTAGTATTGAGCTCCTCTCCAATCAGTCGATAGCTCGAGCTTCTTATATTCACATCAATTTAGAATGTTTCAAACTTAGAGGCTTGAGTTACATTTGAACCCAATTGGAAATTTACACCATAACATCAGAGGCTCAAGTTACATATATGTCATCAACAATTTTCCAAATGGTTAGACTTTAAACTACAAAGGTTTGAAAATCCCATCACTGCAATTTACTCCACTAAAAATCTACAACTATCCTTCCTACAACAACCACAAGTTCACAAGCTACCCTCATTCCACACATTTATACAAAAGAACAAAGGGGTGAAATGGAACCAATTCCCCCAATTATGGATTGTCAGATTATGGGAAAATTGCAAGATATTTCTTGTTATGAATTCTTTGGTTGAAGAACAACCAAAGATATGATTACATGGGATTCATTTAACATAATATCATTTGAGAATATATTGGAATTGATTTCTTTGTTGATTGATTGCATTGTTTAGAATGCATCTTGACAATGACCACAACGATAAAGATACCATTAAAATAACCACATCCCAATCCATGCACTTTTTGGGGAAAATGATCACAGATTGGGTTACGTCGGCTGCCAATAACACGTGAAAACTCCACCCACAAATCTGTATTTAAACTCAATTCAATAGTATTTCATGAAGCATTAACACATGCAATCAACTCAAGAGAATATGGATTGACTTTGACAAATTCTGTGAGAGACTTTTCTCTCACCTTCCAATCTTTTTACTTCCCCTCATACAATTCCATACGTTTCCTTTTAATAAGTGATACAACGGGCTGGAAAAAAGGGAATTTCAAACCCAAACTCACAGTCCTGAAAACTTATGTCGTAGGTGCTACAAAATAATTTCGTAGTTCCCCCAAAAAAATTGTATTTCAAATTTTAGGAAGCTGAAACGAATCGGATTTGTTCCCATCGATTCTACACTGCCTAGACTTAATTCTTAACAAAATTATCAAATTATGAGGCCCTTCTTCACAGGGATTTCAAAGCTAACTCGAACTTACCAGACAAAAGACGAATTTGAAAGGGTTGTGGACTGTATTAAGAAAAACAAAAAAACATAGTGCTTTGTTTTTATTGATGGGGTTCACACCACATAACCACGCACTTACTAATCCATAATTCACAGGCACCTCCCCATGGGGATTTTGAAACAAAACACAAAAGAAACAGGAATAAACACGCAATGATTGAGGCCACATAATTCATATTTTCTTTCTGTATGAATTCAACATACAACATACTAGAACAAATAGCATATCAATAGCAGATACTCAACTATCCATGAAAATACAAGTTTCAATAACAATATACCAGCAATATATAACATCTAAAAAACATATATGGCACTTGATCTCTGAGGCACGGGTGAATATATGTTCAACTCCAAATTTCACTTGAACCAAAAAATCAAGTCGCCCCTAAAGCATACAACCACCACACTCCTCGACACATTCAAATTATTAATATAAATCAACTTAACAAGTGCAGACCTCAATAAATCGAATATTCATCAACAATATACATACAAATAAGTTAACAAACACAAAGGCATATAAACATGTTACTCATTAATCAAATTAAAATATACATTAAACTAGCTAGATATACAATGTGGGCATATATACAATGTGGGCATATGCAACCTAGACCTCTTTCGACCTTTGTCCCTTCTCCTCTCTTCTCCTCCACTTCTCCACCACTGTTTTCTCAAACACTCATTCTTTTTAAAAAGAAGCCAACATGGGACAACCAAGAGTCACAAGTTATGAATTGTTTCCCCTTATCCACAAAATAAGGGAAACTAAAACTATATTTACATTAGGAATTAATTCCTCCAATTTATTCTAAAAAAAAAAATCACTTCCTACTGTAAATATTTACAATTTATTATAAAAATGTTTAAATTTCTCCCATCGTCATCATGTGACCATCCCATCACATTGGAAATATTTTGGTCCTATCTTCATCAAATTGTGTCCTCCATCTATGCACTTGCATCAGACTCACAAGGTATGAAAATTTATGACCTCCTAGTTATATGCATCTGGTCTTCTCGTAACAACTTCAACTCGTGAGATGCAACACGTCTCTGCATTAACAAGTCTCCAACTTGTTACATGGTACCTCACCAAAATTTCTCCCGAGTTTTGGAATTTGGCATATTACTGGTCCTCTTCTTTATAACCCTTCAAGCATTCTTCGCTCCAGGATGTTGAAAATAATCCTCACCTTCCTCTATTGTCACCCGCACAGTGAAACTTAAAAATCTTACTAGATCTTTAATCAACTTGTACCTTCTTCCACTACAAACTCTGGACTTTACTTATAGTCGAACTATTCAAACTTGTCAATACATTGCTCCAAAAATTTCCTTAGAATCATAGGTTGTCTCTTCATATAACAAACTATACCTTCCTGGTTTCCTTTTGTCAATTTCATCTTCTAATTCAGTCCTTGGATGAAATTTGTTGTCTTCAACCTGCTGCATACCTTCTCTTATCACGAAATTTGAACAATCTACATTTAATTCTGGTTTATTTCTCTCCTTTACAATCTTTTTTTTGTAGCTTGTAGTTTCATCTTCATTGTCATCCAAGACAATCTTCCCCTTTTCCAATTCTAATTTTTCATTTTGAATATGCAATCCTTGGTTCTTTATACCCTCTTCCAAGAATTCTAGCTCCTCATATAATTCAGAAAAAATCTTCTTGAATTGTATTTATAGCTTCTATGCAATATCCATCACATGGATCTTTTGCCAACCATTCCTCTAAAAAATCTACCTCTTCATTTTTTATTTCTTTCCTTGGTGCTGTAAAATAGAAATTAAACTCTATTTCCCTATGGATTCTTCACAATTTCCATAAAATTCTAGAATATTTGCTGCTCTCAACATCATCATATGCTCCTCCATGTCCTGCATAATATCTCCATTTTGGCCCTCTACTGCAACTCACCTCCTTTGATATCTTCCTCCAACTGAACATTTATCTTCTATTCAAAATCCTTGAGTTTCATCAACTGAACATTTTTTCTCTATCTCAGCTTCACCTGCAACAAATTCCATTTTACTTTCTTCCGGAGGGTCTATTTGTAACCTTGGTCTTCCTCATCTTTTGGTAACATTCCTTTCATCATCTCTAGTTGTGATTTGATTTACTAGTCTATCAAACTTGTCATGACTTGATCTACCTTGGCTTCTCTCTAAACCTTTACTATGACTCTCAATGGTCACAAATATCCTTCTTCCATGAGAGTCTCCTTCCTCACTGTGAGCTACATACAAGCCACTGCAACAAGATGAATCCATCAACCTATTTGTAAATACCATACTAAGCTCTTACATGCCTAGTCTTCTCTTGGTATTTCTGCTAACTCCTTCCTCTGGAATATTCACCTAAGAACTCTTTGTTCTTATTTTTTCTTCTAGATTATGCATGAAATTTACCCACATTCTTCCTCTGACAATTTTTTTGTTCTTCCTCACTTTCTACTACAAGGTTCCTTTTCATTATCCTCAACTGCAAACATTCATCACTCCTACTTGTAATAAAAAAATTAATCCACAATTAACTGAAAAAAAATACCATTACCTCTTGTTCAATCTTCTCTTGAACACAAAAATGTTGCTCCAAGTTCTTCTTCCAATTTGACATACATCTTTTGTTTCATCTTCATTTGTAAGGAATGCCATCTCACCTTCTTCTTGTTGTATCTAACCATAACTTTGGTCATATTGACTTTCTTGTAGCAACCATTTCACATGATTAAGTCCTTCCCTCAACTCAAACATCTCCTTCTCAAATTCTTCATCACTCGTTCCTTTGAGTCCAACTACTTTGGCACTTTTCTTCTTTTTCTTGTGACTTTCCTTTGAACCCCTACTATTAATGGTAGCAATAATCTTCATCTCTTCCTCTTGTGAACTCTCCTTGTCTACTAGTGAGCTGCAACAAGCCCTTATTTTCTATGTAACAAGTTTGCTACTTGTCACCTATACCAAGTCATCCTCCTGGTATCTTCTCTTCTCTAGGTTCTTTGCAATAAAACCTCTTCTTGAGAACTCTTTCTCGTGACATTTAAAAGTTGTCAGTTGTTGTATATTAAACTTCCAACTCTTCTTAGTTTTCAGCAAATTTATTTTGTCATTGCATTCTGCCACCATTTCTTCATCTAAGAGCTTTTCCTACTCGTCCCTTGACATAACTTACTTGCTATGGTAGTTGCTACCAATTCAATCCTGCAAACACAATTCTTTTAATAACCAAGTTAGCATAAAAATCACGTTTTTTTTTTTTTAAGATCTATAACAAGATCTAATCTCACACAATCTTTCTTGGATCAATTTTCTGAACCAATTCCTTTCCAACCAATACACCTATTTTTTCTCAAGATCGTATCAACTCTTCACTTTCCTGCAATATTCTCACATCTTCTTAATAATTCAACTTGTCCCCCTCTTGTTGTAAGGTTCTTCTTCTCTTCAACCTCTGGAAATTCCATCTATACATGGGTCAACTCTTCTTGACATGCAAGCATCTCCACTATTACTCCATTTCACTTTCAGTTGTACTGTAACTCTAAAGTCCAATCTATGTTGTTCTTACTACATCACCAAAGAGTGTACGTGCTCTGATATTCTCCAAAGAACGTAGCTTCTTTGATATTCTCCAAAGAATTTAGTTGCTCTGATACCACTTGATGACATACCAGGTTACCACAGCTGCCAATAACCCATGTGACAAATCCACCCACAACTCTGTATTTAAACTCAATTCAACAATATTTCATGAAGCCTTAACACATGTAGTCAACTCAAGAGAATATGGATTTACTTTGACAAATTTCGTGAGAGACTTTTCTCTCACCTTCCAATCTTTTTTCTTCCCCTCATCTAATTCCATACATTTCCTTTTAACAGGTGATGCAACGGGTAGGCAAAAAAAGCATTTAAAACTCAATCACACAGTCTTGAAAACTTCTGCCTATAGGAACTACAAAATAATTCCATAGCGCAGTTAAAAATCCTATAGGCACTGTGAAATAATTTCGTACACTCCAAAAAAAAGTTATTTCGAATTTCAGGAAGTTGGAACAACTCGACTTTGTTCCTAATCGATTCTACATGGCCTAGAATAGCTTCTTAACAAAATAATCGAATTATGAGGCCCTTCTTCATCGGATTGAAAATCTAACTCGAACTTACTAGACATAAGTCAAATTTGAAAGGGTTGTGGACTGTATTAAAAAGAAAAAAAAAACCAAAAAATAGAGTGCCTTGGTATTGTTGATGGGGTTCACACCACAAAACTAGGAACTTACTAACCCAAAAAGCACAGGCACCTCCCCATGGGGATTTTGAAACAAAACACAAAAGAACCATGAACAACCACACAATGATTGAGACCACAATATTCATATTTGCTTTCAGTATGAACTCAACATAAAATATACTAGCACCAATAGCATATCAATAACAGGTACTCAACTATCCATGACAATACAAGGCTCAATAACAATATACCATCAATATATAACATCTAAAACACATATATGGAACTTGATCTTTGATGGACAAGTGAATATATTTTTAGCTCAAAATCACACTTGAACCAAAAAATCAATTCGCCCCTAAGGCATACAACCACCAAACTCCTCGACACATTCAGATTCTTAATATAAATCGACTCAACAAGTGCATACCTGATCAATAAATCAAATCTTCATTAACAATATACAAAAAGAGAAGTTAACAAACACAAAGGCATACAAACATGTTACTCATTAATCAAATTCAAATATACATTAAACTGACGAGATATACAATGTGGGCATATGCAACCCAGGCCTCTTTCGACCTTTGTCTCTTCTCCTCGCTCTAGAGCTTCTCCTCTCTTCTCTTCCACTTCTCCACCACTCTTTTCTCAAACACTCGTTATTTTTAAAAAGAATCTAACATAGGACAACCAAGAGTCACAATATATGAATCATTTCTCATTCTCCACAAAATAAGGGAAACTGAAACTATCTTTACATTAAGAAATTATTCCTCCAATTTATTCTAAAAAAAAACTCACTTCCTAATGTAAATATTTATAATTTCTTACAAAAACATCTCTCCCAGCATCATCATGTGACCATCCCATCACATTGACAAGCTTTTGGTCCAGTCTTAATCGAATTTTGTGCTCCATCTATGCACCTGCATTAGAAACCACTTAATTTTCACCTAATTGGGTATGCTTTGAACAAAACCCATATAACATAATATTTAAATTCTTCTTCATTGCTCCCAGAATTATGTTTGAAGTTTGTTACATCTTTTTTGGTGGCACACTTTGGCTGTAACATTAATCGTGAGTTGGAGGTGTGTGGAATTGACCTGACTACAATCTAGATTACATGAAACCATGTCATAAATTGTAGGAATAAAACCCATGTCTTGACATTGCACTTGAGCTGTGTGGATATGCCAACCAAGCATAATCCTCTCTAATTCATTAAAAATAAAGGAAAATAATGTTAGTTAACTACTTTGATACATGTTGCAGTAGAATCATGGAGAAACATGGTAAGAATGATAATGGGTAGGTGACAAGATGCAGTGAAATGATTGGGAGAAGATGTTTCAAATGATGAAAAATATGTGAAATTGACGAATTGACACATGACATACTGAAAAACCTCTTGATCAACAAATTTTACCTTTGGACCAACCTAGTGCTTTCACTTTGTACCTCGATCATACGCACATCACCAAATTATTGATGTCCATTTTAAGAAACAACTATCCACCGACATGCATGGTTACCTAATCATTGCACTATCGATCTATTAGGGTGCCCTTTAAGCACATGGTTCATTCAACATATTGATGAAATCCCCTTGAATGTAAGAAATTCACCTCTTATAGTCTACAAACAATATGTTCCACTCAAGTGTATCCAACCAACACGTGGCTCACTCTTCAAAATGTTAAAGAACTCCCTAACAGACACTGTTGAACTAAACTAGACAAGAATTACCACTTCATCAAGGACACATGAAAAAGGGGTATGCGTGCCTCTCTAGGTCATACACCAATATGCCCTTTTCATGTTACATAGAAATGGGTACAACACACTCCAACCCATAGACATACCAAGTACAAACTTTTCAACAACCAATACATCAAAAGGAAAGATGTATAGGTTTGTTACAAACACGTGTGACACATATAACAATATGGTCATGAGTCTATTGTATTCAACATACTTACATAATTTTACCTTTGTTTTCCATCACCCAATATCTATTGTTGTTGGTCCAACCAATATCCACTACTGCCATAGTGCTCCCAAAGCATTGTCTTTTCTATCTCTGCCACAAGTACTATCACTTGCTTCTCCTCTCTCATAGTTGTAACTTAATGTTGGAGTACCAATCTCTCTATTGTAGCTAGGACCTCTCTATCCTCCCTGCAATAAAACTCATCACCCCACTAAAAAATTTAGCTTGCAATCTTTGCATCTCCAACAAGAACAATGGAACTTACTTCCATCACAAAAAGTGGTCATGTTCCTCCCTTCATTTGAATAAATGTCATCACGTACCAGCTAGAAACCAAAGCACCACTGATACCTTATTTTAATTAGGAGCCTATTGTACTCGAGGACCTAACATCAATTTGACCATGAATATTAACTAATTGGCCATCCTATGGATCTAGTACCATATATCAAGATACATGGGTGCAATCTATTGTACTTGCCAATTATCGAGCTTAGTAGCCTAGATATGAGATGTAGCCATCTCAATCTTACATTTTCTATGCACATGCCAATTAGGACTTATAGTACACCACTCAACAAATAGTTCAAGGTGCAAATCACATAGATACAACTCATTGCAAATCACATAGATATAACTCATTTCTAACTACAACACTTCTTTAAAAGGTAGACTTAGGAATGATGTTTACATCACAAAACATTGCAACACTACATCAACAACAGATAATGACAAGTATGGCAATAATATGATCTTCCTCCTCTATAGTTGTTCACACCTTGGGTGTCTTCCTCCTCTATAGTTGTTCACATCTTGGATGTCTTCCATTAGGGAAAATTTTAAGGATTGAAGTTTATCTTAAAGTTTATAAACCTTGGCTAATTACTAGTCCACAATATGTAAATTGTAAAAATTTTGATGATATTTTTGTAAAAATATTTAGGTTTATAATTACTTTATATTAGTATCTATAAAATTTTGGTCATTTTAGGTCAGAATATTTTTTATGCTATAAAATTTGAGCGAATCAACTTTGAAAAAAATGAGATTTGACGAATATTTTTATTGGAAAAAGCATGGAAAATTAGCCCACCTATGAATATTAGCCCCTAAAATTTTTCCTATCTTCCATTGCTTCTTCTTTACTTTATGTTTTCATATTTATGTCTGCCTCATGTCTTCATAAAATCTAATAGTCAATAATGCCTACAAATTAAAATTATCTCTTGTTGAAATAGTTAGTTCCAACACAATGTCAAACTCTTGACAACAGCTGGCTCAACTAAATGTCACTAGATTTTTTTTCAACCAAATTTACCACAACATGACTTATTCTCTATTTTAAAAATATCTTGGAACCACAACATGACTTATTCTCTATTTTAAAAATATCTTGGAACTTCATCATAAATTCAGAATTGAGATGTCGGATAACACCGATCATGCCATCCCAACTTATGAAGTCGATAACATATCATGATGACACATCCAAATTCTGGACTCTCCTCCTCCTTTAAGGTGGACAACTGCTCACAACTTTAAAAATCTCCTTTCACAACTCTGCAACTACCAAATGAGTTTTGGCACCAAATTGTGTGCCAAACTGCTAACCATTTCCGTACTCCCACACTAGCTCTGGGCCACAATTTTATACAAGCTGACCACATCATAACCATGCCCATGCCCATGCCCATGCCAAACTCCACAAAACCTGTGCAACCTGCTTGTCCACAAAACTTCCATATTAAGGAGACCCATGATGAAGGTTTGATCGGATTACAGGCTGCACCACCAGGGATTGCTCCTTCACTTCGAAATCGACCCTTCACTTCATAATAGCAAAGCTTAGTATTATGTCTGTTTTCGGATTTAATATAACTCTGGCTGAGATTTGCCCTGCGAAGAGTGTCTACACCGACTTTGTAATACCAAACGCTGGCTTCCCACAACCATGCCCATCTCCGTAAATCTTCTTTAATTGCTTCACAGCACAGCTTCATCCATTAAACACTCAATATTGAGAGGTTCATTGGGGTCAGAACTCAAGACTTTCTTCAACTTCTCACCGGTAGTCTGAAAATAATCTCATGGAAATCCTTGCCACTGAGAGATCTGTCAAAAGCATGAGCCACAATCTTTAACTGACCCCTTTTAAATGCAGCAACACGCACCATTTACTTGCTCTGTGGTGTGGCAGGATTCAATTTGCTGATCTGTGGGTTGTTGCTGTGAGAGGAGGTCCAAGCCTCACAAAGCATTGGAAGGTTGTTGGCCTCTATTGTGCTTCCTGAGATGCCACAGGTCTCAATTGATTCGACCTGTCGAGGAGGCTTCATTGAAGGCTTCAGGTCATTTACTTGCTCTGTAGCAACCACCACTTCCTCTCTGTGGCCTTCTCGACGCTGCTCCACATTGGTGGCAATTCTCTCTATAACAACAAACAAAATATACTACAAATATAAACACACAGCAACTCTACACACTCGAAATATGTACTTTACTGAGATTTCCCCGGAAGGAGTCCAGCCTTCAAGCCTTGGGTGATGTTTCTACTGTATCACTACCTAGTTTGCCTATGCTTACCTCATAAAAAAACATTTACTATAGAGGATTACCATCTTTAAACCATGATAATTCCGCATTTATTTATTGTTCAGCTCACACCTATGGTTGAATTATGACATCCTGCCATCATTTATTTAATGATCCGTCATAAATCTATGATTGGATTATGCCTTCCTTTTCCCACTCATTAGGCATCAGGTATCTACGCTAATTATTTTTTTTGTGGTAGATTTAACCAGCACTAAGCTCGGGTTTTAATTACGATTCACATCACTTACGTTGGGAGTTAATACTAAGTATCCAGCGTTTATTATTTTCAGCCACGACATCAAGTTTTAATGGCAAAATCTGCGTACTTGTAGTTCGGATCTGTAAGGGTTTTAATTTCACAAATGATTTTTGGTGTGAAATAATTGCTGGAAATCAACTCTGTCCCATCGATGCACCTGGCATTCTCTACACCGTTGATCGAGGCTTGATCCTACGGTGGATGTGTACTAAGGTTGGGTAATGACTTCAGGATCGTAACTGATTTCTCAGTTCAGTGTTGCATTTCGCCGAAGGGTCTGGAGGCAACTCAGCCATCCTTAGGGTTTGTACCCAGCATCAACCTATTGTCCAGCGCCGCTGGGATATGGCGATCTCCAGGGTGTTTTCGCTTCAGCCCTTCCCTTATGAACTTGCCTTATAGTCTTATGCTGTAACTCGAGGCTCAGACTTTTATGCGTTGAATAACTGTTAAATTCATTCAAAGGGTTCTGTTAATTAGTTCGAGGTTATTTCCTTTTCCTTTCTTGTTTTATCCACCGGAGGATTCCCCTAATGAGTTGAGCACTCACTGTTATTATTTTTTTTTTTTTTTGTTCCTTCTGTGACACCCTGACAGCATTGGTTTAAGCTCCACCTAGCTACTACCGTTTTTTCCTGATATTCTACAGGTAAATCCTTATTCGAACGCTATCATTTTTTTTTGTTCATTCACAACAGTGGTGACCTAGCATCTCTAACGTGTTTGTCGTCCTGTTGACAGGTACCATTCACTTCACTCCAACCGGTTTTTTCAGAGTTCTTGGCTATTACACCGTTCCGTCTATGAAAGAGGTCTAATCTCTACCTCTAATTACAGGTACCCTTTAAATGCCGACAAGGTTTTGAACCCTAGGTTTCCCTTCGAAGGGTTTCCTTAGTTAATGGAACTGTTATCGTATTTTTCTCAGATTTTGAATCCGTGGCCCTGCTATTGCAGTCACTGTTGTCTATTATTCTTTAAGTTTAAGTCTAGCCGAGGTTTACGGCTTGTATTGCTGGAATGGGTTTCATTTCGAAGGGTTTTTCGATTATTTTTTTCGAAATTACGGTGTATAATTTTCAGTTGTGACAGCCGCGGTTTTTCGCTCGCCCGTGCTATTTTTCTAAATTCGTTTTGTCATATTATCTTCGACAGTTGGGATTCTCCGACTGGTACTCCTGTCTTTCTTTTATAAAAATTTATTGTGCAGCTGGGTTGCAAAAGTATATTTTCATATGGATTCTCGACAGCCTGTTCTATTTTTTCGATTTCCTGTACTGATAAAGTTGATAGGGCGTATTTGTGGAAGAACCTGTTGCAAATGTTACCGCTGTGTATTCTGTATGTTCTGCAGACTTTCTTGATGGCAGCCCTTTCGGGGCTTATTACGATATTCTCTGCTTACCAGTTTTTTTTTTTTTCTTATGAAGTTCTATACTTATGAGGGTTTTCGCCCGACTGGGAACATTAATAGTTTACTTGTTCGTAGCTGTAAATTTTCTCTTCAGACCTTCTTAATTTATGTTTTTTAAATGCTAAAATCTATCTTGGTTGTCTTTTTCTATAATAATATAGTTACTGGACTGTTCCTGCATATATATATCTTTATTGAAATACTATAGGGTGCCCAGACCACCTATTCGTTCGTGTTTATCATAGATAGGAGGGCGACCAACCCATAAGCTTTGTTCCGCAGGCATTATGGGTTAACAATCCTCCTGACATTACCGTTAGCAATATTTTGTAAAGATTTACTCTTACAGTTTTAACTCAAAAAAAAATACATTTCCATACTGCTATATTAAACTTCCTGCTCTCGGCTGCCTCCTACTCGTTTTCATGCAAAAGGATTTAGTTTTCCGATACTTTATAGATAACTTAAACAGGACAGAATTATCTAGCTTACTTCCTCTGTAGGTTACCCATCAAAGTAAGAAACAATATACGCTGCCACAATTACAATTTTATTACAGGAAGGAAAGAAAAGAACATATCTACTTGTTACAAAACAACCTTAAATGTAACAGAAATAATTATTCCTCTATCTTTTTGAAGGAAAAACATCCACTATACTTTACTCATCTGAACTCAAATCCGACTGATGGTATTTGATGCCTCCCTTCCACGAGTTTGGGCAATTACGTCCCACAACTCTCCCCCGTGCTCCAAGACTGGGCCTTCGTTGAACACCAAATACTGGAGGAGAAACTCGGGACAGTCCGGTCCAATTCTCCAACTCCAGGGAACAGTTATGCTCTGAAAAAGTCCTTTTTCCAGAATGACAGTTTTTCCTCTTCTCACACAGAACCCCAAACTCTCCTTGGAATTCCTTATTTATTCCAGAGTTTTCCTTCGGTTACTGTGGAACTGTTTTTCTGTTCAACTAACTCCAGATCTTGATTTTTTTTTTTTTTAACCATCCATTTTACTCATGAAACTAATTTCACAGTAAATCTTTTATTCAATACCAAAATTAATTTTGTTCAAATATTCTAATTAAAATAAAACATCATTCATAATTAATCCATAATTAACAAAAGCCTAACCATTTGTCAGCAGCTAAGACAGTGGTTATAGTTTTCCCCCTCTGGAAGAGAACACCGTCCCCGGTGTTCTTATTTTAATTCAGCAAAAAGCTCAGGATAAGCTTCTCGAACAAAACTCTCATCTTCCCAGGTGGCCTCCTCTGGTCCAAAGTGCCTCCATTGCACTTTAACCTGGGCGATGGCTCGCTTCTGGAGCATGATTTCCCTCTGGTCGATTATACTGTGAGGCTCGACTAGAAATTCTTCGTCCGGTTCTACCTGTACACAATAGACTTATGTCAATTATACAAGTCTTTAACATCATACCATTTTTTTTAACCATTAAGCTCCCACTACCTGAATGTTCTGCCAATGGATTATGTGTCTGGGATCATGAACATATCGTTTTAATAACGATACATGAAAGACATTATGCACCCGAATATGGCTAGGAAGAGCTAAACGATACGCTACCGGTCCTACTCTTTCCAGTATCTGGAAAGGACCACAGAACCGAGGTGCAAACTTTGCACAATATGCCCATCTTAATGTGCTCTTCTTTGGCTTAATTCTTACATACACGTGATCTCCGACTTCATATTCACGGTATGACCTTTTTTTGTCCGCGTATACTTTTTGCCTGTCCTGTGCTGCTTTCAAATTCTGTCTAATTTTCTTCACTTCTGCTTCCATTTCCGCTAGCATGTCTGGTCCCAACATGAGCTTAGTTTTAGGACTGCTCCAATTAATGGGAGTTCTGCACTGCCGCCCATAAAGTACTTCAAATGGGCTCATTTTTAACGATTCTTGGTAACCGTTATTATAGGCAAATTCTATCAAGTGTAGATATTCCTCCCATTTAATTGGTTGCTGCATGACATACATTCTCAGCATGTCTTCCAATACTTGATTTACTCGTTCAGTTTTTCCATCCGTTTGTGGATGATATGCGGTACTAAAATGTACTTGAGTTCCTAATCCCGTAAACAGTGCCTTCCAAAAAGCTGATGTGAATTTTATGTCTCTATCTGAGATAACGGTCTTAGGAATGCCATGCAGTCTGAAGATCTCGCACATGAATAAATCTGCTATCTGTACTGTCTTATAGGTGGATTGGACAGGTATGAAATGTGCAGACTTACTTAATCGATCCACAACTACCATTATGGAATCATTACCTCGTTTTGATTTTGGTAATCCAGTAATAAAATCTAATGAGATCACCTCCCATTTCCATTATGGGATAGGTATAGGCTGCATCAATCCAGCCGGATGTCGATGCTCTACTTTTACCTGCTGGCACTCTAAACACTTGTTTAGATAGTTTGCTATATCCTTCCTCATGCCCGGCCAGCAATAATCTTTTCTTATAGCTGTCAGCATCTTTTGATATCCAGGGTGTCCTGCGTAATTGCTTCTATGATACTTGTCTAATACCATAGTTTTTAATTCCATTTGGTTTGGAATAACTATCCTATTCTTAAAAATCAGCAACCCGTCCTGGTTAATCTCATAATCCCCTTGCCTACCCTGCTCTTCAGATTCGTGGGTTTGTTGCCACAAAAATCTATATTCAGGATCTTTGTCTGCTTCTTTTATGATTTGATCTAGAAATCTGGTTTCAACTTTGTTAACATATAACTCATAAATGTTATGCAGTTTTCTTCTCAATGCATCCGCAACCTTGTTCTCTTTTCCTTTTACGTGTTGTAGATCAATGTCAAACTCGCTTAAGAAAGCATTCCACCTTGCTTGTCGGGAGTTTAAATCAGCTTGTTTAAAGTAGCTGGTCATACTACTGTGATCAATCTTCAATACAAACTTCTTACCAAGTAAATAATGTCTCCAAACCCAGAGAGCGTGCACAACTGCAGTCAGTTCTAAATCATAAGCTGAATATCGTAGCTCGTGATATTTTAGCTTACGAGATTCATAACCGATTACCTTTCCTTCTTGTGATAAAACTGCCCCAACACCCTCCTTGCATGCATCCGTACATGCCTCAAATTCCTTATTTGGATCTGCCACACTTAACACAGGTGCTGATGTCAATAACTACTTCAATTTTTCAAAACTATCGTGACATTCTTTTGTCCATTTAAAAAATTTTCCCTTCCTTTGCAAAGAGGTAATAGGGAAGGCTATTTTTTAGAACCCTTTTATAAATCGCCGGTAATAGCCAGCGAGGCCCATAAAGGATCGTATATCTGCCACATTTTGTGGCACCTTCTATTCCATAATAGTTTTAATTTTCTCCGGGTCTACTGCTATACCTTTTTCAGATATTACATGTCCAAGATACTGTATTTCTTCCTTGAAGAAATCGCATTTACTGAATTTCGCATATAGCTAGTGCTTCCTTAGCATCTCCAATACCATTTGCAAATGTTCCTTGTGTTCTTCCACATTCTTAGAGTAAACCAGTATGTCATCAATGAAGATTAATACAAAGTTATCCAAATAAGGGTGGAAGATACTATGCATCAGTCTCATAAAGGTGGCTGGTGCATTAGTTAGCCAAAAAGGTAATACCACGAATTCGTAGTGGCCATACCTGGTGCGGGTGCGGGGCCAGGTATATCTTCATCTTTAATTCTCGATTCGGGTGGATAACCGGATTCTCAAATCAATCTTTGAGAATATATTAGCTCCTCTTCACCGATCAAACAAGTCGTCAATACGGGTAAGTGATTCTGCTTAACAACAACTTATTTAATCGTTTTTCGTAATCCACACATGCGCACGGTTCCATCCTTATTTCTAACAATATATTGTGTGTTCCTTTAGTGACACACTGGTCGTATATACCCTTTATCTAATAATTCCCGAAGCCGCATTTTCAACCCGCCCACACCTCCGCACACTCATACTTCGTAGAGTCCGCGAAATCGTGATGCTCCCGTTAAAGAATTCTATTGTAAAATCAATGTCTCTTCTAGGAGGTAATCCTGGTATTTCTTCAGGAAATATATCCTTAAATTCCTGTACTACAGGTATATTTTCTATCATGGAAGCCTTATCCTTAGACTCAATTAGTCCAACTTGTATATCATACAGTTGGCATCCCTTCCTTATACATTTTCCCATTTGGGAAGCCGTAATTGGGCGGAGATGTACAAGCTTCTTTATGCCTTGAATTTCTTGGTGATTACCATTCTGATCTCTGTAGTAAATAATCTTTTCCTTGCAATCTATGAGAGTCCAATGCTTCTCCAACCAGTCCATACCCAGCAACACATCATAGGATCCCAAGGGCAGAATATTTAAATCTACCATTAACTGTTGTCCACCGATTTGCAGTGCACAAGCTGGTATTTTGGAACTAACTCTTCTTTTAGCTCCTGTAGCTAACTGAACCAACCAGGTATTTTTAAATTTTTGACTTGGCAATTTACAGATTTCTACTAATTTAGGACTTATATAACTTAGACTTGCTCCTGGATCTACCAAAACAGAAACAGTTTGGGATAAAAGTTTACCTTCCAGTTCTATCATGGTAGGTTGGAAATCCGCTTGCCGATCCTCCAATGCTGCATGAATTCTGGGTATGCTTCGAGAAACATCTCCCACAGTAGAGGCCTCTTGTAAATTGGTTACTGCTTCGGTTTTACCCCGCTGTGGGAGATCTCGATAGTAATGCGCTGCTCCACAGCCCCAACACTGCAGAGGCGACCTCTGATTTTGAGGTTGCTTAGGCTTACTAGAAGCCTCCACAATTTTGTCTTCCCCATGCCATCTTATCCTCTAATGGTTCCTTCCGAACTGCTTATTAATTGAGTTTCTGGCTGTGCTTCTGAAATTACTGGTTTTGCCTCTTTTGGAACCATCATTGCTTCTATTTTCTTTCCTTGATTGCCACCCTTTTCCTTGGTCCACTTTGGTTTTCTCTTGCTGATAACACAACCTCGCTTTTCTA
Organism: Pinus albicaulis; assembly: GCA_034641835.2. Classification (NCBI taxonomy): domain Eukaryota; kingdom Viridiplantae; phylum Streptophyta; class Pinopsida; order Pinales; family Pinaceae; genus Pinus; species Pinus albicaulis. The sequence goes on from CM076569.1 coordinate 717,402,437, forward strand.
ATAGCCTCATCCATTGTTTTAGGATTTAAAAACTCGATACGCTCCTTCATATGGGTGGGTAAACTGCTCAGAAATCTCTGGACCTTGGCTTTCTCATCTTTTAAGTATGGTACATAGCGTAGTAATGATGTAAACTTAGTGATAAATTCGTCCATGGTTAATTGGCCTAGTCTCAAATCATGGAATTCTCGAGCCTTCTCATCATAAAAACATTCATTTAAGTACTTGTATTTGAAGTACTGTTGAAACTTATCCCATGTCACATCCTGATCCTCTATACCCCGCACGTTATTCACTTCTTCCCACCATAAGGTGGCTTTTTCCTTTAACTGGTAGATAGCTAACCGTGCCTTAAGACCACTGTCATAATCATACACCTGAAAGTACTTGTTCATATTAATCAACCAGGCCTCTACCACTTCCTCTTTTTCTCCATCGAATGTAGGTGGCTTTATCTTTCTGAATTCTCCGTGCAATTCCACCTTCTGTTTTTTGTTTGCCTTCTGTTGGGTTTCATTTTCATATTCGGCCTCATTAAATTTTCTATTTGGATTACTTCGCTGTGACACACTTCTTTCTTTTCAGCCTGTATCTTGTTCATCTGTTTGTTGTTCGTTCCCTTCCTTGAATTCTCTATCAGCACTGGGCTTTTCAATCCTTTGATTTTGCCTATCTGAGAGGCTTTTTAGGATCCTCTCCTGATCCTGCATCATTCTTTCATTTTCCCTTCGTACTTTCTCCATTTATTCCTACAACTGTTGTACTATGTGTAATAAAATGCGAGTCTGATGCTGCTGTTCTTCAATCAGTCTGTTCGACCGTTGGTGTTGTTCTATCCCCAGCTGAACCCACATTTCGGGGTTTCCCTCTGGTGGAGGTTGAGTCTCTCCGACATTTCGCGATGGCAGTTATGGGGGTGTTCGTCTCATTTGTCTTTCCATCTAACTATCTGACTGTGCATGAATAACATACAATTTTTACGTCAGTTGACCCACTAGGGTCCCAGCGTTGTAACACCGGCTCTGATACCACTTGTGGTTAGAAGGTCACCTAGTTATAAAAAACTTACTCTCATAAAAAAATTTACTATAGAGGATTACCATCTTTAAACTATGACAATGCCAACATTTATTTATTGTCTACTTCACACCTATGGCTGAATTATGACATCGCCATCGTTTATTTAATGATCCGTCAATTATCTATGATCGGACTATGCCCTCTGGCTTCCTCGACCATTGGGTATTGTGGGTATTCACGCTAATTATTTTTTTTGTAGAGATTTTAATCGCCGCTAAGCTCGGGTTTTAATTACGATTCACATCACTTACGTTGGGAGTTAATACTAAGTATCCAGCGTTTATTATTTTCAGCCACGACATCAAGTTTTAATGGCAAAATCTGCGTACTTGTAGTTCAGATCTGTAAGGGTTTTAATTTCACAAATGATTTTTGGTGTGAAATAATTGTTGGTAATCAACTCTGTCCCATCGCTGCACCTGGCATTCTCTACACCATTGATCGAGGCTTGATCCTATGGTGGATGTGTATTAAGGTTGGGTAATGACTTCGGGATCGTAACTGATTTCTCAGTTCAGTGTTGCGTTTCGCCGAAGGGTCTGGAGGCAACTTAGCCATCCTTAGGGTTTGTACCCAGCATCAACCTATTGTCTAGTGCCGCTGGGATATGGCGATCTCCAGGGTGTTTTCTCCTCGGCGTCAAGTATTCAGCCCTTCCCTTATGAACTTGCCTTACAGTCTTACGCTGTAACTCGAAGCTTAGACTTTTATGCGTTGAATAACTGTTAAATTCATTCAAAGGGTTCTGTTAATTAGTTCGAGGTTATTTCCTTTTCCTTTCTTGTTTTATCCGCCGGAGGATTCCCCTAATGAGTTGAGCACTCACTGTTATTATTATTATTATTTTTGTTCCTTCCGTGACACCCTGACAGCGTTGGTTTAAGCTCCACCTAGCTACTACCGTTTTTTCCTGATATTCTACAGGTAAATCCTTATTCGAACGTTGTCATTTGTTTTTGTTCATTCACAACAGTGGTGACCTAGCATCTCTAACGTGTTTGTCGTCCTGTTGACAGGTACCATTCACTTCACTCCGACCAGTTTTTTCAGATTTCTTGGCTATTACACCGTTTCGTCTATGAAAGAGGTCTAATCTCTACCTCTAATTACAGGTACCCTTTAAATGCCGACAGGGTTTTGAACCCTAGGTTTCCCTTCGAAGGGTTTCCTTAGTTAATGGAACTGTTATCAGATTTTTCTCAGATTTTGAATCCGTGGCCCTGCTATTGCAGTCACTGTTGTCTATTATTCTTTAAGTTTAAGTCTAGCCGAGGTTTACGGCTTGTATTTCTGGAATGGGTTTCATTTCAAAGCGTTTTTCGATTTTTTTTTCGAAATTACGGTGTATAATTTTCAGTTGTGACAGCCGGGTTTTTTCGCTCGCCCGTGCTATTTTTCTAAATTCGTTTTGTCATATTATCCTTCGACAGTTGGGATTCTCCGACTGGTACTCCTGTCTTTCTTTTATAAAAATTTATTGTGCAGCTGGGTTGCAAAAGTATATTTTCATATGGATTCTCAACAGCCTGTTCTATTTTTTCGATTTCCTGTACTGATAAAGTTGATAGGGCGTATTTGTGGAAGTTCCTGTTGCAAATGTTACCGCTGTGTATTCTGTATGTTCTGCAGACTTTCTTGATGGCAGCCCTTTCGGGGCTTATTACGATATTCTCTGCTTATCAGTTTTGTTTTTTTTTTTCTTATGAAGTTCTATACTTATGAGGGTTTTCGCCCGACTGGGAACATTAATAGTTTACTTGTTCATAGCTGTAAATTTTCTCTTCAGGCCTTCTTAATTTATGTTCGTTAAATGCTAAAATCTATCTTGGTTGTCTTTTTCTATAATAATCTAGTTACTGGACTGTTCCTGCATATATATATCTTTCTTGAAATACTATAGGGTGCACGGACCACCTATTCGTCCGTGTTTATCATAGATAGGAGGGCGACCAACCCAGAAGCTCTGTTCCGCAGGCATTATGGGTTAACAGTCCTCCTGACATTACCGTTAGCAAGATTTTGTAAAGATTTAATCTTACAGTTTTAACTCAAAAAAAAAATACATTTCCATACTACTATATTAAACTTCCTACTCTCGGCTGCCTCCTACTCGTTTTCATGTAAAAAGATTTAGTTTTCCGATACTTTATAGATAACTTAAACAAGACAGAATTATCTAGCTCACTTCCTCTGTAGGTTACCCATCAAAGTAAGAAACAGTATACGCTGCCACAATTACAATTTTATTACAGGAAGGAAAGAAAAGAACAGATCTACTTATTACAAAACAACCTTAAATGTAACAGAAATAATTCTTCCTCTATCTTTTTGAAGGAAAAACATCCACTATACTTTACTCATCTGAACTCAAATCCGATTGATGGTATTTTATGCCTCCCTTCCACGAGTTTGGGCAATTACGTCCCACAACTCTCCCTCGTGCTCCAAGACTAGGCCTTCGTTGAACACCAAATACTGGAGGAGAAACTCGGGACAGTCCGGTCCAATTCTCCGACTCCAGGAAAAATAGTAAATTCTGGAGGAGAACTCGGGACAATCCAATCCAATTCTCCAACTCAGAGGATAGGGGTTCCGAAGAAAATTCATTTTCCGCATGTACGTATTTTTTCCTCGTCACGTAACCCCAAACTCTCCTTGGAATTCCTTATTTATTCCAGAGTTTCTATGGGTAACTGTGGAAACTATTTTTCCAACTAACACCAGATCTTGATTTACTTTTTACCATCAATTTTACTCATGAAACTAATTTCACAGTAAATCTTGATTAAATATAAAAATTCAATTTTTGTTCAATATTCTAATTAAAATAAAACAACAGTCATAATTAATCCATAATTAATAAAATTCTAACCATTTGTCGACAACTCGCCTAAGACAATGGTTGCGATACCATGTTAAATATTCGCATCTCTAATTTTCAATTTTTGATCAAGTATCATGTAAGGAGATTTGACTATAAATAGATGATAGTTGATGGAGTTGTAATGGTTAAATCAATTCTAATACCATTTTAGGTTGGAGAGTAGATCACTTTTACATATTTTAAAATAAAAATTATATATATTTGTTTGTTAATGTACAAATATAAATAAGAAGTTTTGTTTCAAGATAGAAAACTTATTTTGGATATACAATTTTTAACTGGAGTAAATATCCCAACATAAAACAAATCTAGGAAGCTAACCAGTTGAAAAAAATTTCTAGGAACAAACTCTTTGTAGAGACAAACACTACCAATAATAACCAATTATTTAATAGAAATCAAATATATGATCCCACTATTAAGATAAGTAGGAGTTAAACACTCCAACTATTTTCAATTTAATTAATAGAAGCAAATTATTATTTATGATTTGGAAAAATGTTTTTCTCTTTTTTTAAACAAATAAATATCCATATATTCTATACCAAGAATATACATATTCCTATTGGTGACATCAAAGTCTATTCATCTTGTTACTTGTGAGAATCGATTCGGGGTGGAGAGGATCCAATCATTTCTCCCAACCACCAAGATTAAATCCTTAATAAACATGATTTAATATATATATATATATATATATATATTTCAAATCATGTTTACTATGGGTGATTTATTTGATATTTACAAATATATATATATATATATATATATATATATATATATATATAACACTTTATTGAAAAAAATAATTACGCTGTAAAGCATACTTATTTGAAAGAAACTTTCCTAAATTGCTACGTGTACCATTGTGAGCCCTTAATTTTAATGTTAGACGGTTCAAATCATCTCAACCTTTGGATGGATTACTATTAATCAGTTATAAAATAAAGAAAATTGTTTTACAATTTTTGTCAGCTCTCTCAGAGCAATGATTACATCGGATTTCCAATAAATCAAACCCTCGCCTTCGCGCTCCCTACAGCCTGTAATATCAATGCTTCACCCCAATCTTACCCAGGTACTGGCGTCTTTCTTTTGTAGATCTTTGTAAGGTTTGAAATCCTTCTTTCGTGGATCTTTGCAAGATTTAAAATCTTGAACGACATGTGCTAGACATTTTTTCCCAAAATTTAATGTGGCCATGCAGATGTTGTGCAGATGTTTCTTTTATAACTGCGGCTGCCCATGCTCCTCAAAGCCCAGGTATCGCAATTTTATGCTTCGTCTCAGTTTATATTCTTGAGAATTTATCTGACATGCTCTTTTGTGCAGACATGTGAAGGTGCAGAATTTCATTTGGGTTTGCCATCTCCGCCACAGTGTGGAACACCACCTCCTCAAACATCAACAGCCTCGCCACCTCCGCCCGTTGCTTCGATAGGTACGCTAAAGCTTTTTTATGTTGTAGTGGAAGGATATGTGTATGAAATTGAAATATGAAGGGAATTTGATTTTTTGGTTTTGGGGTCGAATCTCACCCGGGCGACAACTGTTCCTGCAGTTCACAAACTTGGGACACCTTGACAACCTGTCATCATGGTTATTGTTGGGCAACTCTTACTTATCAGCTTTGCGGTGGATATCAATTATTTTCATGTAGCTAGATCGTCAGCAAATTTTGAGTAGAATGTAATTTTTTTCTTAAACAACAGCTAATCAAGAAATAAAAAATCTCACTATTTATTTTAAAAAGATATGATATGTTAACATATAATGGGGGAAATTTTAGAAATTATTATCGTTAGGATTTTGTTAATGTTTAGTTAATATTGCATGTTTTAATTAGGTTGTAGGTCTTATTTTTTTTTTTAATTACGTTGCAGGTCTTATTTTTTAGGAGACTATTTATGTTATTGAAAAATAATGTGTTCTTATATATGTAATGAGATATTGATTTGATGAATGTGTTAGAGAATTTGGGTAACATTTTATTTGAGAATTAAAGATGCTCGCAATTGAAACATGGCATTGGCACTGCCATTGCTACTGCCTGCATCAAACAAAACTGTAAACTAATTTGGAGGAATGTGGTGCGGAGATTACTAGAGCTCTGTTCAATTACAAAGTAGCATTTATAAACATTATTTGCGTACCTAAAACAGAAGCTACAAGATTTTTTGTATTACTTAAGACAAGTGATGTATGAAGCGTAAAATGAAAATTGGTTCATATCGACAAAACATGCGATAAATAAATGCACTGTAACTTTGGCCACATATAAAGAGACGTGTCCTGTTTATTTCATAAGTCACGTCGCTCATTATATGTCGTAACTGTGCCCACATAACACACTAAACCGTTTCATTAACTTGCAGGGCTCTTGGATTTTGTAGACAGCGGTATAGCTTTCTTTATTGATTAGTACAGAGTACTAATCTATCTTAGCTTGCAAGTCACTGTTTGCAAATTATTGTTCTTTATTTTTTGATATCAGAACCAAGGCCTAAGAGTTAGGGTGTGTTGTTTAATTTTAATCATAGGAGATGGGGAACATTGAATTGTTGAACTATTGTGTGTGAAGAAATAGAGGTGGGATTCAAGGTTGTTTCTACTTGTTGTTTTGGTGTGAATGCAAGTACGCCACACTGCTTGGGTTTGAGTCTTGTTCGGACAGTATTGGGAATCCTATTAATGAAGAAGATATATTTGCATGGTTGAGCAAATCAAACTCTATGCAACTCAGTCACCAAGTGCGGTTTGGATATGATATTCTATGCTGGTCATTTGTGACGAACAGAATGTGAAGTGGGAGCTCAAGCTCTATCGAGCCATGGGCAATCCTCCTTTATATTCAAATTAGAAGGCGCATGTCAATGGGAATTATGAATTCGAAGCTCTATGTCTCTCCTCGACTAATTGACATCAACTTTGATTGGAATGGGGTTTAAACCCTACCATCTTGCCCAACAAAATGTACCATTAAAATTCCAAGAGAAGGAAAGAAGGAAAGAACCTCGATTAAGTGTGAGGGGAAAGGAGTTAATTACCAGCAGAACTTAGATTTTACAGTGAGAATAGAGGCATAGTCCAGAATGAGAAGTTAAATCATTTCACATAATGGAATTGTAATTGAATGGAAATTTGTGGAACCATTAAGATGAAGGAGTTGCGGAACCGGGAGGAGCATTGAACAGTGAAGCGTTATCGAGATCAAATACCAGCAATCTTCGCCTTATCAAAAAGGCGGTAAGTTGTTTTGTTGAAAGCGATATCAGTCACTGTGTGACGCGTGGCAAAGAGCAGTTTATAAAAACCACTCTTATCGCGTTTTTTTTTAGCATTAAAGCTTGGAGGAAAAAAAAGTGCGATATTCATTTGTGTCCATTCAATTGTTGGTCGAAGCGCGATGGAACATGGGTCATCAGATCCATTTGATGATTAGTCGAGGTAAGTCACGGTACGTATTGAGGTTGTGGGACCCGAAAGGCTATGTGAATAAATATTAATGCGTATGGGTTATGCAATTGGTTGTAAATTAAAATGTGAATGATGGCCCCAATATATATTATAGAGTGTATGGTTTTATTCATAGAAGCTATGGTGTTATATTGGGTTATGACAAAGTCCAAGGGTGAATTTAAAGTGCACTAGTGTGAGAACTAAGCTTGTAGTTTGGGTCACTTGAACTTGAATCGGATGACTAATATGTTGTGGGGTACAGTCGTTAATATATTGAGGTCTATAACTTTCGAATATTGACTGAGCCCTAAAGTGGGGCCAACTGTAATTTGAATCAGTTAAGTCGAATACATATGAGTGGTTGTAAGATAGTTCCGAAGGTGAATATTATGAATTCCATAGATTCTATAGCTTTGGGGAAAAATGGAAGCATTCTTTAATGAAAGAGGTAATTAAAGGTGACTCAAAACGTAATAAAAAGTATTAAGAACATCTGTAGAGCATGCAATGAGCATAGAACAATTAGAATTACCACAATGATTAGATATTTTTGAGCTTACCAATTGGCTTGGGAAGTTTTGAAAGGCAAAGTCACTGGTATATAGACACCCTAAAACACTGATTTAGAATTGGTAAAAGGGGAAAAGTGGACTGTTGTTCTTGACAGAAAACCAATTACGGGAAACATTAACCATGTTTGAAAGTAGTGAAACATTTGTGACATGCAGAGTAAGTCGCACTGATAAATCTGAGATGATGTTGCTTAGCGAACATTAAATTAAAAAAATGGTTTAAATTTTGATTGAGTTTTAAAAACCTGAAGAATGCTTAAAGGGAAATATCACAACGTTCCATACTATTCCTTATTAAAATTAAATTCCCTGTGACCATATTTTTATATAACATTCAAGTTGTATGGAATGCATATATTAAACAATAATGTTGATCACTTCATTAACAATAATTATATTGGTTAGTACGATGATGCTAGTCAGCCGATGGATGCTTTTGCTACTCTGTCCCCATCCGAAATTAACAAGAATATGACTCCAGGTTTAATAAAAAAGCATTGGTTGCCATATCTGTCTCACAAGAATGATCTTAACACTATAAGCATCTCGCATATAGTACAAAGTGGGCAGATGCAGCCAATCAGCAACATTACTATAAAAATACAGAGTGCAACAGATATTAACTTCGACCACCACAATAGACATCCCATAAGGATATTAAGTGTATATGCGTAGTGAGTGACCTTATATTGACCCGGTTTATATTCAAATTAGAAGGCGCATGTCATTTATCCTCGACTAATTGACGTCAACTTTGATCAGAATGGGGTTTAACCCCTTCCATCTTGCCCAACAAAATGTACCTTTAAAATTCCAAGAGAAGGAAAGAAGGAAAGGACCTCGATTAAGTGCGAGGGGAAAGGATTTAATTACCAGCAGAACTTAGATTTTACAGTGAGAATAGAGGCGCAGTCCAGAACGAGAAGTTAATTCATTTCGCAGAATGGAATTGTAACTGAATGGAAATTCGTGGAACCATGAAGATGAAGGAGTTGCGGAACCGGGAGGAGCATTGAACAGTGAAGCGGTATCGAGATCAAATACCAGTGGTCTTCACGTTACCAAAAAGGCCGTAAGCTATTTTGTTGAAATTCACGCGATATCAGTTGCTGTGTGACGCGTGGAAAAGAGCGGTTTATAAAAACCACTCTTATCGCGTTTTTTTTTAGCATTAAAACTCGGAGGAAAAAAAAGTGCGATATTCATTTGTGTCTGTTCGATCGTTGGTCGGAGCGTGATGGAACATGGGCCATTGGATCCGTTCGATGATTAGTCGAGGTAAGTCACGGTACATATTGAGGTTGTGGGACCCGAAAGGCTAAGTGAATAAATATTAATGCATATGGGTTATGCAATTGGTTATAAATCAAAATGTGAACGATGGCCTTGATATATGTTATAGAGTGTATGGTTGTAGTCATATATAAGTTGTGGTGTTATATTGGGTTATGACAAAGTCCAAGGGTGAATTTAGAGTGCGCTAGTGTGAGAACTAAGCTTGTAGTTTGGGTCACTTGAACTTGAATCGGATGACTAATATGTTGTGGGGTACAGTTGTTAATATATTGAGGCCTATAACCTTTGAATATTGACCGAGCCCTGAAGTGGGGCCGACTGCATCCGAATCGCTAACGAATACATATGAGCAAAATTAAAGACAGTTCCGAAGGTGAATTTATAACCGTGATTTAAAGGTAGCTTCCACTAGAATGAAATGGCCAGATTTAAAAATTTTGGGGAAATTAAAATGAAAATGCATTTATATGCATAGAGTTTGGAAAATGTGGGTTTAGTAAGGTAGCCCGGGCATCAAAATCTGCAAATCCCAAAATATTGAGTCCCAGTATGTGAAAAGACTTGAAAACCATACTACCTGGGTACCTGTTAAAAAGAATATTTGATGAAACTCTGCAGTCTTTAAAACTCATGTATAGTCATACAAGTATCTCAAAAGCTTATATTAAAACTGTTCCTAATCGAGAAAAAAAAATCTCACTGAACTAGGAATGGCTCGTAAAATCTTTATTTCAAAATCAGTGGATATCAATTATTTTTGTGTAGCTAGATCGTCATCAAATTTGCAGAATTTTCGTTTGTTTTAAATTAAATTTCCCAAGAAATCATGGGACATTTTCTTTTTCTATTCTTTAGTTAATAACCGCCAAAAGAACGATCCCAAAATATTGAGTCCCAGATGTCAAAAAAGACTTGAAAACCATACTACTCCGGAACCCGTTAAAAAGAATATTTCGATGTAACTTTGCGTTGTTTAAAACTCATGTATAGTCATACAAGTATCTCAATTCCCAAAATGATGCATATTCTTAAGCTCCAACTCCTTCACCACCTTAAAACTCAACTTACTCTATACTACTATTTCCTTTGTTACTGCTTTACAGCGTTTCCTTTGCAACATATGGTGCAATTGGCTAGTATATATATATTAGCATTCCATTTCTTCTCTTTCTTTTGGGGGACTCTTATCCTTTTATTAATATATTCTTATACCTAAACTTGTTTAAAAAAATAATTAAATTATTTGACATTAATTTATTTTATTTTATATTTTCTTATATTATTTAATGATTTTTTTTCTTTTTTTTCTTTTCAAATATCTCCAACTTTTAACACTTTTTAAATACTTTTTTGATGTTTCTTTCTTTTTTGCTAATAATATTATTTATTATTAGGGGTGGCAAGAAAGGAGGTATTTTATTCAATCCCATTGCAATAGTTGAAATCAAATATGCATGTGGTTTGGGAAGGAAAACTAACGATCAGAGTTGAAAATACCGAGCCTCCTTTGTGGCGACTATTAATACTATATTGCATAATAGATTCTTGATATATTCTAACAAACTCGCAATATCATAAGTGAAAACATAAATGACATGATCGGAAGAGAAAGATGGAGGAGTAAGGATTATTCGTTGCTGATTTTACGCCCATTAAAAGCATCGGTGTTGTCTTGATTATTGCCCAAGTGCGAGTGGTGACATTGTTGGAACTAGATCTTGGTGTTGAACGCTTGTCTAGCATGTAGCGCAAGATCCGCAAGGATTCTTGAACATAAGTACAACGGTTAGAGGCTCCACTTAGCTACTCCCTCGGAAGGATTGGGCTTGATCTTGAAGGAAGGCGAAAGTGTCGACTTGATGTTTCTCTTCCATGATATTTAACTCGACCTCTTATCGACTCCATCTAAGCTTGAAGATCTAGTGCAATGAAAATAGTTTTCATTCCTCGTGATATCAAAGGGATGAGAGGAGAGGTTTGTTGGTAATAGAGTAAGAATTCGAATGGCAAGAAATGGCACGGAATGTCTATGGAGGGGAGCAAACAGCCTGACCGGTGGAGGCGGGTTATTGCTAGATACTCTGCTTTCTGCTGGAAGATAGGCAATTAAAATTAAACGGATTTGATGCGAGAGGAAAATAGAATGCGAGAGGGAGGAAATAAGACAAGAGGAATAGTTGCAAGGATTCGAGCAATATGGAATGAGAGTAACCGGTGGGATTCTTAGTGGATAAACGTCCCAGGGGAGACAGGGGCCCGAGAGGCCAAATTCTAAGGATCGAAGAGCACAGAAAGGAGTGGGGATTATAGTATGTGCAGCAATCACCTTTACAAGTCTAGTGTTTCATGGTTAAAACAGGGAGATAAATAAATAGGGGAGGCACGGGTAGCGAGAGAGATTGGCGAGGAGAGGAAAGACGGGAATCATGAAGATATAAGGTCGCGGGAATGGCGTTGAGCGGGATTTGAGAGTGACAGATTAGTCCGACTCGGGTCGACAAGGCACGGTGGATGCGCGAGTAGAGATTGCACATGGCAAGGCAGAAAGGATTATGGCAAGGGAGAAAAGATAATGTCTTATTGGAAAATGAGTTGACCGGTTGGTCTGCTACAAGCCTTGACAGACTAGGGCGAGTATGCTTTCCTATTATTTTTCCCGAGAACATAAAAAGAAGGAAATATCTTCAATATCCTTACTCGGGATGTGGCATCTATCAATAAGCCTTCTTAGTGCTATGTTGGGGGTCTGCCTTTGAATTATTCATCATGCTAATGATGATTGCGAGAATCACCAAATACCATGACGTTTTTCAATTTAAGATTCTTGATGATTTGAAGGACTTTTTGTTGAAAATGCAACAAGATGATGGAGCTTAGTGAAATGAAGTCGCCTTCACTAAGTGGGCCCGTAGGCTATTTTTGGCACAAAGTCTATTTTTAGACTATGTCTATTTTTAGACATATGGATCATGGTCTATGAGTTGCGGGATGCTATTTATGGATGATTGGTCGAGTTGGTAAAAATATATGGACCTCTATTTTTAGACATTGGGCGGTTTCTATTTTTAGACTGCACGAGCTAAAAATAGAACAGTCAAATATTATTAACCCTTAATAATATTTAGACTATAAACATTATCTTTTCCTCTTGGAGCACTTCGGTTTGATGCTTGGATGTGGCACATGCAATCGATGAAGGAAATACGCTTTTCCTAAGGGTTAGTTGAGCTATTGCATGGTTGACCTCGGTTAGAACTCAAGTGGCGGATTTTGGTGGAGTTGATGAGGCAGGTTGGTGGAGTTGTGTTCGTTTAACTTAGTTGAACTAGTTGTATTTAGTCTAATCGACAAATACACTAGTGATGAGTGGTGTGAATTAATTATTAATTAATTCACTAATTATTAACTCATAAATCAACTAAAGAACACATCGATTAAGCTACAATGCATGGACGATTCGATGGAGACCGATGTTAGAGGTGGGTGAAAGGGTGAGTTTGCTATCGAGTTATGACTATTGGTCATGCATGAGATTTGCACACACTTTGATGGAGATTGCCAATGAGGATTGCGTAGTTGGAGCTATTGGGATTCAAACTTGGATCTCATTCATTACTCACTTGGATTGCGCAGTAGAGGCAGGCAGACATGTGGAGAAGATTTGAACCCCTGACTTGTTCAAATCTCATATAGTTTGTGTATAGCTTTCGAATATAGTACTGAGTACTTGTGAGGAGTATTGTGCTATGTATTGTTACATGTTCTCCATCATTATATTATATAGATAGTTGGGGGTTTTCAGCTATTTCTTTCCCCATTACATCCTATGTTGATATGTGTGCTTGATTGTGTTTTAATGAGCGCATGCAACTGCTTTCTATTTCCGCATATTGATGATCAATTGTAGAAGAGGTTATGTATTATGCATGAAGATTAAAGAGTGTATAATCGGGATAATCTCTTGGTGACAATTCAAAGAAATTATTCAAATTTCTACATGGTATCGGAGCGAGATTGATCATCGGATCTATTACAGTGATTACAATTATTTCGGTAGACAGAGTCTGTAACGGGCCAGGTAGCCTCTAGATCCATCCTTTCTTTGAAAGGTGATATATCCAATAAATTACCTTACAGTTGATCTCTGTGCTAGAAATAATTTTTTCTCACAGATCCAGAAGTAGCTGAGTTTTGAGCTTTAGGTGCGAATTTTGCATCGCCTTGTTTTCTTGGTGCTAGAGTTGAAATGTCTTTCAACGGATTGCGACTGGAGTATGCCCTTGAGGGAAGTTCGAATTATGTTGCATGGAAGGACAGGATCGAGGTGGTGTTAGATGACCACGGGCTGAAGGAGTTCATAGATGCTGAAGTCCCAAAGCCTACTGATGCTGCTCAAGTTGAGGCTTGGCAAAAGAAGATAGCAAGGTGTCGAAGGATTCTGTTGGAGGGTGTGAAGGATCACATTGTATCCAGCCTGCATGGAAAAGCTTCTCCATACTTGATGTGGAAAGCATTGACAGATCTATTCCGCAGCAGAGCGACCAAAGGAAGCTGGCGCTCAAAGATAAGCTCAGGAACATCAAGATGGAGAAGGGCGACATTATCGCCAAATACCTCACGATGTTCACTCAATGCAGATATGAGCTGGGAAGTGTGGGGGTGACTATCGAAGATGAGGACATGGTCGACATGGCTCTCCTTGGTCTTCCGAAGGCTTGGCACTCATATCAAGATAGTGTCAATGGTCGAGAGAAGCTACCAGGATGGGAGCGCTTGGCCTGGACCTCATGCAAGAGGAGATCGTGCGGACTACTGTGGACGCGATCTTCATCAAAGGCATCCGATGAAGAAAATTGTGTTTGGCCGCCAAAGCAAAGAAGGGGAAGAGCAAGGAAGCTTCAAGTCTCGGGGCGAAAGGCAAGAAGAAAGATACGTCCAAGGTGAAGTGCTTTCACCGTCACCAACATGGACATTATGCCACAAAATGTCCGCAGTAGAAAGAAAATAAGCATGTTGTTGGATTCGCACGGAGAGGCATCGTCTCCCATTTCGAGCCGGGATTTTTCAACACGCATGCTTGGTCTCAAGTGATGGGATCAGTGGTTCTTGGATGCTGTGCGTCATTTCACATGACCTGAGATCGAGATTTGTTTTCGTATCTAGAGGAGAAAGATCTTGGAGTGCACATCGAGATGGGCAATGATGGTAGATACAGTGTGACCGGTATCGGCACCATTTCCTTTGAGAGGGAGTCTAGTAAACCCTTCATATTGAAGGAAGTATTGTATGTTCCAGGATTGATGAAGAATTTGATCTCTGTGGCGATGTTGGAAGACAGTGTATAGATGGTCTTCGCCGAAGGAAAAGCTTTCAAGGCACAAGACAACTCGAGGAAACCCTAAGATAGGGGTTTGAGTCAAGAACCTTTATCAGTTGCAAGTGGATGGCCGCATAGCAATGGCATGCAAGGTAGAAGGAGTGGTGAGTCGGGATGATGGCGAGCTGTGGCACCGAAGATTGGGCCACCTTCACCATGGAGCTTTGAAGATACTGCAGCAGATTTCTATTGGGCTTCCTAAGGGTACTCTTGCGCAGTCAGATCAATGCAAGGGATGTACCTTGGGAAAATTTGTGAAAGCCACCTTTTAGGAGAAGGATAGTCGCGCCACGACAATCCTTGAGAGAATTCACACAGCTGTGTGTGGACCTTTCTCAGTAGCTTCGACAGCAAAGCACAGGTACTATGTGATCTTTGTTGATGATTATTCTCGGAAGTGTTGGATCTTCTTCATGCAGAAGAAGAGCGAGACATACTCAAATTTCTGTGAGTTCAAGGCATTGGTTGAGAAAGAATCGGGGAAGCAGGTGAAGGCTCTCAGGAGCGACAATGGTGGTGAATTCATCTCTGGCGAATTCAAGGACTTTTGCAGCGCAGAAGGAATTTGAAGAGAGCTCATAGCACCTCATAACCCACAGCAGAACGGGGTTGCTGAGCGGAAGAACAGAACGATCGTGGGTGCCGCACGGGCGATGTTGCATGATCAGGGCCTACCCATTCACTTGTGGGCGGAGGCATGCAATACTGCAGTATATGTGCAGAACCGTTGTCCTCACAGGATACTTGGCATGAGTAAGGCCCGTGAGAAGGCGTTTTCTAGCAAAGAGGCCCGATATTTCCCATTTTAGGATTTTTGGTTCACCTGTTTACATTCATGTGACAAAGGATGCCAAGAAGAAGCTGGAGCCGACTACAGAGGTTGGGATATTTTTTGGGCACACTGATACACCCCACAACTATCGTGTGTATTTTCCAGACAGTCACAAGACTGTTGTGCGACGGGATATCAAATTTCATGAGGAGAAAGCCATGAAGTGTTCGATTGAGAGGGAGCCACACTTGCATGCAGATGAGGAGCTACTAGTTCCTAAGGATGAGTCTCTGGATGTGGATCAGCCATAAGAGGAGGTTCATGGAGTGGAAGATACCACTCATGCAGCGCCAACCACAGAGGGCGCAACCACACTACAGAAGCTGAGCGACTGGCTCGAGATGCAGAGAAGGTTGTACGACCACCTACAGCACAACGCAGATAGAGGCAGTCACCGGACCGGTACACTGGATACATGGCTCTTATGAGCAAATGTGTCGTGAAAGAACCATCCTCTTTCGAGGAAGTTGTGGAGGAACCCACATGGGTAGATGCCATGGTGGAAGAGTATGATTCTATTGTCAGAAACAAGGCATGGGAGATTGTCCCACGACCGGAAGGGAAATCAGTGGTGGGTTCGCGATGGATCTACAAAGTGAAGCAGGCGGCTGACGGGAGCGTGGAGAAGTACAAGGAAAGATTTGTTGCCCGTGGCTTCTCACAGATCGAGCGGATCGATTATGATGAGACCTTTGCACCTGCCCGCATGTACTCTTCCATAGAGACAATCCTAGCTCTCTCAACAAGCAGATAGGTGGGGTACACCATCAAATGGATGTGAAGGATTCGTGCTCCTCAACGATTCATCAGGAGGAGGTGTACAGAGCACCTTGCGTTCGAGATCTTCAAGCAGCTGAGTCGGTGCGCATCAAGAGAGCACCGTACGTTGAAGCAGCACCTCGTGCTTGCACACACGATAGACAAACGCAGCTTCACCGACTCTGGATTCTCCAAGAGGAGAAGGATCCTGCAACTCCGTACGTATTGTAGGAGGGGGAAGTTGCTGAGACTTGTTGTACCTATGTAGATGATCCGATTTTGATTGAGATGAGCCGTTGATACTTTCATGCAAGGAGGATCTTGCTAGAGAGTTTGAGATGAAGGACTTTGGGCCTCCTTCATTATTTCGGGATTGGAAACTGCAAAAATGCGCGTGGACCGTTTGTTCGTGGTCTGAAGTATGCCCAAGAGAGATACTGGAGAGGTTCAACATGCATGGTTGCAAGCCTGTTGATACTCCTCTTCCTGGAGGTTGGAGGAAGGAGGATGCTACTTCAGCGGAGGTAGTGGATGCCACTGTTTATCGACAGTTGGTGGGGTCGCTTATGTATCTGGTCAATACATGACCCGATATATGCTATGCTGTTAACCAGCTTTCGCAAGCTATGGTTAAGCCTACCAAGCTCTTCTAGAAGGTAGGCAAGCATGTATTGCGTTATCTTAGAGGCACATCGGGATATGGCTTGTGGTACAGACAGGACGATGGGGTGAAGCTATGTGGCTTCACGGATGCAGATTAGGCAGGGAGCCCAACAGACCGAAATAGCACATCTGGAGGGATCTTCAGTATCGGTTCGACAACAGTTTCCTGGTACAGTAGGAAGCAGAGATCCGTGGCACTCAGTTCCGCGGAGGCCGAGTATATGGCAGCAAGCTTGGCTGCATGCGAGGCTATTTGGATGAGGAAGATTCTGGTCGGGTTGTTCGGGTCGCATTTGGAGCCTACTGTGATTTATTGTGATAACCAGAGTTGCATTAAACTCTCAGCTAATCCATTATTTCATGATAGATCCAAACACATCGACATCAGGTACCATCATATCAGAGATTGTGTACAGCGGAGAATCATGTTACTTTCATATATTCCCACGGAGGATCAGGATGCTGACATCTTGACGAAGGCGCTCACCAGGAGAAAATTCGAATTCCACAGAGGCAGGATCGGGGTTGCAGATAATCCATATCTTGTTGAGAGGGAGTGTTGAAAATGCAACAAGATGATGGAGCTTAGTGAAATGAAGTCGCCTTCACTAAGTGGGCCCGCAGGCTATTTTTTGGCGCAAAGTCTATTTTTAGACTATGTCTATTTTTAGACATATGGATCATGGTCTATGAGTTGCAGGATGCTATTTATGGATGATTGGTCGAGTTGGTAAAAATAGATGGACCTCTATTTTTAGACATTGGGCGGTTTCTATTTTTAGACCGCCGGGCTAAAAATAGAACAGTCAAATATTATTAACCCTTAATAATATTTAGACTATAAACATTATCTTATCCTCTTGGAGCACTTCAGTTTGATGCTTGGATGTGGCACATGCAGCTGACAGATGGAAATACGCTTTTCCTAAGGGTTAGTTGAGCTATTGCATGGTTGACTTCAGTTAGAACTCATGTGGCAGAGTTTGGTGGAGTTGATGAGACAGTTGGTGGAGTTGTGTTCGGTTTAACTTAGTTGAACTAGTTGTATTTAGTCTAACTAACAAACACACTAGTGATGAGTGGTGTGAATTAATTATTAATTAATTCACTAATTATTAACTCATAAATCAACTAAAGAATACATCAGTTAACTGCAATGCATGGACAGTTCAGTGGAGACCAGTGTTAGAGGTGGGTGAAAGGGTGAGTTTGCTATCAGTTGTGACTATTGGCTGTGCATGAGATTTGCACACACATTGATGGAGATTGCCAATGAGGATTGCGTAGTTGGAGCTAGTGGGATTCGAACTTGGATCTCATTCATTACTCACTTGGATTGCGCAGTAGAGGCAGGCAGACTTGTGAAGAATATTTGAACCCATGACTTGTTCAAATCTCAGTTAGTTTGTGTGTAACTTGGGAGATAGTACTGAGTACTTGTGAGGAGTATTGTGCTATGTATTGTTACATGTTCTCAATCATTATAATATACAGATGGTTGGGGGTTTTCAGCTATTGCTTTCCCCATTACATACTGTGTTGATATGTGTGCTTGATTATTGTTTTATGAGCGCATGCGATTGTTTCTATTTCCGCATATTGATGATCAATTGTAGAAGAGGTTATGTATTATGCATGAAGCTTAAATAGTGTATAATTAGGATAATCTCGGTGAATAATTCAGAAAATTATTCAAATTTCTACACTTTTAGCAGAGCATAAACCTCAGCTCTATTATTGGGCAAACAACCAAGCCCCCATTCAAAGGAAGCCACGGTGCATCCATACCCATCCAAAATGAAGCCTCCTGCCCCAGCAAACCCAGGGTTTTCCTTCGAGGCACCATCAAAGAAGAACGCAGGGTTTTTGAGCCCGTCAAGCCACTCAATAAACTCTTTCTCTTTAAGTATGATCTTCCACTGATCCTTGTGGGAAAATTGATTGACTGAATTTTTGTTGTACATCAAGGGGTTTTCTTCTGCCTACAGATCATTGAGATTGTGGTAGTTTTTGTTTTTAGAAAGGATGGTCTCAATAGTAAGACTCAAAGTCTTACTCTCGACTTTCCTTGTGCAAGGATTTTGATCTTGGAAGGTAGCCTTGTTTCTTGCAATCCCAATGTTCCACAGCAAGACATAGGGGAGGGTATCCCAGACTCTTCTAGCAACATTCTTGTTTTTTTTCCCCATGGATAATTCTTCTTCTAGTTGATAATCTGGTTTGATGTTGAGTTGTCTGTGCCAAGATCAATCTGGAAGGGATCCACGAGGGAATGCCAGCATTGATTGGCAAAGGGGCACTCAACAAAGAGGTGAAATTTCGTCTCTTCGGCCTTGAGGCATATCGGACATCTGGAAGCACCATGGATGCCTCCTTTTTTTAAGTTTTTGGCTATTAAATTCTTCCCTTTGTGCAAGGTCCATATGAAGATTTTGACCTTTAGAAGCACTTCTAATTTCCGAATTAGTTTCCAAATGGCCCAAGGAGGCGAGGGGAATTGTTCTGTGTGAAGAGACCCATACCCAGCTTTGACAGTGTAGGAAGATCCAAAGGGATCCCATTTGAAGTTGTCATCTCTGCCTTTTGATAGGGGAGTTGTGCCATGGAGCATGCATTTCAAGATTATTTGGTCATTTTCAAGGAGGGGAGGCATATTTGTAAAGGTCCAACCATTCCAAATGCTGGAGCTCCCTTCCCAACGGGAAATTTGCTCCAAAGTATTTATCCCTTGATCTCAGAGATAATTTTGAATGTGCAGAGTGCTTGGATTGTTTAGGAGAGGAGGTCGCCCCATAATTTTATCTTCCAAAATGTTTATGTTGCCTCCTCCATGTGGAACTTTGGAGACGTTGTTGTTGATGAAGGGGATAGTTTTTTTGCATAAAGCCCAAATTCGAGAACACAGCATGTTTGGGATATTTTGATTTAAGAGATTTTGTCTTGTACTGGAGAGGTATTTTGATTCCATCACTTGCTTACACCAAGTTTGTTGTCCCGATATTAGGCGCCATATAATTTCCCCCCCAAAATCAATATTTAACAGCTTAGGGATACGGATTTCAAGACCACCGCTTTCATAATTTTGGGTGACCTGTCTCCATTTGACCAAGTTGAATTTCTTCTTCTATTTTTTTCCCCCTTGCCATAAGAATTGTCTCAAGGTTGCTTCAATTTTGTGTTGTATGCCAATGGGGAATTGTAGCAAGGAGAAACGATACAGAGGCATTGCAAAGAGGATAGATTTTAGGAGGATAATACGCCCAGCCAAATTGAGCCAAGATGACCCCCATTGCTGAACTTTATTTTTCATTTTGTCGATGGTGATATTCCAAACCTCTGTTTTCAACGGACCTGAACTAACAGGCATCCCAAGATAATTGAATTGATTCTAGTTCCGCTTGTAGGAAACCCCAAATATTTGGGCTATATTGTGGATGGTGTTGATTGTTGCATTCCACCCATAGATACAGCTTTTATGGTAGTCTATCTTCCCTCCAAAGTAGTGCATAAAATTTTCGAGAAGTGATTTAAATCTCTGAGATATAATGTTGGTGGCTCCGCCCATCAAGAGGGTATCATCAGCAAACTGAAAGTGATTCATGTTTTTGACTCTACTGCCAAATTTGATATTTGTGATTAGCCCAACTCTACAGTTGTGTTCCAAGGCTCCACTAAAAGACTCTGCCATAAGAATGAAGAGGAAGGGAGATAAAGGGAAGCCTTGTCTAAGGCCTCGAGAGGATTGAAAGTAATTTCCAGGTCTACCATTCACTAAGGGAGAGATCCAAGGTTTGGATATGAAGGAGTAGATGAGGGATATGAAGTCTTATGCAAATACCATTTTCTGGAGGACCGAGAGGAGGAAGGAATGTCTCACTCTTTCAAACGCATTGGCTAGATCAAGCATCAGGATAAATCCTTTCTCTAATCTCATCATGCTGGAATGAATGGCTTATTGAACCAATAGGATAGAATCAGTGATTTTTCTATTCGCAATAAAACCTCCTTGATTGTCGGAGATGAGATTTGGGAAGTGATCTTTGAGGCGGTTGGAGAGGATTTTGGTAATTATTTTGTACGATGAGTTACAACAGGAAATGGGCCTGAATCTGGAGAAGGAAGTGGGCCATTTCTCTTTGGGGATGAGAGCAAGGAATGTTGAGTTTGTAAATCCCTCAATCTTCTTTTTTCTTTGGACCCAATGGTTCATCTTGGTGAGGTATTTTTCTACGACATCCCAAAATTTCCTAAAAAAATTGATGGTGAAACCATCTGGAGCCAGAGACTTGTCAGGGTGGAGAGTCCGAATTGCATTAAGGATTTCAGCCTCCTCGATTTCTTTGGTGAGATTAGATTTGATATCATCCGTGATCATATTAGGCGTATGAGCCAAGAAGTCAATGTAGTCCTCCATCTATATAGTTTCGGTTAGAAGAAATTTATAATGGAAATAAGCAGTTGTTTTAATAGTCTTCTAGTCTGTGTGCATATTTCCAGCTTCATCTGTTATGGTTGTGATATTATTTCTTGACATTCTGACAGTGGCTTTTTTGTGAAAAAAAGAGGTGTTTTTATCCCCGTCCTGCAACCATAGATTTCTATATTTGAGCCTCCATTTTTCCTCTTCTTCCATATTTTCTTTGTACAGGTTCCAATATAGCTCTTTTTCCTAGTCTTACTTTTCTTTGCTCATTCCATGAATGTCGATTTCTGTTTGTATAGCTTCCAGCATGTTCTTGGTGTCAATTCTAACTTTGTCAGGTTCTCTATAATGAAGTTTGGCCCATCCTTTGAGGGAAATACACACCATCTTCAGCTTGGTCTCCCAAATGTGCATTTGGGAACCCTCTATGTGTTGCTGCCAAGTGAAATTCACTATTTTTCTCGCTGTTATTACATCACTCCAGAGAGAATTAAATTGAAAATGGAGAGGCCCAAGGGAGGGTTGATCACCGAGGACAAGGGAGACGGGATAATGATCAGAGGCAAAACAAGGTAGAATGGTGGAGGTAGCAACAGAGAAATGGGCAATGAGAGGAACAGCAATAAGAAATCTATCAAGCCTTTCCATTATATTTAATGCCCCGATTCTTCGATTGCTCCAAGTGAAGTTTCAGTTTTTTGGTATGATATCAACCAAAACGTGGTCTTGAATAATGGTTTCCAACTGCTCCCTTGAAGGATCGAGGTTTAAAATGCCTCCTCTTTTTTCGTTGGCATGCAGGATCAAATTTAGATCCCCTCCAATGATGACGTTGAAGTTGTCCTCACTGTCTATGTCCGTTTTTATAGTACTCCAGCATGCCTCTTTGTCTCTGTAATGGTTTTGCCCATATATATTGTACACAGTTATCATATCATCCTCTTGCATGTTCTGTAGATTGACTTTAATCCAGTCATGAGTCTTTACAACTTCCAGCTGCTTCCAACTATTCTGGTTCCAAATTGTAGCTATTCCTCCCGAGGCACCTCTATATTCCACCATGTTGCTCGTATAATTCCTCATTTTACTTATGATATTCCCCATGTATTTTTCTCCTTGTTTGGTTTCTTGGAGGAGAATTATGTCAAGTTTTTCTTGATTTAGAAGGTCTCTTAGGGCGATGTTTTTAGAGGGGTCCCTAATCCACTACAATTCCAAGTGAGTGCTTTCATTATTTTAGGAATGCAGGTTGAGACCATGTCTTCCCTCCTAGTTCATGTTGATTGACTTCTTTTCTTATAAGCCCTCCAACGAATTTTTTTATTAGATGTTGCTTTCCAAGGGAAATATCATTTTGTGTTGCTTCATCTCGATGGTGTTTGGTTGACTTTCTTCTAGGGCCTATTTTTTTTAGAGTTTCCAAGACAGCCCCCTACTCCTTAGCTGTGTTTCCGATGACAATCTGAGCTAATGATGGCTCTGCTGAGGAAGATGGAGGACATGACTTGGAAGGAGAGGGTTGAGGGATGGGGTCTGGTTTAGGAGCAGGGATGGAGAGTTGGGGAGGATCCTCTTCAGAGGAGGCAAGGGAGGAGAAGGGATTGGAAGAGGTAAAGGGAGGGCCAAGGGTTTGAAGAGAGTTTGGAGAAGGATCCGGATGAGAAAAAGTGGGGGGGTTAGCTGAGTGAGATGGTGGATGGGTGGATGGGGCACTAGTGTTTCTAGGGTTAGGCACAGACTTCTTCTTTTTTATGACTTCCCATTGTGATTCGGGATCTTATTTTTCAACCTCAATGAATTTTGTACATATATTAGCGAAATGACCATATTCATGACATACCTTACACTTGAAGAGGAGTTGTTCGTAGTCCAACTATTGAATATGAGTCTAGTTGTCCTCATTTAGCTTGATCACCTCCAGAAGACCTTTTCCCTGATCTACCTTAATGCATATTCTTGCACAAGCTTGCATGTTGTCCTTTGGTTCACTTCAATCAATAAAATTTCCGACAGCGTTCCTAATCACTCGCACTGAGTCATGTCCTCAGAAGTGGAGGGGGAGATGTGGAAGACGGACCCATACTTGGAAAGCATTGGGGACGTCAAGCTCTAGATCCAAGTCTAGAGTCCATTTGTTTAAGTAAATCCCTCTGGTGTCCATGAAATATGGTCCATTTCTGAATATCAGATCGTTTTCTTCCTTTGTCTCAAAGAGGAATGTGTAAAAGCCCTTACCACAGAATCTGATTGAAAGTTTCCCTTTGATATTATCGATCCAGTTTCATTCCACCCATTTTTGGACTATCTTCGGCGAGGGCCATAGACTAGTGAATTGTATTATAAAGCCTTTTTCAGCGAGGGAGAGAGCAGCCATTCGAGGGATCGCAGGAGGAAGAGATACTTCCTTAATCCCATCCAGTTTTTTGAAAAACTCAGAGATTACAGGCCTTGGTTGAGGTGGATTCAAAGAGCTGATCAATGCTGAAAAATGTTGATCCATGGTTTGGAGGAGGGGCCGCCTCCAGGATATCCTCCGGAGGGGCCATGCAGCCAAGAGCGAGCATCAGGGGCTGCTGGAGCAAGGATCGGGGCAGTTTCCTACGTCTAGGTCACCATCTGTGTGCACTTTTTGTATGGACTTCATCAAGGCCTAAGTATTGAAAAATATAAAGGTATTAAATACATCATCATATTTGGGGAATCATTGATCACAATCTTGTATCTTACTGGGCCAGGAAACCCAAAGGACAGTTGTCTCTCCTAGATCCTTGTTTGCATAAAAGGCTTGGAAAATCTTTTCACTCTAGAGAATATTACCATACTCTTGGAGGCAAAAACTTGGAGGTTGATTTAGAAGAAAACAAAGCTTTTGACTTAGTATAATCCATCCTTCATATCAATGGTAACATTATTCTCAATCTCATTCCATAAGGACCAATGAACTTAGTTCCTAACAAAAGGTTCAACTCCCTAGTTATATTTGAACTCAAGATTGAATTCAAGGTTTTTTTTCCTTTTATCTCTTGTTCCCTTTTGGGCTATGTGTCCATCTCCCTTATCCTTTAAAACCCCCTTTGTGCTCCCCTCCCTCCCCTTCCCTATTTCCCTCTCCCTTATTTCCCTTCCATGATTCCCTTTCTCTCTTTCCATTTCTTCCTACCGCATTTGGAGGATCCTCAAGAGTCTTTTAGATCGTTTTGTAATTATTATGTTAGTTAAGATGTCCTCTTTAAAAAAATTCCTTGACGTGTACGTGAGGGCATAGTAGGTTCGCCTAGGTTCATAGTTGGGTTCATAACAAGTAGTGTTCAGAGACATTTGACAAGGCCAAGTCGGTTGGTTGACGACCTCAAGTAAGCTTTGAGAAGCCTCTGCTAGAAATTGGTATCGGAGCCAATAAGTCTACGCTGTAGCCTGGTTCGAAGATCTTGAGTAATATTCCAAAAGTCTTTCTGTCTGTCTTTCCTAATAACAATGGATTCATCTATGTCTAAATCTGTTTCATTCAGAGAGCTTGCAGAAGAAGAGCAAGCTGAACAAAATCCTCTCAGGGATATGTTTGCATCAAGTAGTAGTCGAGTGATTAATGAGTCTAACTTGTTGTATGAAGAGGTTAAAGTTGAGTGTCCTCAATGCAAGCAGTTCTGAGGACCCCAAAGTTCAGATATGCCGTTTAAAGCAAACCACAATTCTAATGACCCCTAATTCCTAGTATCTCAGAACTTCAAATAGTCCCAAATGCAATGATATTCCTTTCCCCCATGAGGATGACAAACCTCATGTTATGATGATGCATTTAGTCCCTTCTATGGAAGAATAAGATCCAAGACTTGTCGACCTCTTGTTGAGTCAGAGACCTCCAGGTACTCCAAAATATGGGTTGGGTTATGAAGAAAGGGCAAATCAGTTAATCCCAGCCTGCAGATTCAAAGACCTGCCTCCTGATGTAAAGAAACCCTCTGTTCCTGAAATCCATAAGTTTATCACTCTCATGGATGGTTGTTCCAGAACTTTAATCCCTTACAATTGGATGAAGAGAATGATAAATTGGGATTTGTTCACACATCCGGATGCAGAGAAGTTTGCTGAAACTTTTCCAAAAGAAGAAAAGATGAAGATGTCAGCTGAGTGGAAGGAGTATATGGAAGAGAATGGAGTATGGATCTCTTTCTATTCATGGAAGAAGCAAATGGAGAACGATGTAGTCTTGATGGCAGACACTACATCCTCGTCCTCTCACTCTTGGACTGCATTAGATGGCAGTAAAATAGAAACCTCTACAACCTACCCTCCTTTTCGAAGTATTGTCATAGGAGAAGGGTCGAACTCTGCACATGCTATCCCCTTGGTTCAGCATGATGATTCTTTATCAAATCACGATAAAAGAGTTCAAAAAGTGAGTGAGCAGTTGAACTGGACGAATACTGCACTCACAGGTCTAGAGAAAAATGTTGCCAAAACTGCCTTGGTCAAAGATCAAATTGATTCTGTCCAAGTTTCTGTAAATGATGTCCATGGAGTTTTAAATTCTGTACAGTGTGATTTGCAAGTAGTTAGAGGTATAACAGAACATTCTTCTGTTAGATTTCAAGAAGTTGAAGAGTGGCAGAGACCGCTCATCCACACGAACAATCAGATATAAGTTGTTTTGGAAAGTTTGAAAATTTGTCTCAAGAAGACCAAATAAACCTATTCCTATGTCTTTGTTTGCTAGAAAGGCTAAAAAGTGTTGTGCCTCAGTGAGATTCCCTGTACTAGAGTCAAGTCCCCCGCCTCTTCTAGATTCCCCATCTCATGCCAAGGGAAGTTCTCATTTACCTTGTCAAAATCTAAGCCGTAATCGCCAAAGAAAAATCAAAAGGTCACACCAGTCAAGTCTTAGAAGATTCCCGAGCAGTAAGATCATGGTTCTTCATCTATGAACCCTTTCGAACTACAACAATCTCCACTATGCAAATTTCCCCCGATCTATATGGGAAATGCAGAAAGATTCCCCTCGGAAACTTTCATGAAGGGAGTCCTAAGGAATGGAACATAGATAATATGTCTGCCTCTCAGGTCCGACAAATTTTAGATCAAATGATCATTGAATATAAACTGCTGTGTGCAGATGGAAAGACTGAAGTTGATGCTTGTAAAACTCTCATGCAGTGTTTCACTGGCACTCTTGCCAGGTGGTGGGAATTGGAATCCTCTCCCGCATTGATTGAAAGAATGGAGCGGGAAGTTGTTAAAGATGAACAGGGTGATGTTGTGATTAACCATGATGGCACTTCAAATAATAATATGATTGGTGCTCTTACAGCACTTATTTATGAACATTTTTGTGGTTTAGAGTATGTTGCAGCAGATAAAAATGAAATAATTCTGATGAATCTCAAGTGCAACAATATTAATAAGTATGAAGACTTCCACAGAGATTGGATACAAAGAATATTTTGGGTTAAGGAGCCCAAGAATATTCTGTGGAAGCAAGTCTATCTAGCTGCTCTGCCTTCCAAACTTGTAGATATTTTGAGAATGGAAGATGCTTTTCCTTTGCCATTAGAGACCTATGTTTGGGGAGATCTCTATGGTATTATCACAAAGTTTTTGATTTCACTTTGTACCAGGTCTAAGATGCAGAAGTCTATAGACAAATTGAACAGACTTCCTGGTACTAAGTCATTTTGCAGCAAATATGCATTACAGTGGATGATCCTCTTGTACATCACCGAAAACATAAGAGGCAAGTAAAGAAGGCTCATAAGAGAAGTACAGTTGCTTACAGATTAAGTTCTTCAAAGCGAAGAGAAATGCGCAGACCTAAAGTTCAACACAGGTCTAAAGCACCAAAGCGGCAATCCAGATGGAAGCCAAATACCCACTATTATCAACCTCAAGACATCAGGCCTAAAGATGTCAAGTTAAATAGAATGAAGGAAGTTGAGTGTTGGCTATGTGGTGCTAAAGGGCATACTTCTAATATGTGTCCTACTGCTTTAGAATCCAAACGAGGTCTGGGTAAAAAGTCTAGTAAATATGACAAGGGTAAGCAAGCCACTTCTTCTCATACCACTGTCAAACGTGACCCTGATGCCTGTTCTTATTGCCATTCTACTTCTCACAAGATTTCAGAATGTCCTTCTTACCCGGGTCGCCGTCAAGCCATTATGCAACATGCCATTCCTTCGTCTGCTGCTGAGTCCTCTTCTGATGACTATTCATCATCCTCTTCTGATGAACAAGTCAATATGCATTGTCATTGTTCAGATCCTGATGCTTGTAAATGTGATTCCTCTTCAGACTCTGATTCTGATTCCTATTCTTTGGCTGTGGAAGATTCTCCTCATGTCCTCATGGCCTCGACAGATGATGATCTTAAGGTTTTTGCCCAAATCCGTGCCATGGATGAAAGTGACCTCAAGACTGCCCTTCTTGATACTTATTTGAAGAATCTTCCTGGTTCCTCTAGTTCTTCCTCATCTTCTCGTTATAAGAAGCCTAATTTTGTTGATGCTTCTTATGACCGCAATACAAAGCCGTATCTCCAGCAGAATAACAAAGCTCGTGGCCTCACTTTGGGGGAGGTGAATAAGGAGATACAGGACTTAAAATCTGAAGTGCGCAGTATAAAAAATGAGCTAAATGTCTTGAAAGCTCAAAACAATCCGTCTGCTTCTCCCACTTCTACACAGCAGACAAATTATACACTGCACACTAGACCTGAAGCCCCCACTAAATTTGTGTCTTCAGGTTACAGAGATATTGGGGATATGCAGGTCCTCACAGTCCAGTACCAGCAACATCATGTTCTAATCGATCTTTCTATTGTTGGTAATACTTATCAGGTTATTGCACTTATTGATTCTGGTTCAGATCTTAACCTGATTTCTAAGCATATCATCCCTTCAAGATATTGGACTACTGCAGAGAGAGAAGTCCAGGGATTAGGGGTGAAACAATTAAAATTTGAAGTTTCTAAAGCTACTGTTTGCTTTGGTCCAAGTTGTGTGAAATTATCCTTAGCAGTCTCAGACATTCCTGTTGATTGTATTTTGGGTAATATCTTCTTAGCAGCAGTAGAACCTCATGGGTCAGTCAGATTTCCTGATGGTGGTTCAGGGATGTTTATTACTGTTTCTGGTAGAAGAATTGAATTACCTTATGTTTCCAGAAACAAACTTTCACCCATGGTGCAGATAATGCAGGAGAAAGTAAAGAAACTTCAGAAGGATGAGAAAAGTCTGGACGAACTCAAAAATCACAAAGAAATCATCAGAATTGAAGAACAGTTGAGTTCCCCAAAAATAAAAAGAAAAATTGCTGCTTTCCAGAAAGAATTTGAAGATACTTGTTGTTCAGAAGAGCCAAATGCCTTCTGGCACAGAAAGCAGTACAGTATACAACTGCCTTACAAGGAAGGATACACTGGCAGACCTTGTAAGTCCAGATCCATTTCTATGTCTGTTCAGGACAGACAACACTGCCAGCAAGAGATTGAACAGCTTCTTAAAAAGAAGTTGATCAGAGAATCCCATAGCCCATGGAACTGCTATGGATTCTACGTAAATAAAAGAAGTGAACAAGTCAGGGGAGTTCCAAGGTTGGTGATAAATTATAAGCCCTTGAACAGAATATTAGCAGATGATACTTATCCAACCCCCCACAAAGGAGACTTGATAAGGAGAATTTCTGGAGCCAAAGTATTTTCAAAGTTTGATCTAAAGTCTGGTTTCTGGCAAGTTGCTGTTGCAGAAAATGATAGATGGAAGACAGCATTTAGTGTTCCCCATGGACACTATGAATGGAATGTAATGCCTTTTGGTCTGAAGCATGCACCATCAAAATTCCAAAAGGTAATGGATTCTATCTTCAAACCATATGCTGATTGGTTACTTGCCTATATCGATGATCTGCTGATATTCTCCAAAAATTTGAATGACCATTTCAAACATCTGAGAATTTTCATGAAATTGGTCAAACATAATGGACTTGTCCTAAACAGAAAGAAGAACTCAAGTTTGTATCAGAGCATGAGCCTTGGCTCATATATTTCTGGAAAATGGAGGCCAACTTGGATCCTCCGTATCACAGCTGTGTGTTGGACGGTAATTTGCAAACCATTCGTATCCGTAACACTCTGTCCCCGTGGGTGTGATATCCCAAAGGAAATATGGATACGAGAAAATGTATTCATTACGTAGGCTGCCGCACAAGAAGCTGAGAGATCCCTCTCAGGAGATTTCTGGGATCTGTATGTCATTGGTACTGGTGGCAATAACAGATCAAGTTACAAGAATTATGTGATCAACCGTGTTAGAAAGATGGGTCCCTACACTTATGGTAAATTCACATCATGGCCACATGATGACCCTAAACTCATTTTTCCTGACACAGTTTATGATTTTGCAGGATATGAAAGATTGTGGTGGAATATTCTTAACAGAGATGGTCCAGAACAAACCCACTACACAAAGATAAAGTTTGCACCTACTTGGATAAATGAAAGAGAGCCATCCATTCCTTGGCTGACAAATTGGTGGTGGCACTATGGGGTCAGTCCCTACAGTATGGATCCTGATCAATTTCAGACTTATCACAGACATTTTTGTGATGAATGTATCTCAGGACCGGCCGGAGAATGTTTTCACTACCCTTGTAAAATTGTTGGGGAAATGACCAGTATTGAACATACAATGTTAGACCATCCCATACTAAAAATGTACATGCAAATGCACTATCAATGGGCCGTAATGACAAAAATTAAGCATCAAATAGTGCTTAACAAACCCATGATAGTAAGGCGAATTTATACAAAAGCCTGGAATGATGAATGGTACCATGTTAGATATCCAGGTGTCAAAATTCTAGAAGAACCTGCAGATGAACCCAGTACTAGTGGTCCTCGGGAGCCCCAATCATGAAAGGCTTTCCCTGTGTATATATGATACCTAGTCACGGGTTTACAGTGACATAGTTTTCTCTTGGACTTTTCCTATGTCTGAAAAGTATCCAAAGTGTAATTATTTGATTCCTCGTGGGCCTTTGTAAGGTATCCACTGTGTAGTTTCTCACATGACTTTCACTTTCGTTTCTATGTTATGTCTCCAGGCATATGTCCCCTCACGGTGTTACCCGAAACGATGATTCATCGCTATGTCAATAACCCGACGAACCACAGTAATGCTTGTCCCCCTCTCATTCCTATAAATGAAGAGGTAAGGTTCATTTGTGGATCATTCGCATTTGGAGTGTTTTGAGTCTTGAGTCCGAGTAGTCTTTCCCTGCTCTGCGTCTGCGCCATCTTGGTGATATGCTCGCATCACGGAGTTCATTACTCATAAGTCTGAGTAGTTTCTTCCTGCTCTGCGTCTGCGGTATCACAGCGATCTGCTCGCAACACGAAGAACTTTGCTCACAGTCATTAGGTCGAAGTGAGAAGCCTGCGCGTCTGTTCATGTGACAGGCGAGAACCTAAAGTGACCACTTCATTAGTGTGTCTGCATATGTATGTGTTTATGTCTATAAATCTCTGAGACAGAGTCTGTATATTGGCCAGGAAGCCTCTGGTATCGATCCTTCATTCGTGAAGATCAGAAGTCCAGTAAATGCCATTACAGTCCATCTCTGATACAGAGAATCCATTGTAAACTGGTTGTGAAGCATACTGATAAATAATGAGAGAAGACTTTGGTGTTTGAGTTTCCGCATTATTATTCTGTGTGTTTAAATTGATCTGCCAAAATACTTGCACTACTATAAAAGTTCACCATAAGTTCACTGGGGTTCGCGAAGGCTACGGATCGCTAAAGGCCGTTTGAAGGCGTGGAAGCCGTGTGATAGGCCGCTGAGGGCGTGAGGGCATAGTAGGTTCGCCTGGGTTCACAGTTGGGTTCATAACAAGTAGTGTTCAGAGACATTTGGCAAGGCCAAGTCGGTTGGTTGACGACCGCAAGCAAGCTTTGAGAAGCCCTCCGCTGTAAAATTGGCATCGGGAGCCATTAAGTCTACGCTGTAGCCGTTCGAAGATCTTGAGTAATATCTCAAAAGTCTTCTGCCCTGCCTTTCCTAATAAATAATGGGATTTGATCTATGTTCAAATCGTTTCATTCAGGTTGCTTAAGAAGAGCAAGTCGATTTAAATCCTTCCTCGTGATATGTTTGCATCAAGTAGTAGTCGAGTGATTAATGAGTCTAACTTGTTGTATGAAGAGGTTGAGCCACAAGCCCGTTGGGTCCTTCCCAACATAAAAGCCTCTCAAGTATATTCTGACTTAAGTGTCTGGCACCTAAAAGCTGCCACTAGAATAACCATTAAAGAGTCAGTATCCAGTATCCAGGAGAATAGTGATCAAGCCCAGTTGATCCCTATATTGGATCCCAAAGAACTTCAAGCTGAAGCTAAAAGATTGGGAACTGAGTTTTTACATCTGGGATGTTTGCGAGTTGGTATTAATGCACTGGTTCATCCAGGAGTGGAAGCATACGTGTTAGCAACTGTCAGAGATCTAACACATAACAAATACACTGATTCGTTGATTGGAGGGATAGTTGCTCCACTATCCAATGGGCCAGTCTGGTTTGACTGTTACCCAAATTTCTCAGTGTCTGTTTTTTATGAAACATTGGCCGATATTCTTCAGTTGCAAATCCGGACCACTGGATTTGATATGAATAAGAAAAGAAGAAATATCGCAATACAATTCCGTGGCTGTTTTCGCCACACATCCACAATGTTTCCTGCAGTCTTACATGCCCCCAGCAAAGATTCAAAAACTAGTGTTGTAGTCATCACTGATGCCAAAAATCAGAAAGTTGAGCATCAGGCAATTAAATGGGAAGATCTACAATTTCCCAGACATTGGACAATTTCAAATCCTAAGCCTTTGCAAGTCCAAAAAATTACCTCTGCAAACATAGTTGAGAATCAATCCTCTGCAGTTCTGTCTTTCCCCAGAAGATCAACCATAGACCGCAGAAGAATTGAGTCTGAATGTAAAAAGTCCTCCCGGTACATAGAACCCGATTGTACAGATACGGGTTGTAGTTCACTTGTTTCAAATTGTATTCATGTTTCTCTTTTTGAGTTTGCCCAAACAATTTCTAGCAGAGGCTTCTCAAAGCTTACTTGCGGTCGTCAACCAACCGACTTGGCCTTGTCAAATGTCTCTGAACACTACTTGTTATGAACCCAACTATGAACCTAGGCGAACCTACTATGCCCTCACGATCTCAGCGGCCTACCACACGGCTTCCACGCCTTCAAACGGCCTTTATCGATCCGTAGCCTTCGCGAACCCCGGTGAACTTATGGTGAACTTTTATAGTAGTGCAAGTATTTTGACAGAACAATTTAAACACATAGAGTAATTATGCGGAAACTCAAACACCAAAGTCTTCTCTCTTTATTTATCAGTATGCTTCACAACCAGATTACAATGGATTCTCTGTATCAGAGATGGACTGTAATGGCATTTACTGGACTTCTGATCTTCACGAATGAAGGATCGATACCAGAGGCTTCCTGGCCAATATACAGACTCTGTCTCAGAGATTTATAGACATAAACACATACATATGCAGACACACTAATGAAGTGGCCACTTTAGGTTCTCGCCTGTCACATGAACAGATGCGCAGGCTTCTCACTTCGACCTAATGACTGTGAGCAAAGTTCTTCGTGTTGCGAGCAGATCGCTGTGATAGCGCAGACGCAGAGCAGGGAAAGACTACTCGGACTCAAGACTCAAAACACTCCAAATGCGAATGATCTACAAATGAACCTTACCTCTTCATTTATAGGAATGAGAGGGGGACAAGCATTACTGTGGTTCGTCCGATTATTGACACTTGGCAGTAGATCATCGTTTTCGGGTAACACCGTGAGGTGACATCCGCACGGAGATCTAACATGCCGAAAAAAGTGAAAGTCATGTGAAAACACAGTGGATACCTTACAAAGGCCCACGAGGAATCAAATAATTACACTTTGGATACTTTTCAGACATAGGAAAAGTCCAAGAGAAAACTATGTCACTGTAAACCCGTGACTAGGTATCATATATACACAGGGAAAGCCTTTCATGAGTGGGGCTCCCGAGGACCACTAGTACTGGGTTCATCTGCAGGTTCTTCCAGAATTTTGACACTGATATCTAACATGGTGCAGCATATTCATCATTCCAGCTTAGGGAGGTCAAACGCCTTTACTATCATGGGTTTGTTACACCATTTGATGCTTAATTTTGTCATTACGCCTACTGGATAGTATTCGTATGTACATTTTTAGTATGGGATGGTCTAACATTGTATGTTCAATACTGTCATTTCAATAATAGCTAAGGGCAGGTAATGGAAACATTCTCCGGCCGGTCCCGAGATACATCTAATCACAAAAATGTCCGTGGATAAGTCCGAAATCGATCAGATCCATATCAGAGGGACTGAATTTTCTAGTGCCACCACCAATTTGTTAGCCAAGGAATGGATGTCTTTTCATTTATCCAAGTAGGTGCAAACTTTATCTTTGTGTAGTGGGTTTGTTCTGGACCATCTCTGTTAAGAAGATTCCACCACAATCTTTCATATCCTGCAAAATCATAAACTGTGTCAGGAAAAATGAGTTTAGGGTCATCATGTGGCCATGATGTGAACTTACCATAAGTGTAGGGACCCATCTTTCTAACACGGTTGATCACATAATTCTTGTAACTTGATCTGTTATTGCCACCAGTACCAATGACATACAGATCCCAGAAATCTTCTGAGAGGGACCTCTCAGCTTCTTGTGCGGAAGCCATACTGTGTGAATACATTTTCTCGTGTATCCATCTATTTCCTTTGGGATATACTTTTCTGCGAGGGACCAAGTGTTGCAGATCTGAATGGTTTTGCAAATTACCGTCCAACACCTGTGTATTGCGGAGGATCCAAGTTGGCCTCCATTTTTCCAAGTATACAGGCCAAGGCTCATTATCTGCAATAAACTTGAGTTCTTCTTTCTGTTTAGGACAAGTCCATTATGTTTGACCAATTTCATGAAAATTCTCAGATGTTTGAAATGGTCATTCAAATTTTTGGAGAATATCAGCAGATCATCGATATAGGCAAGTAACCAATCAGCATATGGTTTAAAGATAGAATCCATTACCTTTTGGAATTTTGATGGTGCATGCTTCAGACCAAAAGGCATTACATTCCATTCATAGTGTCCATGGGGAACACTAAATGCTGTCTTCCATCTATCATTTTCTGCAACAGCAACTTGCCAGAAGCCAGACTTTAGATCAAACTTTGAAAATACTTTGGCTCCAGAAATTCTCCTTATCAAATCTCCTTTTGTGGGGGATCGATAAGTATCATCTGCAATAACTCGTTTAGGGCTTATAATTTATCACCAACCTCGAACTCCCTCCATTTGCTCATTTCTTTTATTTACGTAGAATCATAGCGCTCCATGGGCTATGGGATTCTCTCGATCAACTTCTTTTAAGAAGCTGCTCAATCTTCACCGCAGTTGTTGTCTATTCCAATGTACATAGAAATGGATCCTGGACTTACAAGGTCTCGCCAAAGGTATCCTTCTCGTAAGGCATGCAGACATCGTATCGTTTTCTCGTGCGAAGGCATTTTGGCCTTCATCACTTCAAGTATCTTCAAATTTTCCAGCAGAATTTTTCTTTTTTATTTCTCGGGGAACTCAATCGTTTCTTCAATTCGATGATTTCTTTCATGATTTCTTTTAATTTCGTCCACTTTTTCTCTTATATTTTCCGGGTTTTTATTCTCGCATTATCTGCACCATGGGTGAAAGTTTGCTTCTGGAAACATAAGGTAATTCAATTCTTCTACCAGAAACAGTAATAAACATCCCTGAACCACCATCAGGAAATCTGACTGACCCATGAGGTTCTACTGCTGCTAAGAAGATATTACCCAAAATACAATCAGAATGTCCGAGACTGCTAAGGATAATTCACACACCGATTCAAAGCCAAAATGTAGCTTTAGAAACTTCACCTAATTGCTCTACCCTAATCCCCGGACTTCTTCGGCAGTAGTCCAACATTCACAAGGGATGATATGCTAGAAATCAAAGTTATTTCACTGCAATCAATAAGTGCAATAACCTGATAAGTATTACCAGCAATAGAAAGATCGACTAGAACATGATGTTGCTGGTACTGGACTGTGAGGACCTGCATATCCCCAATATCTCTATAACCTGAAGACACAAATTTAGTGGGGGCTTTAGGTCTAGTGTGCAGTGTATAATTTGTCTGCTGTGTAGAAGTGGGAGAAGCAGACTGATTGTTTTGAGCTTTCAAGACATTTAGCTCATTTTTTATACTGCGCACTTCAGATTTTAAGTCCTGTATCTCCTTATTCACCTCCCCCAAAGTGAGGCCACGAGCTTTGTTATTCTGATGGAGATACGGCTTTGTATTGCGGTCATAAGAAGCATCAACAAAATTAGGCTTCTTATAACGAGAAGATGAGGAAGAACTAGAGGAACCAGGAAGATTCTTCAGATAAGTATCAAGAAGGGCAGTCTTGAGGTCACTTTCATCCATGGCACGGATTTGGGAAAAAACCTTAAGATCATCATCTGTCGAGGCCATGAGGACATGAGGAGAATCTTCCACAGCCGAAGAATAGGAATCAGAATCAGAGTCTGAAGAGGAATCACATTTACAAGCATCAAGATCTGAACAATGACAATGCATATTGACTTGTTCATTAGAAGAGGATGATGAATAGTCATCAGAAGAGGACTCAGCAGCAGACGAAGGAATGGCATGTTGCATAATGGCTTGACGGCGACCCGGGTAAGAAGGACATTCTGAAATCTTGTGAGAAGTAGAATGGCAATAAGAACAGACATCAGGGTCACGTTTGACAGTGGTATGAGAAGAAGTGGCTTGCTTACCCTTGTCATATTTACTAGACTTTTTACCCAGACCTCGTTTGGATTCTAAAGCAGTAGGACACATATTAGAAGTATGCCCTTTAGCACCACATAGCCAACACTCAACTTCCTTCATTCTATTTAACTTGACATCTTTAGGCCTGATGTCTTGAGGTTGATAATAGTGGGTATTTGGCTTCCATCTGGATTGTCGCTTTGGTGCTTTAGACCTGTGTTGAACTTTCTTCTTTGGCCCATGAATTTCTTCGCTGAAGAACTTAATCCAGAAGTTAAATCGTACTTCTTTATGAGCCTTCTTACTTGCCTCTTATGTTTTCTGTGATGTACAAGAGGATCATCCACTGTAATGCCATATTTGCTGCAAAACGACTTAGTACCAGGAAGTCTGTTCAATTTGTCTATAGACTTCTACATCTTAGACCTGGTACAAAGTGAAATCAAAAACTTTGTGATAATACCATAGAGATCTCCCCAAACATAGGTCTCTAATGGAAAAGGAAAAGCATCTTCCATTCTCAAAATATCTACAAGTTTGGAAGGCAGAGCAGCTAGATAGACTTGCTTCCACAGAATATTCTTGGGCTCCTTAACCCAAAATATTCTCTGTATCCAATCTCGGTGGAAGTCTTCATACTTATTAATATTGTTGCACTTGAGATTCATCAGAATCATTTCATTTTTATCTGCTGCAACATACTCTAAACCACAAAAATTTTCATAAATAAGTGCTGTAAGAGCACCAATCATATTATTATTTGAAGTGCCATCAGGGTTAATCACAACATCACCCTGTTCATCTTTAACAACTTCCCGCTCCATTCTTTCAATCAATGCGGGAGAGGATTCCAATTCCCACCACCTAGCAAGAGTGCCAGTGAAACACTGCATGAGAGTTTTACAAGCATCAACTTCAGTCTTTCCATCTGCACACATCAGTTTATATTCAATGATCATTTGATCTAAAATTTGTCGGACCTGAGAGGCAGACATATTATCTATGTTCCATTCCTTATGACTCCCTTCATGAAAAGTTTCCCGAGGGGGAATCTTTCCTGCACCATATAGATCAGGGGCTGCATGACGGGTGAACTGTGGTTCCAAAGGTTCATAGATGGGAAAGACATGATCTTTTTGCTCAGAATCTTCTAAGACTTCAGTAATTGTAACCTTTTCAGATTTTTCTTTGGGCGATTCTGGCTTAGACTTTGACACAGGTAAATGAGGAACTTCCCTTGGCATGAGATGAGGGAATCTAGAGGCAGGGGGACTTGACTCTAGTCTGGGAATCTCATGAGGCACAACACTTTTAGCCTTTCCAGCAATAAAAGACATAGGAATAGGTTTGCTGGTCTTCTTGACAGACAAATTTTCAAACTTTTCAGACAACTTATATACAGATTGTCGTGTGGACATAGACTGGTCTATAATACACTCTTCAACTTCTTGAAATCTAACAGAAGAATGTTCTGTTATACCTCTAACTACTTGCAAATCACACTGTACATGATTTAAAACTCTATGGACATCATTTACAGAAACTTGGACAGAATCAATTTGATCTTTGACCAGGGCAGTTTTGGCAACATTTTTTTCTAGACCTGTGAGTGCAGTATTCGTCCAGTTCAACTGCTCACTCACTTTTTGAACTCTTTTATCGTGATCTGATAAAGAATCATCATGCTGAACCAAGGGGATAGCATGTGCAGAGTTCGACCCTTCTCCTATGACAATACTTCGAAAAGGAGGGTAGGTTGTAGAGGTTTCTATTTTACTGCCATCTAATGCAGTCCAAGAATGAGAGGACGAGGATGTAGTGTCTGCCATCAAGACTACATCGTTCTCCATTTGCTTCTTCCATGAATAGAAAGAGATCCATACTCCATTCTCTTCCATATACTCCTTCCACTCAGCTGACATCTTCATCTTTTCTTCTTTTGGAAAAGTTTCAGCAAACTTCTCTGCATCCGGATGTGTGAACAAATCCCAATTTATCATTCTCTTCATCCAATTGTAAGGGATTAAAGTTCTGGAACAACCATCCATGAGAGTGATAAACTTATGGATTTCAGGAACAGAGGGTTTCTTTACATCAGGAGGCAGGTCTTTGAATCTGCAGGCTGAGATTAACTGATTTGCCCTTTCTTCATAACCCAACCCATATTTTGGAGTACCTGGAGGTCTCTGACTCAACAAGAGGTCGACAAGTCTTGGATCTTCTTCTTCCATAGAAGGGACTAAATGCATCATCATAACATGAGGTTTGTCATCCTCATGGGGGAAAGGAATATCATTGCATTTAGGATTAGGACAAGGATTTACAGATGTACTAGGAGGGGCTTGTCCTGTTCTAGAATTATGGTTTTTATGCAAAACAGCATATGCAAGACTTTGCAGATTAACACACTGCTTGCATTGAGGACACTCAACTTTAACTGGCTCAAAATTTACAATTTGGGCAAACTCAAAAAGAGAAACATGAATACAATTTGAAACAAGTGAACTACAACCCGTATCTGTACAATCGGGTTCTATGTACCGGGAGGACTTTTTACATTCAGACTCAATTCTTCTGCGGTCTATGGTTGATCTTCTAGGGAAAGACAGAACTGCAGAGGATTGATTCTCAACTATGTTTGCAGAGGTAATTTTTTGGACTTGCAAAGGCTTAGGATTTGAAATTGTCCAATGTCTGGGAAATTGTAGATCTTCCCATTTAATTGCCTGATGCTCAACTTTCTGATTTTTGGCATCAGTGATGACTACAACACTGGTTTTTGAATCTTTGCTGGGGGCATGTAAGACTGCAGGAAACATTGTGGATGTGTGGCAAAAACAGCCACGGAATTGTATTGCGATATTTCTTCTTTTCTTATAAATATCAAATCCAGTGGTCCGGATTTGCAACTGAAGAATATCGGCCAATGTTTCATCAAAAACAGACACTGAGAAATTTGGGTAACAGTCAAACCAGACTGGCCCATTGGATAGTGGAGCAACTATCCCTCCAATCAACGAATCAGCGTATTTGTTATGTGTTAGATCTCTGACAGTTGCTAACACGTATGCTTCCACTCCTGGATGAACCAGTGCATTAATACCAACTCGAAAACATCCCAGATGTAAAAACTCAGTTCCCAATCTTTTAGCTTCAGCTTGAAGTTCTTTGGGATCCAATATAGGGATCAACTGGGCTTGATCACTATTCTCCTGGATACTGGATACTGACTCTTTAATTGTTATTCTAGTGGCAGCTTTTAGGTGCCAGACACTTAAGTCAGAATATACTTGAGAGGCTTTTATGTTGGGAAGGACCCAACGGCCTGTGGCTCAACTCTCTTCATACAACAAGTTAGACCCATTAATCACTCGA
Source organism: Pinus albicaulis (assembly GCA_034641835.2). NCBI lineage: Eukaryota > Viridiplantae > Streptophyta > Pinopsida > Pinales > Pinaceae > Pinus > Pinus albicaulis. Next base: position 717,442,063 of record CM076569.1, read on the forward strand.
CTACACTATCGATGCAAACATATCCCGAGAGGATTTTGTCGCTACATTTTGCTTTCTCCGCAAGCTCGAATGAAATGATGACATACAGATGAATCAAATCATACAGATGAATCCATTGTTATTAGGAAAGACAGACAGAAAGACTTTTGGAATATTACTCAAGATCTTCGAACCAGGCTACAGCGTAGACTTAATGGCTCCGATACCAATTTCTAGCAGAGGCTTCTCAAAGCTTACTTAAAATCTGAAGTGCGCAGTATAAAAAATGAGCTAAATGTCTTGAAAGCTCAAAACAATCAGTCTGCTTCTCCCACTTCTACACAGCAGACAAATTATACACTGCACACTAGACCTGAAGCCCCCACTAAATTTGTGTCTTCAGGTTACAGAGATATTGGGGATATGCAGGTCCTCACAGTCCAGTACCAGCAACATCATGTTCTAGTCGATCTTTTTATTGCTGGTAATACTTATCAGGTTATTGCACTTATTGATTCTGGTTCAGATCTTAACCTGATTTCTAAGCATATCATCCCTTCAAGATATTGGACTACTGCAGAGAGAGAAGTCCAGGGATTAGGGGTGAAACAATTAAAATTTGAAGTTTCTAAAGCTACTGTTTGCTTTGGTCCAAGTTGTGTGAAATTATCCTTAGCAGTGTCAGACATTCCTGTTGATTGTATTTTGGGTAATATCTTCTTAGCAGCAGTAGAACCTCATGGGTCAGTCAGATTTCCTGATGGTGGTTCAGGGATGTTTATTACTGTTTCTGGTAGAAGAATTGAATTACCTTATGTTTCCAGAAACAAACTTTCACCCATGGTGCAGATAATGCAGGAGAAAGTAAAGAAACTTCAGAAGGCTGAAAAAAGTCTGGACGAACTTAAAAATCACAAAGAAATCATCAGAATTGAAGAACAGTTGAGTTCCCCAGAAATAAAAAGAAAAATTGCTGCTTTCCAGAAAGAATTTGAAGATACTTGTTGTTCAGAAGAGCCAAATGCCTTCTGGCACAGAAAGCAGTACAGTATACAACTGCCTTACAAGGAAGGATACACTGGCAGACCTTGTAAGTCCAGATCCATTTCTATGTCTGTTCAGGACAGACAACACTGCCAGCAAGAGATTGAACATCTTCTTAAAAAGAAGTTGATCAGAGAATCCCATAGCCCATGGAACTGCTATGGATTCTACGTAAATAAAAGAAGTGAACAAGTCAGGGGAGTTCCAAGGTTGGTGATAAATTATAAACCCCTGAACAGAGTATTAGCAGATGATACTTATCCAATCCCCCACAAAGGAGATTTGATAAGGAGAATTTCTGGAGCCAAAGTGTTTTCAAAGTTTGATCTAAAGTCCGGTTTCTGGCAAGTTGCTATTGCAGAAAATGATAGATGGAAGACAGCATTTAGTGTTCCCCATGGACACTATGAATGGAATGTAATGCCTTTTGGTCTGAAGCATGCACCATCAAAGTTCCAAAAGGTAATGGATTCAATCTTCAAACCATATGCTGATTGGTTGCTTGCCTATATTGATGATCTGCTGATATTTTCCAAAAATTTGAATGACCATTTCAAACATCTGAGAATTTTCATGAAATTGGTCAAACATAATGGACTTGTCCTAAGCAAGAAAAGAAGAACTCAAGCGATTGCGCATAATGAGCTCCTATCTCTGAGTACTTGGAAAATGAGGCCAATCCTGGATCCTCTCAACACATGTGTTGGACGATACATTATAAACCATTCAGATTCGTAACCTTGGTCCCTGGCAGAAAAGTATATCCCAAAGGAAATAGATGGATACACGAGAAAGTGTATTCACACAGTATGGCTGCCGCACAAGAAGCTGAGAGATCCCTCTTAGAAGATTTCTGGGATCTGTATGTCATTGGTACTGGTGGCAATAACAGATCAAGTTACAAGAATTATGTGATAAACCGTGTTAGAAATATGGGTCCCTACACTTATGGTAAATTCACATCATGGCCACATGATGACCCTAAACTCATTTTTCCTGACACAGTTTATGATTTTGCAGGATATGAAAGATTGTGGTGGAATCTTCTTAACAGAGATGGTCCAGAACAAACCCACTACACAAAGATAAAGTTTGCACCTACTTGGATAAATGAAAGAGAGCCATCCATTCCTTGGCTAACAAATTGGTGGTGGCACTATGGGGTCAGTCCCTACAGTATGGATCCTGATCAATTTCAGACTTATCACAGACATTTTTGTGATGAATGTATCTCAGGACCGGCCGGAGAATGTTTTCATTACCCTTGTAAAACTGTTGGGGAAATGACCAGTATTGAACATACAATGTTAGACCATCCCATACTAAAAATGTACATGCCAATGCACTATCAATGGGCCGTAATGACAAAAATTAAGCATCAAATAGTGCTTAACAAACCCATGATAGTAAGGCGAATTTATACAAAAGCCTGGGATGATGAATGGTACCATGTTAGATATCCAGGTGTCAAAATTCTAGAAGAACCCGTAAATGAACCCAAGATTAGTGGTCTCGGGAGCCCACTCATGAAAGGCTTTCCCCGTGTATATGATACCTAGTCACTGTTGGTACACCTAGTCACAGTTTACAGTGACATAGTTTTCTCTCTTGGACTTTCCTATGTCCTAAAAGTATCCAAAAGTGTAATTATTTGATTCTCGTGGGCCTTTTGAAGGTATCCACTGTAGCCACAGATTGATTTTTTAGGTTTGAGATGTTAGGATCTCCAAGTGATGTCACCTCACTGGGTATATTACCTTAAAACGATGATTCATCGCTTAAGTGTCGTTAATCGGACGAACCACAGTAATGCTTGTCCCCCTCTCATTCCTATAAATGAAGAGGTAAGGTTCATTTGTGATCCATTCGCATTTGGAGTTTTTGAGTCTTGAGTCCGAGTAGTCTCTCCCTGCTCTGCGTCTGCGCCATCTTGGTGATCTGCTCGCATCACGGAGTCCATTACTCATAAGTCTGAGTAGTTTCTTCCTGCTCTGCGTCTGCGCTATCACAGCGATCTGCTCGCAACACGAAGAACTTTGCTCACAGTCTTTAGGTCGAAGTGAGAAGCCTGCGCGTCTGTTCTTGTGACAGGCGAGAACCTAAAGTATACTTCATTAAAGTGTCCTCGCATATGTATGTGTTTATGTCTCTGTGAATGTGTTTATGTCCGTAAATCCTCGAGATGAGTCTCAGATATTGGCCAGGAAGCCTCTGGTATCGATCCTTCATTCGTGAAGATCAGAAGTCCAGTAAATGCCATTACAGTCCAGCTCTGATACGGAGAATCCATTGTAATCTGGTTGTGAAGCATACTAATAAATAAAGAGAGAAGACTTTGGTGTTTGAGTTTCCGCATTATTACTCTATGTGTTTAAATTGTTCTGTCAAAATACTTGCACTACTATAAAAGTTCACCATAAGTTCACCGGGGTTCGCGAAGGCTACGGATCGATAAAGGCCGTTTGAAGGCGTGGAAGCCGTGTGGTAGGCCGCTGAGATCGTGAGGGCATAGTAGGTTCGCCTAGGTTCACAATTGGGTTCATAACAAGTAGTGTTCAGAGACATTTGACAAGGCCAAGTCGGTTGGTTGACGACCGCAAGTAAGCTTTGAGAAGCCTCTGCTAGAAATTGGTAGCTTTGAGAAGCCGCAATGCATAGGTTGATCTCCCCTCTTCGCATGCTTGCACTTCCATTGAAGAATTTCAATGTTGTGAATTCAACCGAAAATAATGAAGGAATGATGCCAATTGTGTGGAAATTCAGGTGAATTATGTGTCTCCGCATGTGACCGATGAATTGGAAAATAGTTTGATTTGTACAATTAGTTGTGGCATCCAGTCGAGCTTCCTTTGGTCTTCTCCATGAAGATCCTCTGGTCAGGACCTTGGCTCTTTCTCTGGAAGCAGGGGATTCTGGGATTCGTCATTTCTGTTCGAGGGTAATTTAGCGCAAAGGCCTCACTGGCTCGCAGTGTTCTTCTGCATACCCTGGATACATAGCTGTTGGGGAAAATAGGTCTAGCTATGTAATCAAGCTCAAAGCTATCTATGAGTCGCCTCTGTTAAATTTGGAAATTTCTCACTTGTGTATGGGAAAGGTAGTTCCTACATGCTAGACTTTGGTGCAGTTGGTCGAGGTCATTCTCTGTTTCATATACACATTTATAGCCCATGGGAGCCTTTGGTTCAAGGGCACTCAGTGATCCTGTTGTGGACTAGTTTCTCGGGTTGGGAATTTGGGTAATTGTTGGTCTGCAAGCCTAAATTGTCACAGTTTTGCTTCTAGAAGGTTGATTCTCACTCCATTAGCTCACTTTAGGATCTTTCCCTTCCTGGATAATTGGGGTCGACCAGGTTCATTCTGGCACAACATTTCTCCCTATGATCACCAGTGTTCTAAATGCAGTCCTGAAATAGAAGAAATGCAGAAGGCAAATTATGATCTACAGGTGGAATTTTGGAAGATGTTTCAAGCGTGGATTGAACAAGAGGAGCATACTTTGGCTGTCAAACAACAAATTTCCATATTGAAATATGGGGTTGATGCTCTCGGAGGGATTCTCACAGATCTCAAGCTCAGTGGAACTGAGTCAGCTCTTCTCGACCAGCCTGTGAACTCTTCTGTCAAGCCAAATATTGACCTTAACAAACCAACACCATAATCAAAATGTTTTACATGTTTTTTTTTTCGAGCTATAGTTTTGTGTTTTATTGAGCTTGTATATTGCTAAAGACAACCTTTTTGTAATGAGGCTCGAAGTTTGTAATTCTTGGGTATGCCACTACCAGTAGCAGTCATAGTGTAATGTCTTTCTCGTTTACCAGACAGTGTTGAGTTTATATGTCAATAGGTCGTTAGGTAGACTTTTGTAGTGGGATAGTGAGATGGTTTTTTTTATGCTCTGAATCTAAGATATGTACTCCCTATGTATTTGTTGTGACCGGACGCAGATTTACTAATGATATCACTCATTTTTGTTTAAAAAAATAATCTTATTTATTATTATGAAAGTTTTCATCTTATTAATTCTTTGTTGAAAAAAAATCACATTTGACCTTCTAATTTTGAATTAACTTTATCTTTATTCTCCTTTCTGACCCCACATCTCTCACCTTGGTAAATAAGTTGCACTTGCTCACAAGAAATGTCGACAATAAAAAAAAATTGATATGAGTAATCTGGAAATGCTTGAACATAATTACTCTTCTCACAAAAGAATAAGATTTGAGATGTTATCTTATAGCTACTATTTATATGTTATATATTTTAATGCGATATGTATATTATGATTTTCTTTTATCTCAAAAATTGTTAGTAATTTTATTAATAAAAAAAATTACAATATAACAAATTGTATTTTATTAATTTTATTACTTTAAACTTTTTTATTATTAACTGAGCCAATATTTAAATGTTTACACTAATTTACGGACATTGCAAGATCTCCCCATACTAGGTTGTATGTTACTTTTACCCTTTTATTATTTTTTAACTAAGCCCACATGTAAATGTTTACAAACATTTACACCACTACAACATCTCCCCATACCTTTTAGCTTTTATATCTAATTTTTAAAATGTTATAAAAAAATTAAAATAAAATATTTTGATTTTAAAATGACTTATGGTTAAACTTGGACATATGGTATTGGCACGTGACATTGTAACAAAGCATATTTAGAATAAAATAATATCCATGGTAAAGTGAGGGTGAAACTTTATGGTTAAGAATCGTGTTATAATGTAAGTTTATTATTAATATTAAATTTTTATTTAGTTATTAATTAAATTTAAATTTGCTTACAGAATTATTATTTTATTTTATATGGTAAAATGGATCTTAATTTATAACCACTATATATATATATATATAATCATGTTTTTGTCTAAAATTTGGTTCTTAATTTTATTAATAAAATTAAACTTAGAATATAAACTAATGAATTTATAAAATGTTTATATCTAACGTCTAACATCTAACGCCTACACATCTCCCCTATATTGTGTTGTAGAGCGGGTCTCAGTGCAAAAAACATATAATAAGACTCCTAACCATGTAGATTCACCTCCCACTTTACCATGGAGATTCTTAACCTATAAATAGGCCTTGTTGCAATACCATGGGTACCATGACTTATCAATACCATATGCCCAAAAACCATAACTCGTTTCACAATCAAAATATTTTATAAATATTTTATTTTAATTTAATTTTATAATATTTTTAATTATGATGATAAACTAATGAGTTGTAGCAATAATATACCTAAGTTGTTTTGATGAATGGGATATATCTCCCCTAAAATGTATATACCTCACTACTTGAATGGCCTACTAAGCATAACAAGCTATAATGGTGTTTGTGAGTCCTCTTATTTAGTGACATTTTTCTATGATAAAACACCACATTTTAGCCTTGATAAACCTATTTCATACCACTTTTGTTAAATTTTAAACTTATTTTTCATGAGTTGGTAGCTTTTAGTGTGCAAGCTAACACATGAAAGGGCCCCAGAGTCTTAACATGTGCACTTGTTTCCACCTGTTTTCCATAATTGTAGATGTTGGTATATATTTTCATGTGTTTTCCTTCTATTTGTATACATATTTGTGCAAGAAAACCTTTACTTTCTGTGAAATTTCAATTGTCGACAAATTTATCGATCAAACGATAATTATTACCTCAAAACGAGAACTTTAGCCCAAAAACCCTCGAAAACATTAAAAATAACCCAAAAACGAAAAGTGTGTATGTCGAAACAATTTTTTTTTTAGGGTAAATTTTAAACCTTTTTTAAAATGGAAGTAAAAGCCAATTTTTTTTCCAAAAATGATGAAAAAATCACCCTCGGAACAAAAAGTGTTTATGCTAGAACAAAAAAAATAATGGGTTACAATTTCAGCACTTTTTAGCAGTAGAATTTAAGATAAAATATCAAGACTTTGAAAAACCTTAAAATTCCAACAATTTTCAAACATGATATTAAAGACAAAATATTATGTCTCTAGAAAGCCTTAAAATTCCAACAATTTTCATCCATGTCGTTAAAGATAAAATATCATGACTCTAAATGACCCTAAAATTCTAATTGTTTTCAACCATAGCACTAAATATAAAATATCATAACTTAGAAAAACCTTAAAATTTTGACAGTTTTTCAACCATGGAATTAAAAACCTTAAGCTTTCAACATATTTCAACTATGACATTATGGACAAATTATATGACTAAATTTTTTTTTTTAAATGAACACCTAAATGAAAGATTCATTATTCCAAGAGTAATTTTTATTTTAAAGGCTAAAAATATAGCTCTTTTCAAATCTTATCCTAAGACAACTTATCTCATTGCAACAAAAACCTAAAAAAAAACCATCAAAACGAAGCGTCCCCTTTTAATGAGCCATTAAAATTGCAACATTTTTTAAAAATATCTTATACCAAATGATAAAAATAAATAATATCATGGCAATATCACTGTATAGTTTAAAAATTCAACATTAATTTCTAATATTTGTTTACTTTTAATCAAAATATCAACTTTGGTAGATTGAATATAACATAAATTATTTTTGTAAGTTATTGTTGCATTGTGGATATTACAAACAAATGAATTCTTTATAATTAAAACACATCATCCAACAATATAAATGACTCATAACTTCATGTAAGATCATATGGAAGTCAAAACATTTATTTCAAGTTACCATGTAGACATAATTTATATAAAATGTCTTAGGCAATTATTCAAAATCATTCATAGGTTCCGGTACACCATCAAAATCTACAACATCTTCAGATGAATGACTCAATGGAGATGAAGATGATCCATAATCTTCTCTTTCATCAAATAGTTCCTAATCTGAGTCAACATGAATGCCCACCATTTTAGGTTTCAAAAGTCTTATAGATCTACGACTGGGTTCAGCAGACTCTCGTCTTAACATTGTTTCTTCTAGTAGCAACTTCTTCGAAATATCTATGGTCAAATTGAATTCATAAACAAGTATGTCAACATCCTCCAATTTTAAGACGTCTATGCAGAGACGATTTAAATTTGTACCCTTTCTTTTTCTCTTTCTGCCAATTTTCTTATCAACTACCATCTCTTGCTTGTACACACCATTGAACGGTTGGGTATTTGTGGACTACCATTGTATTTCAACAGCAGTAATAATTTCATTTTATTTAATGACCTTTATAACCTTGGCAACCCATAATGGATAGCCATGTGGATCTCCATCTGTGAACTCTAAGGTCATGCAATCGTCCTTATCATATTGCACAGAACCCCTGTAAGGTCTTCTATGGCTTCATGTTGTGCACGTGATCTTCTAGAACCAATATACATTTCTCTTTCCTCTACCTATGGAGAATTAATAATACATTGAGATTGTTTTTGTTCAACAATGTGTCTTTTGTGATGTTCATTTGGCATTTTTTGTGGCCAAATGAATGGAGTTTTAAAACTTATATCTTCATTTCTTGATCTTGAAATTATATCACTTTGATTATTGAAAAAACACTCCCACCAAACTGAATCAACAACATCAAAGTACTCATATGTATCTCTACTATATTTTTTAATTTCTTCCAAGCATTTAGAATATTTATATCTCTCTTATGTCTTCATGCATTAAAGAGTTCGGAAACCTTTTGTAATAACAATATATTTGATGCACTGATATTGGATTATCTCGAATGAATTTTAAAAATGCTAAACTTGATGATGGCCCCCATTCTGCAGCAGTTGAATTCTTCTTGCCCCATATAAATGTTTTCCCATCAATTGTTTTGATACGAAAATGATGTTGGAAGCCAATGTCATTAAGTTCTTAAATCCATTTCTCCTCACCATCTGATCCTAGGATAAACCTTTACATGTCAATAGTTTCTTCCAACACATGAAAAACAGGCTCTAGAATGTATGATTTCTTAATCCATTCAAATAATGATGGCAGACTCTCAACATCCTTCCTCCTCAATGTTATTGAAAAACAAATGAAAATCCGATCAATATGGTCATGAGTGTGCTCAACAAGAAGGAAACAAACCTTTGCCTTTTGAAAAAATATCAATTCAGCAAGCATGTTTACATATCCAAAAACAATTTAATTTTTTTTCATGAATAGTGTTGTCTAATTGCAAATACAAAATTTCAGGAAGATTAGGACACCAATGAGAAACCATATCATGAATTATGGTGATCGTAATATTTGCATCATTATGAATATTTGGAGTTGTGAAGTAAACCCTTGGCAACATTTTCCCATTAAAGGCCATACAACCACCCAAGTGAAATTGAATAAAATTTTGCTCCTGTAAATTTTGTGGTGTTTGGAAAAAATGTGGTAGAAGTGTTTTATTTGAGTCCATACCATCAATTATCAAACCCAAATATTTATTTGGATTATCATAACACTTATTTTGATGCTTATACAATTTTTTCCTTTCACTTGTTTGTTGGTTGTGATGCACTTGAAGTGCTTTGACAATGGAATCTGCACATAACATAAAAGAAACCTATTAATAAATATATTTTCATGGTTGATAACTATCCAATTTTTATAAATAATGTTATGAATGCATACCTCTTTCTGCACCTTGACATTTATCCTTTTTTATTTAAGCGAAGTGCATGCATTGCAAACCCCCACCATTGTCTTCTTAGGAATACGAACATTATTGAATTCATTCTTCCATATCCTTGTAAAATATGAATATGTAATAAAATTATCATCTCCTTCAACACCTTCTGCATATTCTTTGTATAAGTTGTATATTTCTCTTCCTGATAAATTATCTAGAATACGTATTGTGTCTTTATTTGGCATACACTCTCCATGTTTTGAAAATAAATCTTGCATCCATGACATTGCAGTATTTTTCAATGGCCTAACCTCTCATCTATGACATACTTATAAATAAAATGTGGGATATTTTTCTAGCCTTTGATGCAGGAGCATCCTACTACATAAATTCATTTTTGAAGAAACTTAAGGGGAAGGTTTGTTTTATGAAGGGAGAGATTCCCAAATGTTTAATTTATTAAAATGATGATTAATTTGTGATTGTTCTCGAATGCGTGAGAACATTTGAGATCTTAGGTGTTACAAGTATCATGAATATTTTATGGAGCTGAAATATCTCTTGGACATTTAGTTAGGGAATTTAGGAGTTTGGTGAGGAAATTTTATAGGATCTGAACTGAAATTAGTTCAGAATCCTTTCATTGTAAATATGATATGTCTTGAAGGCATTTGAGGGGGGATTAGATAGGAAGAAGATAGAGTGAGTTTGGTGTGATAAGAAGTGTGTAAAGGCCAATTAAGGCTGAAGACTAAAAAGGGCCAAAGGAATGAGATCACGCCTACGCATGCTATGTGGAAGCTTTGTATAACTTATGTATGTTTGTGAGATTTAATGAAAATTTTCTATTTGTGTGTGGGAATTATACCTCTGCGGATTATTTTTACATGTGATTTTAATTCATGTTATAATCTGTGAGAAAGGTTTTATTTGGATGAATAAGGCTTTGTTTATAGTTTTGGAAATAGTAAGGAAACCTTTTTAATTGAATTTGTAATTGGAATCCCTGAGCCAGAGACGATATCAATTAAGATCATTGATCTATTCTATGATCAAATGATCTACATAATGAACCTCTATGAGTTATGTTTTGGGTTTGAATTTCTGTGGTTGTTAATCCTGTAAAATGTGGTTTCTATTTTGTGTTAGTCTCTCGCATCTCGCATTAGAGTCGTGATGGGGAAACAACTTGCTTCGAGTCCAAGTTAAACACAATTTGAATTGCATGATTTTAGCCGGATCGAAATTTGGTTAGATCCTTCAAGGATTTATCAGTTGAACTTATGGATCATGTCTGAGAAACTGATAAATTGAAAAAAATCAGAGAAAGTCTGGCAAAGACTTGGAGTGTTGGGTGAAATAGAATATCAGTAGGCCTTTGATGGAAATACGCCACAGTCAGGTTACAGTGGAATCATATCAGTCTCAGAGAATAAACAAAAGCGTGAAGGTGGAATGGATGGTCGAGATTAGATCGTAGAAATGAAGCAGGTTGGATGGACAGACGAGATCATATCGCAGATCTGAAGTGAGAGCGATGGATGGTTAACATCCAATTGCAGAAATGAAGTGGAAGGTGAATGGTCAAGATCACATCGCAAAATTACAGTGGAATATGGACGTTCGGGAATCCATATCGCAACTAGAGCAATGAGGTTGTTAAATGATCTGGAGACTGTGATAAGGAGCCACGTGTCGTCTAAAGATTTTCTTCGCATATCGCAATCAGGTGAAAGAACCTTGTTATTGCTATTTGTTAAAATGTGCGACATGCAATAATTATTCGCTGTGATTTGCGAAATTTAAAAATCACAAACATTGCGATATTTGTTATGTGTGATGCGCGATGAGGTTAAATTTTTAAATTTGCGATATTGCGATGGGTTGATTTGCGATAAATCCTAAAGTTGCGATATTGCAATGGGATGATTTGTGATGAAGCTTAAATTTGCAATATGGTGATAAGAAAATGTGGATAAGGTCGGTAAATGTGTATCAGTCATGTGCAAAAGTGGAAAAGGGCGATGAGGTAAGGTATTTGGGTTTTAATCTGAAATGCCACATATTTAGTTTTGATCATTAAAAATGGATTGAAAAAGATCCATAAGAGATCTAATGAAAGTATGCGGGGTGTGTTTAAAAGTTAAAGCACACTTTATTTAGAATAAATCTTGGGATTTGGGAAGACTAAGTTTTGGGTCTGCACATTGAGTATTTGCGGCCATATGGTTGCCTCATTTTTTATATCAGAGCAGGTTTTGCTCTAAAATATGATCAAAGAGGCTCAATTCAACTCATTTTGAAATTGAGGGACAAGTATTTTTATATGTTTGAGGTTTAAATAAGACAAGGAAAGTGGAAAGAATAAAACAATATTCAGAGGGGGAGATATTTAAACTAGGGACAAAGCCTATAATGCTCTTTGAGGCTACATAAGTGAAACCTGTGCATGGAGATTAAATTTTTAGTGGAGAGGTGAATGTCCAACAGTGGAATTGCAGAAGAGTGTAGTGAATTGTAGAGGAGAGTTAGCAGAAGGTACCTGAAGACAGAGGATAAGTACAACTTGAGATGGAATGATCTCAAGTTGTTTAATGCAGAGGTGAATTCCCAACAGTGGAATTGCAGAAGAGTGTAGTGAATTGCAGGGGAGAGTTAGCAGAAGGTACCTAAAGACTGAGGCTCTGCTCTTAGATGGAATGATCTCAAGTTGTTTAGTGCAGAGATGAATTTCCAACAACGGAATTACAAAAGAGTGTAGTGAATTGCAGAGGAGAGTTAGCAGAAGGTACCTGAATACTGAGGAGAAGTAAAACTTGAGATCATTCCATCTAAGAGCAGAGTGATAAAAATACAAGATCATGGAAAAAAGTTCTTGTTAAGTATTTAATTTTGATGAATACCGATGTGTATATGTAGGTAGCATCGGACAAGGGAATTGTAGCAGCCATACAGTCAGAAGAAGAAGAAATGGAGAAGAAGTGCAGAAGCCAGAGAAGAGCAAGAGAATGCTCAAAAATAGTTCTAGAGGAAAGAGAACCAAGTGATCCCAGGAGATCAAGCACAAGAGGGAAGCTTGACAGGGGATTGTGTAGCAGTGATTGACACTGGCTACAAGAGAGAGGCTTTATTATAACTCCCAAGTGGACATGGAAAATTTCACAAGAGGAAAGGTGAAAGTGACTCCAGATAGTCAGAGGAAAGGCTTAGAAGCAATCCATAAAAGGAGGAAAGAGGATGCCAGAACATATGGCAGAAGGAAAGTAGATGATGAAGAATTTGATAGAGAGATGGTTGAGTTAAGGGCACAACTCAATCATTTGGAACAACTGCTACAAAAGGAGATTAGAGAGAGAGTGAATGTAAGGAAAATATTAAAGTGGCATGTTATTAGGTTATTTTCCAGGAAATTGATGCAAAAGATGAAGATTTGGATGAAGAAGGAAAAGAAAACTAGTAGAAGTAAATATAGAGAAGAAGTTATCCTTTGTGAACTTGAAGAAGGGTCAATCCTAGGAGAGGATGATGATGAGAGTGATGGGATGATGGAGTGCTTGGAGAAACATAAAGAGGAGATGTCGATGACATCAAGTGAAGAAGTAATTGTAATGTATTTCAAACTAATTGTTTGTACGAGTGTGAAATTGCAGGTACTAAATATAAAGAAAATGGAGATGAACAAATGAAAAAATGGAAGGAGAAGCAATCCAAGAAAAGGACTATGCTTATAAAGGACAGCAAGAGGTAGTTGATTCTGGAGTTGGACAGTTTCAAAGGATTGTTTTAGAAGAAGGAAGTTTAGCCTTGTGTCATGAAGACAACCTTGAAGAAGGTTATGAAAGAAATCAGATCAAAATTCCACAATTTTGTGAAAAGAAGAGTAAGATGGGAGGTATAATTTGTTGGTTGTACATTTTCTTATTGAGTGTTTATCTAAATATTTTTGAATAAATTGCTTGTATGACTGAGAAATATTGGAAACTGGCAAAGGAGGAGACAATGTATGTCTTGAAGATGTGAAATTATGGAAAAGGGATAGTTGATAAGGAGAGTGAAGCTCAAGACAATTATGTCAATGGAAAAGAAATTGTAAAGAGTCAAAGACGAGGAAGCATCCAAGGACTCGAGGAAGAAGAGATATTATTATCTCTTGCAGCTAGGAAAAGAAGGAGAGTAACTTATGAGGACAATCATGAAGAACAATTTGTAGAAATTTCTCAAGGAAGGGTAGAACAGAGCTATGCTTTGAAAGGTCATGAAGGGGTTTATGCATAACCAATAATTAATTGGGACAGAAATCATATTGTTGATTGTGATCAGAGAACTGTAGAAGATCGACAAACAGTACAAGAAGAAGCTCATGTAATAGAAAATTGCAGCCAAAAAGAAGAGAAATGTACAGAATATGGAAGAAATCAGCCTTCCATGGAGCATTCGAAAGGAGAATGGTCAAAGAAATCATATTCTTTGGAATTTTATGAAGGAAAGTGGGAGAAAAATCTTGAAATTCTCTCACAGTACAAGGTTGGAACATTGATGGCTGAATGGAAAATATTGCTTTAGGGTGACAAGAATTGTAAATTTAGGTTTGAGGAGGGAAGAAATGTTTGGAAAATTGACAGAGATCAAAGGGATAGGCTTGAAGATAATTCAGATTTTAAATTTCTGAATTGGTTGCAGCAGGAATATCAGAATTTTACAGATGTAAATATTTTGTATGATCATTGCCAGATGACCATGATGATCATGAAATATTTGATTTTTAATTCTGTCCAGGGTTTAGAGAAAAAATTAGTTGATGATTCACATGAAGAGAAGTGTTTCCAACATGATGGAATTTGGGATGAAGAAAGAAGAATTTTAACAACTCTTATGCAGGATATTGTTAAAGAGGACTGTAGAGAAAGAGACATGATAGAATTTGAACAAAATTTGCTCACATGTCCAAAAGGAGGTGAAGACCAAAGATTTGATGATGTAGAAGTTGAGAGTGCAAATAAATATTATGTGAATGCAAATATCAATTAGCAAGATGAATAAATTCAAGGGAAATTTTTCACAATTGAAAATCAACATACAATAGATTTGTTTTATGTTTCATACCAAGCAAGCAGTCAAGCGGGTTTGAAGATGAAGGACTTCCACATAAAGCATTGGATGTGTGGATAATGGGAAAAACAGAGGAATGGTATATTATAACTTCTACCAATGAATTGTGGAATGATATACATCATGAACAAAAAATAACCTCTTGGGGGCAACCCATGATGTTGATAGTGGAAGCACAAGATAAAACAATTGATAAAAGGAGCACTGAGAAAGGTTTTAAATATTTTGAAACCTTGAGAGAGCAATTGGTTGAGTGTAAGATATCTTGTGAAGGAGTAAATTATTCAGTCCGAGAGGAAGGAATTAACAGCAGCCAGAGATAAAGAAGACAACATTGGAAACAAAATCTTTCAAGTGGATAATAGGGAACAAAAGAAACAACAAGCAGGTGATTGATAATGCAAGTAAGAACAAGATGGTTACACAAAGGCAATTTAAGAATTGGGATCCAAGAGGAATGTATACATCTACAAGGCAGCAACAAGATGGCAAAGCAAGTGGTGGGAAACAACATAAAGTTTGGAAACTAGGATGATTTCAACAACAACAATTCATGATTTGGAGATCATGGAACATTTTTTTCCTTAGGAGTCTGATGCAGGAGCATCCTACTCCATAAATTCATTTTTGAAGAAACATAAGGGGAAGGTTTATTTTATGAAGGGAGAGATTCCCAAATGTTTAATTTATTAAAATGATGATTAATTTGTGATTGTTCTCGAATGTGTGAGAACTTGAGATATTAGGTGTTACAAGTTTCATGCATATTTTATGGAGCTGAAATATCTCTTGGAGATTGACTTAGGGATTTTAGGAGTTTGGTGAGGAGATTTTATAGGATCTGAACTGAAATTAGTTCAGAATCCTTTCATTGTAAATATGATATGCCTTGAAGGCATTTGAGGGGGGATTAGATAGGAAGCAGATAGAGTGAGTTTGGTGTGACAGGAAGTGTGCAAAGGCCAATTAAGGCCGAAGACTCAAAAGGGCCAAAGGAATGATATCAAGCCTACACAAGCTATGTGGAAGCTTTGTATAACTTATGTATGTTTCTGAGATTTAATGACAATTATCTATTTGTGTGTGGGAATTAGACCTCTGCATATTTGTTTTTACATGTGATGTTAATTCATGTTATAATCTATGAGAAAGGTTATATTCTGGATGAATAAGGCTTTGTCTATAGGTTTGGCAGTAGTAAGGAAACCTTTTTAATTGAATTTGTAATTGGAATCCCTGAGCCAGAGACGAGATCGATTAAGATCATTGATCTATTCTATGATCAAATGATCTACATAACGAACCTCTATGAGTTACATTTTGGGGTTGAATTTTTGTGGTTGTTAATCCTGTAAAATGTGGTTTCTATTTTATGTTAGTCTCTCGCATCTTGCATTAGAGTCGTGGCGAAGAAACAGCTTTCTTAGAGTCCAGGTTGAACACAAGTTGAATTGCATGCTTTTGGCCAGATCGAAATTTGGTTAGATCCTTCAAGTATTTATCAGTTGAACTTGTGGATCGTGTCTCAGAAACTGAGAAATTGAAGAAAATCAGAGAAAGTCCGACAAAAAATTGGAGTGCTGGGTGAAACAGAGTATCGACAGGCCTTTGATGGAAAGACGCCACAGTTAGGTCACAGTGGAAGCATATCAGTCTCAGAGAAAAAAAAAAAAGCGTGAAGGTGGAATGGATGGTCGATATTAGATCGCAGAAATGAAGCAGGTTGGATGGACGGACGAGATCATATCGCAGATCTGAAGCGAGAGCGATGAATGGTTAAGATCCTATCACAGAAATCAAGTGGAAGGTGAACAATCAAGATCGCATCGTAGAACTACAGTGGAAGATGGATTATCGAGAAGCCATATCGCAACTAAAGAAATGATGTCATTAAAGGATCTGGAGACTTCAATAAGAAGCCACGTGTCGTCTGAAGATTTTCTTTGCATATCGCAATCGGGTGAAAGAACCTTTTTATTTCTATTTGTTAAAATGTGCGACATGCAATAAGGTATTCGCTGCAATTTGCGAAATCGAAAAATCGCAAACATTGTGATATATGTTATGTGCGATGCGCGATGAGGTTAAAGTTTTAAATTTGTGATATTGTGATGGTCTGATTTGTGATCAATCCTAAATTTGCGATATGGTGATAAGAAAACGCAGAGAAGGTCGATAAATGTGTATCGGTCATGTGCAAAAGCGGAAAAGGGAAATGAGGTAAGGTATTTGGGTTTTAATACGAAATGCCACATATTTGGTTTCGATAATTGAAAATGGATTAAAAAAGATCCATAAGATATCTAATGAAAGTATGTGTGGTGTGTTTAAAATTTAAAGCACGTTTTATGTTAGAATAAATCTTGGGATCTAGGCAGACTAAGTTTTACGTCTGCACATTGAGTATTTGTTGCCATATGGTTGCATCAATATTGCTTGGATTCTTGATAGACGAAAATTACCAATTGAATGAAACATTTTGAAAGTATTTCTGTAAAGTAATATATTCTCAATATGATAATCATAACTTGCTAGTGTAGATTGCATGCTACCCACTAAATATAATTTTTTCGTATCTTTATTCATTGATAAATATCTCTTCCTTTTCTCCGATGCAAACTTGAAATCCATATGTTTCAAACAATCCTTTCGACAAAATTAACTTGAAATCATATCATTGATATAAATTCTTCTTGTAAGATATTTTGTCTTGATCTTTATATAACTGGAATATCTTGGATTGATATGAAAATATCTACTCCTACCCCTAGATACAATATTTGCTTGCAACGTCTCCATCATTTCATTATCCTCTATAGAAGCATTTTCATCATCAATAGAAGGAATATTATCTTGGAAAATATTCATTACCATCCTCTCTTGAAGGAAATTATTCACTACCATCATCTGCGCTTTTGAAATCCCAAATCAGACAAAATTCTTCACTATCTTCATTTATGCTTTTCAAATCCTCGCTTGGAGGATTCAATTCATCATCACCATGAGTGCCTTTGAAACGTTGACTCAGAGAAAATGCATTATTCACATTTGTACCTCGAAAATTATCATTTACAAGAAATTATTCATCGTCTCCTTCATCATTGGTGCTCTCATAATCCTTAGGATTAAGACTAAGTAGAAAATATGACTCTTTATTCATAGTCAAATTATCATTTGCAGGAAATTCTTCATCATCCCCTTCATCATTGGTGCTCTCATAATCCTTAGGATTAGGACTAAGTGGAAAATTTCACTCTCTATTTACTAGAAATTATTCATCCTCCCCCTCAACTTTATTAGTGGTGCTCTCATAATCCTTAGTATTAGTACTAAGTGGAAAATTTGACTCTCTATTTACTAGAAATTCTTCATCCCCCCCTTCATCAGTGGTGCTCTCATAATCCTTAGGATTAGAACTAATGGAAATTTTGACTCTCTATTTACTGTAAATTATTCATCCTTCCCTTCATCAGTGGTTCTCTCATAATCCTTAGGATTAGGACTAAGTGGAATATTTGACTCTCTATTTACAAGAAAATATTCATCCTACCCTTCATCAGTGTTTCTCTCATAATCCTTAGGGTTAGGATCAAGTGGAAAATTTGACTCTCTATTCATAGTGAAATAATTCTTTTTATATTCATCAATATGGATAGAGTTGTTATGTGAAGAAAATGTTGATGCTCTAGAAAGAAAAAACATCACTATCAGAAGAATCCATGACTTTGAAACATAAGATGTTGAATGATACAAATGCACTCTCTCCCAATGACAATTTATAGATTAGAGATTGAAAATTTCCCTCCTAAGTTTCCGCCCAAAAAAATTTTCCGAAAATTTTCCCTCCAAAGTTTCCCACCAAAAACTTTTTCTTAAAATTTTCCCTCCAAAAATTTCGTTTGAAATATTTCCCTCCAAATTTTTCATCAAAAAATTATTTGAAAACTACTAAAATTTTGGTCTTGAAAGTCCACGGGGTCTTGCATAGACAGTGATTGGGTGCTCTGTTAAGGAACTCCTTGATATGAAGTCAGTGGTTCAATTCCCTACCCGATCGGGGTGATATATTGGACATGTTGAACATGTAGTCATGCAAACTTACAAAAACAACAAAATTGGTCTTGAAAATTTTGACCTTACTTTCTATTCAAATTTTCCAAATAAATTTTCTTTTAATACATTCCTTCTAAACTAAATTAAATCTTTTACTTAAATTATTTAACATTAACTAGGTAACTAAATTAATTTATTTTTTTATCCCACATTGAATCAAAGTTAATATAAACCTATAATATTAAGTATATATTAATTTTTCTTAATTTTGATTTTAATCCCACATTCAAGAAATGTTAAATTAATCTCACAAGCTTCGCTATAGAATAAATTTCATTTTTTCTATTCCTCACATAACATCAACTCTTCTAGGTTTTTCTTGAAGTCAGCAGAAATTGGGTCCCCTTGTTTTCCCACTCTTAAACTTGTCCTTTTCCTTGTTGTCACCCTAGTCTTAATCTTCGTTCCTCTTCTCGTCACCTCCCTCAACTTCCCTTCTTTGCTTTCTTCTTTCCCTTCCCTCCCCATATAATAACCCTTCCTTCATTTAAAATTAACCCCTTAAAACCTTTCTTATATCTTATGCAATTAGGAATTTAAATACTTAATATTATTTTAAAATACTAAACTTTAAAGATAATTGGCATGAATTAACCCTATCCTAGTTATTTAGTATAAGCCCCCCCTAAATTCTAGTCTGTAAGCATTCACCTTACAACAACCCCTTAAACCTTTACATCCTCCTTAATAAATAATAATGAATTTAATACATTTATATCAATTTTTAATTTAATGTCATTAGTAATAGTTATTTTTAACTAATACTAGTTTTATTAAATTAAAAATTGAAATTAATTTTAATAAAATTCCTTTGAACATTAAACCATATAATAAACTTTAATTAATCAATATTACAACTAATAATTAATTTTAATATCCTTATAAAAATAAATAATCTTTAATACAAGCAAAATATATTAACTAATCCCACCTTTTAAGATCTCTTTAATTAATGTTATTAGTTTAATATTAACAATACATTTAACATATGAATACATTATCCTTAATTTAGGTTTAATTAATCTTTAATATATTACAAGAATTTAGGCTAATCATTATTGAAAATTGATAAACTTTGCATATAACTAAAACAGAAACTTTAAATTAAATTAATTTATTTAATTTATAAAATACTGATTATTTTATGGTTGGTCAGCCTTCATCCTGCACTCCTTTATATATATATATATATATATATATATATATATATATATATATATATGATATCTATCCTCCTCTCTTTTCAAACAGGATTTGTCCTGATAATGGGTCTTGTTCTAGACCCGAAACATAGACGCAAAAATGCTCACTGTGGAGATTTTGAACTCAACAACTCAAAACACACATCACAGAAATCTGAAATCTATAATCTTCTAGGTTTCATTAAAAAAATTGGAAAATGTTAGTTTTCCTTCTATTTTAACTATTTAAAAAGGAATTTGGGGAAAATATGTTGTTTTATGATTTTTATGCTCCAAAACTTTTTTTTTTTACTGTTTTTATTTTTTCTTCAAAGATATTTTTTTAATATCATATTTTAGGAGAAAACCCAGGTTAAAAAATCAAAAAAAAATATATTTTTATAGCAAAAAAAGACAACAACAACAACAACAACAACAACAAAACTCAAATTTGTAGTATTTTTAGGAGAAAAAATAATAATAATAATCGTATTTTTTAGCTTTGAAATGAAAAAAAAACCGCGTCCAATTTTTTTGGAATTTTTTCTTTTTTCTTGGGGGGCATTTCAATTCGTTGATTTGAAATTTATGAAATTGTTGAAACAAGGAAAGCCTAGGTTCAAATCCCCCTGAGGCAACCAATTTTCCGCAAGGAGAATAGTTCATAAACCCCTAGATGTTTACTAGTAGTTACATGTCAGGGGGGTTGTTGATTTCTTCCAGGATACCAAAAAAAATTTGTTCCTTAAAAAAAATTATGATTGTTTAACATAAACAGAAGCAAAGTTATTGGCATGGAATCATAATAAAAATAATGAGTATATGATGTCTATGACTTTCATCTAAAATTTCAGATCTATTCATAATGAATTTGAAGAAAAATGTGGTGGGGATAAGGCAAAATTCAGTCTAAGCTTTCAAAAAAAATGTTATATGGAAATAGGTTATCAAATTGGAGATAAAATCAATTCAAAAGGTGGAAAAGTAAATTCACATTTATTCAGAGGTATGGATAACATTTTCCTATTGGCATTTAGAACTAAGGAGATATAAGAATTGATTGATGATATTTTCAACATGTGGGAGAATATTGTCATAAAAAATCAGAAGGTTAAAAGGTATAAACCCTTAATATGTACTAGCAGTAAGACAAGTCATGAAATCAAGCATCTTCCAGATGATATGACTATCACACCTTGGAGAACAATGCAAGGAGTAAACAGTGACAGACTATTCAAATCAATACTATCTCATGTGAATTCAAGTGAATTCTCCTAGGACGAAATGTGCTCAAAATTGAAAAAGTAAGTTTGTTGAATTATTTTTACTTTTTCTTGAATTATAGTTTTCTTTTAAATATAACATGTTGTTTTTGTTAGTATTTTTTATACATATCACTATATTAACAATTTTAACTTTATTTATTCACTCATGAGGTTTATATAAAAATAAAATAACATATTGTTAAAATTCCGAATGAAGACAGTTGGGATGATGTTGTACGCTACTACCCATAATCAAGTTCGACAACACACTTAAATATTTTGATCTTGCATTCAAAAAGGTATATTGATTTATACATTCATTTTATCCATATGTAAACTATTTTTATTTATTACTTATACATATATTTGATTATTTCATTAAAGATGTCGAAGAAGGATGGAGATGGAGTACCGAATAGTCTCAAAATATTTATTGAAAAGATTAAGTTAGAAATGGTAAGAAAACAGTGTCTTAAAAATGTTGAACTTGATCCTCGTCTTAGGCATTTCATTTGGAATGTGCTCGGCACTATTCAATATCAAATAATACAAGGTGATTTTGAAAACAATGTGAGACTCATACCTAAAAGGGAATATGCCCTAGTTATTGTAGATATTCCTCATGGTTTCAATTTCCCAAACATTGGATATGATAGTGAGTCTTTTACTTGTCAAGTTTTTAATAACGTGGTTACAGGCTTTCAAGAAGTCACAACACCACCACTTTGGATATTTGTGACATTTCATTTAGACACATAATTTGCAATGTTATTAACAAGCTTGAAGGGAAAGCAAACTCAAGGATGCAGCTTGCATGGTAAGACATTGAAATTGTATGTTTGATTAATGTTAAATAAAATTATTTATGTACAAGTTAATTTAACTTTTATTATGTCATGTTATAGGAAAAATTCAAATCTTATTTGTTGCGAAGATCGGCCAATTATAAGTGTTTGTGAGTTCATCCATGTTGAATGTTGGAAAGAGTCATAGCCAAGTATCGGTTCATGATGTTGTCATAAGAAAACTAACATATGAGGATAAAGAAGCAAAAGGAAAGATAGTTAACATCTAACAAACACCACATGCATTGATTAATTGTCTTATAGATTTATGTTCAAATGAAGTAGGTTGGGTTTTGGATTTATTCTCAAGTTCAAGTTTTATTATATAAAATTGAATTTCAATATTTTCTTGTTTGATTTTTATGTGTTTATACTAATTTACTTAATTATTTTTTGTGTTTGATGATTAGGTGCAACACTAACATGTTTCATACAAAAAGGAAGAAATTGAATTTTCATTGAAAAAGACTCACTACAATGCAGTTTTATTCAACAAAGAATTAATGCTCTTCAATTTCTTTCATATGCAATGCAAAAAGTTGTTTTGAGGAAAGGGGATTTTAATGAATCACGTGTAGAAAAAAAACTCAAAGGAACCTCACCCACTGGTAGATGGAATGATTGGAACTTATGATACTTTGGGAGATTTGCAAATATCAAAGATCAATTAGAAGAGGAAAATGACCACATTGAAGCACAAAATACTGTGGAAGAAGGCAATAATGAAGCTCTAGAAGATGATGAACATGGATTATATTATATTATTGATTAAATTTAAGTTATGCTTACAAATCAACCTCAATTTTGAGAATTATTCATTAGTTATACTTCTAATGTTTTGACTTTGATATTTTATAAGAAAAATAAGTATTCAATTATTGTTGTTATATGTTTGATATTTGTATTATCTGATTTTCACTTTAATTTTTATGTGAATCATTATTTTTTGTAAAGAAACAGTGATTAATATTAATTTTTGATATAAAATTCATTCTTATTTTTTTTATTTTTTTGTTAAAATTTTCCCATAAAAATTGTTTATTTGACATGTCATTTTTAACAAAAACACGTCTCAAAATGTGTATTTTTATTATGTCTATATTGAAAATGTGTATTTTTTTGTCAAATGTTTAAAATTAGTGAAAATTATTTGATGTATATTGAAATATTAATTAACAATACATAAATATATAGAAAATCCTAACTTTAAAATATTGACCATATTTTTTGAATATGCGAAAAAATGAAGATTTCATTATAAAAAAATTTGAAAAGAAAAACATGAAAAACACTTAAAAACAAATATATTAGGGAAGAAGAAGGCATTAGAAAATTAATTTTTTATGTTGCATCAGCCCTCAAAAATAAGCCCTCAAAAAAACTGGGTTGATGTTGCATTAGCACTTTTCAAAATTAGCATGAAAATCACTAACATTTAAAAAAAAAAAAAATGTTCATACTTGATACATATGAAAATTTAAAGTGTCAAAAAATGTTCCCAAAAAAAATGTATTTTGAATCAGCGCTTTTCAAAATCGGAAGATTTTTTTGCTACGTCAAAAAAAAGGGTAATCAATGAAGTTCCCGTTTGATCGGTAACTATGTTTATCATGTTCATATCATCATCCTCATGTTTTTTTTTGTTTACATTTGTGCATAATCCTTTGTTTTGAGTCATTAATGTTATTTATTCATTAAATATCATAACTTCGATGTTGTTCATGAACAACTTGAATATTTTTATAATAGATTAGTTAATTCTCTTTTAGACAAACACATTGATAGACAAGGTAAAAGACTAGGAGTATCCATCCATTGGAAAAGTCCCTAGTGCATGCATAGTTTATCAAAATAGTTTTGCATCAAATCATTATAGATATTGCTTCCATAGCCTAGAAAATGTCTTGAGAAACAAGCTTATTTATGGGTTGGGTAAAAGATTAGGAGTGTCCATCCATTTTTAAAAGGCCCTAATGCATGAAAATCAACCAAAATAGACTTAATCATTCTTTCTATTTATGAATATGTATTTATTTTAATACTTGAAATCAAGTATGATAGATAATTACAAGAAACTACAACTTGTGGGACACTAGTGCATGTTTGATCTTCCATAATATTTGAAGTAAGCAATGTGTTTTTACTTTCTGGAAGTGTGATTAAGTTCTTTTAGTTGTTTGAGTTGTTAAATATAGTTTTGTTTCATGCTTTCTTGATTTTTGTTAATCTAGAGTTTTCAATTTTCCTACTAGTTAACTTAAGCAACTTAGCTCTAGTCTTTAAGACAAACAATAATTTTTCATTTCTTAATTGTCAACAGGTCTAAGTCTAATTCTTTGCATATAGTCATATGCTTCTAAGTTTATGAACACCTAGATTAATTAAATTATCATGTATTAATTTATGCTCATATATTAGCTTGACATTTTTGGTGTCGTTATCGGGCAAGTACATGTTAGATCTTGAAGTTTTTCTTGAATTTTCATATTCATTTTTTTTTCCAAAATATAAACATTTAGGACCTAGAGGAGTGAAGGTGGTAAGAGGAGAGGTAAGAACCTACACATTCACTTTAGCTTAGTCTTCTCAAATCCTAGTCATGCTTATATATTGAATTTGAAATAGATTTTAGTTTTTAATTATGTTTATTTATGCATTTTTACACTAGACTTACATATCATATAGGTAGGTACATAAAACAAAAAACCCTCACTACTAATCTACAAGGAAGAGGTTGAAACTTGTAGAAAGGAACATTATTGGGTCAACAAGTAAAAAGGAAACAAGTACAACTTGAAAACTCCCTAATAGAAAAACCAAGAAAATCAATTCCTCAATGAATCCCTAAAGAACTAGGAACATCTTAAAGAGAACCTCACTTTCCTAGTAAAATATTAGAAGGTTATTTTGATTGGACTAGGGAATTTTCAAATTTTCTTGAAGGATAAATGGCATATAGAGACAAAGAATAAGAACACAAAGAAAGAGAAGAGCAAGAGAGACATGAAATAGAAATAAAAAGACAAGAATAATGGGGAATAATTGAAGAAGAAAGAGAAAGAAAAGAAAAGGCAAACCATGATGAAAGAGGATCAAATGTAGGAGGAAGAAGAGCTAGAAATGAAGAAGAAGAAGACTAAGCTGATGAAACTACTTTTCGATTTCTCATCCTAGATGCACCTGCAATCTTAGGAATTGAGGTAAAGGAAGAATATTTCTCCTTTTGTTCTTGCAATATTTTATGGTATACCTATTGAATTCCCTGATGATTTCTTGTTTGAATTTGATATTTTATGCTGTACATATGGATACAGAAGTGATCCACAAAAACTTGTCTATACCTTGCCACTTTAAAAGGTTTTTCATTGAAATGATTTATGGGATTAGGAGAATATAGTATATGATATTGGGGTGATATGAGAAAGAAATTTTTTAGAAAATATCAACCTTACTGAAGATCCTGACATTCCAAAGAAAACATGTTTGTGATGAGTGAACAAGACGTGGAAGTATAAAAGATTACTTAGAGATATTTACATACAACCTAGAAAAATATAAACTAAGTAATATGAGTCCTCAGTTTACCCAACCAATTTTCTTGAAAGGAATCCAAGATGATTGTATAGATTTCCTTAATCTTATAGGGGCAGGTGACATTTCTCAATTACCTTATGATAAAATTATTAAATTGTGTAGGAAATATTCTTAAGGAAGAGCTAAATCTAGTAAGTGACAATGAGATTCTCTCTCCAAGGCAACTAAGTTAGCTTCAGGAGTTAGAAGAGAAAAACCTTGCAATCTTTTAGAAAAAATTAAAACGAACCTCTTAAATACTCCTGGTTCTCAAAATGATACATTAAAATCTAAAAAGAGACCGGAAGAATAGAGTGAAGTATTATCTATACCTTACCCTAAATGTAGAAATAAACCTCATTTACATGATTTTCCTTTGGATAGTATTTAAATTTGTGGAATTTGTGTAGAAAACACATTAAATAGAAAACTTTCCAATAATATTGAAGCTAAAGAGAACCTATAAATAAATAAATAAAAGATGAACCAACAGAGTCACTCTACTATTCATCCTTGACCTATAGGTATCCAAAATAGTTTCTTCAATAGTCTCAATATCTTGTGAAAAATACATGGAATATTCCTATGCCATGGCAGGCTTGGCCTCCTTAGCAATTTCCAAACGAACCTTATTAACAAAATTGGCGAGAGAGGCTATGGAAACAAGACTCCCTAAAACTCTCAAATGTCTTATCATCCATCATACCCCCAATAGCCTTACCAACAATAACCCCCCTCCTTTTCAACAATTCCAACAAACACAGGATCCTTATGTTTAGCAACAATTTCCTATACCACAAATAACCCAACTTCAACAGCATTAGCTACCACATAATCAACCTCAACCTAAGCCTTACACAAATACTAGGCTAGCCAGTAGCAAATCTTAATAGTAAAGTGGAAAAACTTGTATAAAACATTAAAAAGGGAATACTTCCCACTTATGCAATTGTTTCTATTGAAATTACCCACTTAAGGTTAGGAAATGTTTTACAAAAGGAATCTCCCATAATCGTAGAAGAACAAGAAGAATAAAATGGGGGAATTCCTAACAAACTGGCACAAATTAGTCACACAAATGCACAAAATATCAACAAGATCAATCCCTTGCAACCAAATCACTCCTTTTCCAAAGATGTTGATTTTTTGAAAAGCTAGTGATCTCTCTTAATTATTATTTCTTAAATCAACTAAAGGATCTTTTTATCAAAATTCCTTTATTCTAAATTGTTAAGGAATACTAATTTATAAAAAAACAATTAAGGAATCATGTTTTAAGAAATTTAGTTAAGGAAAGAAAGATCTAGTTGCAATTCATGTCATTAGAAACTTGGCTAGCTTAATGTCAAAAACAATTGACGCTTAAAAATAAGTTGATCGTAGAATACCTATGGGGAAAATTATTATCAACGATATTTCAATTTAAAAAAAATTTCCATGGATTCCTAGAAATATATAGTAATCATTTTAGTTCTACAAGCATGGATCCATATTAAGTATGGATCTAACATGAGCCGAGAGGGATCAAATTTTTTCACGTGCAAACTTCTTTAGAGTGCAGAATATAATGTGTTATTTTTCATTGTTTAAATTGTATTTCTGAATGCTACATAAAATATATATAGGTCCAAATAAACCTTTTAACCATAAAAACTTAATTTTTTTTCATGATATATACATAACATTTTTTTTTGTAAACTTAGTAGATCATTTCTATTTTCTATTTATAAACAAAAAGCAGGTCACAAGATACAACTTTAGGCCTCAACCTGCCCATAGGAAACCAAGTTTGTTGGTCGTCTTAATGAATTATAGGCCATCCAAAACATAAACATCTTGAGTCTGTTTCTAACCGTCTTCAAGTAGCTAATATCAGTATTTGCAGGCATAGACATAATATTAAAGTAAAATCTATCCGCTAAATTTTCAAAAATTAAAACAAGGATGATCTAACTCCACAAGAGTCGGTTCTTTCATGTTGGATCCAGGCATATCAACCTGGTTCATGGTTTGCAACTCCTTCTCGATTCTTCCTAAGCAAACACATTTATGGTGCTGGTGTAGGTTAATTTTCTGAATGGACCTATTGATATCAAGTAAATTTGATGCAGCTTTAGGGTCACCCCCGACACTTGAACAAACACAACTGCCTTAACCAGAAGGAATTTCAGCAACCAATAAGTTTGAATTGAATGATGGAATAATGAGATTATTCCTAGAGTATGACCAGGATCGGTGATGATTGGATTAAGTTCTTCCACATCTCTTTCTTCTTCTTCCTCCTGCTTGGCTCTTGCATGGCCCTCCCATCCATGGATCAATGACTTGATATAACAAGGTGTCCCATCAGAATAATTTTGAAACAAATCCTCCATGACTTCTTTGCCTGACTTCCTACCATGTTTGGCTGGAGGGGACTTTGGAACCTCGGCTTTTCCTTTTTCCTTTGCTTTCTTTTTTTTCGAATTTCCTTTCACCTTTTTTTTTATAGTGCGGTCTTCCGGCAATTTTCTTGGCTGGAAGGATTTGCTTGAAAGACCTGTGACATTGCAGAGCCTGACAAGATTAAAACATCCCGAATGAATTTGAAATTGACATAGAGACTAAGCCTGACTTTTTCCATCAAGAAATGGAAACTGCAACTTTGAGAGACTCATAAAATTCAACTTGTTGACAGAAATCCTATCGTGGTCGGAACCACAACCCAGAGTAGAACCATACACTAGAGTAGACCTATACACTAGAGTAGACCCATGCACCAGAGTACTCCCATAAGCTAGGGTAGGCCCAAAAACTAAAGAAATCCCATTAACCAGAGATAAAGATAGCACCCAAACTAGAAGACTACCACCTGTATTCCATTTTCCAGCATTACCTCTGACCCAGGCACCCCTTCCAAAAGTACTAACAGTGTAACACTTAAAGAAGAAAGTGATTAAAAACCCAAAGGTGAAATTATCTACATAACTGACCAACTGACAACAGAAAACCAGATTCCCACCCTCAACAAACCCAACTCTAATGTTAACATCGTTTGAAGTCATACAAGCAACTTCCCACTTTTGGTGGTTCAAATTGGAAGGCGAGAGAGGAACAGGGTGCCCAAAATGGACAACATGCAAATTAAAATAGGGCCATGTCGTGTCCATGCAGAAAGCTGGCACATCCACACATCTCCACGGTGAAAGAAAAATAAACATGCAGGACGTATTATACACAGACACAGACCTATTAACAGTATTCCTGGTTAAGCAAAGAAGGATACTATCTAAGCATACTAGAACTCCTACGAGAGCCTGTCTATCCATAGTGCCAGCATCTACTTCATTATAAATGATATTTCTAAACGTATACAGACATTTCATAAAAGTAACATGAAGACCATAAGCATGTTGCATGATGTTGTTGAGGAGTGCTTATACAACTCATGTAGCAAATTACAGAGTATCGAACCAAATAAATGAAATCGAGGAAAACCAGTAGCTTTCGTCACATATAATGGTACGTAGAAACTCGTTGCATTGCTATGGTGTATGGAGAATTGGGTACATACCAATACAATGTTGCAGGTTGCGAAGTCCTCCGGCGTCGTTTGGCCTGTTAACAAGAATTTTGCACGCGACAGTAACCAAACTTGCAGAGAATGGTGAACACGCAGGGAATAATAGAGTTGTAGAAAATGGCAAGAACCTTTTTAATAATCCTCTCCCATCTAACCTGATGGCACAAATCCTGACTCCTTGTCGATAGCCCACCTGACTCATTGGGTTGTTCTGCATTATGTCTTAATGTGATCATAATTATCCGTGGGTGGAGTTGTCTGCATGTCAGCCTCAACCTTGAAAGCCTTCGAATGCCTTTTCCACATACCTGCATCCCATCGTGATGACCTGTCTCTAGCATTGCCAGTTGGCACCCCGATTGGGGGAGTTAGTTGTTATCTCGATCATTGTGCCCACAGTCTCGTTGTATAATGACCTTAGGCTCTGTAAGGCCTGGTTCCATGTTATTTTGCGCCCATGGTTGGTCCATAACCTTGTCCTGATTGATGCATCCCCAATTTTCCAAACAGTCCGTTGCTTCATTACCTGATCTCCTTACGTGAAGCGGAGTGATATAGCTGAGCCTTGCCATTATCTCCTTAATCTCTTGGATGAGTCTTGTTGTTCTCCAGCTACTGCTAATGTGCTCCTAGCGTGCTCCTTGTTGTAACTTTCGGAGGGCACCCGTAACCATGGCCGAATCTCCCTCAATCTCAAGGTGGTTATATTGTTCGCGGTTTTCAATTTGTAGGCCATGTTTCGCGATCGTCAGTTCCTCTTCATTATTACTAGCATACCCTAGGTCAATGGAAAAAATCCTCAAAACTCGTCCTGTACAGTCACGGAAGATGCCCCCTGCCCCTGCCTGACCTCGGTTGCCCTTCGAAGCCCCATCATAGTTTAATTTGATGAATCCCTACTGAGGAGGTATGAATCTGTCCCGAACTTCAAAAGCCATAGATCTGGGTTTCCAAGAGGTTGGCGCCACCATCTCTACCTTAAGATTTAACTAATTGAGAATTCTTTCCTCTGTTCCCTAAGTTGTCCAATATTCATGGTTCCATTTTTCAGAGAGGATAATCTCTCTAATATTCAAGACAATGGTCTGCCAAAGCTCAGGCATTTGCCTTTTTTCATTCTGAAATGTTCTTCGATTTCTCTCCTTCCACACCGTCCAAATTAGGAACCCAGTTGGTAGTGTCCAGGCTCTGTTGATCACTATGTTTTGGTATCCTCCTTTCCGCCAATTCTCAATTGTTTGTCTGATGATATCGTTATTTCTGTCTGTTTGTTAGAACAGGTTGAAAAGGTTGCACCACATCTGGTCCGCCATTGAGCAAGTGTTAAGAAGGTGTTCTAGGTTTTCTTCATTCTACCCCTGCACATCACACAACTGGAGGGTCCAAGCATACCTTGTTTATGGAGCTGATCCTAGGTAAGAATTATTCCATGGCCAACGGTCCATAGAAAATGTTGAATTTTGGGCCAGTGTTTTTTTGACCAACTTTTTTTCCATAACCTGTTATCGGGAGTATTTGTATTTTTTGATTTAATCTGATAACATTCTTTAGTTGTGCACATTCCTTTCATGTTGTACCCCCATCGTAGGATATCATTTTCTGTTAGGATAGGTATTTTCCTGATATGTATTTCTCTGTCAAAATTTCCTCATTGTTGTGTGTCTCGGGCTTGTTGCCACTCTTGTTTTTGTTTCCATCTCCTCCAGAACTGGTCATTATGTTCTTCCCAATAAAGGTTTACCTCTTTATTATGAGCTTGATTTGTGAACAGGGAAATTTCTGCTAAATCTAGCCTATTGTCTAGTTTATCTCGTTGTTGCCAGGAGTCTTCCCAAAAATGGGTTAGGTTGCCTCCTTTGATATCCCAGAAAGTGTGATCTGTAATCAAATTCATGTTTTCTGAAGCCAAGCTCCATATGCTAGAGCCTTTAGGGGTGATATGTAGTTGCAACCGATTTCTCGTGGTCTGTGGAATTTCATATTTCCGTTCCCATGTTTTTTCCCATAGGGTCGTGCCTCCCTGCATCCACCTCCACCACAATTTAACCCCCATGACCTGGTTTAGGGTGTATGGATCCCGAAAACTCAACATGCCTTTGGTTTTTGGAAGAGTGAGTTTATCCCATGATAAGAGAGCCCACTTGCGTTTTTGTTGTGATTCCATATATATATATATATATATATATATATATATATATATATATATATTAACCATCTTAGAACAAATAGTCTTAGGAGCTGCCATCCCATAAATTTGATAAATAGGAATGGATTGGAGAACGGATTTAAGAAGAATGTCACGACTAGGGGCATTAAGAGCCCAAAAAGACCAATTTTGCAACCGGTTTTGAATTCAAGTGATGAGGTTTTTCCAGCGAGATATTCTTAGGGAATTTATAGAAAGGGGCATGCCCAGGTACTTGGTAGGCAGATTCCCAATGGTGAACCCAAGAGTACGAGCTAAGAACCTTTGAGATTGGGGAGTAATGTTAAAGAAAAATACATTAGATTTTTCATATTAATCAGGGTTCCAGACGCGGCCATAAACACTTTCAGAATATCTAAAATGGCTTTTGATTCCTGTAGGCTAGCTTAGTAAAACATCATGATATCATCAACAAATTGTTGGTGAGATAATGTGATATCTAGGCCCAAAATTTTTAAGCCTTTCAGGGTGTCGTCCATCACCCGGTGATTGACGAATCAGCCCAACCCCTCCGCAGCAATTATGAATAGTAACAGGGATAGGGGATATCCCTGCCTCAGGGCGCGGGAGGTGTTGAAAGGATCATAGGGGCTTCCATTAACTAAGATTGAGAAATTCGTGGTAGCGATGAAAGAAAGGATCCAATCAATCCATATTTGATCAAAACCAAATGATTGCAAAATGTTTTGGAGATAAGACCAACTTAGACGGTCAAAGGCTTTGGCTAATTCGAGTTTAATCATCATACCTTTAGCTTTAAGAGTGCGAGGGAGTGAATGGCTTCCTGGGCAGTCACAATACCATCCAGAATTTGTCTACCTTTGACAAACCCAGTTTGCTCAAGGGAGATAAGAAAGGAAGGATAGTTTTAAGTCTATTGACCATAATAGTAGAAAAAATCTTATAAATAACATTACACAAGGTGATTGATCTGAATCCCAAAGGAACATCACAGTTCTCTTGCTTTAGGATCAAAGCAATAAAAGTAGAATTCAATGTTGGGTATACATGTCGTGTTCTTCGTGACTCCTCTACCAGGTCTAAAATATCTTTTCCAATGAAGGACCAAGAAGCCTGAAATAATTCTGCAGTGAAGCCATCATGTCCCGACGCCTTATTTTTAGCTAAGCCTTTGACCACATCCTCCACCTCCTGAATAGTGATTCCCTGTTAACAATTGTGGGAATGAATTTCTTTACACGATTGATATCTTCCATGCGATTTTGATATGGTTCAGTTAATATTTCTCAAAAATGATTGACCAACACATTTTCCAAATCTTGATTTTGGACTAGCCTATTTCCTACGGAATCTTTGAGAGAAAAGATATGATTATGTTGTCGTCTTTGTATCATTTATTTATGGAAGAAACTAGACTTCCCATCCCCTTCTCTTAACCATTTAATTCTAGATTTTTGTTTCCATAATATTTATTCCTGGATTCATCTTTCTTCTAGTTTTCTTATTAATGAACCTTCCTCTTTAACAAGGTCCACAGATCTCCCCATAAGAATCATATGTTGTTGGATATGTTGCATATGCCCCTAGAGCTTTTCCTTGTCTTGATGAATGTTCCCAAATTCTGTCTTGTTCCATTTCCTAATTTATGTTTGATGTCTTTGAGTTTTAGCTGGAACGTATGCATTTAATTCCTACCATGCACCCTACTTTCTTCCCACCAACTTTTAACTTTTGCGATGAAAGTAGGTTCCTCAACCAGAAACTCTCAAATATAAAAGGTCTTTTGTTATTTTTTTGGTTCATATCTACCTCCAAACGTATTGGCCAATGATCTGATCCCATACATGGCATAATAGAATCTTCTTAAAATACATCCAAGCTGATGAGCTCTTCAGAGACTAAGAATCTATCTAGGCGGGAGGCCACTTGATGAGTCTCTCCCCTCCTATTGTTCCACGTAAATTTTTCATTTACAGTATGTATGTCAACCATTCAAAGATTAGATATCATATCCCGAAATAGTTCCATCTCTATCTCATTTCTACCTGTGCCTCCTTTTCTTTCTTCGAGGAAAGTAATCATATTAAAATCTCCTCCCAACACCCAATACTTCTCAATGTTCAGCAATTTCAAAGTCCTTATGCTTTCTAAAAAGGCATGTTTATCTCCTGGAATGTGTGAACCAAAAGTTGAGGAAACAGAAATCCAATCATTAGTCCCATTTAATCTAAATTTACCATTGAGGATATGTGGAAGGCCAATCAATCCTTCAGCCAAAACCCTAGTCGGGTTCCAAAGAATCGCAATTCCACCAGCACTTCCTCGCGATTCAATAGCCATAACTTCATATCTAGGATGGATATTGTTATCCAGCTAATAAATTTGCTATATCAAATGCTGGCTAAAAAAAAATTGGAGTCTTCAAGAAGCAAGTTTTATTTATAAAAGATGTTATCTCTTGAAGACTCTTGAAGACATCATGCCCTTGTTTCAATCTTCATTTGTTGTTTCCCCTCCAAACTCAAAGATTATGTTGATTCCATAAGAAAAATACTGCTGCAAAGGCCATTTTTTTTCCTTCCCTCCACTACAAGACTAACCTTCATTTTACCCCTTTGTTCCCCATGAAATTCCTCTATTTTTCATGAGTTCCCTTCTTCCATTCATGAAAATCCCCTTTACAGAGTTTAAAACTCCTTTTTGAACTCTGCCGAAACCCCCAAATCCACTGAAAAATCTTGAAAATATCATTACAAACAAGTATTTTTACTATGGACTTAAGCCCCCTTGGGCTAAATCTTAAACCACTTCCCCACATATGCCTTGGTGCTAGAACCAAGCACTAAGCCATTCAAGCGCCATCGCATCGCATGATTCTATCGGGCTAACTTTTGTGTCCCCTCCGATTGGCATTCCCCGATGGATTTTCCGCCGTTGGATCTATCCACCATATCCCAAATCCAACAGCCCACATTCACTCCGATTATTAGCCTTTCCTCTGCTTCAAAACCCTCCGATTCATTTCCCACTGTCGATTTGATCTGCAAATCGACGGTCAGCGCTAATCCCATTTCAAATTTTAACCAGGTGCATTTGTTCCCCCTTCCGATTAACTACCCCCGACCGATCCTCAGCCGTTGATCTCCTCCCCGCCTTCCTCAGATCCAACAGCCCTCATTTGCTCCGATCGCAAACCGTTCCCCCACCTTTGAACCCCTCTGATTCATTCCCCACCGTCGATCTGATCTGCAGATCGACGGTCAGCACTCAATCGCATCGGTGTTGTGTAAAGTCTCCCTCCCCGCCGATTGAATGCCTCCGATTGCATCTGGACTGTCCACGTGTCTAGATCGGACGGTCCATATCGCATCTCGCGACTTTGGGTTAAATTCATACGCCCTGCTCATAAGGTTTTTCGGCCAATTACAGACGTTGATCTCTGCAGATCAACGATCCTCCTTCATCCTTCCTCCGCCTGTATATTATTTCATGTTAGCCCCAGATCTAATCTCATCCGCCTAAATCTCAGATCCTACGGCTCGGATTAAAGCTACCCTTCCTCTTATAACCCGCACATATGTCTCATATCGCACTCGTCTTCCAACCGTTAGATCTGAGGTCCCAGATCTAACAGCCCACATCACAAGTCGCGTAACTTTTAACGTGATGTTTAATTTCCCAAAGGCCACGTGAAATGGGTGGTTTTCTGATGCCATGTGTCAGGCAGGGATGCATATCGTGTTCCAAAAAGCAAAACCGCCTCCCCGCCCTTTCGCCGCACGAAAACAACTGTTTTTTTTTCCCGAAACCGCTTCCCCCCTTTTCTCTTGTGTAATATTGCGCGTGCCCCCCACCGTCGATCCTTGCGCGATCGACGGGTCCGATATATTTTCTCCCTCTGCTCTCCTTTGACCTATTTTAAACCAATCCCGACCGTCGGATGATGCCATCCAATGGCCACGCTCCTCCCTACAACCTCTGCCACAGTAAAACCCAAAAATGCAGGATTTTATAATAAGTTTCGTGTTTTGCAGGTTTCAATGATTTTCCATTATATTAAAAGAAAATCCAAAGGCTGGGAATGACGATTCCCGCGCCTTTGATTCCTCAAAGGGAACCATTTGCAGGGCTCAAACTCCACGTCTCGTCAATGTTTCATGAGGCATTGATGCCATATGAGCTATGTGCGGACTGCACATCAACAAGACAGAGACAATAAAATAATTAGAAAGAGTATCAGTGTCGAAGACAAAACACAGCAGAACAGAAGATTGAAGACAATTTGGGGATTACGGCTAAGATTGATTATCAAAAGCCTAATCCTCCAAATTAAAACACAGTTAAAATTAAATCATAAGTGTTTATCAGACATAAGGCCTCCACCGCCACATCTGAGGCAAATTGATTCCTCTCAGCTACCACAGTGCCACCTGTAGCCACAAGCATTCAAACAGAGGCCGAAGTTATTGATCAAAATCAGATATTTGCCTCAGCGCAGCCAGAAAGTTAATTCTGCCAGGGAACTTAATGCAAAAAATATCAGCAGAGTTATTACATCTTGAAACAGAGCCTAAAAGTCAACAAAAGCTCCCACCGAGCTTAAATCTTAAATGTAAAACATTAATACAAACAGAACACCCGTAAACTTCTCCATCGAGCCCCTCAAAGGCCAAGAAGTCATCAATATGTATTAATTATCTTGGGAGATCTTTTATCCTCTCCCACCTCCTCATCCTTCTATAAATACTGTTGTAGAAGATGAGAAAATGTTGGTTGCTGAACTTTGAAATATACTTGAGCTTCAGACTTCTACTTGTAAATAGTGTTCACTGGCTCTTGGAGCTCTGCTTGTGATAGATAAGTTAGTCTGGGAAGTGTAGATGATTGCTAAACTAAAGCATTGGACTTAAAGTTGTAATTGGTTTGGAGCATCAATACAAGTTGATTTATGGGATCCTGGTCTATGTCGACGATGATGTTATTTCTTATTGTGAATTGTTATTTTACTTTTGTTTTCACTTTGTTCATATTCTCTTATAAAGAACAGCATGCATAGAGTTAGGACCTACTGTATATCAGTACCCTTCTCTCACTGAAAATATTTATCTGTATGTTTCTTCCAAATTGTGTTATTTAGGAATGATTTAATTCAGTTTAAGCAATAGGAATTTTGGCGTTCCCTTGTCCTCCTGTCTTAGCTAAATATTGTTCTTTAATGTTATTTTAATTCCATGTCAAGTAGAGATGAACTAAGGAAGATATTGTGTGCCCTGGTCCTAGTTTTATCCCAAAAGACTGTCTGAAAGTTTCCCTTGGAATGTGTTAAAAGTTGGCTAGTTTCGAAGTACTTACCTGATCTTAGGACATTATTTGTTATCTTTGTGTTTGTCTTGAAAGTTACCAAGTAGAGCAGAGCTAGGAGAGGATTTGTGGTGAGCCCGGCCCGCTAGTTTCTTCTCCAACAATTGCCTTCAAGTTTCCCTTTGTTTTAAAATGTTTTCTATTGAAAGTGCATCAAAAGCAGACTAGTTTAAAAGTACTTACCTGATCTTAGATTACTTTTATGTCTTTCTTAAGCGTATGTCATAAGCAGGCTAGTTTAAAAGTACTTACCTGATCTTGGGCTGCTCTTTGTTCTTCATTTGTTTATTTCCCCTTCTTGTTGTATCACCTCATTCCATAAATAAAAATTTAAAGAGATCCTTAGACATAGATGACTTGCCCCATGGACCACTCTTGCCTCTTGCTGTTTCAATTAAACCCTATTATGACTCCATAGCCCAATGGACTAAAACCTGCAATTATCTATCTTTTTGGCCAAAGCTTGTTCTGATTGCTTACAACTTCTCACCTTTGAAACTCTTTTCATTTAGGACTTTCCACCTCAAACAATAATCATGCTCAACCATCCAAAAACAAAACAAAACCCTCGGCCTTCATAACTAGCCTAATATCTTTACCATAAACCTTTCAAAGACAAATCCATCTTTGCACTTATTGGAGAGAACCCTCTCCGGATTCAGGAGGGCTAGATCCTAGAATCCCAAAGTGGTTGAAACGATGTTGTTTCTATGATTGGACTTTGTCAATCTTGCTAATTACAGATTCCTAAAATTTATGGCGACTCTGCTGGGGAACAGTCTGAGTGATTTTGATTTCAAATAATCCTAAGACATCAGAATTTCCTTTCTTTTCAAATGACATTTGTTCTGTTAGCTGGTTGAATTGTTATGCATAACATCTCTGGCCAACAAACATTGTTTAGTGAGTAAAAGCAGCCCTTTTCAAGCACTACCAACACACGGTAATCATGATGAAACTTGTTTGAATCAGTGACAAACTAGGTAAACCCTAGGATTCTCATAAGAGTTTATCTAACCTTGAAAAATCAGTTGGCTTAGCCTTAAGAGTAGGCTGTCTTTTTCTCAAAACCGTAGCTAAGTTTTGAAACAGAGTTAGGACATTCTTAGAAATGACACAACTGAAAAATAACTCAGAAAACCCAAAAATATTTTAGATTGGTATTTAATAAACATGGTGGTGGACCATAAAACCTTTTACCTCTGAAGAGAGCTAAAAACTTCCACTTGGCGACTCCACAATCCTTAACAGACCTTAAGACTCCACTGGGAAGAACCTTTGTCATTATAACATTGTTTCACATTATTTAAATTTGTGAAACGGACTAGTTAACCTCTTAAAGATTGTTATACCTGGTTGAACTTTTCTTGTTTAAGTTGGGTCTAAAAACACAGCATTGTGGCTCCTAGAAAGATTCATACTAGAGCCTATCCTGACCCGAACCCACCTGAGATAGTTGATAACCCAGAAAGTATCCTTAGGAAGTCTCCTAAGATCAATTTTTCAACTGTTGTCAGATCACCCTTGAGAGCTAATTCAGTCCCTGAAAATCTTGCCGCTCTACAACAATCACAAGCAGATCTAATAAACCCATTTAGAAGTAGGTCTCTTGGTGATTTAGATCAGCTAGATTCTGAATCTTCACTTTCATCTCCTGAAACAAGTGAACATCCTGGTAGTAGAGAAACAACACCACCCGATTTACATTTCCTTCACAATTTAGGTGTCTCTCATCCAAGATCAGCGCAGCAATCTACTGTTGTTCCATCCACATCTATTCACCAAACATTCACTGTCCAAACCACTCCACTTCGGCCCACTTTCCCTTTTGTTAATCCAACTCTTGTAAATCCACCTCCACCACATATCATGGCAACATGGTATGCTCCCTTAGTCCTTCCTGTACCATTAGTCAATCTTCCACAGGACTATCAGTCCAAAATTCCATTATATGATGCTAGCAATGATACAACTGCATCACAACATATCGATAAAATGAATGACTACTTTGACAGAAATGAAATTGATGATGATTCTGTCAAGCTTATATTATTTGCTCAAAGCTTAGGGGGAGAAGTCAGAAAATGGTTTAAAGGCTTAACCCCCCATAGTATCAATGATCTCCAAGCCTTCCATCAGAGTTTCTTAAACAAATGGGAAGTGAAGAAGAATCCTCTCCAAGTCCTTTCTGATTACAAGAACCTCCATAGAAACACCGGGGAAAGTGTACAAGCTTACTGCACTAGATTTAATAGTGTGTACAATGCACTTCCCCCATATCTAAAGCCTCCACAAGGCTCAGCGTTAAACAAGTTTCCTAAAGGTTTTGACCCTGAAATGGCCTATAAACTGAGAGAGAGAGACCCTGCAACTCTTGAAGATATGCAAAAGGGGGCTCTCGCTGTGGAAGTTAATTTAATGGAGAAGAGAGCGAGAATGAAGAATGAGAAGAGAGTATCCTTCAGAGAGGAATCTACACCTTCTACTTCCAACTCAAATATGGAGAGAATGATGGAGGAAATGATGAAGAGAATGAGCATTTTTTAGAGAGCACAAACAAATCAAAACCAAACTGCTCTTCAAAATAGAAACCAGAACCAAAATCATAATTTCAGAAGGAACCAACCTCCAAACAGACATAGGGAAGATGATCAACATATCACTCCCCCCTTTCATCAAAATTATGTAAGTGAGGTTGAGGAAACAGATGAAATAATAGAGGAAGATGATATCAACATGCTGGGGATAGATAATTATGACTTTGAGATTCATTATGATAGAAAACAAAGTCTATACACACCTTATGATGACAAAAGAGATGATGATGAAAATTATTATCAAGACATGGAAAATGTCATCATAGAGTCTCAAA
The DNA here is from genome assembly GCA_034641835.2 of Pinus albicaulis. Taxonomy (NCBI): domain Eukaryota; kingdom Viridiplantae; phylum Streptophyta; class Pinopsida; order Pinales; family Pinaceae; genus Pinus; species Pinus albicaulis. The sequence goes on from CM076569.1 coordinate 717,481,723, forward strand.
GAGAATATGACCTTAGAAGAAAAACCAGTCAACAAACTCCCAACACCAAAACCTCTGACAAATATTCACAAAACAACACTGCAACCAAGCCTAAAGTTGTCAAATAAAAGGACAAAACAGTAGCTGAAAATTCTGATAAAGGTAAAGAGAAAAGCACTCAAAACAATGCAAAACAGAGTGCAGACCTTAGTAGTACTAAAACTTCAGCTAGTACTCCTGTGAAAACAATTTTTTCAAATGTAAATAGAAAAAATCAGCAAGCTGATGTTACTGATAGGCTGGCAGCTAATAAGGCTGAGATAAGTTCTTCAAAGAGTCAAATTCCTTTCAGCCTAGAGCAGGAAATTTCAAAGATTAAAATCTCTGTTCCCTTGACTGAGTTAGCTGCCCAGAATGTATATAGGACCCAAATTTTGAAGGCTTTAAACATTGAGGATAATAATGACACAGTCAATCTTAACGATGACCAACCAGAGCTTATTTTTGGTCCGAAGAGTGAAGGTAAATATCAAGAGGGACTTGTTCCTCCCTTTTATGTAAGTTTAAACGTTCATGACAAAATTTTGCACAACGCTATGCATGATTCAGGAGCCTCCCACAATTTAATGCCAAAAGCAGTAATGGAGAGCCTGGGTCTAGAAATCACTAAACCTTATAAAGACCTGTACTCTTTTGACTCTAGCAGAGTAAAATGTTTAGGATTAACCAAAAACATCTGCGTTAACTTAGCCCAGATTCCAGCCAAATGCTTAGTAATGGACATTGTTGTGGCTGATGTGCCCCCAAAGTATGGAATGTTGTTATCTAGGCCTTGGGGGGCTAAGTTACAAGGAACCATGCAGATGGACATGACCTATGTGACTATCCCTGTGTTTAATCAATCAAGAAGGCTTTACAGGGAGTCCCATATGCAGTATACGGTTAATAGTCAAGACAGACTGCAAAACTCTCCCCTATATTCTCTAAACACAGACCTTGACTCATTTATCCTTTTTAATGATGAAATATTGGATGAACAAGTCACTTTAACAGAGTTAATGGCCGATAGAGAGGAGGAGGTAAACACCATAGAAATGTCTAAACAGTTTTCTGAACCCGTGAACTTTATCAAAGAAAACGCAGGTCTTGAACTACAAATCATGTGTCCATCGCTTTTTAACCTTGATGGTCAAGAAAACATTCCTCAGCTTAACGAGAAACCAGAGGAATTAAAACAAATTCAATTAAGCGTTGATATTCAAAAACAAACCGAAAGCACGCTTGTTGAGGAGGATAGTGACCCAACTGTCAAACCCGAAACTAATCCTCTGTGGGGTATGAACTTCGACAGATCCTGCACTAGGAACAATGTTGGTGCAGGGGTCTGGATTCGCAACACTGAGAATAACCACACATAAATCCTTTCCTGTAGATTTAACTTCCAGTGTTCGAATAACATAGCGGAATATGAATCCCTTCTCTTAGGCTTACGTTTGTTGAAAAATTTAGGAGCCAAAAGAATCAATGTGTATGTGGATTCAGAGTTAGTCATTAGGCAAGTCAATGGGGAATATAACACAAATCATCCTAGACGTAGGGCCTACCGAAATGATGTCGTGGACCTTTTAAAAACTTTTGAGGAGCACCAGATAATTTTTGTCCCAAGAAAAAGAAATATTGTGGCCCACAATTTAGCCTTTGCAGCTAGAACATGCTTAACGCCCTATGAAACTAAAGACTGCACAACTCAGATAAAATTCAAACCAGTCGTTCCTGATAAAGAAAAATATTGGCAGGTGTTCGACGGAGACAAACAAATAGAAGACTTCATGCAATTCAGAAATGAATTCGAACTACATAGTTCGGACTCAGATTATGATACAGACTGCAGTGAAGAAAATTTCCTTGGTGAAGAACAGTCTCCTAAACTTGTTAATATTAATCTTCTGTCTGGAAAACTTGAAAACAAAACAAATTTGAATGCAGAGTTAGAAACAGAGGAGTTAGAAACCCTTCACTCTAAAGATGAAATTTTTCCAAACAGTCTGGCACCTCTAGAAGAGTTGTTTGATTTTAACGATGTGGCTAGGAAGCCAAAACTGGAACCTGTAGAGACTGAAGTGGAAGAGTGCAATATAGGCAGTGAACTTAAACCTATGATGATTAAACTGTCTAAGACTTTACCAACTCACATTAAACTCAAATACATAGAGTTGTTTAAAGAATTTTCTGATGTTTTTGTGTGGAGTTACGAAGATCTGAAAGCCTATGAAACTGAAATAATCCAGCATAAAATCCCTCTCAAGAAGAACCAGAAGCCATTCAAACAGAAACTGCGCAGAATAAACCCTGTTCAGTTGCCTTTGGTTCAGAAGGAGATCATGAAAATGTATGAAGATGGTATTATTGTCCCTATTAGATATTTTGAGTGGGTGTCTAATCTGGTGTCAGTTAGAAAGAAAACTGGAGAGATCAGGCTTTGTATAGACTTTAGAGACTTAAACAAAGCTTCACTGAAAGACAACTACCCTTTACCTAAGATGGATCATATTTTACAAAGGGTAGTAGGGTCTAGAAGAATTTCTTTGCTTGATGGCTATTTAGGGTACAATCAGATCTTAGTCCACCTTGATGATCAACTAAATACAGCCTTTACTACACCTTGGGGCACCTTCATGTATGTGAAAATGCCCTTTGGTCTAATGAATGTTGGAGCAACTTTTCAGAGAGCCATGGACATAGCATTCTCGGAAGAATTGGGCTTCTTCATCATTATTTATCTTTATGATGTTACTGTGTTTTCAAAAACGGATGAAGAGCACTTAGAACATTTAAGAAGAGTTTTCGAGAAATGCAGAAAGTTTGGGATATATTTAAACCCTAAGAAGACACTATTCAGTCTCCAAGAAGGTAAACTTCTTGGGCACATTATTTCAGAAGAGGGTATTAGGATAGATCCAAAGAGGATTGAGGCCATATTGCAAATCGCTCATCCTCGAAACATCAAAGAGTTGCAGTCTTTCATTGGGAAGATTAACTTTTTGAGAAGGTTCATCCCCAACTTGGCTGAGCTCCTTAAGAATATAACAAACATGTTGAAGAAGGAGCAAGGGGTAAAATGGACCTTAGAAGCAAAGAATTCCTTTGAACTGGTGAAACAAGCGTTAACCAAAACACCGGTTCTAATAAGTCCTGATTTTTCAAAAGTTTTTTATATTTTTTCATTTGCATCAGAACATACAATAGCTGATGTCCTTTTACAGAAAAATCCACAAGGACAAGAGCAGCCTATTGCATTCTTTAGCAAGGCTTTGAGAGATGCTCCTTTGAAGTATAACATTATCAGGAAAAGCAAGCCTTTGCTTTGGTTAAGGCTTTGAAAGACTTCAGAGTATACATCCTTCACTCGCACATCATTGCCTTTGTCCCAAATTCAGTTGTGAAAGACATTCTAACACAGGACCCAGATGGTAAAAGAGGTAAGTGGATTGTTGTTATTCTTGAATATGATTTAGAGATAAAACCCACTAAACTTATCAAAGGCCAAGGTCTAGCTAGATTAATGGCTGAATCAAAATTTGAAGTTCTTGATATTAATATGATTAATGCTTTGGATGAACAAGAGGAAATATCAACTCCCATTGTTGAAGATAATTTCATGAGTTCCTCTTGGTATGCTGATATTCTTTACGTTTTGCTTAATTTAAATACACCTCCTGGTTTAACAAAAACAAAGGCAAGGTTTTTGAAATTGAAAGTTGTAAACTATTGCATTATAGATAGATGTCTTTATTTCAAAAATGAAAGTGGTATATTGCTTAAATGTTTGCCTGAGTTTGATGCAGAGAAGGTTAAGCATGAGTTCCATGAAGGGAAGTGTGGAGGCCACCTATACTGGAAAACAACAGCCAACAAAATCTTGAGGGCTAGTTACTATTGGCCTACTCTTTTTCATGATGTACACAAAATGATCATTGCCTACCATAAATGCCAACTTTTCGAAGGCAAAAGAAATCTGCTACCTCTGCCTCTACATCCAATCACTGTTGAAGCCCATTTTCAACAGTGGGGACTTGACTTCATAGGTGAAATCCATCCATCATCCTCTTCCTAGCACAAATGGATTCTCACTGCCACAGACTACTTCACTAAATGGATAGAAGCCATTCCTTGTAGGCAGGCCAATGATTCTGTTATCATAAAATTCATAGAGAATAGTATTCTCTCTAGGTTTGGTTGTCCTACCAAGATCATCACTAATAATGCAACAGCATTTGGATCAAATAAGATGGTTGAGTTTTGTCGCAAGTATCAGATAACATTGGGGCATTCCACAGCCTATTACCCTCAAGGTAATGGACTTGCAGAATCCTCAAACAAGAGTTTAGTTAACATAATCAAGAAACTATTGGAGGACAACAAGAAGTCTTGGCACACAAAGCTTGTTCATGCACTTTGGGCTAACAGATTGACTTTGAAGAAATCTATTGGCATGTCACCCTACCAGCTTGTATATGGCACAGATACAATTTTTCCAACCCGCCTTGGTGTGCTAGTTATGAAGTTGATTCAAGAGTTGCAAACTGAAGATAATGACATGATCAGAAGGATCAATCAAACAATTCATCTTCAGCAGACCAGAGAGGAGGTTTATAACAAATCATTGCAGAAGCAGGACAGCATTAATACAAGGGCAAGCATGGAAAATTTGACAACTTATGACTTGGCCCTTACTCTATTCATTCAGCTACTGGTAACAATGCATATTTCTTACAAGAGTTGAATGGAGCATAATTGTTTGGGGGTCCTGTCAATGGCAGGATGCTTAAAAATTACTTCTCTTGATCCATGTCATGTTCTAGAAGCCTTTTTAACTTTTTTCTCATTATAAATATCTCATCCACCATTGCATTCAAAGTTAGAAAAATCAAAAATACAAAAAAATAGAAAAGAGAAAAGAGGGCAGATTGTAAAAACAAGAAAGGTATAGCCCCATACCAAAAAAGAGAAACAAATTCTGAAAGTGTGCAAGCTTAAAATGCCACTCCTGAAAGACACACTTCTAGTTAGTCAAACAGCCTAATCTTGACTAATTAGTTTTAAATTTACTGCTGATAGGATTAGTGAATTCAATTTGCCAAACAGTTTAATCTTGGCTTATCAGTAGATAGTTTAGGCTAGAAATTAAAGGTTCAAACATGATCAAAATCTGAACCTAAGTTTCCAAAGAAAAGATGACTCAAATCTGTTTAATTTTCTGAGTCAAGATCAGAGGTAAAAACTGGTTCTAATCAGCTCAAAATCTGAACTAGTCAACAAAGGAAGAACAGCTCAAACAAGAGACAAAAACAGAGCTATAAAAGATGAAGGAAGTGCTTGAACTTTCAGATCCTAAGCCTTCCATTTTGTTTTAATTTTCTGCAAAATAATGTCTATGCGTAGCTTGTTTTTTATGCCATAGATCAGCATCAAGTTAGATTTTTCAATCCTGACTTGTATGCTTTTAAATTTCTGTTGTAGAATTCAGAGAATAAAAATCTGTTAGACTGTTTAATCCTAACAGATTAGTAGATTAGGTAGAGAATCATATGGACTCAACTATTTAAACTGAGTCCATGGAGAAATAAGGAGTAGAAATAGATTAGATTTCATGCTTTCAAAAGAATAAAATGTTGCAAAAGAGTTTGCCAATCCAAGTGCACTCTAATGAAGAAAAAATGTTAGATCAGTAAGATTGGGTAGGTAGAAAGCTTGTTGATGAAAGATCCATTGTTTTTATGGCTGTTAATATGTTTTCAGAGCAAGATCATCCCAGCAAAGGAAGGACAGCCCAATGGATGAGGCACTAATCAGCCTCCCATAGAATGCAAGTCTGAAGTTCTTGATGCCTTCAAGAAGGTACCATCCCCAAGTGGAGCCACTGTTAGCCAACTATAAAATTTGTTATATCAAATGTTGGCTAAAAAAAATTTGGAGTCTTTAAGAAACAAGTTTTATTGATAAAAGATGTTATCTCTTAAAGACTCTTGAAGACATCATGCCCTTGTTTCAATCTTCATTTGTTGTTTCCCCTCCAAACTCATAAATTATGTTGATTCCATAAGAAAAATACTGCTGCAAAGGCCATTTTTTTCCTTCCCTCCACTACAAGACTAACCTTCATTTTACCCCTCTATTCCCGTTGAAATTCCTCTATTTTTCATGAGTTCCCTTCTTCTATTCATGAAAATCCCCTTTACAAAGTTTAAAACTCCTTTTTGAACTCTGTCGAAACCCCCAGATCCACTGAAAAATCTTGAAAATATCATTAAAAACAAGTATTTTGACTATGGACTTAAGCCCCCTTGGGCTAAGTCTTAAATCACTTCCCCACATATGCCCTGGTGCTAGAGCCAGGCACTAAGCCATTCAAGCGCCATCGCATCGCATGATTCTATTGGGCTAAATTTTGTGTCCCCTCCGATTGGCATTCCCCGATGGATTTTTCGTCGTTGGATCTATCTGCCATTTCCCAGATCCAACAGCCCACATTCATTCCGATCACTAGCCTTGCCTCCGCTTCAGAACCCTCCAATTCATTTCCCATCGTCGATCTGATCTGCAGATCGACGGTCAGCGCTAATCGCATTGCAAATTTTCACCAGGTGCATTTGTTCCCCCTTCCGATTAACTACCCCCGACCGATCCTCAACCGTTGATCTCCTCCCTGCCTTCCTTAGATCTGATGGCCCTCATTTGCTCCGATCGCAAACCGTTCCCCCACCTTTGAACCCCTTTGATTCATTTCCCACCGTCGATCTGATCTGCAGATCGACTATCAGCGCTCAAACGCATCGGTGTTGTGTAAAGTCTCCCTCCCCGCCGATTGAATGCCTCCGATTGCATCTGGACCGTCCACGTGTCCAGATCGGATGGTCCAGATCGCATCTCGCAACTTTGGGTTATATTCATATGCCCCGCTCATAAGGTTTTTCGGCCAATTACAGTTGTTGATCTCTGCAGATCAACGGTCCTCCTTCATCCTTCCTCCGCCTGTATATTATTTCGTGTTAGCCCCAGATCTAATCTCAGCCGTCTAGATCTCAAATTCTACGGCCCGGATTAAAGCTACCCTTCCTCTTATAACCCGCACATATGTCTCATATCGCGCTCGTCTTCCAACCGTTAGATCTGAGGTCCCAGATCTAACAGCCCACATCACAAGTCACGTAACTTTTAACACGATGTTTAATTTCCCAAAGGCCATGCGAAATGGGTGGGTTTCTGACGCCACGTGTCGGGTAGGGACGCATATCGCGTTCCAAAAAGCAAAACCGCCTCCCCTCCCTTTCGCCACGTGAAAACAGCTGTTTTTTTTCCCGAAACCGCTTCCCCTCTTTTCTCTTGTGTAATATCGCGCGCGCCCCCCACCGTCGATCCTTGCGCGATCGACGAGTCTGATATATTTTCTCCCTCTGCTCTCCTTTGACCTCTTTTAAACCAATCCCAACCGTCGGATGATGACATCCAATGGCCACGCTCCTCCCTACAACCTCTGCCGCAGTAAAACCCAAAAACGCAGGATTTTATAATAAGTTTCATGTTTTGCAGGTTTCAATGGTTTTCCATTATATTAAAAGAAAAGCCGAACGCTGGGAATGATGATTCCCGCGCCTTTGATTCATCAAAGGGAACCATTCGCAGGGCTCAAACTCCACGTCTCGTCAATGTTTCATGAGGCATTGATGCCATATGAGCCCTGCGCGGACTGCACATCAACAAGACATAGACAATAAAATAATTATAAAGAGTATCAGTGTCGAAGACAAAACACAGAAGAACAGAAAATTGAAGACAATTTGGGGATTACGGCTAAGATTGATTATCAAAAGCCTAATCCTCCAAATTAAAACACAGTTAAAAGTAAATCATAAGTGCTTATTAGACAGAAGGCCTCCACCGCCACATCTGAGGCAAATTGATTCTTCTCAGCTACCACAGTGCCACTTGTAGCCACAAGCATTCAAACAGAGGCCGAAGTTATTGATCAAAATCAGATATTTGCCTCAGCGCAGCCAGAAAGTTAATTCTACCAGGGAACTTAATGCAAAAAATATCAGCAGAGTTATTACATCCTGAAACAGAGCCTAAAAGTCAACAAAAGCTCCCACCGAGCTTAAATCTTAAATGTAAAACATTAATACATATAGAACACCTGTAAACTTCTCCATCAAGCCCCTCAAAGGTCGAGAAGTCATCAATCTGTATTAATTATCTTGGGAGATCTTTTATCCTCTCCCACCTCCTCATCATTCTATAAATACTGTTGTAGAAGATGAGAAAATGTTGGTTGCTAAACTTTGAAATATACTTGAGCTTGAGACTTCTACTTGTAAATAGTGTTCACTGGCTCTTGGAGCTCTGCTTGTGATAGATAAGTTAGTCTGGGAAGTGTAGATGATTGCTAAACTAAAGCATTGGACTTAAAGCTGTAATTGGTTTGGAGCATCAATACAAGCTGATTTATGGGATCCTGGTCTATGTCGACGATGATGTTATTTCTTATTGTGAATTGTTATTTTACTTCTGTTTTCACTTTGTTCATCTTCTCTTATAAAGAACAGCATGCATAGAGTTAGGACCTACTGTATCAGTACCCTTCTCTCACTGAAAATATTTATCTGTATGTTTTCTTCCAAATTGTGTTATTTAGGAATGATTTAATTCAGTTTAAGCAGTAGGAATGTTGGCGTTCCCTCGTCCTCTTGTCTTAGCTAAATATTGTTCTTGAATGTTATTTTCATTCCATGTCAAGTAGAGATGAACTAAGGAAGATATGGTGTGCCCTGGTCCTAGTTTTATCCCAAAAGACTGTCTGAAAGTTTCCCTTGGAATGTGTTAAAAGCTGGCTAGTTTCGAAGTACTTACCAGATATTAGGCCATTCTTTGTTATCTTTGTGTTTGTCTTGAAAGTTACCAAGTAGAGCAGAGCTAGGAGAGGATTTGTGGTGAGCCCAACCTGCTAGTTTCTTCTCCAACAGTTGCCTTCAAGTTTCCCTTTGTTTTAAAATGTTTTCTATTAAAAGTGCATCAAAAGCAGGCTAGTTTAGAAGTACTTCCCTGATCTTAGATTACTTTTATGTCTTTCTTAAATGTATGTCAAAAGCAGGCTAGTTTAAAAGTACTTACCTGATCTTGGGTTGCTCTTTGTTCTTCATTTGTTTATTTCCCCTTCTTGTTGTATCACCTCATTCCATAAATCAAACTTTAAAGAGATCCTTAGACATAGATGACTTGCCCCATGGACCACTCTTGCCTCTTGTTGTTTCAATTAAACCCTATTATGACTCCATAGCCCAATGGACTAAAACCTGCAATTATCTATCTTTTTGGCCAAAGCTTGTTCTGATTGCTTGCAACTTCTCACCTTTGAAACTCTTTGCATTTAGGACTTTCCACCTCAAACAATAACATGCTCAACCATCCAAAAACAAAACAAAACCCTCGGCCTTCATAACTAGCCTAATATCTTTACCATAAACCTTTCAAAGACAAATCCATCTTTGCACTTATTGGAGAGATCCCTCTCCGGATTCAGGAGGGCTAGATCCTAGAATCCCAAAGTGGTTGAAACGATGTTGTTTCTGTGATTGGACTTTGCCAATCTTGCTAATTGCAGATTCCTAACATATATGGTTCATAATTTCTTCAAGTCTTAAGCCTGAAACTTTGGTTTCCTAAAGGAGAACCACTTGCAGTTTATCTTTCTTCAATATTTCCTGTAAGTATCTTTGTTTGCCTTTACCGTTAAGAGTCTTACATTCCAAGAGATAACTATCATTGAGGAATTTTATTGAGTTTTTGAAATGTCGTTGTGAACGATATAACATGTCTCAAATTAACCAACATCTCTCCAACCATCTAAATTGATTCTTGCAAAGTTTTCCTTCCTTTCTTTTTACCTGTTTTAGTCTTGGGATTAGTTTCCTGACTGCTTCCCTGAGGATTAGTGGGTGTGTTAGCCAACTCAACTTCTCTTCTTGCTTGGGAGGTTAGGTATTGTTCATAGGTTTCCTTATAAAAAATATTTTGGTCATCAGGAATAAATCTATCATTCAAATTTCTCCATTCTTGCAACAGTTTCTTCATTACCAATTCCTCCTTACTTAGCTCATCTTTGGTGATATCCACTTCCATGTTCGCTGGGTCTAGAGGTTGAGATTGGTCCTCTTGATTGTTGGGCTCTAATGGAGCTTTTCTCTTGGCTTTCGCAGGTTTTGTATAAATATTATCGGAGTCATCCTCATTCACTTATTCAGCTTATTTTTCAAGGTCCCTTGTTTCTTGAAGGACTTTGTATCTATTTTGCTTGGTTCTTGGTGGATTGTGATTATTCGGTTGGTTTTCATGTTGTTTCCCAGCCCGTCTTTTTGCTTGTAACCATTTTAAAACCCTCCTCATTCTTTGTAGGAATTCCCCCTCCCTGTGTCTGCTTCCCTTCAGGTTGTTTTGGGTTATTAAGAGGGCAATTTTTGAAGAGATGGCCATATTCATGGCATCTCCTACATCTAAACGAAATATTTTCATAATCAATAAGTTGCTGCCAGATCTCCCCTTCATATTCCAGTTCTATTGACTCGGGAAGGGGCTCCTTAATATTCATATAAACACAAATTCGGGCAAAAGAATTATCCCTGCCTCTACGTGTCGTTTTGGCTATCTTCACAAAACTCCCCAGTGAATTACCTATTCCTTCTAGAATCTCAGGGTCCCAAAAATCAACAGGTAAAGAAAATAAACGTACCCATAATAGAGCCGAGAGGAACTGTTCTTGATCTGGATTGTAGAATTCCTCCCATTGTCGAAGAAACAGTCCTCCATTATAATAGAAATAAGGGCCTCCTTCAAAAAACATTTCTTTGTCAAGAAGCTTTGTGTGTGACTGTGAAAAGCCCTCTGGCCCCAAACTTGATATCAATGTGACCTTTCGGTTTCCATTTGAGTTGAATCCACTTTAGTAAATCTTTCTCATTGGGCCAAATTCTAATAAATTCACATATTAGGGCATGGTCCTTCATATACCCTCTATAGTGATCTAACTTGTTGGCTGGGATAATGAAACGAGGCTTCTTGGTGGCTCTCGGCAAGCATTTTCCTCTGAGTTTTGTCTGCCATTGGGCCCCCAGCATTGGGCCCAAGTTAGGGTCGGTTCCTCCTTGAAACCCTATTTTTCCCCACTGTAATCTCCAGTCGTTATATTCCTGTAGGAGGGAATCTCACCCCCTCCCCCCCCCAAAAAAGAGTTCGTTGTCATTCTGCCTTTCTACCAGACTGCAATAGCCCCTGCTCCCACAATCTCTGCGCTATCAGATGCCTGGTCTGGAACCCTAGCTCAGCATCCTAGGTAGACTCATTATTTTACAAAAATAAACTAGAAAAACAATTGCTATTTACTGAAAGACAGCCATGAAAAATATTTAGAGCTGCAAAAAAATATATACATAACTTTTTTAAAACCATCCTAGATCCATCTTAACTCTGGATCTATCAAGCGCCGAGAGGGATCAAATCTCTAGAGGTGCAAACCTCTTTTTTTGAGTGCAAAACTTGAGGAAAGGTTTGCATCTCGAGAGATTTGATCCCTCTCGGCGCTTGATAGATCCAGAGTTAAGATGGATCTAGGTTGGTTTCAGTGGTGTGTGGCCAAGGAAAAGCTATCGAACATATGATTAATTTTATCAATGATATGCAAATACAGATAATATAGATATAATATTTTTATATATGCTAAATATGTCTGATATTTATTTGGTCATTTTAATTTTAAAATTTTCTTAGTTACCTCAGTTTTTTGAGATGATAAATATTGTTAATGACTTTAATGACGAAATAATTTTTTTTAATGCAAATTGACAATGTAATAGTGTTGAATGATAGAAAATGAAAATAATAAGAATGTAGTCAATTACAAATAGTCTTCATTGTGATCAATCTCAAATTATTTTCTTTTACTATTCTTATTGTCACCCTTGTTAGTTTTGTCGTCTTTTCATATCGATTATTTGAAAAGGATAATTGAAATAATAAACCATTTAAATATTTAGCTTGAACTATTGTACTAAACATCATACATTGTCTCTCTTGCTCTTCAATATTAATAGGTTGATTTACTATAACACAAATATTAATGTACATTGTTAATAATTTTGTGTGCTTACACTGAAATCAATGCACAATTTTAATCCAATCACTTTAAAATTAATGTACCATCAATGTACATCCAATTACATCAAATCAGAAATCAACATCTACACTGAAGTCAATGCACCTAATGCAAACAATCAAAGAAGATTACAAAACAACATCTACACTAAAATCAATGCATCTAATGCAGGTAATCAAATAATATTACAAATCAACATCTACACTAAAATCAATGCATCTAGTGCAAGTAAGAAAATAAGATTAGAAACCAACATCTACACTAATATCAATGCATCTAGTGCAAGCAAACAAATAGGATTATAAATCACAATCTACTTCCCTATCTCCCCCCTCAAACTACATCTGTCTTTCCCTCCGTCTCTCCAGTCTCTCACATCCTCCCTCTTCCTTCCTCTCCCTCCAACTATGTTACTATATCCCTCCCTCTATCCTTCTCCCCCCATTCCCTCTATCTCTCCTTATTTTTCTCTTTATCTCACCCCCAAACATACACATACTCTCTCTATTTCTCCCTTGTCACTCCCTCTCTCTCTCCACTTCTCGCTCTCTCTATGTATTTCTTCTTCCCTCCCTCTCTCACCCTCCAACTCCATCTCTATATCCCTCCCTCTCTCCTCCTATCTCCCTCCCTCTCTCCTCCTCTCTCTCTTCCTTCCTCTCTTTCCCTTCCTCTCCGACCTCCCTCTCTCTTCCCCCATCTCTCTTTGGCCCAGTGTATTTAATCCATGGTATTAAAATGGTATTTTTCTCATAGGCTTCACCTAAATAAAACTTTTTTGTTTATGGAATAAATATAAAAAGAGGTTTTATTTACTTACCATACTCCGTAAATAAATAAAAATATACCTCTGTACATTTCAAATGTTTACTTACATTACATTTATTTACTTACTATACCCGGTAAATAATTTTACTTACCATATCCAGTAAATAAATTTTACTTACCATACTCGTAAATAATTTACCATACCTCCGTAAATCATTTTACTTAAATAATTTACCATACCTCTAGGGTAACTATAAAAAGAGATTTTATTTATTTACCATACTCCCTATAAATAAATAAAAATATACCCACATTTCAAATATTTACTTATATTACATCTATACATGTGTACCTTATACTCCGACATATCAAATGTTTACATTACATAAACAAAAAGGTATTAGATAAACAAAAAGGTAGAAATCCTTCCCACAAATATTATTTTCCAAATCAATCCAAATAAGTCCTTTACATTACATAAACAAAAAGGTATTAGATAAACAAAAAGGTAGAAATCCTTCCCACAAATATTATTTTCCAAATCAATCCAAATAAGTCCTTTACATTACATAAACAAAAAGGTAGAAATACAAATATTATTTCACTGCAAAATCATAAAGATGCTTCCTCACAAATAAAATAATCACATAGATGCTTCCACTTTGTTTGTGTCAAATTTATATATGTAGGGAGAGAAGTGATTTTTCATTAGGGTCGACATTAGATTAATTAGATTAAATTTACATTTACGTTTACATGTTTATTGTTACCTGAGATATGCAATGCATATAGTGTATGCAAATACCAACCTACCTAATCCAAATTTATTAAATTTAATAATATTAATATTATAATATAATAATGTGAATATTAGAATTAATAATAATAATAATATTAATATTAGGGTTATTAATGTTTTTTTGGCATGGTATTAATAATAATTTGGCCCATTGTATTTAGCTTCACCTCAATAAAACCACTTTTTGAGTATTCTTAAATATAAATAGAATTATGGAGTAAATATAAAAAGATGTTTTATTTATTTACCATACCTATGGTTTATTTATAACCTCAATAAAACCACTTTTTGAGTATTCCTAAATATAAATAGGATTATGGAGTAAATATAAAAAAATGTTTTATTTATTTACCATACCTATGGTTTATTTATATTTTATTTATTTACCATACATCTTTTATAAATATCATAAATATCGTATTTGGCCCATGGTATTTAGCCCATGGTATTAAAGTGTATTTTTCCCACAGGCTTCACCTAAATAAAACAGAGTAAATATAAAAAGAAGTTTTATTTTTTATTTACCATACCCCAGTAAATAAATAAAAATACCCCCGTAAAATGATACATGATACATAATTAACATTAAAATATTTTACATAACATGTACATCAAGGCATTTTATCATACAAATTAAAATGGTTTAATATTTTATTTTAACAATTTTTTCTATATATAGACATATATGAAGTTGATATGGACAAAAATTAGTTAACATGGATCTTCAAATAGTTATCCCTTCTTTTCAAAGACTAAATTCTCTCCCTATATTCTTTCATGCCTCTTGGTTTGTAGCATTGCTGATGAACCAAAATAAACCAAAATAATTTGGATAAACTAGATCAAATTCAAAGATATTAAGAATAAAGCCAATAAAACACTCACAATGTCTACTTATCTAGACATTTCCAACAAACTTACTACCATAGGTTACTCATTTAGCATATGATCAAAGGTTATTTAATGGAAGATCAAGAACGTAATAGCCATTGCATTGCTCTCCATTAAAAATTGTACAAATTTAGATTTCACATTTCTTTGTTAAAAATCAAGGTGATGCTAAACTCTTCCAAATATCTACAAGTGAAAACAAATTACTAGTTTGGAACGAAGAAAAACAAAATCAAAGTGATACTAGACTTTTCCAAATATCTACACGTCAAAACAAATTATTAGAAGGTGATATTAGACTTTCCCAAACATCTACACCCGAAAACAAATTACACGAAGAAAATTATCAAGAACAAGTATTAAAATATTTAATGACCAAATTATAGAGAATGGAATGCTTGATATTAAAAAGTGACATGGTTAACCATCACATGCTTTAAAACAAGAAAACAAATCATATTCACATTATTTGATATTATGATTTAAAACAAGGCATTTTCACAGGTGAAAACAATTTCATTTGTCCATAGGGTAAAGAAACAAAAGTGTAATTAATGAAAGACGGTAAAATATTTAATTTAACTTGTCCATAGCGTAAAGAAACAAAAGTGTAATTAAAAAAAGACTTTAAAATATTTAAAACCCCAATATAGAGATGATGTTTAAATATTAAAAGTTAAGTATTTAAAAAGTACATATCTTCTTGTAACCAGCTTAATTAATGTTAATATAATAAAAAATTTACAAAAGTGTTATTAAAAAATTAGATATTAAAAGTTATGTATTTAACAAGTACATTTCTTGTAACCAGCTTAATTTATGTTTAATATAATAATAAAAAAGTTAGAATATTTAATTGTTTAATTGTTAAAAAAGGAATATTTTGATAGTAAAATGCCATAAAGTACATGTCTTCTTGTAACCAGCATAATTTATGCTAATATAATAAGAAATTTACAAAAGTGTAATTAAAAAATTAGATATTAAAAGTTATGTATTTAACAAGTACATTTCTTGTAACCAGCTAATTTATGTCTACTATAATAAAAAAATGTTAGAATATTTAATTGCTTAATATAACATATTTTATTTTAAATTATAAATCATTTATATATAGCATTATATTATCAAATATAATAATTTTATATTATACTTCTATAATTTTTTATTTTTTATTTTGAAGCAATTTTGCAATATAAATATATGTTATTCTACAATACAAAGATATTAAAGGGAGTTTTAATGTGCACATTGATATATAAATACTACAATCTTATTTTTACATGTTTGAAATCACACTAAAAATCATTTATAATGTTGCAGTGATATTGGCTTTATATTGTATGCATAAACAAAAGCAAAAATTCATTTTACAATTTTAAAAACATCACTGAAAATTATTTAATCATCTAACAATACAATACAATGATATAATGGATAAGATGGCTAAGGGAACAATACAATGGCTAAGGGATTTTTGAAAATAGATATCTGTAAAATGCTTCAAAACTGAAGAAGAAAAAATTTCCCATCTACTTGGTTTTTGCAACCAATGCATTAACAAAGTATAATGCAAAATTTATGTTTACAAACTTAAACTAGGCTCTATTAAACTTATCTTTATGAAGAAAAAAATTCCATCTGCTTGGTTTTTGCAACTAATGCATTAGCAAAGTATAATGCAAAACTTATCTTTACAAACTTAACTAGGCTCTATTAAACTTATCTTTACAAACTTAACTAGGCTCTATTAGACTTATCTTTACGAAGAAAAAAAATTCCATCTACTTGGTTTTTGCAACTAATGCATTAGCAAAGTATAATGCAAAACTTATCTTTACAAACTTAACTAATCTCTATTAAACTTATCTTTACAAACTTAACTAAGCTATACTCATTTAGTGGTTGGTTCATTCCCCGAGAAAAGCATAGCAGGCCCTTCATAATTAAATTATTTTTCCCTACTGAACTATTTTTTTATTATGATTCATTCTGGTCTTATTTCTAAAATATTATATGGTCTTATTTCTAAAATATTAAATTAAATTATATGTCATTCATAGCCATTCGGTGACTATGTGGCTAAAATCAACCTGTTCCTTTAACATCTTCAAGTGTTGATGTGTGTTAACTTCAATACTTGTCTGTGCACCCAACGGAACCATTTGTGGTCCTTTTATAAATTATCATTTATCTATTTTTTGCTACCGTCATTCATTCCGCTCTTATCAGTCCATACCCATTAATTATAATCAGATGTTATGTAAATAAAATGGTATGTAAAACTCACATGCCTCAACATAACAAGCAGCAGCATGATACTATAGAACTACAATAACTGCTTAACTAATAAAAGTATGTAGAGATAACAGTAGAACTTATAAGCGAGAAAAGTAAGGAGTTGAACTCGCTTAACACAGTTACATATACAAATATAAGCGAGAAAAGAAAGGAGTTGAACTGACACAGTTACATATACAAATACAAGTTTAGGACTTCCTGCTTAGAATTGGTCTGAGATGCTACGTGTGCCCTAAACGCCCAGGGGAAAACTATTTAATTCCCTATAGAAACGTGGAGGAAGCCCAACAGGTCAGGTTTTAAATCACGACTAATCATTCCAAAGCCTACTTAAAATGTGAGGTATCCTGTATCATATTTCAAGATTCGAAAAAATAAGATAAGCCTACTTTCTTATTTCAACGTTTACAAAACCTCATATTTCGCAAAACCCTGCCATTCGGATATGCCAAACCATTATACTCGAATTTCCAAAATTGCAGTCCAGAAAGGAATTAAATTCCATATTCCAAACGCAGCAATTTCCGGAAACGGCTCTATTCAACGTAAATCGAAATAAAACATGATGTGTGGATTGTGTTAAAAGATACAAGGTTCAACTTTGTAAAGATGAGGAGCCACCATTTTCATAAGATAAATACCTTCAGCCACAAACCAACAAGTTCACTTTCATCCTTCCAAGTTGAACAAAGTAGAGAACACAAGCCTATAGCACGATATGCATGTAACCTAGGATTCTAGCACTTAAACCATTCCAATAAATAATCAAGTATATTATAGCAGGTGGTCTTTGTGTCCACATGGCTATATTCAATAAGCTTGTAGTAGTTTCTCGGAGCCCACAAAACAAGTTCTGCTGATTACCTAAACAAAGAACACACAAACCAAAACATGCAAGGACAGAAGAGATCGACCATTTTGAAGCACATTTGAGAATAATAATTGTCCCCATATAGTGGGCATACAGATGATTATGACAAGTGACGACTGATTCTGGTTTTTAACAGTGAAAACAAATCCAAGTGTATAACCTGTACCACTTTTGAATCTCTGTGATTACAGACATCCCATGTTGAAAGTTGGCGTTCCTTTCATAATAAAGAAAATACATTAAAATAAGGAAACAATTATTAGTGCTTGTGTTAATACTGCGGGTGATAATATGGTGGGGGTAGTGGCGGTGGTGGGGCTGATTGATATGGTGGATATTGCTGATATGGTGGTGGGGGTCCATAAGAAGGCCCATAATAGTGATGATATTGACCTTCTTGAGACTGTTGTGATCCATAGTAGGAACCATCTGGAGGCCCATGTGGAGCCGGTTGAGAATGTTGACCCTCCTGCCCTTCATTTGATGTGCCTTGTTTACTGCTGCCAGGCTCTTGCGCTGGAGCGACAGCTCCCATTCTTTGAGGATCCATGGATGGATAGTATGTCCTTTCCGATGGTGGGGGAGGAGGAGGAATATTGAAGTAATTTAGAGAAGGCTGCTCCTGACTGTTCTGTGGCTGCTGTTGACTTTGGTGCTGTGAAACAACAGCTCTTGGAAGCATACCACTAATAATTTTTGCAGCTTCATCTCCTTGATACTCAACTTCTGGTTTAGGAGCCTGTGGCTTTCCCCACAACAGCTTTAATCTCAAGCCTTTTATAACTAGCTTGTTGGACATATTCTCTGCTGCTTTCTCAGCCCCTTCTCTGGTTGTATATGTAACAAATGCACATGCTCTTTGAAAGACAAGTCTAATAGACTCAATTTCACCATATGCATAGAAATTGTCCTTAAGATCAGCTTCAGTAACCCTTGAATCAAGCCCGCCCACATACAGAGTCTTTATACTCTCATCTTCAGGAGGAACAAGAGATGGCATCTCACCAGCTTTATTCAACAACCTTGCTGCAACTGGATCATTTACTCTGCTCAGAGATAAATCATTAAAAACTATTAGATTCAAGAAGGAAGTTATCTATATTGACAACAATTTAAGGATGTAATGAACTTTGTTGAATCATGGTCAAGAAAAGCCCCCATTCTTTTTCTTCCTGACAAAATATTCATACTCCAACCTTGCAGAAAAAGTATAGTTTAGCAATTAACAATCAGAACAGAATGATGTAATGAGCAATACATAAGAATGCATATATTTGTTCAAGCTTCTTTTAAAGTTTGTTAAATCCTTTCAAAAGCATGCCAACAAAACATGATGTTCCTTTCACGAAAATAACCTCTCAGAGCTTGTATATATCTAACTGACAATGTTTGTCTGGAACCAAAAAATACCACTTTAATGATAAATCTGCCTTTCAGGAGCCTTTGAATCGAGAAGACCAGATAAATACAGCAACCAAAGCATATAGGGTTTAATTGAAGAAAATGGATCAATAATAAAAGGGCCACATGAAAATTCCATCTTGAGTCTATCCTCGAAAATATGTTATATGCATACTCCTGAGTGGAACAGCCTCATTGCACTCTCAGGAACAGCCTCATTGCACTAATAGAAGTCATGGTAGTACATTGGACTTGAAGCATATAATGACACTACATTCTAAAAAACACAATAGACCCCAGACAGTTAACAAGCTTGTTCATTGTCTGCTTTGACATTGGTTAACAAAATGTAAAATGAGCATTCATATTTCTCTGTATCTTAGAGACATACTAATCACAACCAAGTCTGACTCACTGAGTCAATCCGATTTGTGTTTAACTTGCAAAACTGAGTCATAATCGCAAATCATAATAGTGAGCATGACTCAGGGCTGAACCAGAAAAGGAAGGGCTTGACTCAAAGGAGTCAGGTAACACTGGTTCAGCACCCATACATACAGAATCTTGTATATGGGAGTTATGTGAGACTTCGAAAAATGATTATGGATTGCACCTCAAAAGATATCAGACAATAACTTCATCTCGCAAAAGAATCAACTGAATCAAGAATATTTAGACAATAATACTTACCCATAATACCGATCTTTTATATTCTGCTGAGAAAGCTCCCCTGTTATAGGCATCTCATGTCGGTATGGACATTCAGCACCACGTGTACACTCACCACGAACATAGAAGCTACATACATGAGCACGGTTTCTTCTGTAATATGGTGTTGTCCTTTGAAGCTTCAATATTGTATCATTTGGACGGACCTTTCCATATGATGATTCATAATCTATTCCTGCTCTAGCCTGGAAAAGCCACATTCGATGAGTGTTTGCCTCAAAAAGAGCAAGCTAACATAAAGAGAGTTAACATTTAACCAAACATTAACCAGTTAACTAATTATCAATCCATTTAGCTATTCTTGCTCTGTTCTGCAGAATCAACAGACAATAAGCATTTAGCTCAAAAAAATAGATTTCCAGCAAACACAATTAAACCAACTTTTTTTAACTGATAAAGTTATAACAAATAACCCTTTAGGAATAGTAGTCTCCACACATATGAACAACCCAGAATAGCAATATAATGAATATCCTTGAAATGCAGATAATCAATTAATAGTGTTCAGACTATATCATATGATATTTACAAATGAGGAAAAGCCTAAAATACATATGCACAGGGTTTCCTTAGCTACCCTCAAACCCTAAACATGGGACCACTAAGGCAACCTATTAACCATCAATGTCAGCTGTAACTACCCACTAAAGGTGTACCATCAATGACTTAAAGGCCACTGAGACCAGAAGTCCAGATTAAAATAAATACAGAAGGTGTAAAATAATCACACCCGCATCAGCAGCATCATTACAACAGTTTCAGAGTTCCAATATTTTTCAAGTAGACGATGAGTAATCCACTCATAAAGCTCCAACCAGCACACTAACAGTAATTAATAACATCATCAAAGCAAGTCACCTTACCAGTATTGGCTTACAATCAAAAGGCCCACCAATTTGGAGACATCCAGCTTTTTAATGGTCATTTCACATATATTTTCAGGAGCTATGATCAGAAAATGAAGATGCCCAGCACATAATGTACTTTTACCAGTAATAGATAATAACTAACAACCAAAAGGCTTGCTAATTTAGAGCATCATCATAAGAATTATATGTTTAATAGCTACAATCAGAAAAAGAAGATACTCAGGAAGTAATGTATATATAATGAGCAATAAACAAGCTACAGGCATTGCTGTATCAAAAATTCGTACCACTGAGCATATTTCATCATTCTAAACTTGTATCTTGCACCTCTCTGCTTATATGTTACATTGTGCACAGAAATATGAGAAATTTTCATCAAGCAACCTTGAAGTATTACATAGATATGTGGCTGTAGATTACACCAGGGAGAATCACACAATATTCAGACTTCAGATTTGTTTTTGACACGGTGTTGGTAATATTGCTATGTTGCATTACATCTTAAGTTATATAAAGCATGTACGGCCTGTAACACTCATATAAATATTCCCTGTATTACCTGCCGATCCGCAGGTGCTTGAGGTTTTTGTTAGATTACTTATTGTTAATCTACAGGCTGTATGGCTGTATAGGTAAGTTATTAATTAGCTGAAGGCTGTAAAGCATATGATAAAGCTCAGGGAAAGGTTCAAGAATCAAGACATTAAAATTTAATTCTCAGTTTCTGATTATGCTGGCGCGAAAGCTCTGGAAGAGGTCTAAGACATTTTATAGATAACAGTATATAGTATATACATAATTTTCATTTTTCTTTGTGTAGACATTAAAAATTTAATTTTCAATTTCTCATTATGCTAGCTGGAAATTGCTGGGAAAGGTCTTGAGACATCTTACAGATATCAGTATTAGTATATACATATTACATAGTTTTCAGTTTTCAGTTTTCTTTGTGTACACAGGATGCCTGTATCATTAATAATTTAATTAGATCACTGATCAATCCCATCCAACTACAGGTGAAGTCTCCTCTTAGAACTGTATGATACATAGACCATAGCAAGTTGTCAAACAATGTATGAAATTCATTTACCATCATACCCTGCTGGGAATATTTAGACTTTAAGGCAGATTTCCAGGAAGACAAGTGGTTGGTCATGATGTAAAGTTGAAATATTCAGGTGATGAGCAAATCCTCTAGGACAGCCAGATCAGTCAACCCCAAAAGTCAATGAAAGTCAACGCTGTCACAGTCAACGGTCAACGCAAACAGCAGCAGCAGCAAAGTCGACGCAGCCAAGTCAAAGTCAATGTCCAGCATCGGATTTGTGCCAAAAAATGTGGATTGAAGAAATCGAAAGTTTGGGAGAGTTTCGGGTCAATTTGACCAAGCGTTGACCAAAGTCAACACTGGTCAATTTCTGCACTGGAAACCCTAGACAGTCCGAAACCCTAGCTGCTGCTTTTTCCCACGTGAGTGAAGAAGAGACTCCAAAAGATGCTCGAACCAATCAAATGAGGAAAGAGAATGTGATGTGATGGATGAGTGAAAATGACCCCCAACGTTGACCAATTTATATCCATCAATGAGGGTGTGTGACACAACTACTAAGGCTCCAAGCCTACATTTCATTTCAGGCCGACCTGCACAT
The DNA here is from genome assembly GCA_034641835.2 of Pinus albicaulis. NCBI lineage: Eukaryota > Viridiplantae > Streptophyta > Pinopsida > Pinales > Pinaceae > Pinus > Pinus albicaulis. Next base: position 717,504,182 of record CM076569.1, read on the forward strand.
ATTTTATATAAATTCAAAATAAATGTTCTGCTCATCGGATCAAGATGATCTTTAGATCAAGCCCCAAGGGTTAGCTCAATCGGTTGAGTCCTCGCTGTTAAATACTTTGCCGATTGGGAGGTCACAGGATCGAATCTCCTTGACTCCCACGGGGTTAGGCCTCGCATGTAAGGCTAACGATAGATCCCCTCGGGAGAGTCTATTGAAATTTTCAGACCGTGGATGTAACTAGGTTCATGTGTGCGAGCACATAGATTCGTGAACCACCAGACAGAATTTTTAAAAAAAGAACAAAAAAAAAGGATGATCTTTAGATCGATCTTGCACCTCTCTGAAAGAGGAGTCCAATAAAAATATTGGCATCTTCATCTGAGCATCACAACATGGAGTTTGGACCTAGTTGTCCAAAATTAACACTCCCTCTCAACTAGGGAGAACTCCACCCACCTGTGCAATCCAAACATCGTGCATCATCCTGCCGTAACTTGCTTTGTTGGCTTCTTTCTTTCAGAACAGAAGTGGGTCAATCACAAAGACATCATCCCTGGCTGACAAATTCAACCCAAAGGTCCGAAACCTCTATAGGACTCAAAGAGTCACATGCCAACACGAAGTTGGTTTATCTGACCCAAAGTCAGTAGGGGGTCCGAAACCTCACTATACTTGATCCCAAATCAAGTGGTTGGACTGTGCCATCCTAGATAGAGAGTACGGCAATATCTAATGCGTCCATCAGTCTTTGCTACTAGTCTCTAGCTTTTCCCACCCAAATGAGAGGTACTTCCCATGAGCCCGGGACTCATTGGGTACAATCCATACGAGGCACAAATCATGAGAGGTGAACCAACTCAATCATCATAACAGTGGGGCAGAAGCACACCAACAAGGTTCGACAAGCCTAGCCCTATGGTTGCTTATAGCTCTAAGAAGCTATCCCCAAAGCCCCCAAGAGCTCCCAAAGCTCATCGTCCAATAGGACCCTCAGCATAGGGTCGTTCCACGAGACCAAGATTCTCACAGAAGGTTAGGAACTTGACCTTCCCCAAGGGCTTTGTGAGAATATCTGCAACCTGCTCATCAGTTCTTATATGATCGAGCCTTATGCCGCCTCGCTGTACTATATCCCGAATAAAGTGGTACCTGATATCAATATGCTTGGATCGATTGTGGAACACGAGATTCTCGGACAACTGAATCCCACTCTGGTTATCACAGAGTATCACGGTGGTATCTAGCACATGCCCGAACATCTCACTGAAGAGCTTTTGCAACCAAACTGCTTCACAACAGGCCATACTCGCTGCAATGTATTCGGCCTCCGTGTTCGGCCTCCGTGGTGCTCAAAGCCACCGACTTCTACTACTTGCTTATTCATGATATCGAAGCAGAACCAAATGTGAAGCAACATCCTGATGTGCTCTTACGATCCACCACACTGCCAACCCAATCGGCATCAGTATATCCATGGAGTGTCACACTCTCGGCAGTGTATCTCAGCCCATGGTTTATCGTGCCTCGAAGATATCTCAACATATTCCTGGCACCAACCCAGTGAAAGTGATGAGGCTCAACCATATGTTGACTCAATGTGTTCATTGCAAAACATACGTCCGAACAGGTGTTCACTAAGAACATCAAGGCCCCTACGAGTTGACGATACTCAGTAGGATTTGCTAGCACAAGCCCAACAACACTGCCACTCAACTTCTTAAAGTTGAGCTCCATCGATGTCGACACAGACTTACAGTCCACCATTCCAAATCTTTCCAAAAGCTTCACAATATATTTTCCTTGAGAAAGGAAAATCTCGCCAAGTCTCTACCAGACCTCCAGGCCTAGGAAGTAATGCATCAGTCGTAGGTCTTTCATCTCGAACTCAACAACGAGCTCCCTCTTGCACTGATGAATGAGAGGGTCAGCACTTGTCAGGAAGAGGTCATCCACATACAGCACCAGAATGAGAGGTTTTTCTTTATCAACCTTGAAGTAAAGGTTTGGATCAGCATTACTACGAGTGAAGCACAACTTCATCAGGTAGCTATCTATCCTCTCATACCAAGCTCTAGGTGCTTGCTTCAACCCATAGAGGACTTGAAGACAACCTGCAAACATGGATGTCTCGATCCTAGACTTCGAACCCCCGAGGTTGCTCCACATACACCTCTTCCTTATCGCACGATGCAGAAATGTGGTCTTCACATCCATCTGATGAAGACTCCATCCTTGCGTAGCAGCAAGGGCTATGATAGATCGGATGGTGGTATATCGGGCCACAGGTGCAAATATGTCATCATAGTCTACGCCTTCCTGTTAAGAAAAGCCATGGGCAACGAATCTTGCCTTGAACTTTTCGACACTTCCATTAGATCCATGCTTGATCTTGTAGAGCCATTTCGAGGTGACAATTGCTTTGTCCTCCGGTCTTGGAACCACATCCCAGACATCATTCTTGATTATGGACTCGTATTCTTCGTGCATAGCATCCTTCTAGACTTGATGCTTTACGACTTCCTCAAAAGATCCAAGCTCAAAGTGTACGATAGTACTCATGGCTGCTAGGTACCCTTGGTATCTATTCGGCTTCTTGCTTTCACGGAATGTCCCCCTTTGAGCCATATGTCCCTCGGCATCCTCAAGAGTGTCCCTGAACCATGATGGTCTCTTCCTCATTGAAGGAGAAGGATCAATAGGGTCCACTGGTCCTTCAACATCGGGCATCGTCTCATCCTTCGGTTCTTCTTGATTTCCAGGCCTTGCTTCATGATCTTCCTCAGATCTCAAAAGATTGATTACTTTCCTCAAGGAAGCATCTTCGTCAAAGGTAACATCGTGGCATATCTCCACTTCCCTTTGACCAGGCACATAGACTCTATAGGCCTTTAAAGTTTCGCTATAGCCCACAAACATTCTCTTCTTTCCAGAAGCATCCAGCTTGCTCCTCTTCTCCTTCGGTACATGAAAATAAACAGGACACCCAAAGACTCTAAAATGTGAGACATCAAGTATCTTACCAGAGAAAACCTCTTCGGAAGTTTTGGAGTTCAGAGCGAAATGCAAGCATCTGTTTTGTATGTACACGACAGTGTTCGCAGCTACTCCCCACAGAAACTTCGATAGACCTTGGTCACATAGCATGGCACGGGTAACTTCCACAATGGTCCTGTCTTTCTTTCGGCAACGCCATTCTGGTCAGGAGTATAAACAGTTGTGGTCTCCCTCTTAATGCCAGCTTCTCTGCAAAAGTTCTTGAACTCATTTGTCTAATATTCAGTGCCATTATCAGTCCTCAATATCTTGATCTTCTTCCCTATTGAATTTTCCACCAAGGCTTTGAAGGTACGGAACCACATGAAAGCCTCATCCTTCTTTTTCAAGAAGTATATCCCTGTTTTGCGAGAGAAGTCATCTATGAACGTCATATAATAAGAACATCCTCCCAAGGATGTCATGGGCAACATACCAAACAGATCAAAATGTACTAATTGCAAGACATCAAATGTCTTTGTGACGCTTGAGGGGAAAGGTCCCCTTGTATGCTTTCCTTCGGCACAGCCCTTACATACAACTTCATGATCATTTGTGAACTCGGGCATCCCCGTCACCACCTTCTTGCTTTGGGAAGGGCTTTGTAGTGAAGGTGTGTAATGTTCCAAATTTTTCATGAAGAAAATTGGAACATTAATTTATGCTTATTTCATCTAGGAGGTGAATAAAATGGCTAAAAGGCCCATAAGTAGGAATAAGATCCTTCGTAATGTGAAAAGGATCATTGGAACAGCTTATTTTGCACCTTCCAATGTGAAAAGGGGCAATTTGCATGAGGACAAGGTCAAGTTTGACCAAGTCAACAACGCTGCCTAAGAGGTGTAGCTTGCATGAGAAGACAACGCAGTTTTGGAGGGAGAAAGATTCCCTGTGGATGAAACCCTAATGTGTGGGGTCCATGGCAAAGAGGCATTCACTTGTATAAGAAGAGGAGGAGGCAACCATAGTGAGATATCTTTGAGCATATTGATTTTAGTCTGAAGACTAAATTGCATACTCCGACTGTTCAGCTGAGTTGCATTGCTGCTTAGCACGAGGGATTCCTGCTTAGGATTTCCTCTCCTTCTTGAGAGGCCTCTTGAAGGATTGCACTTCATTTTCTCCACATCTTGGCTCAAGGCCAAAGTCATTCTTCAAAGACTGCGTTATTTCTGCTCAAGTATAACGCAATGTTGTTGGGGCATTGCAGTGGAGGGTTCCACAACACTTCTCTTTGGCTCATCTTTCAGAGGAGGGAGTTCCTTTTCCTCCGGGAGATCAATGGAAGGGATTTCAGAGCTGATTGACATATTTTGGCATCAAGGCCAACATCTCCCATCATAGACAGCGCAGTCCATCCTCTAGACTGTGTTATTTCAGTGCACACTTGCAGTGAGAGTTTGAACCAGCTTCTTGGAGGGCAAGATCTTCAGTGCCGGGATCAGCCTTGCATTGAGAGATCCATTGGAGGAGGTTTGATTCAGATTGAGCATCATCTTCAACCCTCTCCATGTGTTTATATTATTGAGTTGCTACTACTGCCCAGCAACTCTGGCATTTCTGCAGATTTGCCGTTTTGATGTATATTGTAGCTAATCCTTCCCAGAATTGGGTATTATTGTTGTTTTAGTGTTTTTAGGGGTTGAGAGCTTGCTCTCCCTCATTTCTTTGAGCTAATATTGTCATATCATTCTATTCTCATTTTGTATTATGCAGTAACTCCTATAAACTACGTTATTTTAGCCAAGGCTTTTCATGTGTAGCAATGCTCTTGCATTTTCATGTATATGTCACATTGAGGCTTCCATTGCCTAGCTGGAGTGATTGATTCCTCCACACATTGTATACATTTGTTGCTATATCATATATTTGTTGGCTATACTTCTCTTCATGTGCTCAGAGCTATAGAATAACGTTGTCCTTTCTCTACATGTGCTTACATTGGTTGCAGTCCCTCATCGGGCATTTTCTGAGGACATCTAGTAGTGGGAGATCTGTTTAACCACTCTAGAAGGATTTCTTTGGAGCCTCCTCCTGGATTCAGCATTTAGACACACTATTCTAAGGCATCTAGTTCCTGGTTTCAAATCCTGCTGCCTCCATTTCTGGAAAATGCGTTTTCCAGCCATGGATTGCTAGCTGTCCCGAATTGGGAATATTACAAGGTGTCCAAACCTCTGGTGCCATAGTTCAATGTGTCAGATAGTATCACACGTCATCGCTCCCAGTGGACTTCCTCCAACCTGGTAGAGTGTATCAACTCTAAACCCAGTCGCGATAGCTTCCTTGAAACTATTCTTCCAAATGCGCACCTTCCCATCAATGAATGCCACATTGAAACCTTTGTCTTCCATGGCCGATATAGACACAAGGTTCTTCTTCAAATCAGGTATGTATAGTACATCTTGCAAACGGAGGACTTGACCTTGAGACAAGTGGAGGGTCACAGTCCCTATCCCTTTCACGGGATATGTGGCATTATCTCCAAGGATAATTTCCAGATTAGTATCCTTCTCAACCATATCAGAAAGTGCTTCCTTGAACCCAGTGATGTGCTTTGAGGCACCACTATCTATCAACTAGACATCCATAGTGTCGGGTGGAGATGCAGCAAAGAGGGCAGATACAAGAATGAATTCATTTCTTTTATTATCAACAACATTTGATTCCTCATACCTGGAATTTCTCGACCTATTGTAAGGTTGCCCATTTCCACCAGAGCGAGCCTTCCTCTTTCCTTTAAACCTATTGTTCCTTTGATTGCCATTCCTCCGGTTGTTGTTGTTGTCATCATCGAGAGAGAATCCTTCTTGAAAGGGCATTCTCTAGCATAGTGACTAGGCTTGTGACAAGTGTAACATTTTCCTTTCTTCCCTTGGGCCCCGGCTCTTCCTTTGTTCCTTGGACCACCAAAATTCTTCTTCTTAGTATGAGCAGCGAAGGCTTTCCTTCATTTTCATATTCCTTCACCCTTGTCTCTTCTTGTACGGATCTCAATAATACTTCGTCAAAATCAGGTATGACATTGTTATTGAGAATGGTAGTGTTGAATACATGCCATTTAGATGAGAGACCTCCAACTGCGGTGAGAACCATCTCTCGGTCAGCTATTGACTCCCCAATAGCCAGCAGATTATTCTTGATTTCGGTCAGCTTCAAAAAATATGATTGAACAGATTCATCCCTGCCTTTCTTCAGATTCTTCAATTGGTTCTTGAAGAATAGGACTTGATTCGCATTGTTGGCCTTGAACGTGTTGACCAACTTATCATACATCTCCTTGGATGTGCCTAACTCAGAGATGTAGGCAACCAGACTCTTATGAATTGAGTCCCTGATCATCAGCTTAGCTTTGATTTCCCCCTTCTTGTACTTTGATTTGGCGGCAGCAGTTGCAGTGGATGGAGGCTCTTGGATTTTACGCTGTACATAGTCCATGACATCTTGGTCTTCCAACATAAGATCCAATGTCATCTTCCAAGCATGGAAGTCTTCCTTCCCAGTCAATTTATCATCAGCTTTAAAGCCATTATAGTTTGAGGTACCCATGCTCTTCTTCGGTGATTGCTACAAACTTGGGCTTTGTCTTCACCTCAGCTCTGATACCATGTAAATTTTTGTAGATGTTCTATGCTTGATGCAACTTTACTTTTTATCCCCAACATCAGTTAGCAATCACATAAACAAGAAAGTAAAATGATGATAGAACATACCAGTAGATCAACAGAAGACAAGCCAGAATATATAAGTGTGTTGGTGCGTTACGGCGGTCAACAAGATGCTTCAACCAGTAAAGTCTCAATACGATCAGCTAACCAGAAGTCAGCCAGATCAGTCAACCCCAAAAGTCAATGAAAGTCAATGTTGTCACAGTGAACGGTCAACGCAAATAGCAGCAGCAACAAAGTCAACACAGCCAAGTCAAAGTCAACATCCAGCCTCGGGATTTGTGCCAAAAAATGTGGATTGAGGAAATCGAAAGTTTGGGAGAGTTTTGGGTCAATTTGACCAAGCATTGACCAAAGTCAACGCTGGTGAATTTCTGCGCTAGAAAAACCCTAGACAATCTGAAACCCTAGCTACTGCTTTTTCCCACATGTGAGTGAAGAAGAGACTCCAAAAGATGCTCGAACCAATCAGAAGAGAAGAAAGAATGTGATGTGATGGATGAGTGAAAATGACCTCCAACGTTGACCAATTTATATCCATCAATGAGGGTGTGTGACACAACCGCTGAGGCTCCAAGCCTACATTTCATTTCAGGTCGACCTGCACATATTTTGAATAAATTCAAAATAAATGTTCTGCTCATCGGATCAAGATGATCTTTCGATCGATCTTGCACCTCTCCGAAAGAGGAGTCCAATAAAAATATTGGCATCTTCAACTGAGCATCACAAGATGGAATTTGGACCTAGTTGTCCAAAATTAACAATACCGTTCACAAAAATATGTTGTGTAGAATATGGTATTTATTTGATAATGGACAATAGAACGAGAATATAATGATGGAGGAACAAATTGTGGATTATTTGGAGAAGGGAGAAGAACTTATTCTGTATTGAGGTCAAGGGATGAGCTATTTGCTCATTAGAATGAGACAGATCAAGGGACGAGCTATTTGCTTGTTGGAATGAGACTTAGTGTCACAGGATATAGAGTCTAACAAGGAATAAGAGATCCTATTCTAGCTCCCTCCACAAACCCTAGTCACATTCTAACTGCAGATGGCAAGGGGACTTCTAGAAAGGGTTATCTTCGATGGGTTGGGCAAAATAGTTGTATGAATACTGCTGTATTGGCTTAGTGCCTATGAATAATTTTGTATAGACTTCAAGCCTTCTGAACTCTTAAGTGAGTATACATGTATGCTGGCCTCATCCCAGCAACCTCACTCTAGACATCGGGCTTAGAGAGAGGTGGAATGTCTCAAAACTTCAATCTTTTCCAACTCAATATATTCACTGTTTATTAATCTTGGACCTTTAATTTGTAAACATGAAAGTACCTGACAGATTGGTGGTGGCTCAATCTGAACAGACAAAATACTACAAGGATGGAGAAAAGGGATGACACTGCTCTTCAGCAGATAATGGCAGATTCTTTGTGGACAGTTATCACAACCAGTCTGGTTTCTTGATATAGGATAACATGAAAGAACTGGTTCAAAAACTGGTATCCAAAATAAATAGGATAACATAAAAGAATTTGTACAGATAAATAATGTACTGAATATAGAATATGAGCATTGATTGCAACAGCACATGAAATTATCCATACAATTGACATGTGATCTTTGGTTATTTATTATTGTTTATTCTGATTATTCTAATTATGACACAATCTTGCAGTTATTGGCCAATTTGGACCCATACATCCCTTGTCGGATGAGAATATGGTGATCTTTTATAGTGAGATCAACAATTGTTACCTCTTTCCCTTTTTTCCTCAGGTGACAATCTCTGAGGAAAATTGCAATAAGTCCTTTAATAAAAAAAATTCAGCCGCTATGAGGTCTCTCGGGATATTGTCCTTTTTACATTTTATTTTCTGGTGTCACAACTGGAAAATATACTGGATGTTATCTGGTCACTACAGGACAGTAACGTGTTGGTAGAGTGTTTTTGAAACCATAAAAAAAAGTAATTGTTGGTTGTCAGTTAGTTGATAAATTGCCTTTGAGAGAAATAAATGACCACCTCTGTAGTAATACACTTAGATTATCAATTGAGTGTAGCTCAAGCGGCTGATAAGAAAAGTTGTTTCCTTCCCCGACCAGGTTCAAATCCCACTTTGTGACATTTTTGCTCTTCATGAGCCGAATGTTGTTGAGATGTTATCTGGCCTTGAGCCCTGAAGAATCCAATTTAGCTTATGTACCCAAGATGAGGGGAAATGCCATGTGGGTTTCCCCAAAAGACGCATTACAGTGAATAAAAGTACCACATTTATATCTATACACCACAAATCTAAAACAATTCCAAGACAAATGAGGAGATGCCACCTATTATTGTACTTATATACCAGACAAATGTACAAATGCTTCCCAAAGCCCAAGGGGTTAGCTCAAACTTTTGTCATTGATGTTGCTGGGCATTTGTCTGGTTCAGTGCCAGCAGGTGCCTGCTTTGAATCCTCTAGGGTGAGGCACACTAGTCTACACTGACAGGTTTATTAGGGATGTCATCCATGATTGTGAAGAAGCTTCCCTTGGGTTTCCCACAAGGTTTTCCTTGGAAAAAAGAAGTACAATGCCTAAAATGGCTCCTAAATCTTTCTATTTCTGTGGGACTTTCAGGTTGGCTAGATTCTAAAGACAATGTATTCAGCAAAAGGTGGAGAAATGGGTGTATATTTATTATTTGAGAAGCATTACAAAATCATAACAACTGAGAGCCAAAAAACTACAGGTAGAAGTTGCAAAACAGAGAATCCTTTTATAAAACAACATAAAACATGAAGTTATATATATTATGATAAAAAATTAAATAAAATGCAGTTAGAGACTAGCATTACACTTGGAATCTACCATTGATTTTCATACATAAAATAGAATTCAGAGATTGACAAGAGTAGAAAAATGCACCTTGCGATCCTGTTCCTCGGCAAAATACTCTCTATTAACATCACTCCTTGGAATAGCCTCATTGGAGTTAATGGCCAAGGCTGTATCTCGAACTTGGACTGGCAATCCATATTCAAGATCAAGCAGACACACCTGACAAACGTTTTTGAGTTTACAGCATGTTTGGCAAACCTCTGTCTTCTTGTACCTTGCATCACGGCCTGGTCTCCACCTGAAAACTGTAAATGGTCTGGTGCAAATTTTACACTCTTTGTCAAAATTTGCTTTCGTCTGCACCCAACAAAAACATTCATTTAAACTTAATTCGACCACATATGTCAGTGCTTTTATAAGCCATATATAAATATACATTCCATATAGTACACAAGCGCTAAAATTTGAAATAAGCAATTTCATGCATCACAGCTTTTGGAGAATAGTGTTTTCTCTTTCTCCTTGCATGGCTCTATTCTATATCTCTCTACTTACTGAAATGACACAAGCACTTAAAAGCCGAGTTATCGTGTCAAAACACAAGACAGATATATAAGAACTTGACCAAGTCTCTGAACAGTGAATCTACGATCTCTTTTATGTTTTAAGTAATGATACAATAAAATAACTAGAGAAATAAGAGAGGATACTACCTCTCAAAGTCTATCTCTCTACTATTTCAAACTTGCCTACTGTGTTGTTCCTACAGAGAGTACATCATAATAGAGTTGTAAACAACAGCACCTTCCAAAATTTTAAAAAATTTGGATCATCCTTCTTGACCACGTTCTCATGTTTTGATTTGAACATTAAAGTGAGCTAGCAGCCTAGAAGAGTAACTAGCATGGTCAATGATCTCAATTCAACTAAGCTATTGTGCACCACATGCTGGAATACAATCATACCCTGAAAGTCAATCCAGAATAGCAGGTAAAGGTGGTACAAGCTACAACAGTGAAGAAAAAATCATTTTCATGTATCATGGTATGTTGTGTGGTAGACTAGGTGCCTGGCAACCGAATTTGGACCTCTGAATTCCATACGGCTCCTGGCTATTACCACATGCTGGAATATAATCATACCTTGAAAATCAATCCAGAAAGAGAAGGTAAAGGTGGTACAAGCTACAACAGTAAAGACAAACATTGTCATATCGAGAATGGGTTAGAGGTTAAACATGGACCATGGTGTGTTGTCTGGTACACTGGGTGCCTGAGAAGGGAATTTGGACCTCTGAATTCAAGACGGCTCCTGGCCACTATGCTGACTTTAGGCAGATAGTTAAACCATCTCCTCAGAATAAGCTCTTGGAAAAAACTGGTATGATATTTGAAAAGTGTGAAGTTAGATCATCTCAAGCATGAGTGTAGCAGCCTTATCCAAATCATAGTTGAAAAAATCACCAAGTCTTCCTACTATTCCTGTGTGAAGGTCAGCTCAACCGTGCTGCTAAGTTGAATTAAAATGGTCTCAGTTCTGACTCTCTGCAGGCAAGTCCAAGTCTCCAACATCAAGTCAGATCCACAAGTTCTCACAGATCAGACCCTCACCCACGAGTTACTCCTGGGTTATTAGCTGCCCACCGAGTTCTAACTTCCAAGAAGATGGCAAACTCATGGGCATATAAGGATATAAATATTTTTGGGCACTTTCTGCCCCACAGTTTACACTGTATCTGAGTCAAACTGTTACAGAGAGCTCTACCTTTAAGTTCAAAGTTAAGTTCATCAGTCACAGTCACTTTCCAGGCCAAAGCCACCCATTTTTCAAAAAACCACAAAGGAACAACCAGCCCGTTAAAATCCCAAATTAGAATTCTGGCATAGATATTAAAACTCTAAGCAACTATAACCTTCAAAGTTTCAAACGTCCCATAGCATGTCAGTCACCTGACACAGGGACACCATAGACCCCCACAATAGGACAGTTGGTCAAGTGTATATATGAGCAAAAAAAAACCTATCGTTAAAGAAATAAAATACAGACATAACGATGTAAATTTTTTGAATGTTTAGAAAAAGAACCTACATCGATCACACAATAATACACCATAGATCTACATATAGAACCATACATACAGATCATATAAATCATAAATACATTAAACACGGTAGACAAACGCTGCTGCTTGAGAAATGGCAAAACCAGAAATATATTGGCAAAATTTAGATTATGAGAATGATAAATGGAAAAAAGAAGCCTGGAAAATAAGTCCGGTGGGTTGTGTTGATATTACGCTAATGTTCTTTTAGGATTCATTGACCAGTTTGGTATCAGGATTTTGATAAAATAAACCGAAACGAAACATAATGAGTTCCAGACTTACCATTCGCACGTAAGGGTTATCACCGAGGCAGGACTCGCATATAATGGGGAAATCAGAGCGCTCCCAGCCATCGGCCTCCGTGTCTCTAAGCAGTCGGTGAGCCATCCTCCTTGCCTCTCGCCTGTTATCCTCTGCTACCCAGACCCTCCTCTCTTCCCTGTGATTTAATCAATATTTATCTACACGGGCCGAATTTGGCTCCGCGTAAGTGACAAAATATGCAACCTGCAGAGCCAATAGGAGGTTATTGAACATAAATTAAAACTTCCGGCGAAACGAAAAAACGATTGCTAGATTTAACTCCAAATTACTGAAGTATGAAGAAATTTTCGAATATTCAGTCATACATATGCTTTTAAAAAATGTCTTTCTACAATTAAAATACGAAAAAGAAAAGAAAAAAACCCCTAGATCGATCTGCCACTACATTTGTCGAGAAGGGACACCCATTTCCACTTTTATTGCGTACAAAATTTTACAGGTGAGGACATGAATACATACGTTATGGGGATAAAATTCTGTCGATCGAAGCGAGTCACAGTTCAGTCTGGAAAACGAAATGAGTCTCTGTAAAACCGATGCCGTTGCCCTTTGGAGGAAGCCGCCGTTCCTGACTTTTGTTTGGTGAAGTGTTAAAATCGTTTTAGGAAATGATAAATTTATTCTATGAGCCCCTGCCGAACGAAATATAGCGATCAAGGAATATAGCGAATGGTTCTTGTTCACATCAATTTCACATTTTATATAAAACTAGCAAGTATGTCTAAAGGTGCAAGGTACACGGAAGAATAAAATATGGGAAGATCATCTTGAAAAGCAAGATAATTAAATTAAATAAAAATAAAAAAAAATAAAAATTAATAGTAAAAATTTATTTTAATTAAAAATAAATAATAGAAATGAATATTTGATATAATTTTGTATTGTTAATTAAAAAATATTTATAAAAATGTGGGAAGATCATCTTAAAAATAAGATAGTTAAATATAAAAACATACGTATTTATATGTATCTAAATTATTTATACACAAACATGCAAAAGTTCTCGTTTATATGGTAAATAAGAGTGCATATAGCCAAAATAATATTTGGTGTAATACATCTTTGTAATATAAATACATTAACAAAGAGGCTCTAGATGGCCTCTAACGCAAAAACTATCATGCAACAACAGATACATACATATCATCAATATCATTGCCTATATTGGGATCTTCATCATCAATATCACTCTCTAGAATCTAAGCCTTAAAACCAACCTAGATCCATCTTAACTCCGAATCTATCATGCGTCGAGAGGGATCAAATCTCTCGAAGTACAAACCTCTTTTTTGAGTGCAAAACTTGAGGAAAGTTTTGCACCTCGAGAGATTTGTTCCCTCTCGACGCTTGATAGATCCACAGTTAAGATGGATCTAAGCTAGTTTCAGTCATGTGTGACCAAAGAAAATCTATCGAACATATGATTAATTTTATCAATAATATGTAAATACAAATAATATAAATATAATCATTTTATATATGGTCTGATAATTATCTGGTACTTTTAATTTTAAAATTTGTTTGGTTACCTCAGTTTTTTTAGATGATAAATTTTGATAATGACTTTAATGATGAAATAAAAAATTTGAATGCAAAGTGACAATGTAATAGTGTTGAATGATGGAAAATGAAAATAATAAGAATGCAATCAATTACAAATAGTCTTCATTGTGATCAATCTCAAATTATTTTCTTTTACTATTCTTATTGTCACCCTAGTTTTTTCATCTTTTCATATCGATTATATGAAAAGGACAGTTGAGATCATAAACAATTTAAATATTTAGCTTGAACTATTGTACTAAACATCGTGCATTGTCTCTCTTGCTCTTCAATATTAATAGGTTGATTTACTATAACACAAATATTAATGTGCAATGTTAATCCAATCACTTTAAAAATTAGTGTACCACCAATGTACATCCAATTACATCATATCCGAAATCAACGTCTACACTGAAATCAATGCACCTAATGCAAACAATCAAATAAGATTAGAAAACAACATCTACATTGAAATTAATGCTTCTAATGCAAGTAATCAAATAGGATTAGAAATCAACATCTACATTGAAATCAATGCATCTAGTGCAAGTGAGCAAATAAGATTAGAAACCAACATCTACACTGATATCAATGCATCTAGTGCAAGAAATCAAATAGGATTAGAAATCACCATTTACACTGAAATCAACGCATTTAGTGCAAGCAATCAAATAGGATTAGAAATCATCTACATTGAAATCAATGCATCTAGTGCAAACAGTCAAATATTATTAGAAATCAACATATACACTGAAATTAATGCATCTAGTGCAAGCAATCAAATAGCATATGAAATCACCGTCTACATTGAAATCAATGCATTTAGTGCGAGCAATCATATAGGATTAGAAATCATTTGCATTGAAATCAATGCATCTAGTGCAAGAAATTAAATATAATTAGAAATCAACATCTACACTAAAATCAATGCATCTAGTGAATACAATCAAAATGGATTATAAATCACCATTTACACTGAAATCAATTCATCTTGTGCAAGAAATCTTCTTCCCTATCTCCCCCCTCGAACTACATCTCTCTTTCCCTCTATCTCTCCACCCTCTCACATCCTCCTCCTTCCTTCCTCTCTCTCCATTTCTTTCCCACATCTATATATCTCTCTTTCTCCACCCTCCAACTTTGTTACTATATCCCTCCCTCTCTCCTTCTCTCCATATCTCCTTCTTTATCTCTTTATCTCACCCAAAAACATACACACACTCTCTCCATATCTCCCTTGTCACTTCATTTCTCTCTCCAGTTCTCACTCTCTATGTATTCCTTATTTCCTCTCTCTCTCCCCCTCCAACTCCATCTCTCTATCCTTCCATCTCTCCTTCTATTTCCCTCCCTCTCTCCTCCTCTCTCTCATCCTTCCTTTCTCTCCCTCTCTCTCTTTTTCTATATTTTTCTTTCCCCTCCAATTTTCTCTATTCCCACATCACTCTCTTCCTCTCTCTCATGTCCTCTCTCTTATCCTTCCTCTCTCTCCCTTTCTCTCCTACCTTCCTCTATCTTTTCCTCTCTCTCTCTCTCTCTCTTTGCCCTCCAATCCTCTTTCTTCCCGCACCACTCTCTCTCAAAATCTACACTAAAATCAATGCATATAGTGCAAGAAATCAAATAGGATTAGAAATCACCATCCACACTGAAATAAATGCATTGAGTGCAAGAAATCATTTTCCCTCTCTCCCCCCTCCAACTCCATCTCTCTTTCCCTCTATCTCTCCACTCTCTCACATCCTCTCTCTCTTCCTTCCCCTCTATCCCTTTCTCTCCCACGTCTATCTCTTTCTCTATCTCCCTCTCTCTCCCTCTCTTCACCCTCCAACTATGTTACTATATCCCTCCCTCTCTCTTTCTCCCCCCATTCCCTCCATCTCTCCTTATTTTTCTGTTTATCTCACCCCCAAACATACACATACTCTCTCTATTTCTCCCTTGTCACTTCATCTCTCTCTCCACTTCTCACTCTCTATGTATTTCTTCTTCCTTCCCTCTCTCACCCTCCAACTCCATCTCTCTATCCCTCCCTCTCTCCTCCTATCTCTCTCTCTCTCTTTCTTCCTCTCTCTCTATTGATCTGCTACATCCCTCTCTCTTCCCCATCTCTCTATCTCTCCCTCTCTCTCTTCCCCATCTCTCTATCTCTCCCTCTCTCTCTTTTCCCTCCCCTCTCTCTCTTTTCCCTCCAATATAAAACTTGTCTTTTTTAAAGTTTTCTTTAAATATAAAGAGGTTTATGGAGTAAATATTAAAAAAAGAAGAAGAAGAAGAAGAAGTAGTAGTTTTATTTACTTACCATACCCAGTAAATAGATAAAAATATACCTCGTGCACATTTCAAATGTTTACTTACATTACATTTATTTACTTACCATGCCCCCCTAAACAATTTACCATACCTCTAGGGTAAGTATAAAAAGAGATTTTATTTATTTACCATACTCCCGATAAATAAATAAAAATATTTCATATATTTACTTAAAATCATTTACCATACCTTTAGGGTAAGTATAAAAAGAGATTTTATTTATTTACCATACTCCCGATAAATAAATAAAAATATTTCATATATTTACTTAAAATCAATTGCAGCTTGTTGATACTGAAATCCTTCCCACAAATATTATATTCCAAATCAGTTCGTTTACACTAAATCCTTTCCCACAAATATTATTTTCCACTTTCGAACAACTCCCGAAATCCTTTCTCACAAATATTATTTCATTGTTCGCAAAATCACAGATATGCTTCCTCACAAATAAAATTTGAGACTTTGTTTGTGTTAAATTTTAGGGTCAAAATCAAATTAAATAGATTAAATTTTAAATGTTAAATATTAAACATTATTTTTACATTTACGTTTACATATTTACTGTTACCTGAGATACACAATGCATATAATGTATTCAAATACCAACCTACCTGATCCAAATTTAATAATATTAATATTATAATATATTAATGTGAATACTAAAATTAATAATAATATTAATATTAAGATTAGGGTTAATAATGTTTTTTTGGCACGGTATTAATAATAATTTGGCCCATGGTATTTAGCTCAGGATTCACCAAAATAAAATCACTTTTTGAGTGTTCATAAACCACTTTTTGAGTGTTCCTAAATATAAATAGGATTATCGAGTAAATATAAAAAGACGTTTTATTTATTTAACATACCTATGGTGTATTTATATTTTATTTATTTACCATGCCTCTTTTATAAATATGGTATTTTGCCCATGGTATTAAAGTGGTATTTCCCCATATGCTTCACCCAAATAAAACTTCTTTTTTTAAGTTTTTTTTAAATATAAAGAAGTTTATGGAGTAAATATAAAAAGAGGTTTTATTTTTTATTTACCATACCCCAAGTAAATAAATAAAAATATCTCCTTAACATTTCAAATGTTTATTTACATTACATTTATTTATTTACCATACCCCATGGTATTTGCCCCACGGTATTTAGCCCATGGTATTAAAATGATATTTTTCTTATAGGCTTCACCTAAATAAAACATTTTTTTTGAAGTTTTCTTTAAATATAAAGAGGTTTATGAAGTAAATAAATACCCCCGGTAAATAAATAAAATTATACACCCTGTACATTCAAATGTTTACTTGCATTACATTTATTTACTTACCATACCCTGTAAATAAATAAAAATATATTTCATTATCCCCGTAAATTTTACATTACATCTACACATCTCTATATACCGGGTTGTAGAGTGCCTCTCGGCGCAATTGCATTTCTCACATTACATCTACACATCTCTATATACCTTGACATATCAAAAGTTTACATTACATTTCTCACATTACATGTACACATCTCTATATACTCGGTTGTAGAGCGCAGGCGCAAAAAATAAATAAATAAATAATTGAACATGTCAAATGAAGATTTTGTTTGAGTGATGTCTACATTTTTATAGGGTCATGATAGATGAGGTCCACAATCAACGCCACCAACATCAAAGTACATAGAAGGCTTGGTGCTCTTTATTAAATACTAGTTCCAGATCCTCGTACACAAAATCCAACGGAAACGTTGCAATTCTCCCCAATCTTGAAATCCTAAAAACTATTAAGTCATCGGGATTGAGTGGGATCTATATTTCTATTTTCTACATATGAATAGCCTTTTACTTCAAAATTTTATTATTTAACATTATCATTAATTACATAGCATTAGTAGGACCTTAGGGTTGAATATTACGCTGCCCCACTCATAATTTTTTTATTTATTTGCGATATGAAATTCATTGGTTGCATGGTACAAACAAGAGAAGTGGTTAGTTCAGTGGAAAAAAACAGCCTTTTCCAATTTTGTGCCAACCGTCAGACTAGCTTAAGCATCAAAATGCTCAGACCAACCGGTTCCACTAGTTGTAATCCAATTGCAATAACATTGCCTTCCAAATGGTTTTTTTACTGATTAGTTGATTTCAATCCCTACCCTAGATTTTGGGATTTTTGAAAGTTTGAAAATTGTGCCTCAGTACACACTCCAAATAAAACAAATGACCTGCACTCAACTATAATGTAATCATAGCAATCTTACACCACATACTTCACATGCCAAACATTGAACTTCAGAAAATGCAGAAGCTCGATTGTGGCAAAATTATAAGTTTTTACAAAGCCCTAGACCTTGCATAAAGCTTAAAGGGGTGATAGTGCCTATTTCAAATTTCAACCATCAGTGACTTAAAGCATAAACAGATGTCATCCTTAGATACGTGCCCATCATGATAAAAACTAATCTCCACGTGTCGTGTATCTAATACAAAGAATGTAGGTACTTGAAACTCTCCAAAGAGACGGGCACCTGTCAATCAGCACCTACAACACCGGAAGGCATGGACAGGAAAGATGTTGGAAGCTCCAGTCAGCTCTGGAACCTGTAGACACAGGCTACAAGAGGGCCCAGCTATTCGAAATTAAACTTGAGAGCTGATGGAGGCCACCAAGTATTTCACAAAACGCACAAATGAAAAACAGTCATCAAATCCAGACATAATTTTCTGGTAAACTTGAAGGCATAAGGGAATCAAACACTAGATGACTTATTATGGTGGTGAAGAGGTTACTTACCCTGACAGAAATATGCTCAATTCTCACAAATCATCTGAATTGATTGGCTATTTCTCTTCATTGCTAAGAAGTTCTCTTCGGGGCTTCAAGAAACCAGTTCAATCGATAAGGATCCTTTTTTGTCCGGCACAGTGACTTTTACACGATAAATATTTTTTCTGCTGCCTTTTATTTTGATTTTCTGCTAGTGTTTGGATGAATGATTAAGCAGGAACAACCAGATATTTGAGTTCTCGGCTGGAAAATATTTCAATGTTCTTTATTTCCTGTGAATTGAAAACCTTAGGCTAGAAGAAAAAGATTTAAATACCAGCACTATAAATATTGTAGTGTTCTCCACGAAATCCTTCGGCTCCAAGGTGTAAAGATTTAAAGGCTGATACACTAAACATTGTAGTAAGATTTTGCAGATATGTCTGTATTTATGGTGGATGAGATCTTGGAAGGAGAGAGAGGAAATCCAAAGTATTGCAGGATAGTTTCTGCAAACTACTAGTGAGA
Organism: Pinus albicaulis; assembly: GCA_034641835.2. NCBI lineage: Eukaryota > Viridiplantae > Streptophyta > Pinopsida > Pinales > Pinaceae > Pinus > Pinus albicaulis. The sequence continues at coordinate 717,523,287 of CM076569.1, forward strand.
GATTTCAAGCTCATCTGTATAGATAAGTTGTTAAATAACATAATTAAAGATCAAATTGCAACGCTTTCAGTTTAAATTGGACAACTTCAGTTTAAATCGCACAATTTCCGGTAAAATTATAGCAATTAGAGTTAAATTTCAGTAGTGTGAGGTTAACTTGCTGCATTTCTAGCCTCTAGCCAACATCGTTGCAATTATAGGTTAAATATCATTATTTCAGGCTAAATTGGGACAATACAGAGTAACTTAAAGAATTTCAGGTTACTTAGTTGAAATTCAGTTTAAATCGAAGAATTTTACTCAAATATCATTATAGCTTAAATATCATTGTTCCAAGGTAAATTGAGCCAATATAGGCTAACTTACAAAATTGCAGGTTATGTAGTTGCAATTCGATTTAAATCAAAGAAATTTTATTTTAAAATTTAATTGCAATAATGGTTGCATTTTGTGAAAAAATTGTACAAATAGCAAAAGTCCAACATAAGCTTTGGGAATATTTATAATTTAGAATAAATCGTATAGTTGGAGGTTAGATGGCATACATTCAGGATATTTGTAAATTTAGAAAACTATAGGTTTCCAGGGGAAATCGTTATATATTGGACTTTTATTCTATCCATTGAGGATTAGATTGTGGACAAACAGATGCTTTACAAGCTAATAATTGAATGCTTAGTAAAAGACGGGCTTCAAGGGATCTTGAATTCGTTCCTGTAGTCGACATTTTTGTGGTATCTTTATTACAAGCTCTACTTCCTCTTTTCCAAACAAATAATATGTTGTGAGAAGCCTAAAGGATGCTAAATTGAGCCAACCATAGACTAACTTACAGAATTTCAGGTTGGGTACTTGCAATCAGGTTTTAATCAAAGAAACTTTAGTTTAAATTGCAACAATTGTTGCATTTTAGGAAAATATGTACAAATAGCAAAAGTCCAAGATAAGCATTGGTAATATTGATAATTTAGAATATATTGTATAGTTGGAGGTAAATAGCATAAATCCAGGATATTTGTGAATTTAGGAAACTCTAGATTTTCAGGGGAAATTGTGATATATTAGATTTTATTCTATCCATTCAGGGTTAAAATGTGGTTTTTAATGGAGAAATAGATAGCTTTGCCAGCTAACAATTGGCTGCTTAGGAAAAGAGAGACTTCAAGATGCCCTCTAATTGTACCTGTAGTGAACATTTCTGCTATATCTTTATTACAATCTCGGCTTCCTCTTGCAGAACAAATAATATATTGTCAGAAGCCTAGAATAAAAGAGGAGAAATGCAATCTACATTACACAAACATTCAAGGTTTTGTATATGTTTTTTGAAGAAATCAGAGTTGGGGGGTCTCAATGCCTCCTTCTGCATGGTTATGCTTTAAAGAACTATAAGTTATTACTTATTTTACATAAGACAAAATATTTGATGCACCGTCGTAGCAGCGAAGGAAGTTGTATTTGGTTTGTCATGCAAACCAAAGGATATCAAATATATACCGTGTTCCGACACATGTTATGGCTAGTGCATTGGATGTACTATGCTTGAGATGGTTGGATGTCTTACGAGGTTAAGGAGCAAATTGAGTTGGTTCATAGTCTGTCCAGAAGAGCTAAGCTTTTCATTGATATTTCTGAAGAACAAATCCACAGAGATCTGTTGGATTTTCTTGATGAGTTCAAGAGGGAAGTGACCTCAAAGGAATCTAAACTCAGAAAGATTTTTGACGATTTGTGTCTAGAAAATGCAAGGGAACGTTGAAGAAAGTTAGAGTTGTTGAAGGAAGAGATAAAAAATTAGAAAAAAGTTAGGTGCAGATCAAAATGCTTCAATTATTATTAAATAATAGCCTGATCGTCTTCATGTGCTGTTGCAATTGTATCCTATTCAGAGTTACATATATAGAACTTGATGCACAATTACAAACATACAGTGAACACACAGTTTCTAGAACGAACTGTTTTTACTAGCCAAACAGATGAGCTAGCACCCATTACCAAATAGATCAAAGAAAGAGACTCTACTTGTCCGAAGAATGAGCATAAGCTTTTGCCAAAAACCTTATTCCAGATTATGCTCTCCATGGCCTTATTCAGTATTGTGATGCACATAATAACCCCTTTAAAAAACTTTAAAACAACAAGAAACGTTCTTCAATGGAAAGTATCATGAGTATCAAGGCAGCTTTAGAAGCTGGAATGACTGCAGCATTCCTAGTAGAAAAAATTGCTACAGCTTTTGAAGAGAAAAAGCAGGTTGCTTATGAACTCACACTACATGCTAAATGCACCATGACCAATAGAACTTGCATGGCAGAGACATGAGTCATTCCTTTGCTTGTATCACTGCTAACTTCACAGGATCCCAAAGATTAAGAAAATTTTGTGACTGCGCTCCTAAATTTGTCTATTATGCAGTCTGGTGCATACAGCCGATCATCAATGTTCTCAGAAATAGATGCAGTGTTCTTCAGCTTTTCCTTTATTGGTGAATATAAGAAATCAATTGGAAAGAGGCCTGGTGTCATTCCAGCCTTGATAAATCTTCTTTGGGACAGAATTGCCAAAGGCAAGAGGGATGCAGCTACTGCCTTGTTTAATCTTTCAGTTTTTTATTGAAGTGCTTCAAGATAGTAGCAGTTGGTGCAATTCCTCTGTTTATTAATGTTTTGATAGATGACACACCAGATCTTACAGATCTTACAGACAATGCAGTTTATGCTCTTGTTGTTCTTGCGAGACAACTAAGATTGGCTTCTACTTCACTTAAATGCAAGGAGAATACTGAGAATACTCTGGCCAGTTTGCCATCAATGTATTGCAATGGAAGTGACAAAAATTGTAAATAACTTGTTGAGATCACCATCGTTAATGCCTCATCTGCATAATATTCTTACATCTGGTACTCATAGGAAAAAAAACTACATTTCTTCTCAGAATCCTTCACAGTGGGGCAACTTCAAGAACTCCGCAAACAATTTTCTCATACGATACTAAAATTTTAGTCAACACAGTGCACTAGCAGTTGGAGAATTTTGTATACTTTTACATTCTTTTTGTCAATTTTTAAGAATAATGGTTTTTCTTCTGCGTTAAGCACCTGCCACCAATTCGTGCAGGTGCTCGCCTTACTGGCATGGCATATTCTTTCACTTTGGTAAACAAGAATGAAAATAAATGTAAGCATTCTCTTCTCCGGACAGGGTAATGTCTTGTACTTTTTAATATGTACATACAACTGACAAAACTCAAACTCTAGTCATCCGTAAAGCCTTGGATAAGTTCAAGTGGAGGACACATGTAGATCAAAACCAGTTGAAATGAGAAAAAAAATGTAGGTATGACACAGTTTCAACATACCCCTAACCACTACCAGTATGTGAATTAGATCTTAGAATAACAAAACCATGCAAATGAATTCAATTTGTGTGCGTCGATTGCAAGATTCCTTAACCCTTCGTTGTTAAATTCTCTGGCCTGTAGAAATTATACAATATGCATGTATATTACCGGACTCCCCTGATCTAACAATGAAATCCACTGTTAAATACAGAATCCTTCTACTCAATTCTTTGCGGAAATTAAATCGCCAATTGCAAACATATGAAGAAAAATCAATTGCACATAACAAGATGTTTTACCAAGAAAGCTTAAAGCTAAAAACCCCAACTATCATATATTATATATATCATGGAATCATGAAACAATCTCATACAAAGCTCAGCTCATAGAGCTCTCAGTACAATATACAATCGTCTCACACTTTCATACAAAAATTGGTTCACACATGCACCAATTTACTGCCTCGTGACAGCCTGCCTCCACTGCGCAATCTCTGCTGAAGAAGATCCCTGAATAAATTTGATCTTGCCTTTCCTGTACTGCGTCATCCTCATTGGCAACTCCAATGTGTGTGTAGATGCATTGAATGCATCACTATAGTCACAACTGATATTCAAACACACCTTTTCACCTATCTCTCCACTGGGTCTCCACTGGATCTGACATGCAAGTAGTTAACTGTTGTATTTCTTCAGTTGCAAGTAAGACTCTACTTGTGAATTAATTAAATAATTAATTCACTCATCTTTCACTAGTGTATTTTTAGTTACAATTAGCACAACTGAGTTTAACTCACTTAACTGAGTTAAACTAAATAACAACTCCCATAACTACTCTTCCAACTATGTTACAACTGTGTCACACTCAGTTACAATGAAGTCCATCATGCATGAGTCACCAACCAACCTTGCAACTCGTAATTCCTTCAACTAACTGGTTTGCCACATCAGTTCACTGAAATCAAGTGCTCCAAGAGAATAAGTTATTATCTATTTTCTAATTATCATTAAGGGCTAATACTAATCGACATGCACTCTATTTTTAGATATGCGATCTATAAATAGACTTCGCCCATGTTCTAAAAATAGAAACTCATCTAAAGATAGAATTTGCTCAACCATATAGAATCAACATCCTGCTAATTTTAGAATATGCTCACCATTCTAAAAATAGACATACATCTAAAAATAGCCTACGGGCCCCACCTAGTGAAGGTGCTTAATTTTCACTAGGATCATCATCTTGTTGAATCTCAACACTCCCTCTCAACAAGAAAGGGATTATCCTTCACCCTGATCCTGTCTCTATGGTATTCGAATTTGCTCCTGGTGAGTGCCTTCATCAGAATATATGCATCCTGATCTTCCGTAGGAATGTACTGAAGCAACATGATCTTCCGCTGCACACAATCTTTGATATGATGATACCAGATATCTATATGCTTAGATCTATCATGAAACACAGGATTAATCGAGAGTTTAATGCAACTTTGACTATCACAATGAATCACTGTAGGATCTAAATGAGAACTAAACAAACCGACCAGGATCTTCCTCATTTAGATAGCCTCGCATGCAGCTTGACTCGCTGCCATGTATTCCGCTTCCGCTGAACTAAGTGCCACAAATATCTTTTTCCTACTATACCAAGAAACAGTTGTAGATTTGATACTGAAAACCCCTCCTGATGTGCTCTTTCTTTCCGTTGGGTTGCCCACCCAATCTGCATCCGTGAAGCCATGCAACTTCACCTCATCTGTCTGTCTGTACCATAAGCCATACTCAGATGTGCCCCTGCGATATCTCAAGACATGCTTGCCCGCCTTCCAAAATAGCTTGGTAGGTTTAACCATCGCTTGACTAAGCTGGTTCACCGCATAGCATATGTCCGATCTTGTATTAACTAAATACATGAACGAACCCACCAACTGTCGATAGATAGTAGCATCCACTACCTCTGCCAATGTAGCATCCTCTTTCCTCCAATTTCCCGGAAGAGGAGTATCCATGGGTTTGCAGTCCTCCATGTGAAACTTACCGAATATCTCCTGAGCATACTTTCCTTGAGACACAAACAGTTTACCTTCTCGCTGCCATATTCCCAATCCAAGGAAATAATGAAGGAGGCCCATATCCTTCATCTCGAACTCCTTTGCAAGATCCTCCTTGCATGAGTGTATCAGCTGCTCATCACCAGTCAGTATTAAATCATCAACATAAAGAAAAATGATTAAAAGTTTACCCTCCACCACAATCTGGTATAGGTTTGCATCTGCCTCACTCTTGGTGAAGCCAAGTCCAGTGAAATAGCTATCGATTCGAGTGTACCAAACATGGGGTGCTTGCTTCAGCCCATACAACGCTCTTTTGAGGCTGCACACATGCGACTCGCTGCTGAAGATCTCAAATCCTTCAGGCTGCTCAATGTACACTTCTCCCTCAATGACCCCATCTCCCTCAATGACCCCATTAAGGAACGTAGTATTCACATCCATCTAATGAATGTGCCAACCCATCTGCACTTAGAGAGAAAGGATGGTCCTTATGGAAGAATACCGTGCGACAGGTGCAAAGGTTTCATCATAATCAATCCCCTTGATCCGTGAGAAGCCCCGAGCCACAAACCTTGCCTTATACTTCTCAACACTCCCATCAGCAGCTTGCTTTACCTTGTAGATCCATCTTGAACCTACCACTGATTTATCAACCGACCTTGGAACAATTTCCCAAGCACTGTTTCTGACAATGGAGTCATACTCCTCCACCATTGCATCTACCCATGTGGGCTCTTGCACTGCTTCCTAAAAGGAATATGGCTCAGTCAAAATACATTTTCTCATGAGATCCATGTATCCAATGAATCGGTTAGGAGACTGTTGCTATCTGCGTTGTGAAGTAGGGGCTCCTACATTTTGTGTCGCATCAAGCTTCAGCCTCTTAGCTTTTGTGGTACGCCTTCTACCAGTTCTGATGTTTGGCTCTGCGTGGGTGGACTCGTCCACTTCATGATCCTCCTCCTATGGCTGATCCACATCTTGAGGCTCATCTTTGGGAACAAGCAGTTCCTCCTCTGCATGCAAGTGTAGCTCCCTTTCAAGCAACAACTTCATGGCTTTCTCCTCATTGAATTTTATATCCCATCGCACCACAGTCATCCGACTGTTTGGCAATTACACACGATAATTATGGGGTGTTTCTGTGTACCCCACAAATATCCCAACTTCTGCAGTCGGCTCCAGCTTCTTCCTAACGTTCTTGGTCACATGAACATAAATAGATGAGCCAAAAATCTTTAAGTGAGAAACATCTGGTTTCTTACCAGTAAAAGCTTCTTCAAGTGTACTCATGCCAAGTACTTTATGAGGACAACGGTTTTGCACTTAAATTACAGTGTTGCATGCTTCCACCCACAAGTGCATTGGTAGGCCCTGATCATGTAGCATAGCTCGTGCAACATCCACAATCGTTCTGTTCTTCCTCTCCACGACCCCATTTTGCTGTGGGTTATGAGGCGCTATGATTTCTCTCTGAATTCCTTCTTTTCTACATAAGTCTTTGAATTCATTCGAGATATATTCACCACCATTATCACTCCGCAGAGCCTTCAATTGCTTCCCCGAATCTTTCTCCACCAATGCTTTAAACTCACAGAACTTTAAGAATGTTTGATCTTTCTTCTGCATGAAGAAGATCCAGCATCTATGAGAATAGTCATCAACAAAAATAGCATAATATATGTGTTTTGTTGTTGAAGCAACCAAGAATGGTCCACACACGTCTATGTGAACTCTCTTTAGGATCCCCGAAGCACGGTTCTCCTTTTCATTAAAGGTGGTCTTCACAAACTTACCCATAGTACATCCCTTGCACTGATCTATCTGCGCAAGTGTACCCTTGGGAAGTCCAGTAGAAATCTGCTGCAAAATCTTCAGGGCGCCATTGTGAAGATGGCCCAATCTCCTGTGCCATAATTCTCCCTCATCCCGGCTCACCACTTCTTCTTCTTTGCCCACCATTGCAGTGCAGCCATCTACTTCCAGCTTGTAGATATTCTTGACTCAAATCCCTATCCTCTTGGTTTGACCCGTTGTTTTATGTCGCAGGAAAGATTTTCCATCGCTGAAAACAACGTCATAACCTCTGTCCTCCAACATCGCAACTGAGACCAAGTTTTTCTTCAGACTTGGAACATGCATAACATCTTTCAACATAAATGGTTTATCTGACTCCCTCTCAAAGGTAATGGTACCAATGCCAGTCACACTGTATCGTCCATCGTCACCCATCTCTATATGCATTTGGAGATCTTTCTCCTCCAAATCGTTGAAAAGCTCCTTATCTCATGTCATGTGGAAGGAAGCACCACTATCAAGATACCACACCAATCCCATTGTGCTTGAAACCAAGCATGCGATCAAAGAGAAATCAAGTTCAAATTGCGAGGCAAGGGCCTCACCAGCGATAGCTCCAACAACCTTCTTGTTCTTCTTTTTCTGTGGGCAGTTAGTGGCGAGATGCCCATGTTCATGGCAGTGAAAACACTTCACCTTGGACAAATCTAGCTTCTTGCCTTTAGCCTCGGATTTTGGATGGGATTTCTTCCCCTTCCCTCTCCTCGCTTTACCAGCCAAAGCACAATCCTTTTAATCATCATGTTTTGATGAAGAGCCATCCCTAGTACTTCGCCTTATCTCCACCTGCACTATATCCGACCAAAGTCGCTCCCAATCCAGCAGTTTCTCCCGCCCATTGATAGAGTCTTGATAACTGTGCCAACTCTTCGGAAGTCCAAGGCTCACCAAGCTCACCAAGTCATCATCATCAACTATAATTCCCACACTCCGTAGCTCATCCCTACATTGGACAAATTTCGTGAGATACTTTGGAATACTGTCTCCCTTCTCCATTTTGATTTTTCTGAGTTTGTATTTCAGCGCCAACTTCCTATGGTCGCTGCTGCTTTGGAAAAGATCTATCAAAGCCGTCCACATTGCAAATGGAGTGGCTTTCCCGTGAAGGCTTGACACAATATGGTCTTTCACACCTTCCTACAGAATCCTTCTCGTCTTCGCTACTTTATTTTTCCAGGCGTCAAGTAATGCAACATCCGTCGAAGTGGGCTTGGTTTGACCCGTTGTTTTATGTCGCGGGAAAGTTTTTCCATCGCTGAAAACAACGTCATAACCTCTGTCCTCCAACATCACAACTGAGACCAAGTTTTTCTTCAGACCTAGAACATGCATAACATCTTTCAACAGAAATGGTTTACTTGAATCCCTCTCAAAGGTAATGGTACCAATGCCGGTTGCACTGTATCGTCCATCTTCGCCCATCTCTATATGCATTTGGAGATCTTTCTCCTCCAAGTCACTGAAAATCTCTTTATCTCCCATCATGTGGAAGGAAGTACCACTATCAAGATACCACACCGATCCCATTACGCTTGAAACCAAGCATGCAATCAAAGAGAAATCAAGTTCAAATTGCGAGGCAAGGGCCTCACCAGCTGTAGCTCCAACAACCTTCTTGTTCTTCTTTTTCTGTGGGCAGTTAGTGATGAGATGCCCATGTTCGTGACAATGAAAACACTTCACCTTGGACAAATCCAGCTTCTTGCCTTTAACCTCATATTTTGGATGGGATTTCTTCCCCTTCCCTTTCCTCGCTTTGGCAGCCAAAGCACAATCCTCTTCATCATCATGTTTTGATGAAGAGCCATCCCTGGTACTCCGCCTTATCTCCTCCTGCACTATATCTGACCAAAGTCGCTCCCAACCCAGCAGTTTCTCTCGCCCATTGATAGAGTCTTGATAACTGTGCCAACTCTTCAGAAGTCCAAGGAGAGCCAAGCTCACCAAGTCATCATTAGCAACTATAATTCCCACACTCCCCAACTCATCCCTACATTGGACAAACTTCGTAAGATACTTTGGAATATTGTCGCCCTTCTCCATTTTGATTTTTCTAAGTTTGTCTTTCAGCGCCAACTTCCTATGGTCGCTGTTGTTTTTGAAAAGATTTGTCAAAGCCTTCCACATTGCAAATGGAGTGGCTTTTCTGTGAAGGCTTGACACAATATGGTCTTTCACACCTTCCAACATAATCCTTCTCGTCTTCTCTACTTTCTTTTTCCAGGCGTCAAGTAATGCAGCATCCGTCGAAGTGGGCTTAGGAACATCGCTATCGATGAACTCCTTCAAGCCATTATCTTCAAGCACCGTCTCCATCTTGTCCTTCCAGGCTATGTAGTTCAAGATTCCCTTGAGTGCATACTTCAATCGCAACCCATTGAAATCCATTTCAATGTTTACTGAACTGTCGCACCAAGAAATTCTTGCAGCAAATTCGAATTGTTCCACCAACACAACTCAACATTGCTTCAATATTGCAATCTTCAGTGATTAACACTTCTCCGATACCATGTAGAAATTATACAATATGCATGTATAATACCAGACTCCCCTGATCTAACAATTAGATCCATTGTTAAATACATAATCCTTCTACTCAATTCTTTGCGGAAGTTAAATCGCCAATTGCAAACATATGAAGAAAAATCAATCGCACATAACAAGATGTTTTAACGAGAAATATTAAAGCTAAAAACCCCAACTATCATATATTATGTATATCATGGAATCATGAAGCAATCTCATACAAAGCTCAGCTCATAGAGCTCTCAGTACAATATACAAACATCTCACACTGTCATACAAAATTTGGTTCACACATGCACCAATTTACTGCTTCCTGATAGCATGCCTCCACTGCGCAATCCCTGCTGAAGAAGATCCTTGAATGAATTCGATCTTTCCTCGCCTGTACTGCACAACCCTCATTGGAAACTCCAATGTGTGTGTAGATGCATTGAATGCATCACTATAGTCACAACTAATAGTCAAACACACCCTTTCACCTATCTCTCCACTGGGTCTCCACTGGATCTGACATGCAAGTAGTTAACTGTTGTATTTCTTCAGTTGCAAGTAAGACACTACTTGTGAATTAATTAAATAATTAATTCACTCATCTTTCACTAGTGTATCTTTAGTTACAACTAGCACAACTGAGTTTAACTCATTTCACTGAGTTAAACTAAATAACGACTCCCATAACTACTCTTCCAACTGTGTCACACTCAGTTACAACGAAGTCCATCATGCATGAGTCACCAACCAACCTTGCAACTTGTAATTCCTTCAACTAACTGGTTTGCCACATCAGTTAATTAAAATCAAGTGCTCCAAGAGAATAAGTTATTATTTATTGTCTGATTATCATTAAGGGCTAATAATACTCGACATGCATTCTATTTTTAGATATGAAATCTACAAATAGACTTCGCCCATGTTCTAAAAATAGAAACTCATCTAAAGATAGAATTTGCTCAACAGTCTAGAATCAACATCCTGCTAATTTTAGAATATGCTCACCATTCTAAAAATAGACATACACCTAAAAATAGCTTGCGGGCCCCACCTAGTGAAGGTGCTTAATTTTCACTAGGATCATCATCTTGTTGAATATCAACATGGTCATTGTTAAATTCCCTAGCAGGAAGAGTAATCTGCTAATGCCATAAAACCCTAAACCCTGGACTTCCTTAGTGTAATGAGACAAATAAATATTTGGAGAAACAAGTTCATGAAGGGGGCAGAGCGAAACCTTTTCTTGGAAGTGTCGCTGGAGGATGAAGTGAACATCCTCGACCTCGAATGGAAGCAATGTCGCAGAGCGTCTGGAAGCCAACCCAAGCTGAGGGATACAATTCCTGTCACGGGATACCAATTCAAACAATTTACCCTAGTTAACCATACCCAAGAAAATATGGTTACTCCCTCGGACATGAGGAAATGAACTGTACAAAACACAGGTTCATACCTTTTAACTTGTACAAACGCAAATGTTCTTGACAAAATGTGTGTTTTTCAATAGGTTTTGGAATTTACCCAAATCACTCATATATTTAAGATGGGGCTTCTCAAGAAGCCTCGCCGCTTGATAAATTGATTATTTATATTATCTAGAACGATCCACGATCCACCATGACTCTATTTGGATAGGTCCAATAAGTCTTGCCCCTCATAGGTAAGTGAAGTGAAGGGAATGCCTAATGTGGGTAGCCACCAAGCACTTCATAATAAATAAATAAATAAATAATGATTTTTCTCCACGTGTTATATTGCGTCAGCATACGTTCTTCTTTGAAGGCAACATTATTGAAGAAGTAAATTAGTAAAAATACATCGGGATCGATTTCAACAACAAACTTAATTGGGAGGACTGCAAAAAGAAGAGAACATTAGGAGGGTGGAAAACATTATATGCTCTTCAAAATAGATGTAGAGAGGCAGAGTTATGGGATTGGAAAACGATTAAAGTGCTTTTTGGACTCCTAGTTTGTCTAGTGATGCTATATGGGTGTGAATTGTGGGCTAGTAGCACCCCTGTCTCAAAATGGAAGCAAATTGAGAAAATCCAAAAACGCTTGATCATGAGCAAGTTCAAAAAAATAATTCGGTACCTTATGAGATAATGTTGAGTGAAACAGGAGAAAATCCCATCAAAGCAATTGCTATGGTGCGGATCATAAGATATCTAAAAAGAATTGAGCAAATGGGAGTAGGTAGATGGCCTAATGTTATTTTCAAGGAAGGCATGAGTGAAAGAAATAAAACATGGATATTGAGACAAAACTACACATGGATGCAAAAATGGAATATCTACCTCAATGCTTATCCCACAAATAGCAAGGAGCTAAAGAATTTTGTTAAGGAAAAGTTTCATAAACAAGTATGGGGAAAATAGTTGGGTAGAAAGAAGAAGTGCTACATTGAAGAATTCAACCCTACATATGATCTCCAACAAAAAGAGTACATTGGAGCTAACATTGTGTGGAGGGAAAAGGTTGTTATTTCTCAATTAAGAACCAACTCGCATCATCTTCGGTGTGAAACAAGACAGTGGAAAAGGCCTAAAGAAGCTTGGGAAGAACGAGTGTGTACATTTTGCATGTCTAAGGTAGTGGAATTGGAAAAACATTTCATTTTGGAATGTGATGAGTTCAAAGACATCAAAGAAAGTTATGGGAATATGTTAGCATCAGTTTCTTGACATTGTCTTTTCAGCGATGAGATTGTTGGAAGGTTGGGCCAGCCCATCATCAATTTGAATATGAAAATATCTGAAATGAAAAGGGAAAAAAACAGGGAACTCATAGTCCCATAGACTATTTTTAGTCTCGTGGACATTAAAATTTCATTTCATTTCGTATTTTCATCTGATTGAATGACTAAAATGAGGTGCTCTGATTCACTGAGCTGAATAATGTTTTCTTAGTGCAATCTGGCAAAGAAAACACCTTTGATGTAATTATAAAAGGTGTAGTCTAAAAAAACCGAAAAAATTGGTTTGGAAAATAATGGAAATATTAGCAAGATTATATATAAAATCCAGCAGAAATTTTTGAAAATACGAGTTATAGCTATGAAACTTCGATATTTTGTGCAGATAGTTGATTGCCACCAATTCATCCAAGCCTCGGAGACAGAGCATCCATGCCAATTGTAGGTGATGCCTAGGGAAAAAATGGTGAGTTTCTAGATCGTTTTGCTGGATGGGCAGGTGAGGAAGAAATTATCTGTGTCCTCAGACTGTATTTTGCAAAGGCAACATCCGAAGGGACCATGGATGAATTGTCTATTGAATTTGTCCTCAGTAGGGGCACAGTTGGTGAGTATGCACCACAAGAATAGTTTGGATTTTGAGAGTGCCTTCAGCTTCCAAAGGTGTCTCCACCACCACTGTCTGTTCTGGGGTTCAAGCTCTACACTAAGAGAGGCATGCCCCTCCTTTGGTGAGTATCTTCCCCTGGGAGATAAAGCCCATAACAGTTCATCCTCCCTCTCAGTGATTCTGATATTGATAATCAAAGTTATTAAAATAACTAATAATAATTGTAATGGTATACTCTACTAGTATGATAGCTTCACATGAAGCTGAAAGATCCCTCTCACAAGATTTCTGTGATCTGTCTGTCATTTGTACTGGTGGCAGCAACAGAACAAAGATTTATTATAAATCCTATACTATCAACCACACATGGTGGCCAGGAGAATATATGGGAGGAAGATATTAGACATGGCCAGGTAACAATCCTGACTTGATTTTTCCTGACACTGTGTACAATTTTGCAGGTTATAAACAGCTCTGGTGGAATCTATTAAATAAAGATGGTCGGAGTGAAACACATCACACTAAGCTTAGATTTGGACCCACTTGGATAAATCAATCCCATTATGCATGTCCATGGACAGAGGATTGGTGGTTTGACTATGGGCTAAGTGCTTATAGTATGGATCCACAGTTTTATGAAGCCTATTTCCAAAGACAATGTAATGACTGTTTAGAAAGCAGTTGGGGAGAATGTTTTCACAGTCCATGCCAAACAGTCAAAGATATGAGCTAATTAGAATATAAACTGGTAAATCCTATTCTAGACTCATATAAAAAGATGCAACACCAATGGTTGGTCCTAACAAAAATTAAACACCAGATCATTTTAAATAAACCCATGATTGTCCGAAGAATATACACCAAGGCATGGGATGATGATTATCCAAAAATCAGATTTCCCGGAATCACTATATTAGATCAGCCAGAAACCAGTACAAGCGGTTCTAGTGGGCTCCGCTAAAACAAAAGTATCCATGCTGTATTGATACGTAGTCATAGGTCTACAGTGACAGGTCTTTTCCCGAGGGCTTTTCACCTGTTCGAAAAAGCATCCTCCGTGTATGAAATAAGTGATGTTTCCTCGTGGGCCTTGTACAGAAAAGGCATCCACAGTGTACTCCACACACATATCACATGTTAATGTCGGATGGACGAATCTCAGTGTGGATGTCACTTCGGTGTTACCCGAAAGCCATGATTCTCCTCCACGTGTCAATAATCCGACGGACCAAACAAATGTTTGTCCCCCCTCATTTCAAATATATAGAGGGTTAAGGCTCATTCTTCGGCATTCGTATTGGGAGAGTCTAGAGTCTAGATTTGTTTATGTCTGAGTCGAGCCGAAGCTCCCTGCTCTGCATCTGCGCGAAGTCTCGCGATCTGCTTGCATCACGGTGCCAAGACTCAAGTCTTTAGGTGATCAGAGAAGCCTGCGTGTCTATGTGCTCGGCATAGGCAAGAACCTATAGTGGCATGATCATAGATCGAGTCTGTATATTGTGTGTTGTGTCAATATAGAACTCTGAGACAGAGTCTGTAAGTGGGCCAGAAAGCCTCCAGTGATGCTCGCTCATTATTGAGTAGCATAAGTCTGGTAAACGCCACTACAGTCAATCTCTGGTAAGAGATCTGAGTCCTGTAAAGAGCTTTGATGTAATTTCATTTCTGAGATTAATAAAGAGAGCAAGTTTTCATTCCGCATTTAAGAACTATAACTCTGAGCTTTATGAATGTCTGTCAAGACACTGTTTGTTACTCTTTAATTCTTGAAAGTTCGCCAGAGGTTCGTGAAATCACCGAGGGACACAGAGTAGGCCAAGAAAAGGCGAAGGAAGCTGCAGAGAGAGCCGAAAGAAGTGTGAACGTGATAGTAGGTTCATGTATGGGTTCACAGTTGGGTTCGTATAAAGAAATTTAAAGAGTCTGACAAAGGAGAAAATTGACAAGGCCAGTCTGCCATTTAAGTAGTTTGCAGTGAAAACCTGTGTGAGAGGTCCCTTTGTCCTGTGTGAGAGGCAACCCAATATCTTGATGGGACAATAGTTTTTGAAAGAATGTTCACATCTGCGCCTGAATCAATTAATGCAACTACTTTGTAGGTAATTCCTTGCACACAAACATTGACTTGGACATGATGATGCTGATACTGGATTGCAAGGACTTGCATATCTCTAATCCCAAAGTCGGTATCAATTTTTCCCGCTGTAACTTCAGCCTTGGGTTTTTCAGGAACATAGTATGAAGGAGTATTATGAATAATAAAATTTGTATGTCTGCCTGAAACAATAGGAGCTGTTTCTTGTTTCCCTTTCTCTAGATTTGAAACTTTTAGTTTTAGGGCAGAAATTTCACCTTTCAGCAAGTGTATCTCCCTACTCACCTCCCCCAAAGTGAGTGCACGAACTTTGCTATCCTGGTGTTGGCAGAGATAACTTCGGGTATTTTTTTCATAAGAAGCATCAAGAAAAAGTGGCTTCTTGTTAGATTTGGAACTGGAGGAAGAACTGGAAGAAGGCTGCATGAATGCATCAAGCAGTCTATTCTTCAGATCACCATCTTCCATGGCTCGGATGTGTGAAAATATCTTCATATCATCGTCAGTAGTAGTTTATAAAGAAAAGTGGAGACCTACGTGGCAACTCCGCAACACTAAAATACTTGATGCAGATTTGAAAAATCATACTGACATCCTGCATCTTGTACCAGAAAGAAGAGTATATCCGAAAGGAAATCGATGGATACATGACATGGTATACTCTACTAGTATTATAGCTTCACATGAAGCTAAAAGATCCCTCTCACAATATTTCTGTGATCTGTCTGTCATTTGTACTGGTGGCAGCGACAGAACAAAGATTTATTATAAATCCTATACTATCAACCGCACATGGTGGCCAGGAGAATATACGGGAGGAAGATATCAGACATGGTCAGGTAACAATCCTGACTTGATTTTTCCTGACACTGTGTACAATTTTGCAGGTTATAAACAACTCTGGTGGAATCTATTAAATAAATATGGTCGGAGTGAAACACATCACACTAAGCTTAGATTTGGACCCACTTGGATAAATCAATCCCATTATGCATGTCCATGGACAGAGGATTGGTGGTTTGACTATGGGCTAAGTGCTTATAGTATGGATCCACAGTTTTATGAAGCAGTACTATCATATGTGCGAAGAGGAGACCAATGTTTAGGTTAACTATAATAAATCTTACGTAGTGGAATTCACTAACTCTCTTGTATATGATTATGGTGATTATGAACTAGATCCTGTAGGCATGAATAATGGTCGGTCATGCAAGGACTGCAATGCACATGCATAATAGGATAGACTAACAGTAAATGATGCTACAAATTTAGTTAAAATTGAAGTGAATGAAGATAATAATGAAGCGGGGATTACTCAGCCTCAATTGATGGACTCATTCACATTATCTACTAGGAAGCGAAATCGAGAGGAACTCCCTTCAAATTATATATCTGGGCGCTATATCCTAGAATAGGGTGGAACACCAGACTTGACACTGGGGTTTTCCCATTCAAAGAGGTCATGTGCAAAGAAAATTTGCCAACCCAAAGTGTGATAGAAGCCATTATCATATCCAAGCACAAAGCTCTCAAAGTTCTTCATCTTGATGGCACAGATAATGTGGATGTAAATGAGCACATTTCTATGGTAAATATCAAAGATGAATCTTGTTCAGATATTTGCAAGGCTGATACCTAAATCTTGAACGTTTATTTTGATCATAATAATAATATGTATGCCTAGGTATATACGAGAACTGTACACACTCTAGGATATTTAAACCTAGATTTAACCATAAAATAAAGGCATCCTCCATGTTTCACTTATGACTGGCTTAGTAGTTGAATTCAATGCATTTTATTTTTTAAAAATAGCTTTATCAAAGGAGGTCATCCTAATTTTTGCAGAAATTAACTTTGCAACCTTGCAGGGATTTTCACCCCCCAAAAAATGATTTTGCAACCTTGTATGGATTTTCACCCTACTAGAAACTAATTTTTCCACTATTTAATGTGGTATACTAATTTGCAAGAGTCAACTAGAGAGGATCTGCTCAAGGCAATCATTCCAACATTTCTCTTAGTTCATAATTAAAGGAGATTCCCATCTCATCATCAGCATGACCACCAAGATCATTCACAGATCCTCTTCAAGCAGAGTCTCTAAAAGCTAGAGACTGGAAAGTAGACTGGAGAATATTGCAATCCTCATCCCCCATGTACCAATGGTCCTCACCTCGCACGCCAAGCACAAGGGCAATAAAATTACACATCTACTAGCTAATGTAAGATGCATAGTGTTTGGTCTCAACCTAGTCTCCTAAATTGAGTTCATTTAATTGTCAACCAGGGTTGGTAAACTGCTGAAGTGAAGTGCACCGTATGTGCCTAGGTGTTTGTCTCTTAATGCGTTGTGTTTAGTGTTTTATGATGTTTTTGGTCTTTTGTGATGATTTATGATTTTTTTGGTCTTTTTGGTAGTTTTATGTTCACAAGGAAAATGACTAGAAAGCTAGTGGAAAGAAGCTACTGGTTAAAAACAGAGTGAAGCCTAATTGGTTGATGACAAATGATAGATGCAATTGTAAATATTGAAACAGAATCAAATCTAAACTATGACTAAGCAGAAACAAAGCTTGATAATGACTTTTAAGAAAATGACTCAAAACATAAACTCAACTTGTCCAATTCTTTCATCAAAGGTATTTTGGGAGAGTTTGAGAAATGGTCAGCTAAGTATACAAATTCTCCTAATCTAAACAATTAAACCATCAGCTTATAATGAGACAATATTTTATCCATGATTAAAGATTTGTAAAAACATATTTGGAGAAAAATATTGTTGACATCATAGGATCTTCTACTCTAAGACTAGTTCCTAACTCTATTCTGCAACTTAGTCTTATACCACTACACTTCACTCAAATGTTATAGATTTTTAAAATAGTCTTTTGAGGAAATGTTTGTGAGATGATAAGGGAAGTTGCAAAAGTACTTCAGGCCTTGAAATAATACTGTCTTCTGTTCGTAGGATTATGAATTGATTATAGATTTGGAACAAGAAGAGGTTTGTAAATAATGAAGGCTGTTTTGTTAAGTTTAACAACTGAAGTAATCTAATATGCAGTGGATGACAACTAAATGTGGAGTGCAAATGCAATGAGTTAAGCTAAAACTGAACTTAAGATGTCACTAATCTAAAACAGTGCTGAACTAGTAAGTCATTATCAAACTCAAAACAAAATAACAGAGCATGAGTTGAATGCAATTAGACTCCAGAGTATCCTAACTAAGCTATCATGCATTATTCTATGGAATTATACAGTCTGTTTTGTCCATCATGATTGGTATTTTGGAAGAGTTTCTTAGAACAATCCTAATTGTACAATTCAGTGCAAATGCAAACATAAAGACTGAAAGCAATTAAAAACTAAGATATCATAGCTATCTCCTACCCATCATTATGATATTTTGGAAGAGTGTTTTAAGAGCAAGAACAACTATGGTACTTAGTGCAAACACACAACTGAAACGTTCAGGATCACAATCATGCTTAAGACATCATAAGGATTTTTTGGAAGAGTTTCTTCTTTTGGAAGAGTGCTTAGAATAAGTATAACTGTGATGGTGAACAAAAGAAATTACAATTAAGCCCTACAACACTATAGCCATTTCCCTTTCATTATCATGATCTTTTGGAAGAGCTTCTTCTTTTGGAAGAGTTTTTAGAACGAGTATAACTATAGTGGCTAATGAAAACAACTACAAATTCAAACTTCAAAAACGTAAAAACAACTAAGATACTTATCTAAATTACGAAAGTAAAGCCGTGCAGGAGGCAGGGGCCCTCTACCACCAGACGGAATCTAACTCCAAATCAAATCAACGCTTTCAAAACAATACTGTCTTCTTCATTAAAGGAGAAATAACTTGAACAGAGCAATCTGCATCTTCAGAAATGTAGCACAAAATCTAAGCAAAATCTAGAGCAAAATCTAGCCTATCTCTCGGTTTCCCAAGTGTTTTTATAACAAATTTACATAACAAGACTTGCAACAATTCGAGGATCATTGTCTTTCCTTATCGAAATCATACTAGGACTCTTAAAGTGGCAGCGTGAAAAGGAAAAGGACATCTGGACTAAGACAGTCCTATTAGAAATCTGCTTCCTTAAATGAGTTCCCGCGTACCAAAACCATATCTAGAATTCGATTTTTCCTTCATGGTGAGCAACGAACAATGTAGACATGACGTGGAATATACCCATATGTGGTTTTTCTTGAGAGGCCACCTGGAACATGCCTGAACGTGAAGACAACTGCAGAATTGCCAGTTAGCTACGGAATGTCTGCATTCTGCAGCTAGTTCCGGTCAAAATGCATTACAATGACAAAAATCACAAAACTTAGCAAGTCAGTCATGTTAATCATTCTAAAAGTAATTTTAACTTAATTCATTGATCAATTGGGTTTGGGATAACAATGGACAAAGGAAAATGAGGTAAAGTAAGATGAAAGAAAGCACAATCTTGAGGCTCAACATACCCCCACTGTTGACTTCTTGCATGTCCTCATGCAACTTATTCCATAAACTTAGAGGCTTATGCAAGAACATCTAATCCTCTCCTTCTTCTTTGCCTGGAAGCTAAAGATCTTCTGGGTTTCCTGATGACAAGTTTGAACCTTAAGTTGATAAGTGCCCTGATTAGCTTCTTGTTCCTCTTTTTCAACTTTTCATTAGTCTTTTCCACTTTGTCCATATGTAGAGATAAGGTTGAGTTCATATTGGTTTTGAGTTTGACTTGTTCCTTCAAAATATCATTCTCATTTTTGATGTGTCTATTAAGTATTTCCAGCTCATACCTATCCCTTCTTAACACATCTATTTCAGACAGTGGAGGACTAGGGGTTCTATCCCTACTCTCTGAAGCTTTCCTTTCCAAAGTTTCAACATAGTCATAAACTTCTTGCTGAGCAGGGTCAATTTCAGGGTTTCCTTCATTAAAATCCTCTTCAACATCTTCTTCAATAGATGTTTCCTCATCTTCTATATTTATCACCCCTGTTTGTTTGATCTGAGTTTTCCTTAGTTTCCCCCTGAGTCTATGGCTTCTTCTTGGCTGGGATGATCCCTCTCCTTTTTCTGTGGCAGATTTTCTAATTACCCTCTCTTTCTTGAGTTGTCTCTTAATTTGAGTCAACTTCTCTGAGATTATTTCCTCACTACTTTCCTGTATTGTTTTGTCAATTTCAATTTTAGAGGCTCTCCATTTTCTGCTTCTTCTTGTATGCTGTTGTTCAGTGAGGGCTCTTTTGGCTCTTCAAAATGATTTCTTATCAAGAAATTATCCCAAGTATCATTTGTTTTGGCTAAATGGTGTTCAATTAAAATCTTAACCAAGCCATGATGGTATAGAGTTGTCTCTAAGAATTGAACCCTTCTTTGAACACAAGAAGCCATCTTTTTCAAAAATTGAAGCAAGAAATAGGGTAGGTTTAACTCTTCCTCCAGAAAATGCATTATCAGTCTAATGTGGTAAACATAAAATGTGCCATATCTACCTTCACATGTAATAAATTTTTGCAGAATAAGTAGTATGTTTCTCCATTTATTTTTCAATGCAGAACTTGGAATTCCCTTCTTAAACATAGTGACATCCATACCTGGTGATTTTAGAATTTGCTTCCAGGATTCATTATGGAATTCTCTGTTTTTGAACCATCTCTCTCCATTTCTAAGCAATCCTGTAGCTTCTGCAATGAAAACTTCAGTGACAGTGAATTTAACATCTCCCACTTCAACCTCAGCTCCTCTAAATGACCTTGCAAATGTTTTAGTGACTTCTTTGTGGAAGCCATTAAATTTTTCAAGAAATTGTAGCCATCCTACCTGTTGCAACATTTCTTTACATTGAGGGTATCCTTCCAGGTATTTTGTACCCATTGGTTCGGTTCTTACAATAAGGCCCATATTTGCTCCTTCAATGTTCAGATTAATACTCTTTCTGCCCACGGAAACAATAAATTTCACCTTCGAATTGATATACCTCTGGTTCTTGGTGACAATGGCTTCAAACTTCGAAATGATATGCCTCTGGTTGACAGTGACAACGACTTCAAACTTCGGGCTGATATACCTCTGGTTGACAATGACAATGGCTTCAAATTCCACACTGATATATCTCTGTCTCTCGGTGATACTGGCTTCAAATTCCACACTACTATACCTCTGTCTCTTGGTGACAAATGACTTCGAATTCCACACTGCTATACCTCTGCGTTTACAGTGATAATGCTCAATCTCTGCTCACGGTGATAGTGCTTTGATATTCAAACTGATATACCCTTTGCTCTGCTCACGGTGATAGGGATATCTCTGTTTTGCGGAATGAAGAGCTGGCTACAGAATGGAGTGATGGAAGTAGTTACAGAATGAGTTAATGGAGTGAGGTGGAGAAAACGAATTAATGAGTGAAAAGACTGCGGAGATTTTTACAACGGAAAAGAAAATCATCATTGAATGATTTGGTTGGGTGACGTGAGGAAATCAAACACTTCAGCCTTTTTAACTGCTTAAATGATGTCGGGTATAGAATTTGAAATGAGAGATTTTAATCCAAAGTTTGTGAAGGGTATATTGGACATGATCAATAAAAATAATCAAAACAACTTTTTCGAATGATTCATAACTAAAACTATGATAAACTTTATGAAATGCCATTATAATCAAAACTTGTTACCTCTGCTTTTCATTTTCTTTTTGTGGTCTTTGTCTTCTTTGTTCTACTTTGGAAGAGTCTTCATAATCCTTCTTGATTCTTCTTATTCATGGATATATTGGATCATCTTGTTGCAATTCAAATGTCTGCTGATTAGTGCCTTTAGGATTTGTAGCTGCGGAAAGTCTGATCAGCTGCAGAATGTTTGTTAAGCCGCAGAATGTACCTGTAGAGTATTTTAATCATGGAATGGAGTGGTTTGGGATATAAGTGAGATGTTATATGAATGAAGATGGATGATGAGTCATGATATGTATGAAGTGGATGATGAAATGGAATGAATTCAATTTATGAAATGGAGTGGAAGAATATAAGAACTGCCCTGCAATCCATGACATGTGTTACTCATTTGCAGCAAGACATCAAACTTTAAATTTTGACATGGAAATGAGGTGGATGAAGTATGGAATGAGATGAATGATATATGGAATGAAGTGAAGTATGAATGAATGAAATGGAGTATGGATGGATAAGTGAATGGAATGAAATGAAATGAAATGGATCATAAGTACAATGGATCTGAACTTATGATTTTGTAATAGCTGCTTGCAAAAACAAAATGGAAAAGTTAGAGTGTCAGAGAGACTCTGATTTTCACCCTATATTTTCTGTATAAACATGCCAATCAATGATTGGTTTTCATGTTTATACTTTTATTATATATATATATATATATATTTTTTTTTTTTCATTTTTTTTTTTTCAAAGAGAAATGCTTCAGAAAATTTAATCAAGTTGATGAAGAAGAGAGATTCTTCTTCATTAACTTCACATCACTGCTTTCTTGGAACTTCTTGACAAATTCTTCTCTTGAGAGTGGTTTGTGATATAGCTTCAATCTATGACCATTCACAAGAAAAGTGACCTCTTCTTCATCTATTGTCCCGATTTTTACTGCTCCATTGTCAAAAATTTCAACAATTTCATATGGCCCAAGCCAATGTGTTTGAAATTTACCTTGAAAATCCTTGAATTTTGAATCAAACAAGAGAGCCCAGTCACCTTCTTTGAATTTCTTCTCTTTGATGTACTTGTCATGCCATCTAATCCTTTGCTGTTGGACTAGACTTGTTTTCTGAACTGCATCTTGTCTGATCTCATCCAATTCATTAATTTGCTCCAGTCTATGCTTTTGTGCCTCCGTTAAATCAAGTCCTAGCTGAACTGCCATTTTGAAAGTTTGAATATGGAACTCTATGGGAAACAAAACTTGCTTTCCATAAACAAGCTCATTAGGAGTATGGCCTGTTGTGTTTCTCCATGTAGTTCTATAGGCCCACAAGGCTTCAGGAAGCCTATCTACCCAATCTCTTATATGTAAATGAACAGTCTTTGTTAGGATTCCTTCAATGACCTTATTAGTAGATTCCACTTGACCATTTTCTTGTGGATGATAAGGATTATATTTTCTTTGTCTGATTTTGTACCTCTCCATCATTTGCTCCACTAGCCTTGATGTAAATTGAGCTCCTTGATCTGTAACAATTTCCCTTGGGACACCAAAACGAGTAAAAATATCCTCAAAAAGAAAAGTAACTACAGATGCTTCATTAGCAATAATTAATGGCTTGGCTTCTACCCATTTAGTAACATAATCAGTGCAAACTAATATATACCTCTTCTGTCTTGATGGAGGACTAATATGTCCTACAAAATCCAAAGCCCATTTTTCAAAAGGTTCAATATGTACCTGAGGTTGTAATGGCATCTCACCTGAAGGAGAAGGTTTCCCTACCCTTTGGCAACTGTCACACCTTTTGACATACTCTTTAGCATCTTTAAACAAGGATGGCCAATAATATCCTAAATTAAGGATCTTATAGGTTGTCCTCTTATTAGCAAAGTGTCTGCCACAAGGTTCATCATGACATGCTTTGAGAATCTCAGGCATCTCATCTTCACGAACACATCTCCTAATGATCAAATCTGGACCTGTCTTGTACAACTCATTAGCAACCCATGAATATTTTGCACTGTCATAAATGATTTTTCTTTTATTCCTTGCATTCATTATTGAAGGAAATTTTCCTGAAACTAAATAATTAGCAATATCAGCAAACCATGGAGTTTGAGTAGAAATTGCAAAAAGATATTCATCGGGAAATTGATCTTCAACTGGAGTGTCATCTTTGATATTTTGGAGTCTAGATAGGAAATCAGCTACTGTGTTTTGTTTTCCAGGCCTATCTAGAATGGTAATGTTGAATTCTTGTAAGAGCAATAACCATCTTATGACTCTGCCATTAGTAATTGATTTGTTCATTAAGTGTCTAATTGCAGAATGATCAGTGTGAACAAAAGTTTCATAGCCTGTTATATAGTCTCTAAATTTTTTTATGGCATGAACAACAGCTAAAAACTCTTTTTCAGTTACAGTATAGTTTAACTCTGCAGGAGTCAAATTTTTACTGGTATAATAGATGGCATAGGGAATCAAATCTTTTTGTCCCAATACTGCTCCTAGAGCTGTATTGGAAGCATCTGTCGAGATATGAAAAGGTAACTTCCAGTTAGGTCCCCTTAATATAGGTGCTTTAGAAATTTTGGTTTTCAGGGTTTCAAAAGCTAACTGGCAATCAGAAGTCCATTTGAATTCACAATCTTTGGTGAGTAATTTGAAGAGTGGAGATGCTATTTTGGTGAAGTTTTCTATAAATCTCCGATAATATCCCGTAAATCCTAGAAAACTCCTAACATCTCTTTGACAACTTGGAATGGATAGGTTAGAGATGACTTCAACTTTAGACTCATCAACTCTAATCCCATCCCCTGAAATGTGATGCCCTAAAACAATACCTTCAGTAAACATCATAAAACATTTTTCATGACTAAGTGAAAGATTTGCTTCCTGAAATCTCTTTAAAACTTTTTCCAAGTTTTCTAAAGCTTCTTCAAATGAGTTTCCATAAACTATGAAATCATCCATGTACACCTCTACACAATCATGTATTAGATCTGAAAAAATTCCTAATAATGCCCTTTGGAATGTTGCAGGTGCATTGCACAATCCAAATGGCAATACTCGGTAAGCATAGGTACCCCAACGACAGGTAAATGTGGTTTTGTCTTGATCTTCAAGTGCTACTTGGATTTGATTGTAACCACTAAACCCATCTAGGAATGAAAAGTACTTTTTGCCAGCTAATGTATCTAATACTTGATCTATGAAAGGTAAGGGAAAATGGTCTTTAAGAGTGGCTTTATTCAGTTCTCGGTAGTCAACACACACCCTCCATTTTCCATTTTTCTTTGGCACAATTACCAAAGGAGAAACCCACTGACTATCTGAAATAGGATATATGAAGTTGACATTTAACAATTTTTGCAATTCTTCTTTAACAATTTCCCTAAGATTTGGATTCATCCGTCTTTGAGGTTGTCTGATTGGTTTGCAATTTTCCTCTATATAGATGTGATGAGTGCAAGTCTTTGGGCTTATCCCTTTCATGTCAGTGTATTCCCATGCATATGCAGAAGAATGTCTCTGTAATACTTTGACTAACTCTTCTTGTTGAGATTTTTCTAGGTTCTTGTTTATGTTCAAAGTTTTGCTCGGAAATATCTCACTTGTAGAGCTGCCAAATTTATCCATAGAATGAAGAGACATCTGTCTTGATGAAAAAAACTCAATGTTGGATCCCTCTTGAAATGGTTCATGTTTGTATTCTGAAGAGGATTCAAATTTTTCTAGAGTATTCAGAATTTGATTATCTTCACTAATTTCTGAAATTGTGAAGAGAGGTTGTAAGTCTTCTTCATCCTCTATCCATTGAGTATCATCTAAATCTGTAATTGTCCTAGCTGGAGGATACAAAGTGAATTTCTTAGTTGAACTACCATCATAGATGTACATATCACCGGATCTACAACTAATAAAAGCATCAGCTGTAGCCAACCAAGGTCTTCCTAATATAACAGGATGTCCTCCTAGATTATTCTTAGGAGTTAGGATCATGAAATCCACAGGGTACTCCCAAGAATCTAGGGACACCGGAATGTCTTCTATTACCCCATCTGGTTTGATCACAGATCTGTCTGCTAATTGTAATAATGTGGGTGTAAAGAGAAGATTAGGAAGTTTCAGTTTATCCATGATTTGTCTACTCATGATATTGATTGCTGCTCCCAAATCAATGAGTGTGTTTTGGATTTCAATTCCATTGATGTGAATTTTAACAACTGGATTTCCTGGGTCAAGATACTTTGGAATAGCAATCTTGCCCATCATAATGTCTGCTATTTTTCCTGCCAGTTGAATTTTCTTTGTTTCTCTTATTCTTTTTCTTTTTTTCTTCATACTCAACTCCTTTATTGTTTTGGCTAAAATTGGAATTTCCTTGATGGCTTGTAATAATGGAATTTTAATGCAAACATTTCTCAGCTCATCTAGGAAATCATAATTAGGCACCATGATTTGTTTTTCTACACCTCTATCAATTTGTAATCTTTCCGAAAAGGGAGGTATAGAAGTAGATGTGGATGGTTGCTCTAATACAGGAGTTGGATTTATTGGATCTTTTTGTTTTAGTTTTTCAATGTTTGGGTCTTGAAAGGATGTGTCTTCCTCAAGACTTTTATTCACCAGTAGAGAGTCTTCCTCAGAATTATCTTGTTCTTGTATGATCACAGAAGGTTTCCTCTTTTCAAGTATCCTTCCAGACCTAAGTTGAACATCACTAAGGTCTAGAGGAGTAATTAAATAAGTTGGAAACTGTTGGCCTTCTATCATGTATGTATTCTGAGGATTCTTATTATTGGGGTTTGGTATGGGTTGAGCAGGAAATTGATTTGATTTTTGAGGGAATGGTAATGGAAGTGGTTGATTTTGATGTGGTTGGTTCTGATGATGTTGTTGAGGATTTTGTTGAAAATTTTGTTGAAGATTTTGAGGAAAATTTTGTTGAGGATTTTGAGGATAAAAATGTGGATATGGTGGATAGGATGGTGGATACTGATAGTATGGGGAGTATATTCCATAGGGACTTTGTGTTCCTTGTGCCCAAGATTGAGATTGATTTTGAAATTGGGGCCAAGGTTGCTGCCAAGAATTCCAAGGTGGAGGTTGATTATACATTTGATCATGGAATCCCTGTGTTTGAGGTCCCTGCCAAGGTCTTCTAGATACAAAATTGAGAGACTCTGTGGAATCTGTAGGAGTTTCCTCCTGAAAGACGTTCTCAGACCAGCAGCAGAAGGACAATTCCTCGTCTCATGTTTTTCAAATGCTAATGTGTTTCTACATCTTTTACATCCAAAGGGCACTCTCTCAAGGCATGTTTCTTCCTACATTTGGGACAAAAGATTGCCAAGGCATCAGATTCAGCCTTTTGCTTGTTTTGTATCTTGAGGGTGTCTATTTGTTCACTAAGACTCTCTAAGATGTCAGATTTAAAATCATCAAGCATGTGTCCTATTTCTGATCTACTTACTGTCCCAGAAGCAGATTTACTTGCTCTTGCAAGAGCAGGATCTCTTGGACCTTTGACAGTTTTGGATTTCCCTCTGGAAAGGTTGATACATAAATCAGATATTTCAGGTAATGTGAGTTGTGATATATCCCCTTTTCCCATCATGTTAAGGATATCCAACCATTCATCCCTAATTGTTTTCAACAAAAGAGCTTTTAAGGTGTCTTGATCTAGGTTTTCCATTTTTGCCCTTTTGATGTTGTAATTAAATCTCTCCAACAAATCTTCTAAGTTTTCATCTTCTTTTTGTAACATCTTAAACACTTCTTCCTTATGATTAACCGGCATACAATAATCCAGATACCTCTCTAGAAATGCTTGTTTCATGTCTTCCCATGTCCTAATAGAACTGTTAATCAAACTCATAAACCACTTCAATGCTGCTCCTTTCAAGGTTGAAGGGAATAATTTTAGTTTTTGAGCATCTTGTAAGTAGTCATAAGTTCTACACAGAACTTCGAATTCAAATAGGAAGGTTTCAGGATCTTCAGTTTTAAGTCCATAGAAGTTTGGAAGGACAGAGGGTGAAATGTTTTTCATGGTTGTATTGGTTTCTTCATCAATTATAGGAAACCCAAAAGAGCTTCCTATTTCTCTTCTACCTCTTCCTCCATCTGCACCTCTACCTCCTTCTCCTCTACCTCTACCTCTACCTCCAAATAGTGTGTGTTCTCCATTAAAGACTCCTCCTCCTCCTTCTTCTGCCATGGTTGACTCTCCTGTGGAAGTGGAAAGGTTTGTGTCCCTAACAGGAGTCTCTAGATCTTCTTCTAAGGCAGGTTCAGTGGATGAAGTGGAAGGTTTCTCTAATGGAATAGCTGACCTTAGATCTTCTAGAAGTCCAGGATCAGTAAAGGATGGAATGTGGGTCTGAGTTGAAGGTGTACTAGCTCTGGATCTAGATGAAACAAGTGGTGTTCTAGAAATCAAACTTCAGCTTCTGCTGCTTATAAATCTTCCCCTTGAATCTCTCTCCCTACGCATATAATTTTTTTTGGATGCTAAGAAACAAAGGTTACCTAGTTTTCACTTCCCCGGAAACGGCGCCAAAATGTTTGGTCTCAACCTAGTCTCCTAAATTGAGTTCATTTAATTGTCAACCAGGGTTGGTAAACTGCTGAAGTGAAGTGCACCGTATGTGCCAAGCTGTTTGTCTCTTAATGCGTTGTGTTTAGTGTTTTATGATGTTTTTGGTCTTTTGTGATGATTTATGATGTTTTTGGCCTTTTTGGTAGTTTTATGTTCATAAGGAAAATGACTAGAAAGCTAGTGGAAAGAAGCTACTGGTTAAAAACAGAGTGAAGCCTAATTGGTTGATGACAAATGACAGATGCAATTGCAAATATTGAAACATAATCAAATCTAAACTATGACTAAGCAGAAACAAAGCTTGATAATGACTTTTAAGCAAATGATTCAAAAAATAAACTCAACTTGTCCAATTCTTTCATCAAAGGTATTTTTGGGAGAGTTTGAGAAATGGTCAGCTAAGTATACAAATTCTCCTAATCTAAAAAATTAAACCATCAGCTTATAATGAGACAATATTTTATCCATGATTAAATATTTGTAAAAACATATTTGGAGAAAAATATTGTTGACATCATAGGATCTTCTACTCTAAGACTAGTTCCTAACTCTATTCTGCAACTTAGTCTTATACCACTACACTTCACTAAAAGGTTATAGATTTTTAAAATAGTATTTTGAGGAAATGTTTGTGAGATGATAAGGGAAGTTGCAAAAGTACTTCAGGCCTTGAAATAATACCGTCTTCTGTTCGTAGGATTATGAATTGATTATAGATTTGGAACAAGAAGAGTTTTGTAAATAATTAAGGCTGTTTTGTTAAGTTTAACAACTGAAGTAATCTAATATGAAGTGGATGACAACTAAATGTGGAGTGCAAATGCAATGAGTTAAGCTAAAACTGAACTTAAGATGTCACTAATCTAAAACAGTGCTGAACTAGTAAGTCATTATCAAACTCAAAACAAAATAACAGAGCATGAATTGAATGCAATTAGACTCCGGAGTATCCTAACTAAGCTATCATGCATTATTCTATGGAATTATACAGTCTTTTTTGTCCATCATGATTGGTATTTTGGAAGAGTTTCTTAGAACAATCCTAACTGTACAATTCAGTGCAAATGCAAACATAAAGACTGAAAGCAATTAAAAACTAAGATATCATAGCTATCTCTTACCCATCATTATGATATTTTGGAAGAGCGTTTTAAGAGCAAGAACAGCTATGGTACTTAGTGAAAACACACAACTGAAACGTTCAGGATCACAGTCATGCTTAAGACATCATAAGGATTTTTTGGAAGAGTTTCTTCTTTTGGAAGAGTGCTTAGAATAAGTATAACTGTGATGGTGAACAAAAGAAATTACAATTAAGCCCTACAACACTATAGCCATTTCCCTTTCATTATCATGATCTTTTGGAAGAGCTTCTTCTTTTGGAAGAGTTTTTAGAACGAGTATAACTATAGTGGCTAATGAAAAAAACTACAAATTCAAACTTCAAAAATGTAAAAACAACTAAGATATTTATCTAAATTACGAAAGTAAAGCCGTGCAGGAGGCAGGGGCCCTCTACCACCAGATGGAATCTAACTCCAAATCAAATCAACGCTTTCAAAACAATACTGTCTTCTTCATTAAAGGAGAAATAACTTGAACAGAGCAATCTGCGTCTTCAGAAATGTAGCACAAAATCTAAGCAAAATCTAGAGCAAAATCTAGCCTATCTCTCAGTTTCCCAAGTGTTTTTATAACAAATTTACATAACAAGACTTGCAACAATTCGAGGATCATTGTCTTTCCTTATCGAAATCATACTAGGACTCTTAAAGTGGCAGCGTGAAAAGGAAAAGGACATCTGGACTAAGACAGTCCTATTAGAAATCTGCTTCCTTAAATGAGTTCCCACGTACCAAAACCATATCTAGAATTCGGTTTTTCCTTCATGGTGAGCAACGGACAATGTAGACATGACGTGGAATATAACCATATGTGGTTTTTCTTGAGAGGCCACCTAGAACATGCCTGAACGTGAAGACAGCTGCAGAATTGCCGGTTAGCTACGGAATGTCTGCATTCTGCAGCTAGTTCCGGTCAAAATGCATTACAATGACAAAAATCACAAAACTTAGCAAGTCAGTCATGTTAATCATTCTAAAATTAATTTTAACTAAATTCATTGATCAATTGGGTCTGGGATAACAATGGAAAAAGGAAAATGAGGTAAAGTAAGATGAAAGAAAGCACAATCTTGAGGCTCAACACATAGAACAAGAAATACAGATGAGATAAAATTGGAAAAATTTTCCTCAGGAAGAGTTGAAAGGATTTGGCTCTCAAAGATTCATCCTCCTCGGATGGGGTGACCAAGAGGGAACATGTGGGGAGGTGCACGACCATTGCCCCACCAAGAATAAACAAGGGAGGACATGGTACAACCCCTCCACTGTGATGCATATTTGAAGTCTTATCAGTATGGTATACTCTAGCTGGCACACTCATCCATGAATTCGAGTGATCACCATAGCACGATTTTAATGTTGAAATGAATGGCCATTAATTCAAAGAGTGATGCCACTAGTGATAATTTACAAGACCTGCACTTGGAGTTATTCCCAGGCCAGTTCAGCGTACGAATTAATCATCACACATAGTGGAGGAGGTTTCGTCTCCTTCCAGAGTGTAAATATCTAAATCCTTAAGCACGTATGTGGAGAAAATCATAAGTAAAAGACCCACTTATCATGGCCAGAAGCTCACATTAAAAGAATATGATTACAACTGCAGATGAAAACCAATAATTATGGTCAAATTTCAACTCGAAATCCCTCTAATGCATTAATCTGATAGTTCACTTGTTGCCCAAAATATCTAGCCCTGAAAATTTTTCTATTAAATATTACACAGAGGCCCAATACAGGTCAAAGAATATAGCAATGCGCATCTGACAGTTCATCCATTGCCCAAAATATATAGCCCTAAAAATTTATCTGTTAAAGATTACACATAGGCCCAATACAAATCAAAGAAAATAGCAATGCAGAATGATTTGAAACTATTAAAAAAACACAAAATCCATTTTCGATTAGCATCCTAGAGGCGAAGTAACTGAGGACCACGTTTACCAGAATTCACCCTAAATTCCAGTTCTCCAGGTAATATAAAATTTAAATAACTGTAACCAATCAGAGAGCCAAATTAAGAAACAAGAATAGGCAAAAACACTTCACTGACGTAGAAAATGTTGATATTGATATATACAAGTATTAATATTATTTAGAGAGTGGTTGGCCCAATACAAGGCCATCCTCCCCATTTGATTTTGAGACATGTTCTCTAGTACAAGATGAGATAGAGGCCAGTGATAACTACCCAATCTGTTTTATCTTTATTAATTGATTACATTTAAATGTGTAAACATATATTGTGTCAAACAGAACCTAAGCCAAATATAGAGGCAATATAATTGGATACATTCTAGGGTTTTTCCAAGGGCTGCTGGAAGACAAAAGCAATTTTTTCCTAGTCAAACTGGGGACATGGACTGCAATTCCTAGTAACTGTAGCTAGCATAAATATTTGAGAAAAGTAGTGGTTTATACTACAAGTAAACACAAAGATGAAACAAACTCAATCAAGTTGTGAAATACCTGATCCCATTAATCCTTTAACTTGTAAGGGCAAAAAAAGGCTACGAAGTAGAAGGAAGATAACGGGCACCGAGACACTACAGAAGCAGACGCACGGGAAAGAGCAAGAAAGACCATAAACCCCCTTCTGATATTGCCATCAGGAGGTATTAGGATTGAGTCCCAATCATGAATGCGCATGAACTGTGAAGAGAGGAAGAGATGGATTAAGTTTTTAATTGTTTTTGAGTGTGAGGAGGGAAGAGATGGTTTACCTCTTTTTGGGTGCCTGCGAAACTATGTCATCGATCAGTCGAACTAATCCATCCATTCGTTCATTCATCCCACTATGATGAAAAGCTCTTCTTCAGTTCTATCATCCCGTTGAATTTCAATAAAACTCGTGATACAATTTACCTCTTTTTGGGTGCCTATGAATCTATATCATTGATCAACATAACTAAAGCATCCATTCATTCATTCTTCCAACTGCGATGAAATGCTCTTCTTCTATTCTATTGTCCCACTCAAATTCAATAAAACTCCTAATATAATCGAGGATAAAAGAGTTTGGATTGGATTAAGCCTCAAATTATATTGATGATATTATTTCATCCACGAATGTGTATCCCCTGAAGATTCCATTTACACGAGGATAGCAAGAAATTCACCTGCAAGTTGATTTCATTGCCTGGCAGGTAATGTGCAGCAGCACGACAGAAAAAATACATAGGAATCGAAGACAACAGATTCTAATAACATCTAACCTTTGCTCTCGAGCTCCCTCCCAATAAAATGGAGCGAGAAGAAAATTCCTGGCTATACAGCCAAACAATTTGAATGAGTTGTCATCTGATGTTATGCAATGTAGCCATGTATGATATTTGGGTGTTGGATGAAATAAATGGGCATGAGACTATGATACAATTCTATGCATCATAAACAAAATACTAAGCAGTAATTCTCCGACCTAGAAGTCTCTGTAGCTCCTCCCTCCTAAGGCACCAACTGCCAAAGCTAGGAATTTCATCAGCCATACAAAATCTAGGTTAGGTCACATATATATAATTCTCTGGGGTTGAGAGCTGCGACAATTCCTCATCTGCAACACCTAAGGCATAATTATCGTCATTTATTACCGTAAATGTACTTTCAGATCTGTTTGGTTGAAAACCCAATTTACAGACCTAGTTATCTCAGTCCTTCCAGCATTTGTGACCTCAAGGCTAAACATGTCTTTAATCCATACTTGAAGAAAATTTTGGCTCGGTGTATCATTGCTTAGCTTCGTTTGGCTCATCTATTCTAATTGAAGGAAATAGTTACCGGTAACCGTAGTTTGACTCTGTCGTCTGTTATTGTTTATCTATGAAATTATCTGTAGACATTGAACATAACTTCGACCTTGAAATGATAGCATAACAACAATTATTGATGAGGGAAGGGAAGGTTATTACATACCAGGGCTGAAATGAAGATAAAACTGAGCTATTCAACGCCCATGGAATTGGACTGAATTCTTCGAAGCTTGGCCTGCCGAAATGAGGGATTAGGTTCTAAAATGCTCGACATTTCAGAGTCTTCCCTGCTTTGACTATATACATATGGAGATATCTGCCTAAAATTGCCATTACTTTGTGTGAGAAGAATAAATGAAATGGGTGTGTGATAACATAATGAAATTAAAGATTTTATTAAGAGAAAGCAAAGAGGAGGCACAACCAAGGTGGTGAGCCTTGGTATTGCACCAAGAGTGCCGCAACTCCCAAGGGGTGCCCTACTTTACTTTATCAACCCTAGTTTCATACAAACTTGGAGGTGACAGTGTTATATACACAACATATGCATTATGTTCATGTCATCCTCTTCTGCTTTATGAAAGGGTGCTATTTCTTAAACTATGATAAAAACTAAAAAGTAAATTGCTGGAAGGAAATGACAGAAAGGAAACTAACTTAATTTTCATAAAGGAAATGACGGAAATGAAACTAATTTATTGTGCAGAAAGGAAATGACGGAAAGGAAACTAATTTAATCTGCAAAAGGAAATGAATGAAAAGAAACTAAACTAAGTTGCACCTAGCTAGGCCAATTGGTTAAACACACCCTACTTATCCTCTGACCTATTTTCCATGTTATCATGCTTCTAACCATGTAACTATTCATGATAAACTAAACTTGACAAAGTGTGGCTTGCAGTTTAGAGGAAAATGGGCTAAATGTGCTGATGGAGGCCTCAACACATGAAACAAGGCTTAGAGGTGGAAAGAGAAGGTTTAAACCTTAAACCTTATTATAGCTTTATTATGGCGCAAAAATTCTTTGGAGCGGAAAGATTTAACAAGTGCGATGACGGAGTTGCGATGGAGGACGAAAGTGCGATATGCGATATCGTAATCGCAATATCGCAAAGTTGGAGCGGTAAAGGTTAATAGGAACAAAATAAAAAAGTACGATTTGCGATGTGCGATGTGGTGGATGACATGGCGGTGGGACCGGTGGCGGAGTACGAAGCGATATCGTAATCGGCAAACAAGAGCGGTAAGTGTTAATGGGAATAGAATAAACAACGCAATTTGCGATGGGGATAAAAGCTGCAGAATGTGATTTGCGATAGGGATGATGTGGCAAAGTGCTATAATGATGTCACAATCGGCAGTGGGGAGTGGAAAATGTTAACAGGAAACCAATGAAAGATGTGATTTGTGATGTGCGATGTGGTGGAGTACGGAGGATATCTCAATCGGCATCGGGAGCGGTAAGTCCTAAAGAAAAAAAAGAAAAAGATGCGAAGTGAAATTTGCGATAGGATAAAGATTGTGAAGTACGCAATGCAATAAAATAAAAACTGCGAAATGTGAAATGTGATATCGTAATCACAATATTGCAAATTTAGAAGGATAGCGGAAGTGTTGATCAGGAAAAGGTTGCGAAGTGCAAAATGCGATGGGTGAAGTGGCAGTGGGACCAGCGACAGAGTACAACAGTGATATTGTAATCAGCGTTTGGAGCGGTAAGTCTTTAAGGAAACCAATAGAAACCACGATTTACGATTTCGCAATATCGCAATATCGCAAGGTTGGCAAAGAAGCGATAATGCAGTCGGGAGGAGAGTGCGAAGTTCTAAATGTGATAGCAGGAATTTCGAGGAGGAAAGGCGGAGGTCAAAATTTAAAGTGTTTGGAGGGTTTTCAAGTTAAAATGATTGTGATAGCTATGCAAAGCGAAAAGAAGGGATAGAAGGTGAACTTTAAGGTTTTAGGAGAGTTTTCGAGAATAAAAAGGGTGCGGTAGCTGCGATAAGAGAAAAGGAAGGAATAGAAGGCGTAACCACTATGCACAAGGGTGTAACACAATGTACCAGAGCGTAACAACAGAGGTGGAAGGAAAATGGAAGATGAAGCACGAGGTGTGTGTTAAGAATTTGTAATCAGCAAGATTGGCAAAGTCCGATCACAGAAACAACATCGTTTCAACCAACTTTGGGATTCTAGGATCTTGCCTTCCTGAATCCGGAGAGGGATCTCTCCAATAAGTGCAAAGATGGATTTGTATTTGAAGTTTGGGGTAATAATATTAGGCTAGTTATGAAGGCCAAGGGTTTGTTTTGGTTTTTGGATGGTTGAGCATGATTACTGTTTGAGGTGGAAAGTCCAAAGTGCAAAGAGTTTCAAAGGTGAGAAGTTGCAAGCAAATAGAATAAGCTTTGGCAAGGAAGACAGATAATTGCAGGTTTTAGTCCATTGGGCTATGGAGTCATAATAGGGTTTAATTGGAACAGCAAGAGGCAAGAGTAGTCCATGGGGCAAGTCATCTATGTCTAAGGATCTCTTTGAAGTTTGATTTATGGAATGAAATGATACAATAGAGAAATAAACGGATGTAGAACAAAAGCGACCCGAGTCTGGTAAGTACTTTTAAACTAGCCGGCCTTGTGACGGCATAGACTCAAGAAATACATGAAAGTAAACTAGAGGATGCGGTAAGTACTTTGAAACTAGCTTGACCTTTGATATACTTTAAATGAAAACATTTTAAAACAAATTCAACTTGAAGGCGGCTTTTGGGGAAGAAACTAGCGGGCAGACTCCACCACAAATCCTCTCTAGCCTCTTGCTATACTTGGTTACTTTCAAGGCCAACACAAAGATAACATAGAATGGCCTAGGATCTGTAGAAGTGCACTTCCCTGACTAGCCGACTTTTAGCATTCAAAATATTCAGACGATTTTGAGATAACGAAGCCAGGACCGGGGAAACACCATCTCTTCCATATTGTCTCTATAACGAAGATAACATTCAATAATAATATTCAGCTAAGGCAATAAGACGAGGGAACGCCAAAATTCCTATGCTTAAACTGAATTAAATCATTCCCAAATAACACAGTTTGGAAGAAAACATAAAAATAAAGATTTTCAGTCAGAGAAGGTTACTGATATACAATAGGTCCTAACTCTATGCATTGCTGTTCTTTATAAGAGAAAAAATGAAACACAGTGAAAACAGAAACAAAATAACAAGTTACAATTAGGAAAACATCACCGTCAACATAGACCAGGATCCCATAAATCAGCTTGTATTGATGCTCCAAACTAGTTACAGCTTTAAGCCCAATGCTTTAGTTTAGCAATCATCTACTCATCTCAGCCTAACTAATCTATTACAAGCAGAGCTCCAAGGGCCAGTGAACACTATTTACAGTCAGAAGTTTAAGCTCAGATGTATTTCAAAGTTCTGCAACCAACAATTTCTCATCTTCTACATAAGTATTTATAGAAGAATGAGGAGGTGAGATCTGATAAAAGATCTCCCAAGACAATTAATACATATTCAAGACTTCTCGGCCTTTGAGGGGCTCGATGGAGAAGTTTACAAACATTCTGTCTGTATTAACTGTTTTACATTTATGAATTAAGCTCGATGGGAGCTTTTTTGACTTTAAGGCTCTGTGTTATGTTTGGAGTAACTCTGCAGATATTTTTAGCATTTAAGTTCCTTGCAGAAGTAACTCTCTGGCTGCGCTGAGGCGAATATCTTCATTTGATCAATAACTTCGGCCTCTGTTTTGAATGCTTTAAGGCACATGTGGCACTTATGGTAGTTGAGGAATCAATTCGCCTCAATTGAGGCAGCAGAGGCCTTTTTGTCTGTTAAACACTTATGATTTTCTTTTGACTGTGTTTTAATTCAGGGAATTAGGCTTTTGATAATCATTCTTAGCCGTAATTCCCCAAATCTATCTTCAATCTTCTGCTCTGTTGCGCTCTGTTCTTCAACACTGATACTCTTTTAACTGTGTTTTTAATAAAACAATGTCTTGTCGATGTGCAGGGCCACGCTGGGCTTTAAAGGCATCAATGCCCATGAAGCATTGATAAAACATTGAATCTGACCCTTGCGAATGGTCTCCATTGATAAATCAAAGGCACGAGAAACGTCTTTCCTGGCCTTCGACATTTGTTTCGAATAAATGGAAAAACCGTTAATCCCTGCAAAATACACTGAATATTAGAAAATCCTGCGTTTTTAGGTTTAACTGTTTTGGAGGCTTCGGGGAGGAGCGTGGCCGTTGGATGGCAATCATCCGACGGTGGAGATTTATTTAGAGGAGGTTAAAGAAGAGCAGGGAAATGAACAAGTCGGAGTGATTTTGGACCGTCCGATCTGGACACATGGACGGTCCAGATTCAATCGGAGGATCGCAATCGAAGGCAACACTCAACTGGCACCGATGTAAAAATGCGATGTGATTTAGCGCTGGCCGTCGATCTGAGGATCAGATCAATGGCGGGGAATGAATCGGAGGGATGGGCGATCGGGGGAAGAAACAAATGCATGCAATTGAAACTGCACGATGCGATGTAGCGCAGACCGTCGATCTAAAGATTAGATCAACGGTGGATAATGAATCAGAGGAATGGTTGATCGGAGGGAGCAAACAAAGGCATGCGATGAAAAACTCCGATGCGATTGAGCATTGGCCGTTTGATCGGCTTACGATCAACGGCGGGGATTAATTTTTAGAAAGAACCAGCGGAAAACCCTTATATTATTCAAAAACCCCAAAAATTTAAATAAACAAAGGTTTTGGTGGATCGGGGAGGAAAAATATATATATGAAAAGGCGCCCGTTTGCGGGGCCATGGGTTTATGGAATATGATGGGCCTGAGGCTTTTCATAATAAAGGGTCAATCGCAATCGGAGCCTCGGGCTCGGGCTTTTCAATCAACCCATTGGAATCTTGCGATGCGATTAAGCCCCTGGGATCTTTAACACTTGGTCCCGGGTGAAAGTTATATGGAGTAGCAAGGCGGGGGGCAGAGTTTATATATATGACCCAATCGCATCGGAAATTTTGATGTGGGTCTTTCAATCAACCCATTGTATTTTTCTCCGATGCGATTGCGCGATCGGTCTTTTTAATCTAACCATTTTCATTTAATCACGTGGCTTTGGTATTTTAGATCAAACTTTGGATAAATGGGTTTTATGACTTTACAAAAAGAAAAAGGTGATCGGGAAAGGATTTTTACAAGGTTTTACGCGCGGAAGGCGGGCCCACGGTTTATATGAAAAATAATATAGTCGGGGGTTTTAAATACAAAGGCTAATCGCATCAGAATTTTCGGAACATGGCAAAAGACTTGCGCACTTGGATCTTTCCAATGTGATGAGCACCGAACAGGGTTAGCGCTTGGTTCCAGGGTGTGGGCATGTGGGAGAAGTGGTTAGGACTTAGCCCAAGGGGGCTTGAGTCCTTAGTAATAAAAAAATTGTTTTTTATGACTTTTTTTCAAAGTTTTCAATGGATTTGGGGGTTTCGGTAAGGTTAAAGAGTGAGTCTTTAACTTTGTAAAAGTGATTTTCATGAGGGGAAGAAGAGGAATCATGAAAACAAATGAGTTTTATGGAGAAACAAGGGGAGCAAATGAAGGCTAGTTTTGAGTGGGGGAAGGGGAAAAAATGATGATTTTGCAGCGGTTTCTTCTCATGAAACTAGCAGAATTTCAGAGTATAAAAGGGAAACAGCAATGAAGATTTTGGACAGAGGCATGAGGCCTTCCGGATTCTTCAAGAGCCAACAATTTTTAGCAATGAAATTTGTTCCTTGAAGGCTCAAAAAGTCTTAGCCACCTTTTGCTATAACAATTATTATAGGTGGCTAACAATGGCTCCACTTGGGGATGATGCCTTCTTGAAGGCATCAAGAACTTCAGACTTGCATTCTCTGGGAGGCTGACCTGTGCCACATCCATTATGTTCTCTGGGAGGCTGACCTGTGCCTTATCCATTGGGCTGCCCTTCCTTTGCTGGGATGATCTTCTCTGAAAACATATTAGCAACTATAAAAACAATGGATCTTTCATCTACAAGCTTTCTACCTACCCAATCCTACTGATCTAACATTTTTTCTTCTTTAGAGTGCACTTGGATTGGCAAATTCTTTTCACAACATTTTATTCTTTTTGAAAGCAGGAGATATAATCTATTTCTACTCCTTATTTCTCCATGGACTCAGATTAAACAGTTGAGCCCATATGATTCTCTACCTATTCTATTATCTGTTGGGATTAAACTGTCCAACAGAATTTATTCTTTAAATTCTACAACTGCAATTGAAAAGCATTCAAGTCAGGATTGAACAGTCTAACTTGATGCTGGTCTATGTCATAGAAACAGGCTGCACATAGACATTTATTTTGCAGAAAATTTAAAACAAAATGGAAGGCTTAAGATCTGAAAGTTTCAAAGCACTTCCTTCATCCTTTTACAACTCTGTTTTGGCTCTTGTTTGAGCTATTTCTTGCTTGTTTTCTGGTTCAAATTTTGAGCTAATTAGAACCATATTTTTACATCTCTTGACTCAGAATTTGAAGCAGATTTGATTCATTTTCTTTTTGAAACTTTAGGTTCAGATTTTTATTTTGTTTGAACCTTTAATTTCTATCCTAAACTATCTACTGATAAGCCAAGATTAAACATTTTGGCAAATCGAATTCACTATCCTATCAGCAGAAAATTTAAAACTAATTAGTCAAGATTAGGCTGTTTGACTAACTA
Organism: Pinus albicaulis; assembly: GCA_034641835.2. Lineage (NCBI taxonomy): Eukaryota > Viridiplantae > Streptophyta > Pinopsida > Pinales > Pinaceae > Pinus > Pinus albicaulis. The sequence continues at coordinate 717,563,367 of CM076569.1, forward strand.
GAAGTGTGTTCTTTAGGAGTGGCATTTAAGCTTGCACACTTTCAGATTTGTTTCTCTTTTTGGTATGGGGCTATACCTTTCTTATTTTCACAATCTGCCCTCTTTTCTTTCTTTTATTGTTTGTATTTTTCTTTTTCTTCGAAGCAGAAAACAACAACTAACTAAATGCTCAAAGGTTGAGCTTTATTGACATTCCTATCTAAAATACTCTAACTTGGAATATTTACATGTTTTAGGTGATATAATAATGCCAATGCAGCCAGTCAAGCAATAGTAAAAAAGGGGAGAAGAATTGACCGCTCATCAGAGACAACCATAGGGTGATCTGCATGTGGATCTTCAAAATTGAAGCCACCAGCAGTGGTGACCATTTCTGAGGTATTTGGCTCCTGCAAAGGATTAATACTTGAGGGACTGAGCCAACCAGGGCCTCCATGTATTCTGCCACAGGATCAATCAGAACATGATATAAACTTTCTTTAAGGCTTGCCATGACTGGTAGGTTGTCTGTATCCCGGGCAGCTTCAATCACTGCATCTGTAGTGTGGCCTTTGTAATCACACTCCTCTCTTTCCTGGCTGGGAGTATTTGGCATATGAGCATTAACCAGGAATATCTCTTCTTTCACTGGATCAAGACAAAGATGTCTGTGGGAAAGAAGGTCTCCCTCATCTTCTCTGTAGCCTGAACTAGAGGGTTCATCATACATGGCAGGGCTGTCCTCTTATGACCCTGGTCGGTTCTGCTGGAGAGAACTAAACTCTGTGAAAAAATTAACATATTCTTGAGCAGGGGTTGCTTTGATTACCTTGACCCTTTCAGGCGAAGGCTCCGGATATTCATCTTGCTCAAGATTTTCTTCATGTCGTTATTCCTTGTCCTCTGCGCTGAAGAGCTGTTGGGTTCCATCTTCTTTGAAATTATCACTGATGATCTGATATATAATAGAATGAAAATTCAATGAACCTTCGTCTGCTATCATGCTTTCAATGCTTTCTTCATCAGTGTCATAGATGGCCTGCATTGGCTCATCATTTTCTTGAAGTTGATGGTCACGATCTTCCTCCCCTGAATCGGCTGATGATGGCCCCGTAAGCTCGGCTCCCCTTTGGAAAAAATCATCATCAGACAAATCATCATTAGATAAATCATAATTATAAGCAACGTTATCCATCAAACCTTCTGGAAACTCAACCAGTCTTTCTTCAAAATAGTCTGCAAGTTCATTTTCTGATTCAAACTCTGGTTCATCATAAATGCTCTGCATGTGGCTTCTGTCTTGCAGTGGTATGGTTTGTATTTCTTGAGGACAAGGTGTAGGTCTCTCCCAATCATTATTTCTGGTTTCAGCCTCATATTCTTCCTCTTCTGTGTTCAGCAGGGTGTTGGCAGTCTCTATCGATCTTTCTAACTTGTTCTTTAAAGAGATCTGCGCTTTCTGCTCTGTTCGGTCCTTCCTTGCTGCTTTCAATCCTTCGTCCCTGTACTTTATGTTGTATTCAACAGTAATTACTATGCTCTGCATTTCCTCCAGGCTCGAAGGCTCTCTTTCTCTTATACTAAATTCCACCTCGGGTTCAAACGAACTAGGATAGTGCAACATAGCCCATCCCAAAGGTGGTTTTACATGAGAAGGTATTGCATTGTACACCTTATTGAACTTGGCTGAAAACTCTTGTACTATCTCTGCCGGCTGTCTTCTCAAATTCTGATATTCTTTTAGGATGAGGAAAACATTTACCGGGACTGCCCATCTATCAAGGAAAACTCGAGCAAATTGATGAAAGCTGAAGATGCTTGTAGCTGGAAGGTTTTCAAACCAACTCTTTGCATTTCCTTGTAATGACAAGGAGAACATTCTAATATGCACATCATCTTCTTCTATTTCATATGAGTCAAGTACATCCTCGAGCTTTTGGACATGCTGGTCAGCAGTGATTTTTGAATCTTCTTCATTAAAAAGGGTCAGCTTGTCTATAAGTTCTGCAGGATGGGGCTGGAAGATAAGAGGTAAAACCAGAGGCTTATATCTTTTTACGACCTTTGTGGGTGTGGGTAGAGTGACAGGAAGCTCATGGCTGTTTGAAACTTCTTTCGAAGTGGGGGATATAACATGAGGCTCTTGTCCCACCAGATTTTTCACAGGAGTACAGGTCTGCTCATGGTCTGAAGACTGAGGTCTGAGTTCTTTCCCATACTCAATGTGGGTCTCATCTTGGTGCACTTGACCGGGCTTGAAGTAGGATAGAACATAGTGATAGACAAAAAAAATGAATTCTTTAAACCAAATCCAACCCGTATGTTCTACCCTTCTATGAGGTATGGCCATCTTTCAGGTTCTTCCTCCAGTGGAGTCCTTGAGAGTTATGGAGTGTGGAGTCGCCAGGTTGATGAATCAACTGTTTGAAGCAGGCTGCTGTCCACCATTCAGAAATGAGATACCAATCTAACTAGAGATTTTGGGTCTTTTCAGTGCCTAAGGGTGTGTAAGATAAAATGCACTCAGTCCCTAGTGGAGTCGCCAGAAATTTTAGGAATATGTAATCAACAAGATTGGCAAAGTCCGATCACAGAAACAACATCGTTTCAACCAACTTTGGGATTCTAGGATCTAGACCTCCTGAATCCAGAGAGGGATCTCTCCAATAAGTGAAAATATGGATTTGTCTTTGAAGTTTGGGGTAATAATATTAGGCTAGTTATGAAGGCCAAGGGTTTGTTTTGGTTTTTGGATGGTTGAGCATGATTACTGTTTGAGGTGGAAAGTCCTAAGTGCAAAGAGTTTCAAAGGTGAGAAGTTGCAAGCAAATAGAACAAGCTTTGGCCAGGAAGATAGATAATTGCCGGTTTTAGTCCATTGGGCTATGGAGTCATAATAGGGTTTAATTGGAACAGCAAGAGGCAAGAGTGGTCCATGGGGCAAGTCATCTATGTCTAAGGATCTCTTTGAAGTTTTATTTATGGAATGAAATGATACAATAAGAAGGGGAAATAAACAGATGTAGAACAAAAATCAGCCCAGGATCTGGTAAGTACTTTTAAACTAGCCAAGCCTTTGACATAGACTCAAGAAATACATGAAAGTAAACTAGGATCTGGTAAGTACTTTGAAACTAGCCAGCCTTTGATATACTTTCAATAGAAAACATTTTAAAACAAAGGGAAAATTGAAGGCAACTTTTGGAGAAGAAACTAGCGGGTCGGGCTCACCACAAATCCTCTCCTAACTCTGCTTTACTTGGTTACTTTCAAGACCAACACAAAGATAACACAAAATGGCCTAAGATCTGGTAAGTACTTCTAAACTAGCTAGCTTTTAACACACTCCAAGGGAAATATTCAGACAGCTTTTGGGGATAAAACTAGGACCAGGGAGCACCATATCTTCCATAGTTCATCTCTACTTAACTAATACTGAAGATAACATTCAATAATAATATTAAGCTAAGGAAATAAGACGAGGGAACGCCAACATTCCTATGCTTAAACTGAATTAAATCATTCCCAAATAACACAGTTTGGAAGAAAACATATAAATAAAGATTTTCAGTCAGAGAAGGTTACTGATATACAGTAGGTCCTAACTCTATGCATTGTTGTTCTTTATAAGAGAAAATGAAACACAGTGAAAACAGAAACAAAATAACAAGTTACAAGTAGAAAAACATCACCGTCAACATAGACCAGGATCCCATAAATCAGCTTGTATTGATGCTCCAAACCAGTTACAGCTTTAAGTCCAATGCTTGAGTTTAGCAATCATCTACTCATCTCAGCCTAACTTATCTATCAAAAGCAGAGCTCCAAGGGCCAGTGAACACTATTTACAGTTAGAAGTTTAAGCTCAGATGTATTTCAAAGTTCTGCAACCAACAGTTTCTCATCTTCTACAGAGGTATTTATAGAAGAATGAGGAGGTGAGATCTGATAAAAGATCTCACAGGACAATTAATACAGATTCAAGACTTCTCGGCCTTTGAGGGGCTCGATGGAGAAGTTTACAGGTGGTTTGTCTGTATTAACAGTTTTTCATTTAAGATTAAGCTCGGTGGGAGATTTTGTTGAATTTGAGGCTCTGCGTTATGTTGGAGTAGCTCTGCAGATATTTTTTGCATTGAATTCTCTGGCAGAATTAAATCTTCGGCTATGCTGAGGCAAATATCTTCGTTGGATCAATAACTTTGGCCTCTGTTTGAATGGTTTGAGGAACAGGTGGCACTTATGGTAGCTAGGAGGAATCAATTCGCCTCAAATGCGGTGGTGGAGGCCTTTCTGTCTGTTAAACACTTATGATGTTCCTTTAATTGTGTTTTAATTTAGGGAATTAGGCTTTTGATAATCATTCTTAGCCGTAATTCCCCAAATCTGTGTTCAATCTTCTGTTCTGCTACGCTCTGTTTTTTAACACTGATACTCTTTTAAACTGTGTTTTTAATAAAATAGTGTCTTGTCGATGTGCGGGGCCATATTTGGGCTTTAAAGGCATCAATGCCCATGAAGCATTTGATAAAACGTTGAATCGACCTTGCGGAATGGTCTCCATTGATATATCAAAGGCATGGAAATGTCTTTCCTGGCCTTCGGCATTTCTTTCGAACAAATGGAAAAACCATTAATCCCTGCTAATGCAGATATTATAAAATCACAACGTTTTTAGGTTCTGCTTGCTTTGGAGGCTTCGGGGAGGAGAGCGTGGCCCAGGTTGGATAAGCAATCATCCAACGGTGGGGTATTTGAAAGGAGAGTTAAAGAAGAGCGGGAAATGAGCAGTTCAGTGATTTTGGGCCGTCCCCGTCTGGTTTCCGTGGACGGTCCAGATTCAATTGGAGGGTTGAAATCGGAGGCAACACTCAACTGGCACCGATGTAAAAATGCGATGCGATTTAGCGTTGGCCGTCGATCTGAGGATCAGATCAACGGCGGGGAATGAATTGGAGGGATAGGAGATCAGGGGAAGAAACAAATGCATGGGATGAAACTGCGCGATGCGATGTAGCGCAGACCGTCGATCTAAAGATTATATCAACGGTGGAGAATAAATCGGGGGAATGGCCGATCGGAGGGAGCAAACAAAGGCGTGCGATGAAAAAATCCGATGCGATTGAGCACTGGCTGTTTGATCGGCTTACGATTCAACGACAGGGACTAGTTTTTAGAAAGAACCGGCGGAAAAACCCTTATATTATTCAAAACCCAAAAAATTTAAATAAAACAAAGGTTTTGGTGGATCGGGGCGGAAAAATATATATATGAAAAGGCGCCCGTTTGCGGGGCCATGGGTTTATGGAATATGATGGGCCTGGGGCTTTTCATAACAAAGGGCCAATCGCAATTGGAGCCTCGGACTCGGGCTTTTCAATCAACCCATTGGAATCTTGCAATGCGATTAAGCCCCTGGGATCTTTAACACTTGGTCCCGGGTGAAAGTTATATGGAGTAGCAAGGCGGGGGGCGGAGTTTATATATATGACCCAATCGCATCGGAACTTTTGATACGGGTCCTTCAATCAACCCATTGTATTTTTCTCCGATGCGATTGCGCGATCGGTCTTTTTAATCTAACCATTTTCATTTAATCACGTGGCTTTGGCATTTTAGATCAAACTTTGGATAAATGGGTTTTATGACTTTACAAAAGAAAAAGGTGATTGGGAAAGGATTTTTACAAGGTTTTACGCGCGAAAGGCGGGCCCACGGTTTATATGAAAAATAATATAATCGAGGGTTTTAAATACAAAGGCTAATCACATCGGAACTTTCGGAACATGGCAAAATACTTGCGCACTTGGATCTTTCCGATGCGATGAGCGCCGAACAGGGTTAGCGCTTGGTTCCAGGGTGTGGGCATGTGGGAGAAGTGGTTAGGACTTAGCCCAAGGGGGCTTGAGTCCTTAGTAATAAAAACTTTGTTTTTTATGAATTTTTTTCAGAGATTTCAATGGATTTGGGGGTTTCGGTAAGGTTAAAGTGTGAGTCTTTAACTTTGTAAAAGTGATTTTCATGAGGGGAAGAAGAGGAATCATGAAAACAAAGGAGTTTTATGGAGAAAAAAGGGGAGCAAATGAAGGCTAGTTTTGAGTGGGGGAAGGGGAAAAATGATGATTTTGCAGCAGTTTCTTCTCATGAAACTAGCAGAATTTCAGAGTATAAAAGGGAAACAGCAATGAAGATTTTGGACAGAGGCATGAGGCCTTCCGGAGTCTTCAAGAGCCAACAATTTTTAGCAATGAAATTTTTTCCTTGAAGGCTCAAAAATTCTTAGCCACCTTTTGCTATAACAAATATTATAAGTGGCTAACAGCGTGGAGAAATTTTCTGGGACTGTTGAGACTTATTCGTGCAATCAACCTGCTAACTTATGTGCAAAGAAACAGACAAATGCGTAAAAATGTAGTGCAAAGGAAGACTGGAAAATGGTAATGCAACTCTACTTTTAATATTAGAAATAGTGAACATAGATCAGTTTTTGGGTTTGTGGGAAGGTTCACCCTCGTCGAGCTTTATTGACATAGATGAGAAGGGGGTCTTGATCCACACCTTTTTTGGTTTTTCTCCTCTATTCTATTACTCACAAGAAAATTAAACTTACAACAACACACTTAAAGCAAAACTAAAAAGCAACTTGAAACATAAACGAAATTATCAGAAGCGAAACTAATGAAATTACATAAAGCAGAGAACAAATACAGCAAAGAGGCTGAGGCACATGGATTGGGTCCTAACCCACGAGCCTAGATCTTTGAAACTTAAATCAGTAAAATGAAATCATTCTACTCATTTCATAAAAGAATGACCTCATACACTTATGAAAGTTTGATCATTGAGTAAAATAATAAAAAGCTCAATATCTTCCAACAAAGTTCCGACCCTTTCTAGCTCTAGATTTGCTCTATTTATTCTACAGGGTAGCTACCAACAACTCCCTATAAAATAGTGATTGAGTCCACTTGACTCCAAGGAAACAAAGATTGAGTGCACTCCTCTTTGAGTTGCTTGGCTGCCTCTGGAATTCGAATTGCTGGAGAGAATCCTTGGGATCCTTTGGCTGCCTTTGGAATTCGAATTGCTGGAGAGAATCTTTGGAATCCTTTGGCTGCCTTTGGAATTCAAATTGCTAGAGAGAATCCTTTGGCTGCCTTTGGAATTCGAATTGATGTAGAGAATCTTTGGGATCCTTTGGCTGCCTTTGGAATTCGAATTGCTAAAGAGAATTTTTGGGATCCTTTGGCTGCCTTTGAGAGTTAAGGAGGGTGGACAATCCTCCAATAACTTCTCCTTACTGTCTCCTCCATGTCTTTATGATAAAATCCTTATAAAAATTCTAATAATTCATGATTTTCTGCACTCAATCTCGTATTAGGTGCTTAGAGTATGTTAGCCTTAATCACCACCTATGCTAGCATCATAAAACTAAATAATAATAAAAATGAAAGAAAAAGAGATCTAAGAAGGCAAAAAGGTGACCATTAACCCCTCCAAATATGTCTACTATGGAACTCATCATCACTCCCCTACTAAATGGTTGCTCATCTTCTGAGCAACTAATCCTCCTCCTGCATTTCCTTCAAGGCTTTGACAGCTCCCTGATTTCCCGAGGAAGAAGTGTGGGAGTTTCCCCAAGGGGGTAAAAACCATTATTTTTTTATGCATTCTCCCATTCTTTATCTTTTTCATCTGTGTCCTTCTCATCATTCAGCCCTAGTAGCAAAGGTGGGCTGAGCTTTAGTCCCAACCATTGGATATTTTTGGCTTGCATGGCCCCCTTGTATAATGGTTCCCTTTCTAATTCACCCCTCAGTCTTTCTGGAGTATGGTACTCCCTATTCTTGAGGCTGTGAGGGAGGCTGTTCCATATCCTTTGGCTGGCCATAATGCACTCATCTTCTATCTGCCTAGAAACATCATCAAAGTGGCCTATTACCTGTGTTTGAGTTTTAAGGTAGCTTTCAACTAGTGCAGGGTCCCTTTCAATCTCTCGATGGTTAAGGATGACTCCTCTTGGGCTGAAAAATTCTGGTTTGATATGTAAGGGTTCTCTATTTCTTCTTCTCATGACCTCCATATCTCTTTTGATCTAGTGTCCTCATTCATCATCCAAGATACTAGAGCCATCAATTGAATATCCCCCATTGTAGGATTGGGGTCCCAAGTATCCAGATTTTTCAGCACAAGGTTCTGCACATAAAACTCTGCCATCTTTGTCTGATCAACCATGTTAGCTTGCTTGTAGAAATCCATGAATTTCCTACAATATTGGAAAGGTAGGGATCCATGGGAGGCTAGAGTTTTGATTTGAAATAGGAGCCATTGCTCCTTGAGGTACACAACATATGAGTTAGAAGGGAATCTATGATGAAGGGATTCTATGCATAAGTCTACCATGGTGGCTACTTTCTGCCCTTTTTGCTGCAATTTCTCCTTCAGTGCTACATTCTCTGCCTATGCCTTGTGTAGCTACTCCTTCAGAACTATTTCTTTGATTCTTTCCTCCTCCCTCGATGATTATTCAATGATAGTCGGGCTTGTGGGAGGAGTTTCTGTCTCTCTCTGACTTATCCTTTGACTCTTGTTAGCTCTGAAATACATAGAGGTTTTCCTTTTTCTCTTTGCACTCAGAGGAGCTAAGGTGGAAAATACCTTTTTGTCTTGAGGGGATGTGGTGTTGTGCTGTGAGTTTTCTCCTTGCTCACTTTCTGTTACCTTTATGACTTCTGTCTCTATTTCCTTTTCTTCCTCTTGTTCCTCTTGTATTTCTTCTTCTTATGGTTCTTCTTCTCCTTCTTCTCTTTCTTCTCCAAGGCTCGGAGAAAAGCTTCCCTTGGTCCCTTGCTACTGTGTCTGATATGCGGTATACTTTGGAAGCTAGTTCGACTGCTGGTGATGTTGTTCTGCTACTGTTGCTATTCCACGCTGTTCAAATATGCAACCCACTCTCGGTACTGCTGTGCTGCGGGCTCCCTTTAGTCTCTTTCCCTTGAAAATTCTTAATTGACAGGTTTGAATGAGACGAGATCTCTTTTTTGTTAGATTGCGCAACTAATTTTGGAGTGCTTATGTAACTCGGCTTAGCTCTAGTTCCTGTTGTAGACAGTTGGACCCTCTTCTTTTTAACTGGCTGATACTGCGTGTATCCTCCCCTCGTTCTCCTCTACTCCACTTGATTGAATTTTTTTCTTTTGCATGCCCAGGTGGCGTGGATTTGCAGTTCTCCCTAGTCATACTTCACGACAGTGGCAAAGCTAGCTGGCCACCTTTCTGCCCCTTAAACTCTAAGTCTATAAATTTAATTATTTCTGGCTATTATGGATGCATAGAAAGGGGTGAGAAGCTATACTTGAGTTTACCTGTTATTGTCAAGGCATTTGCAGGAGCTGGAATTTGGAGACAAGCCTCTTATATGTTGCATTCTTCCTTATTTTCCTGTTTTCTGAGTGAGGAGATTGCTGAATGAGAAACTCTCTGAGTGAGCTACTGATCTTTCTTGCTGTTTCTTCCCGTTGTAGATGCTGCATGGCGGTGCTCCAGATGCCATGGGTGGCACTCTTGTCTTTCATGGGGTCTGCTTTATCAGCTCCTCTCTTTGTTTTTTTCTTGTTGTTCATGAACAAATTTTTGCGTTGTAGGAAGTCCCTAATGTCTGTAGCAGTCTGTGTTTTGCTTTCCTTGCTACATTGTGCTCAGGAATGGATGAATGTGGTGTATGGAGGTGATGGATGAAGTTTATGAAAATGAATGGAGTGAATGATGGGATGGATGGTAAAATAGAAGAAGGGAAAAGAATATGAATGCTTCTTTGTGTTTCCAGAAACCATTAATAACCTACAAAACAACAAACACAGAAAAGACAGAGATGCAGATGTATAATTTTTTTGTTTTTTGTTTTTTGTATTTTTTTTGAAAGAAAATGGGCTGCCTCCATGGAGGTTTTAACCCCCAAACTTGCCTTGGGTGCCTTAGAGAAGTTTTCACCCATGGATATTTATTCTTTTTTTTTTTTGAGAGAGCAAGTGAGCTTCCTCCATAGAGGTTTTCAACCCACAAGCTTGCCTTGGGTGCCTCAGAGAGGTTTTCACCCATGGATCTTCTTCTTCTTCTTCTTCATATATATATATATATATATTTTCATGAGGTGTGGGAAACTATGGATTTTCCCATCACATACACCTCTCTGCTTATTGAATTTATGAACTTTGCCTTTGAAAAAGGCTTCTTGTAAATTGTAAGTCTGTGACCATTGACAAGCAAGGGGATTCCTTCCTCATCTATGGTTTTGATTTTAGCTGCGCCATTATCAAAACATTTTTCCACTATATAAGGTCCCAACCATCTTGTCATCATCTTGCCTTTAAAATATTTAAACCTTGAATCATACACCAACGCCCAATCTCCTTCTTGGAAGGCCTTCTCCTTAATGTTCTTGTCATGCCATACCTTCCTTTGTAGCTGAACTACCTATGTGTGAAGAAGTGCTTGAATTATGAACTCATCCAATTCATTTAGTTGCAACAACCTCTCTTTTTGGGCATTTGATAGATCTAGATTTAATTCATCTGCCATTCTTAAAGTATTGAATTCAAACTCAACTGAAAGTACAACGTTTTTACCATAGACTAGTTCATAAGGACTGAATCCTATTATTATCTTCCAAGTAGTGTTGTAGGCCCAAGTAGCTTATACCAATATATCTGCCCAATCTTTTTTGTTGCTTCTCACAACCTTGGTGAGGATTCTCTCTAAAGCTCTGTTAGTTACTTCTACTTGGCCATTCGCCTTAGGGTGATATGCAGTAGAAGTTCTATGTTTAATCTTGTGCTTCCTCAAAATATTCTCAATGAGGTGAGAGGTGAATTGTGCTCCCTGATTAGTGACTATTTCTTTGAGGTATCCAAACTTGTAAAACACATTCTCCCTAAGAAATTCTACTACTTTCTCCTTGGTTGCTACCTTCACTGCTTTTGTTTCAGCCCACATTGTCTGGTAATCAGTGCAGACTACGATATACTTCTTTTGTCTGGATGGTGGATCGATAGGTCAAAAAAATTCCATGCCCCACTTGTCAAATGGCTCAAGAACCACCTGAGGGTGCAAAGGCATCTCATCCCTTTGTGTGGGTTTCCCCATCCTTTGGCATTGGTCACACCTGCTGGTGTATCTTGTGGAATCTTGGTGAAGGGTAGGCCAATAGTATCATGCCTGCAAAACTTTGTAAGCAGTTCTCTTTGCAGCAAAGTGGCCCCCACATGGGCCATCATGACATGCACAGAGGATATCAAAAAATTATTCCTCCCTCACACATCTCCTTAGGATTTTATCAGGGCCTAGCTTGAAAAGGTTTCCCCCAATCCATGTAAAAGGGGCGCTTTTTCTGATGATTCTGCTCCTCTCCCTGAATGAAATATTAAGAGGGAGTCTCCCAGCAACCAAGTAGTTGGCTATAACAACAAACCATGCTGAGAGTGCTAATATAGAAAATAGATGCTCATCTGGAAACTGATCATTGACCATTCCTTCTTCACCTGCAGGGAGAGCTAACCTGGACAAAAAATCTGCAACAACATTCTCCTTTCCAGGTTTATAAACAATAGTCAAATCGAATTGCTGCAAAAGTAAAAACCATATAATTGTCCTAGCATTAACATCCACTTTGTTCATTAAATACTTGATGGCTGCATGGTAAGTGTGAACAAAGGTCTGATATCCAGTTACATAATGCTTGAATTTCTTCAAATCATGGACAATGGTTAACATCTCCTTCTCAGTAACAGTATAATTCAGTTCAGCCTTGGACAAGTTCTTGTTGATGAAATAAATGGTATAAGGGATTTTTTCCTCTAATTGTCCTAATGCTGCCCCTACAGCTTTTTCGAATGCATCAGTGTGGTTGTGGAAAGGTAGAGTCCAATTTGGACATCGGAGGATGGGGGCAGTACTCAACTTTTCCTTAATGAGCTCGAAAGCCTCTTGACAAGGACTAGACCAAATAAACTCAGAATCTTTGGCCAATAACCCAAATAATGGCGAAGCCATCTTGCTGAAATCTTTGATGAACCTTCTATAGTAACCAACTAAGCCTAAGAAACTCATGACATCTTTATGCTTTTGAGGAGGAGGTACCCTTTTGATGATAGTGATTTTTTTCGAGTCTACCTATATTCCTGCTTTGGATATGGAGTGTCATAATACAACCCCTGCTTTCTTCAGGAATTCACATTTTTCTAGGCTCAAGGAGAGATGCATCTCAATGCATATTCTTATTACTTTACCCAAATTGGAGAGAGATTCTTGGAAGTCATCCCCATATGGTGTGAAATCATCCATGTAGATTTCGACAGAGTCATGGACTAACTCAGAAAAGATGCTCAGGACAGCTCTTTGGAAGGTAGCTGGCGCATTGCACAACCCAAAGGGTAGGACTCTATAAGTGAAGGTACCCCAAGGGCAGGTGAAAGTAGTCTCATCCTGGTCTTCAGGGCTGATTTGAATCTGATTGTACCCACTGAACCCATCTAAGAAGGAAAAGAACTTCTTCCCCGCAAGGCCATCCAGGACTTGGTTTATAAAGGGCAAAGGGAAATGGTCTTTCTTGGTTGCTTTCTTAAGTTCTCGATAGTCAACACAAATTCACCACTTCCCATTCTTCTTTGGGACTAGGACAAGAGGAGATACACGCTCACTGTCGGATATAGGATATATGAACCCTGAATCTAATAGTTTCTGTAGCTTTTCTTTGACTATGTCCTTAAGAGTCGATTTCATCCTTCTTTGGGGTTGTCTCACAGGCTTTCAACCTTCTTTGATGTAAATATGATGTTTGCACACTAAAGGATGCACCCCTTTCATGTCTTTGTAATCCCAAGCAAATGCATCTAGATTCTCTTTCAAAAGCTGACATAACTACTTCTCTTCTTCATTCGAGAGTTTTGGGTTGATTTTTAGAGATTTGGATGGGCCAAACTCAATATCCTTGGTGGATTCAGAGGTTGACTCAACTGAGTGCACTTCCATCCAAGGTTGGCTTTCAGAATCTTTGACTAAGGTTTCAAGAGGAATGTTAGTGGAGGACTGGTTTTGAATGGCATGGTCGATGAGTTCACCTTCATCAAGCTACCCGCCTCTAAGAACAACATTTATGGTACACATAGGGGCAATGTTATATAACCCATATTCTTCATCCTTCAACCATATAGGGAGATCATGATTAGTGGACGGCTGGGCTGGAGGATATAACACTAGCTGTTTAGACAAAGGCCCATTTTTTATAGTCATTTTCTGGCTCGACAACTAATATAGCATCTACAGTGGCTAACCAATGTCTCCCTAAGATGAGAGGATAACCATTAAACTTGGTTTTTGGTTGCAGGACCAGGAAATCTGTAGGATACTCCCAAGAGTCAATGTTAACCATAAAATCCTCAACAATTTCTTCCGGAGTTACTGTGGACCGATCTGCAAGTTGCAGAATTGTTGTGGTTTTCCTCAAAGTCCCTTGGAGATTAAGTTTCAACATAGTTTCCTTGGTCATGATATTGTTGGCAGCCCCTAGATCAATCAAAGTTTTGGGGACTATGACACCATCTATATGCACATCATCAACTTGACTACCAGGGTCTAGGTACTTTGGAAATATCACCCTCCCCCTTATTAGGCCAGACAATTGTCCTACCACATTAATGGTGGGGGTATCTCTCTTCCTTCTCCCAAGTTTCTTGAAGCATTTTTCCTTGATGAGCCTATTGTAGATAGGGACATCCTTAATGGCCTGGAGAAGTGGTATATTTACACACAAATTTTCCAATTCTCCCAAGAGTTCCGTCTCCTTGAGGGTGTGCTGACTAGGGTGAATCAAGCGCTCAGGAAAAGGAGGTTGTTGGATATGAGTGTTACCTTCTGCCTTTTTGTCCTCAACCTCTACAGGTGGAGATGGAGGATGGTTATCTGGGAGTACTCTTCCCGACCTAAGATTAACCTCCTGTATGTCCACATCATAAGCTGGCTAGGATGTTTCTCCACTGGGAGCTTGTTGTGCCTATCTGTTGTTCAGGTTTGGATTGGGTTGTGCAAGTATAGGTAGCCTAGGTGGAGCATCATGAATAAGCTGAGGTTGAGGTTGGGGTGGAGGCATTAGAGCAGGTGGTTGATTGTGTTGAGGCCTCCACCCTTGGGATGGACTGTTCCACTGAGGTTGTTGTGGAACATACTACTGGAATGGTTGGTTTACTGGCTGAGGATGATATGAAGGGTTGTAAGGAAAAATATGAGGTGTAGACCAGGATGGAGGAGTGGGGGTGTACGAAGGTTGCATGGGTACACTTTGATTTTTGTGATAGTAAGAGTAAGGTGCACCTTGCATACCTTGTTGATATGGCCGAGGGCCTTGAGGTCTTCTCTAGTTGATGAAACAGAGTTTCTCTGGCATTGCTTCCCCACCTTGATATACAACCTTAAGTCCAGGTAAGGAGGGACACTTTTATGTGGCATGATTCTCCTCACAGACTAAGCAAACCTCTATGACATTCAATGGACATTCATTTCTTGGGTGCTTCCAAGTACATCTAGGACAAAATATGGCCAAGGCTCTCTCTACTTCCTCTTGCTTCCTTTTGACCTACATTATGTCCATTTGCAAAGCAAGGGTGTGTAACATGTCACTCCTCCAACATATTCCCAATCTCATGTTTGATGGAGGTGGAAGAGGAAGGGGTATTGGATGTACTTTGGCTAGCTCTGCCCTTCTTCCTAAATGCCATGGAATGGTTCCAGAAGACATTTTGATTGTTTCATAAGGCAGTTGGTAGATATCTCCTCCTGATAGCATATTCAAGGTTTCTATCATCTCTTCACTGATCCCTCGAAGAAGTACAAGTTTAAGTGATGCAGTGTCAAGAGTATAGTTGGCTCTCTTATAGTTCAATTGAAACCTCTCTTCATAGTCCTCCGAGGATTCATCCGGCCCTAGAGTCATCCTAAGGATCTCATCCTTAGTTTCCTTGGACCAACAATAGTCTATATTTTTTGTTGAAGGTCTCTTCCATCTGTGCCCAGGTAGTGATGTTATCCCCAGGCAGACCCATGAACCAGCGCAAGGTTGCATCCTTAAGGGTGGATGGGAATAAATTCAACTTCTGATCATCATAGGGTAGTCATAAGTCCTACAAATAACAACTAATTCAAGCATGAATGTGTTAGGGTCCTCAGAGGTAATTCCATGAAAGTGTGGAAGAGATGAGGGGCTAATGTTTTTAAAAAGGCTCTTTGGATCCTAGCCATGGTTAAGATAGGTGTAGTAGGTCCCTCAGTCGAAACAATATCTTCTTCTTCTTCCCCATTAGGATCCTCAAAATATTCAGAAGGCTCTCCTATAGGGGGTTCAATCTCATTGCCACTGAAGAAGAGTGAAGGGTGGCTAGGAGGTGATGTGGGGGTTTTAGGTAAGATTTTTCTTTGAGTATCCCTACTCCTACGAGGGATGAAAATAATATCTTTTTGTATTTTTTCAATATTTCTGAAATAACATGAAAAGAAAGGAAAGCGGAAAAGAATGCTAAAACAAAATCAAAACATCTACTAGACACCTCCCCGACAATGGCGCCAAAAAGTGGTGAGTCCTAGTATTTCACCAAGAGTGCTGCAACTCCCAAGGGCTGCCCTACTTTACTTTATCAACCCAGGGTTAGTACAAACTTGGAGGTGACAATGGTATATACACAACAGATGCATTTTGTTCATGTCATCCTCTTCTACTTTACGAAAGGGTGCTATTTCTTAAACTATGATAAAAACTGAAAAGTAAATCGTTGGAAGGAAATGACAGAAAGGAAACTAACTTAATTTGTAGAAAGGAAATGATGGAAATGAAACTAATTTAATGTGCATAAAGGAAATGATAGAAATGAAACTAATTTAATCTGCAAAAGGAAATGATTGAAAAGAAACTAAACTAAGTTGCACCTAGCTAGGCCAATTGGCTAAACACACCCTACTTATCCTCTGATCTATTTACCATGCTATCATGCTTCTAACCATGCAACTATTCATGATAAACTAAACTTGAAAAAGTGTGGCTTACATTTTGGAGGAAAATGGGCTAAAGGCGCTAATGGAGGGCTCAACACATGAAACAAGGCTTAGAGGTGGAAAGAGCAGGTTTAAACCTTATTAAAGCTTCATTATGGCGCAAAAATGCTTTGGAGTAGAAAGATTTAACAAGTGCGATGGCGGGTTGCGATGGACAGTGGAAGTGCGATGTGCGATATCGCAATCGCAATATCGCAAAGTTGGACTGGTAAAGGTTAACATGAACAAAATAAAAAGTGTGATTTGCAATGTGCGATGCAACAGATGACGTGGCAGTGGGATCGGTGGCAGAGTACGGAGCGATATCTCAATCGGTAGACAGGAGCGGTAAGTAATGTTAGATCTAAGACTTTTGTGATCCATAATGTAGATGAAATGTCTTTCTGATTAATCACATCATTAGGATTAGGTCGATGTTTCAAACCAACTAATGTGGTTCATCCTCAAGACAAGGTGGAGAAACTAATCGATCTTGATGAATAAATAGAGGAGATGCATCATTGCCCGGGAATAGCCACTGAGAACTAGTTGTTAAAAACTAACCGTTAAGACTAGTCATTAGGAAGTTAGTTAAGAGTTCAAATTAAATTTTTTTATTAAGAAGGGGTTAAGAAATTTTAAAAAATGGGTTAATTAAGAATTCAAATTAAATTAAAAATTAGTTGAAATGGGTTAAGAAATTTCTATATAAATTATTAATTAAATATAACAAGGAGGGTTAAAATTTTTAATTTAATAAATAAATAAAAATATTAAATAAAGAAGCAGTAAGTGTTAATGGGAACAAAATAAACAACGCGATTTGCGATGGGGATAAAAGCTGTGGAATGTGATTTGTGATAGGGATGATGTGGCAGAGTGCTACAGTGATGTCGCAATCGGCGGTAGGGAGCGATAAGTGTTAACGGAAACCAATGAAAGATGCGATTTGCAATGTGCGATGGGGCAGAGTACGGAGGATATCGCAATCATCGTTGGGAGCGGTAAGTCTTAAAGAAAAAAGAGAAAAAGATGCGAAGTGCGATTTGCGATAGGATAAAGATTGCGAAGTGCGAAATGCAACGGGATAAAAACTGCGAAATGCGAAATATGATACCGCAATCGCAATATCATAAAGTTGGACGGATAGCAGAAGTGTTGTTCAGGAAAAGGTTGCGAAGTGCGAAATGCGATGGGTGACGTGGCGATGGGACCAGCGGCAGAGTACAACAACAATATCTCAATCGGCGTTTGGAGTGGTAAGTCTTAAAGGAAACCAATAGAAACTGTGATTTGCAATTTCACAATATCACAATATCGCAAGGTTGGCGGACAAGCGATAGTGCAGTCGAGAGGAGAGTGCGAAGTGCAAAATGCGATAGCAGGAATTTTGAGGCGGAAAGGTAGAGGTCAAACTTTAAAGTGTTTGGAGGGTTTTCAAGTTAAAATGGTTGTGATAGCTGCACAAAGAGAAAAGAAGGGATAGAAGGTGAACTTTCAGGTTTTGGGGGATTTTTCAAGAATAAAAAGGGTGTGGTAACTGTGATAAGAGAAAAGGAAGGAATAGTAGGCGTAACCACTATGCACAGGGGCGTAACATAGTGTACCAAAGCGTAACAGTAGAGGTGGAAGGAAAATGGGAGATGAAGCAGGAGGCGCTGGAGAAATTTTTTGGGACTATTGAGACTTATTCCTACAATCAACCTGCTAACTTATGCGCAAAGAAACAGACAAATGCGTAAAAATGCAGTGCAAAGGAGGACTGAGAAATGGTAATGCAGCTCTACTTTTAATCTCAGATATAGTGAACAAAGATCAATTTTTGGATCTGTGGGAAGGTTCGCCTTCCTCGAGCTCTATTGACAGAGATGAGAAGGGGGTCTTGATCCACAAATTTTTTGGTTTTCCTCCTCTATTCTATTACTCACAAGAAAATGAAACCTACAACAACACACTGAAAGAAAAACTAAACATCAACTTGAAACATAATTGAAATTATCAGAAGCAGAACTAATGAAATGACAGAAAGCAGAGAAAAAGTACAACAGAGAGGCTGAGGCACATGGATTGGGCCCTAACCCACGAGCCTAGCTCTCTGAAACTTAAACCAATAAAATGAAATCAGTCTGCTTATTTCATAAAAGAATAGCCCCATACATTTCTGAAAGTTTGATCACTGAGTAGAATAATAAAAATTTCAATAGCTTGCAACAAAGTTCTGACCCTTCCTAGCTCTAGCTTTGCTCTATTTATTCTACAGGGCAGCTACCAACAACTCGTTAGAAAATAGTGATTGAGTCCACTTGACTCCAAGTAAACAAAGATTGAGTGCACTCCTCTTTGAGTTGGTTGGCTTCCTTTGGAATTTGAATTGTTGGAGAGAATCCTTGGGATCCTTTGGCTACCTTTGGAATTTGAATTGTTGGAGAGAATCTTTGGGATCCTTTGGCTGCCTTTGGAATTCGAATTGCTGGAGAGAATCCTTTGGCTGCCTTTGGAATTTGAATTGATGGAGAGAATCCTTGGGATCCTTTGGATGCCTTTGAGAGTTAAGGAGGGTGGAGAATCCTCCTATAACTTCTCCTTGTTGTCTCCTCCAAGTCTTTATGATAAAATCCTTATAAAAATTCTAATAATTCATGATTTTATACAATCAACCTCATATTAGGAGCTCAGAGTATGTTGGCCTTAATCACCACCTATACTAGCATCATAAAACCAAATAATAATAAAAATTCAAGAAAAAGAGATCTAAGAAGGCAAAAAGGTGACCATTAACCCCTCCAAATATGTCTAATGATGGAGCTCATCACAAGGCTTTCAAAAGAATGTATAAATATTCTTTAGAATATCCATAATTTTATTTAGTACTAGGGAAAATGTGATATAAAATTTATGGGAACTGAATTTTAAGGATTATCTTGTGTAGGTAAAGGCTTACAATTGGTGTTGATGGTCATTTATTTTTTTGGAATATAATTCTTCCACGATTTGTAGGCTTCTATAATAGAATGTAACCTGTTTTCATGGGTTGGGTTTCTATGAAAACTATCATAGAGTTTTTGGTTATGATAGACCATCGAATGTCCGTGTTGTGTGGGCATTACATCGACAACATGAATGATTGGCTCATATGGTCCCTGTTGTGTAGTCATTCATCGACGAAAGCTACTTCCCTGATGGGATAGAAGTGAAAAGTGATAGTTGCAAAGGTAGGCATCATGGCATTAGAGTAATATTGTTTCCATAGAGAAGAGAACCAAAAATAGGTTTATGAACACCATCAATATCTAGTGGAGGTGTTGTGATGAAAGGGATAATGAATACAAACAAGATATGGATCGTCAAGATGTTGAACCATCCATTGTAAAGATGGTTTTCAGTGCTAGTGATCTAGTCACATAAAAGACCCCATAAATTTGTGCATTGGGATACCCCCAGGATTCAATAAGTAATCTAAAGTGATAGGATTCATTGTTAAGGTGATAGTGGCAACAACCCTGAGTTGACCCAAAGTGACACCTTGTGAGCCTTCACAACCAGGTGCGAGTTTGAGCATCAATAGGAGACACAATTGCTCAAGTGAAAACATATCACATTTAGGGCACTTAGCCACAAATATTTATGCACATTTTTCCATTGAGGGTACCTTTCACATTTCCCAAGGCACAAATCACATATTTGGAGGAATTTTGGATAAATTGTCACATCACTAGATTCATGCATGAATAGGAACTCCCATCCTTTAAGATGATTTTGGAGGATTTCGTGGTGTAGTCAAGGGTAAATGTATAAAAGAAGAATGACATAATCAAGAATGTGAAAATTGGCATTCACATCATGTGGTGTAAAGGAGAATGGCATAGGTGAAGAGTACTCCATTTAGAAATATCTAAAAATCTTGTTTATGTCCTCTTTCCAAAGAAGAGGAGATATCTTGTGACAAAAGACCGAAATTGCCAACAGAGGAAGACTAGGGTAAGGGTTTACTTTTTCTTTTGCATGTTGAGAGACATTCATTTATTTTAAGGTGTGTTTTGTTGTTTAAGTTCACGTATTTGGAAGCGCAATTGCACAAGTGGAAGCATCTCACATTTGGGGAAATTGGCTACGATTTTTTTATGTTTTTTGTTATTAAGGGTATCTTTCACATTCCCCAAGGCACAAATAAAATATTTGGAGGTATCTTCGATGACTTGTCACATTCCACTAGCTTCACGCATGAATAGGAACTCCCTTCATTTAAGAAAATTTTGGATGCTTTTGATGTCAAGGGTCATATTTACAAAAGAAGAACACCTTAGTCAAGAATATGACAATTTGTTATTCATATCACATGTGACATAAAGGAGAGGAAGGTAGGTGAGGAGTGCTCCATTTTGAAATATCTGTAACAACTTGTTTTTGTCCTCTTTCCAAAGAAGAGAGGATATCTTGAGACACAGGGCCCAAATTTTTGACAGAAGAGGACCATGTATTGGATCATATGGACTTGGTTTCTCCTCATTAGTTGGACCATTATATGACCCATATCATTAATTATTAGGTGGAAATTATCATATAAGGCTATTTGTTGGAGTTATTTGTAAAACGTTATCAATCCTTTTCAAAGGAAGAAACAAAGTTCAAGAAAGGATGTTGTGCTAATTTAGTATGAAAAATCCATCTTTGAATCAAAATGTTATTGGTAGAAGGGATATTTCTCTTTATCCTTGTTGAGATGGTCACGTTTTCCCACTATGGTAGGGTTGGCTAGCTAGAGTAATAATGGTGAGTTTCGGTGGTTAAGATCTCTATGGTAATGGAAGCATTAGAGAACAGGGTGGGGAATGAGTGATTTTGAGAAAGGAAGATGCTGCAAATTTATGTTATTTGAAATAAATAAACATGGTAAGGAAGAGGAAAAAACAATTACAAAAGGTATTGATGATGGAAGGAAACATTGAAGAAAGAATAAAAGATTTACAAAGATTAAGAGATAGGGAAACTTGGGAAACTCGTGGTTAAAGGAAAGATATTAGTGTTGGAAGGTAGCACAATAAGAGGGAGTAGTGTTAAAGGAGTGTCAAAAGTGTCTAAAGGATTTAGATTTCCCACCATGTTTATTAGGATTTAGATTTCCCACCAATATTTTTAGTATTTTATTGCTATTTATTTAGCATCATTTTGTTTAAATTGAGAATATAACTCATTCCTATTCAATGAAATTTTGTTTGAAGATGTGTTGGAGTCTCTTTTAGATAGAGGAAGTAAGCTTACAATCAATCAGAAAGTCATGATTACAACTAGAGGAAATGAATAGAGGTATACTTATATTTTATAACCATGAATTATTTGGAGTTAATATTTGTGATTTATATAGATTTCAACTTTAAATTTATTAAATTTGTCAAAAATTCAATATTAGATTAATTAAGAGAAAAAACAGGTTGTGTGACACATTAGAATAACAATTTTAACATAACCCAAGAGAACCCACGTTACTATGTGCACAGTGTGAGCATGCCAATTAGCTCTCCAAGTGGAGCTACGTTCCAAAATTACTTGAATATTATCAAGTTGAAGATTTCTATACAAATTCTGAAAACAGAAAGAGCCTTATCCATGGTCCAACTAAACACATTTATTAGGAACAACCATACAAACTCCAGGGGAAATTGTGTTTTATGTGTGAAGGCCACATATCTCATATGCATTCTTGTTCCAAAGGGAGGTATTATCATGCCGATGAGGGGATCATAAGCTGAAGGAATTTCCAGTAGTTGAGAGAAGCATGTCAACTACAAAGTTTGGAGCATCTTTATGGGATTTCCATTCTAGAAAAAAAAAATATTAGATCCAATGGGCATATTAGCTACCATAAAGACCACCTTTGACACATATATGGTGTTGTGGTGTGGTGGAAACATATTGGGTTATGAAACTTATATGTTGATCTTATTTGGCATTGGAGGTAGCACATATTATTTTTTAATTAATGTGGTTGTATTGCATCTCATAGGCATGCATTGAATCCACATACACAAATGATGTTGCTTAGAGTTTTGAATATTTAGGGGTTAAATTCTTAAGGGTTATGGGATTTAGGTGTCTGTGGGTTAAGGGATTGGGGGTCAGGGGTTAAGGGGTTTAGAAGGTAAGGGTTAAGGGTCAAGGTTTAAGAGGATAAGAGGTTATGGCTTAGGGGTTTTAGGGATTCTAAGTTAGGGGGGTTAGGGGTTGAGGGGTCAATCTCTTAGGGTTTAAGGGTTAAAGGGGCTAATGAGTTATGAGTTATGATCCTAAGGGTTAAGGGATCGAGGGGTTATTGGGTTATGAGTTATGAGTGTAGGGGTTAAGGAATTATGGTTTTGGGGTTAAGGGGATAGGGTATTTAGTGGTTATAAGTTAAGGGCTTATGGGTTGTGATAATGGGGCCCCTTATCGCAACTATTTGGGGTTCCCCTATCAATTTGTCTAGTTTCCTTCCCTTTACGCCCCTCGCCCCTGTGCCATGAGGTGCTAAGGCCCCTTCTCATTCTCTAATGCTAAGATTATAGATCTCAGTAAACCATGCTCGAACCGATCACTTATGCCCATCCATGCTACCCTTATGTTCCCTTTCATTTTTCAATACACTAAAAGATACCCCTTTCTCAAAATTCACGAGAATTGAAAATTTGGAGGTCATCATTAAAAACCACCATAAAATTTTAATTCTAATGAATTTTGGGGGGATTGTCCAAAATTGCCTCCAAAAGTTACATTGTTGCGACTTTTAAGGGTGGTTTGGAGATTCTAAGTTAGGGGTTAAGGGGTTAGTGGCTTATAGTTTAATGGATCAAAGGGTTAATGGGTTCTGAGTTATGAGTGTAGGGGTTAAGGGATTATGGCTTGGGGTTTAAGGGGATAAGAAATTTAGTGGTTATGGGTTAAGGGCTTATGGGTTGTGATAATGAGACCCCTAATCCCCTTATCACGACTATTGGGGGTTCCCCTATCAATTTCTTTCATTACCTTATGTTGTACTATACAACACCCCCCATTTATTTTTACTAAATGGGGACCCATTAAAATAAATAGGAAATTTATTAGTTTGATTTTATCTTAGCCTAAGCCTCAAAAATTTAGGAAATATTTTTTTTCCCTTTTCGCTTTGATTTCTTAGCACGCATCACAAATCACATAGCTTACAAAACTAACAACTTAAAACATATTAAGTCTTGCGAGCTACGATATGCACTAACCCTTTTCCAAAGTTATATAAAAGGCTCATTACAAAAAGCTCTAAACACTGCTTTAAAAGAAAATTGCATCGCACCTTTTATAAACGATCAACTTATCACAATTCAGTAAGAGTTGCAATGAATCGAACCCAACGAATTAATAAAGAAACCATCGTAAAACTTCAAGTATCCGATAAAGTGCATCGTTATGATTCCTTAAGCATAGTTCGCAGTTCGCAAAAAATAACCAAATGCAAGTTTTATAACCGTATGGAAATTGCGATGTGCGATTTGCGTAGATCGCATTTTGTGAAATTCATCGGTAACATAACTAATAGAATTTTTTTTTGAGTTGAGATATGCGATAATTAATAATTATTGCTCAAAGTGTGTGAAATGATTCATATATAATCAACCAAATATAAGATTTAACGTCTTAAATTGATCGATAGACATTTCACGTGAAGGTGTGTAAGAGATTTGATTGGAAAAATTATAGGTGATTAACGACATTTAATAGGATTAAGGTTTGAAAGATTCATATCTACTTCGAGCATGTTTGGAATGATTGAACACTGGAGTTATGATTATATCGCTTTAACTATATATTTCTCTCCATTTACCTTAAGATCTAAAGCTCACTCTATTTACTTGAATTCAGGAAATCACTTAATGGAGCAAGGATAACAGGGATGAGCAAGAAAGGCAAGGAAATTTCTCAAGCACCATCTGCTGAAGACTCAGATATGTCTCCCTTCTTCTCAGATACCACCTGCAACAAGGATTGCGGCAGTTCCTCATGGGAGGCATTGTATCAATTCTTCGAGAATGAATCACCAAGGGTAATAACCAAAGATGATACAAAAGGCGCATCAGTTCCTTCAGACCCAACCTATTTCAACATTGCATGCTCATTTAAGAATTCAAAGGACGAGAATATCGGTTCATTCAGGGCAGAAGATTTAAGGACAATGTATCACTTACCCGTCCCGCAGCAGAACTATGACAAAGATTTTTCTCAAAGCTTTACAATAAAACATACAGACCCAATGAAAGTTATAAAGGAATGGAAGGTTGACCAAGGCAAGCTCAAACAGGACAAAATCAGTACATACCCAATAGCACAAATTCCTTCCCCTTATTGCTATGCTACTGGAATGTTGTGTAGATTGTTTGCAAAGCCTGATACTACTAGGTTTTCTGTAGATTGGGTTACATTAATTGACACAATCATCAATTCTTTAATTCTGAATTGGAAAATATCCTATTTGATAATTTAGTCAGAATTATAATGGAGTATAGGAGTAAAAGAAGTGTTTCCTCTAGGGCAATACCCCCCTTTTACATGAGTGCCTATGTCATGGACACAATTTGGTTTTGTTTGAGTTTTCCTACCATGGGATGGAAGTGGATGACCCAAGACCCTACTCCAATCCACATTTACCACAGAGCACTTTGGGAGGCATATTTTCATCTACATTTTTACAAAATTTGTCATAGAGTCATACTACATATGCACTAGATTATATTCAATGAGAAAGCCCCTAGGATTTCCAAAGAGGCTAGTATAGACATTTTTGGGGCTTTCCAAAGAACCTAGTATGGACATTTTTCCCGTTGCCAGATGGTTTGTAGAAGAAAGTTTCACTTATGTCAGATTTTTCAGGAGTTATTCTTCTCCCCACGTCCTGCCATATTATGTTCCTGACAAGCTACTTGCAAAAGAGATTGCTTACTAACTTGTGGTAAATGGTATTTCAAAACATCTCAAAGATGCTAAGAAGGCCATTTGGCCTAATTTCCCTTTATAGTGCGGTACTTTTGCACTTTTTGATATTATTGGTCATGCCTTCAAGGAAGTTTCAAATGTTAATTTGTTGAATTCGGCTGTAATGCCAAAGCGGCCATATGACCCTAATGATGTAATTAAAAATTACATCACAGAGCTCAAAGTGAAGCCTTTTGTGAAAGAGATAGATAGATTTGATGATTTCTTTCAAGGTATTGAAATTTTTTCAAATGTACCAAAGTTTGCATCTACTTAGCTCAATCAAGATGACTTGGAATCCTTCCAAGCATAGGGAAACAAGAGTCTGGAAATAATTCCTTTAGACTTATTGATTATTGAAGATGTCAACAGATTGTCAAGGCAATTAGAACACAATTCTCAGGATTAAGATCATTCTGATAATGATTCCGAAAACAGAAATGAGAGCCCAGAAAAGGTAATTGAACAAGTAATTAAAGAGATTGAGATCCAAGAGAAAGGAGGAATTCATGGAACTGAATCATATTCCTAAGAATTTTAGCACAACAAAAATACACCTGATCAGTCAGAAAAATCTTAGCCAAAAGATTTAAAGAATGAATGGGATAATTTTTCTAAGGCACTGCAAACGTCTTAACCAAATCCTAATACTGATCAATCTACTAGTTTTCAGACGCCAAAACATTCTCAGGAATTAGTAGAAACTGCTACTCCGCTCCAACAAGTACCTGAAACTCATGATCGAGAGATCATTCCGGCCTACCCAATAGAGTAGATAGTTTTACAAATTGAGGAAATTCATTCACTGGATGTATTTTACAGTCCTAATCATAAGGTTGTAGTAAAAAGAAGAAAAAGGAGAGGAATTGATGATACAGTCTCAAATCTTACAAATGAATCTGTTGACGTCTTATGGAAGGATCCTCTAGCTGATCCTACTGAACATTTAACCAAGATATCACAGTTTGCAGGGGCATATGCTACTACCACTATTGATAAGCCACTGAAGTTCAATTGTTACTGAAGTGGAGAGAAGACAAAATACAAGATTTAGAGAGACTGTTAGAGCAATAAAAGTCTAAATCCAACAGGAAAATGGAATTGAAAATGTCTCAATTTCAAATGGATTTTGAAAGATTAATTTTACATCATCAGGTCCAACTTACAGAAAAGAAAACACAACTGGAAGAAGCTATAAACAAATTACAAAGCCAACTACAAGTAGAGAAATTCATAAGGGAAGCATTGGAAGTGAATGCTGAACTAAAGCAGCAACAAGAAGTATTTTTCCAACAAGCTTCTATTACTAGCTCTTATTATGATTCAAGTGAAATCTTGATCTAGAAAGTGGCTATCCAGAAACTTGAGTGTGAGAAAATTTAGAAGAAAGTCAATGAACACATTCAATGGCAAGCATCAGACTCAGGAAAGGAAGCTGATCTACCCCAGGTAGATAAATTTCACAAGGAAATCTTATTTAAATATTGAAGCATAGTTAAGGTAAGCAGACAAAGCAATAAAAAAAGCATCAAAGTTAATAAAGGAAATGACTGAATCTGTATGTGAAAAACTTTTGAAAGCTAAGCTTATCAAAGATTCCACATCTGAAGTACTCTCAGAAATCAAGCCGTTGGAAGCACAGTGGAAACAAAGGACAGAAATGTAGGAAGAAATGATTAAAAAAGTAAATAAGTTTGATCAAGAAAATTATTGGAATTTTCTGATCAAACCTTATCATCAGTACCAAACCTTGTAGTCATTAACTGATTCAACAAAAATATCGCAGCCAACACTCTCAAATGCAGTATTCAAGGGACAGGTCAGATCGAGAATATCGCAGCCAGGTCAACTTAAATCCATGGTAGATATTTGTCAACTCTGGGATCAAATCCAAATGGAGGATCAGAACTCATAAGTTATGTTGTTACTTTATTTTCCTAGATTGTAGTTGAAGTTTCCCTTATGAGGAAGGTTGTTTGAACCCTCCTCTATTTTTTATGTAATGATCTATTTTTAAACATATCATAGTTTACTATTTAAACCCTTCTCATGCATTTAGAGAAGGGTCCATAAATTTGTCAAAAACATTTGCAAACAATGCACTTCTGTAAGTTTGTAAATGCTTTGATGGATTAATGGAACACATTATGTTCTCTTTTGACATTTGAAACTGTTTAACTGATGTTGCACTATTGTACTCATTAAATTGCTTGAAAGTGAAGAGGAACATTAAATCTACTGTCTGTTTATATGAGTAGGATTTCGTACATATGGTACTTCTATTCACTTGTGTTGTTCACTATCCTCTCTTTATGAAAATATTCATGAGGCAGCTGATTTAAATCATCACATTCCCTCGCCCTGTCTTGCAAAACCCTTTGGTTGTCTATCGTTGCCCTCTCGCTGCTTTAAAATTGTATTTTTAATTTCCAGAATCCATATTTGAAATTATATTGGGCCCAGCCCCTTCTCCGCTAGCCCCGCGCCTTTTTCTTTCCATGTGATCCGACGCCGCGACTGAAGTGTTTCCCCTGCGGGGGCTTTACTCTATCCGTAGGGTCAAACCTTGGTGCCCCCGTAGTTGACTCCTCGGGATGGGTGAAGTCTTAATCTAATGACTGCCATTCACTACGGGGGGTCGCTCCAAAAGTCTCGTGTCCGTACACCTTGGCCCCCCGCAGTTCATCTCCGCCGTCCGATCAAAAACCAATCAACGAAGCAGAACTGTTTCCCGTGGTGGTCCCCGCGCCTGCGTTCATTGTGTGAAAACCGGTGGTTTCATTTCGCACCACCCATGCATAGCCGACAGTATTTCCTGCGGACGCAACGATTCCATACGCTGGGTGACGCGTGTCCGAGTGTACTATTTCGAAAACCGCCCATTTCGCGCCTTATCTCCCGGATGAAAGCCGGGCAGTGGAATTCACCTGGGATGTTCGATCTTGGGGTCCAAATCTAACAACTATGGTCCTCCAAAGTCGCACACGCGATAATCTTTGTCCATGGTGCCCCTGGCCCACTGCCTATCGCCCCCAGCGCATTTCTAACCGTAGATCTTCTCTGGAGATCTAACGGTCACGATTTATCCACCCGGTCATTGACTTAGTTCACTTCGACATCATCCTTCCGCCTGTCTTTCGTACATCCTCGTCATTTGTTTCATGTGTTCACTGCGTCATACCTCCACCTTTCATATATCCGATTCATTCATCATATTTGAACATTTTTTACGTTACAAACCTCCGCCAGTTCTTTCTTCACTATTCTATTACATTTTCTTCACCCTACTGTAATTTCTCCGCCACCCTGCACTGTTTTACCTCTTTGTAAACCTGCTCCACCATCTCCATTAACCCCACCATGTACGCCATCCCTGTGATTGGTTTTATTTAATGGGTTTTTGTTTTTGTAGGATCACCATGGCTAAAATTATCATGATTCGTCATTGCCATTACAGAGGCTGAGAATGCACGATAGGACCATGTTTCAGGAGCAGAATTGGTGGGAAAAGATCCAGGAGCTGCTATGATGTGACCACCATTAAAGAAAGCAAGGATTTGAATCTATAGAACCCTCCAGAGAAAATCAAGAGACAGATTTGGGTAGGCGAGAACATTAATGGGGCAGCATGAAATATCAGCAAAAGATCAAGAGACACAGCGCCCTGCATTAAAGATCTGGGGTTTAAATTCAAATTTAGAGGGCCAAGAGTACTATGCACAATCACAAGCAATCTCAAGGTTTCATGGCAGCAGATTTTTCCCTTTCAGCAAAGGGCAAAACATTTGTATATTTTATTATTTGTGTCTTGTTTATATGGAGATTTTCATCCTCAGCATTTATTTCTGGAGGTAGATTACAAAGTACAGTTAATTATATTTAGTCATTCACAGTGTGGGCGCGAATTTTTTCCGCCATTTTATTCAAATCAGATCATTAAATGTATCACCTACCTCATTCTCTAGAGTTTTCTCCTTCTCCTATAAAAACTAGAAAGAAAGACATTGTAAGGGTTCCAGATTTCTATCAGCAAACTATGCAGTGAAAGGCTTTTGTATACATCTTGTAAAGTTTCTGTATGAAGGCTCAGAGCTCGTAGGGTTTCAGTGAGGAGGAGTTATAACTGTAATGAGGATTCTGGTCTTTGGTATCCCACAGTATGTAATCTTTTCTTATGTGTTAATATAATATCTCGTTTCATGCTATTTATCTTCTTGTATCATGTTCTAGAATGCGAGTGGCTCAGTGGTCTTTATTAAGGATTCATCTTAATTGGTGCCCATACTTGGATTAGTCAAGCGCTTTAAATAGGCCTAGTCATGATATATTGTTCCATGTTCATTTCATCCATATTTTCTGCTATATTAGTTACTTGAGGAGGGTGCTTTTAAAACGCCATTGTCATGTATGGATTCTTAGTTGTATAAGCCCATATGTGGTTTTGTTGTGTATCTAGGTATCAGCCTCATGCTAACTAGTATCTTCTTCATGTTTCTTCACTGCATCCACTTTCTGATATTTGATTTCTATGGCATATTATTTGAACTGGCCCTCTTTGAAGTAAGCTATCTCTTAACTGTCTGATGTGTTTGTATTGGAGATTTTGCATGCTGTTCCTACATTATTCTTACCTTTGTATCAACTTCTGAGAGAGTCTGGTCCCATTTCAATTAGTTTCCTTGTTTTACAAGAGATAGCAGGAGAGCTTTTGGATTGACAACCCAAGCTATATTATGGGCTCCTTGCTATGATAAGATGTCCTAGGCACTGGTCTATAACAACTCTAGGCTGTCTCTAGGGGGATAAGAATTGTCAACAACATCTTTCTGGCACCGTTGCCAGGGACGAATTTGAGAATATCAGTTTCCCTGGGCCTCGACAAATAATATTCACTCTCTAATAAGGTGAGCACAAAGAGTTGAAGAGTTGCATATCTCTCACCTTGGCGACTCCACTGTTCTTTATTTGATAAATCTATTGGTAGTCCTGGCTCCTTGAAAGCCACATTTGAGGTCAGATTCCTCTAAGTTAAAGAAATCCTCTGTATCTGACCCAACGAAGATTATTCATAGAAGAAGTTGGAAAGAAAGACAATCAGCTCGTGCTGAAGTCCCTGAATATTCTGTAGCAGATCATCCATCCTCTTCTTCTCACGAAATCCCAGTGGAAAATCCCGACTCCACTGAGGAAAATCCCGAATATTACTCAGATAGCCCACCCAGGGGAAGTGCTGGAACCAAAGATAACCCTCATCCTACCCCTGAGGTTGAAGAAGTTAAAGAAGTCACAGAAGTAGCTGCTGTTAACCGTGAACTATTCCCATCTACACCTCAGGCTTCTGTGCAATTTATTCCCATTGTTATACATACTCCACTTCCTCCTCCTCCCCTTCCTTCATTTGTACATCAAATTGTTGCACAACCCCCACCTCCTCCAATGGCTAATGTTCCTGCTTTCCTATTGAACAAATATGCTCCTTTAGCACTCCCACAAGTGCTGAATGATATGCCGCAAGATTATTTGAAGATATTGCCCAGATTCAATGGAGAAAATGATATTGATGCTCAGAAACATCTTGAGACTTTCTGCTCATTTGCAGAAAATTTAAATGTAGAACACCTGGATGTGGTCTTAAGACTGTTTGTCCAATATCTTGAGGGTGAAGCTAGAAAGTGGTTTAAAACATTGGCAGACCGCTCAGTCACCACTTGGGAAAGAATGGAAGAAGTTTTTCTCAGGAAATGGGGAGAAAAGAAAGATCATGGAATGTGCCTCACTGAATTCAATACTCGAAAGAAGAAACATAATGAGGGAGTGGCAGAGTTTATCAAAAGATTTAATAAGTTGTATTTGAGCCTGCCTCCTGAGATGAAGCCTCACCAAACTGCTGCTAAGGTGGTTTTCATAGCAGCCTTTGATTCAGATTTTGGCTTCTCTCTGAGGGAAAGGAAACCTGCTACTTTAGATGATGCTCAGTTAGATGCTCTTGAATTAGAAGCAAACTTTGCCTCCACTGGGAAATTAAAAGGAAAAGTTGAACACGATACTAGGAGGAGAGGCAAAGAGGAGGTATCTACCTCAAATCAGGACAAGGATTCTGACAAGATGGATGAAATAAGCAAAATGATTAAGAAGATGGTCAAGCTTGAATTGGAGGCCAAGAATTCAGCCTCCAAGAATTTATACAATGCTCCAAACAGAGGTTACAATTCCCAGTACAAGAGACCACCCCTGCAGATATTTCCAAGGGAAGCAAAGGAGCAGCAAGATCAGGTACCACATCCCTTGTACCTGGAAGGTCCAGCAGATGACTCCACTGAAGATGCTGCTTATGAACTAGAAGATTCAAATCTTTCTTTCTCAAACAATGATGAAATGGAATGCCCATTGCAAGAAGAAGAAGAAGAAGTAGAGATTGATGCTGATGAAAGAAATTTGACACCATTTGATGGTCAAAGAAAGGAGGAAGGAAATTCGGTGGAAGATTTTAACCCATGGAATGAAGAAATCAGGTTGCTGGAGATTATGTTGAATAAATATGATTCAATACAGGAAGAAGAGGAGGAGAGCAAAGAAGAGATTCTTGAGCAAGATGAAAACAACGAGCTTTCTCTTGAAAAAGAGGAAATAATGGAGCAAGCCCCTACTCAAGAATTCATGGATCTTTTCACAGAGCTCAGCACAGCAGAGCATAATATACCAGAGCTCCAAAAGGACTCAGCTCCAGTATACGATGAGTCCTCCAGTTTAGAGAATGAAGGAGATTCTCTCTCTCAAGAGATTCTTCTTCTCGATCCAGTGAAAGGAGATAAAATCCTGGTTGAAGCCTGCCTGCCAGATACTCTTAACCAGGTATCATTTCGTGATCCTTATGTGCATTTCCTGCAAACATTTGAAGAAGGATCAAGGGTCCTTTCTAGCAGCATGTTGCCAGCAGAGAGAAAATTTTTCAAAGCTGCTATTATGGAACAAAAAGAAGAGATCCCACTGCCTTTCAAAATACAAGAAGAAGGCGATCAGGCTTTCAAGAGCCATATTGAAGACAGCAGTGGGAAAAGTAAGTTCCAGACAAAAGAAAAGCTGGACATGGAAATTGACAGCATCAGAAGACTGATGATGAAGGTGTCTCAGAAACAACAGATAGCAGCAAGAAAGCAGAGAAAATTTGGCAATAGAAGAACAAGAACAGAAAGTGAAAGCATAGCTAGAGGCAAGTTGCAGAACAAAATATGGAAACATAGAAGGGTACAGTTGAAGAATAATGCAACTAATGGATACCAGCAATGCAAAGTATGGGACCCAGGAGGCAAAGACAACCTGGTGTATTATATTGTACATTAGTTTTCTTTTTTGTTTCATCATTCTTTCAATAATGTGTGTGTGCTGATGAATTATAAAATGAAAACTAGAGGTGTCGAAGAGCAGAATTCGCACAAAATGATCAGATGGTCTGCAGGTTCTCGACATGTCCAAGGATGAACATGCCGCCCCCAGATGGAGCCAATGTTGTTCACTATCCTCTCTTTATGAAAATCTTCATGAGCCAGCTGATTTAAATCATCACATTCCCTCGCCCTGTCTTGCAAAACCCTTTGGTTGTCTATCGTTGCCCTCTTGTTGCTTTAAAATTGTATTTTATTTTGCCAGAATCCATATTTGAAATTATATTGGGCCCAGTCCCTTCTCCGCTAGCCCCGCACCTTTTTCTCTCCATGTGACCCGACGCCGTGACTGAAGCGTTTCCCCTGCGGGGGCTTTACTCTATCCGTAGGGTCAAACCTTGGTGCCCCCGTAGTTGACTCCTCGGGATGGGTGAAGAATTAATCTAACGGCTGCCATTCACTACGGGGGGTCGCTCCAAAAGTCTCGTGTCCATACACCTTGGCCCCCCGCAGTTCATGTCCGCCGTCCGATCAAAAACCAATCAACGAAGCGGAACTGTTTCCCGTGGTGGTCCCCGCGCCTGCGTTCATTGTGTGAAAACCGGTGGTTTCATTCCGCACCACCCATCCATGGCCGGCGGTATTTCCTGCGGACTCAGCGATTCCATACGCTGGGTGACGCGTGTCCGAGTGTACTATTTCGAAAACCGCCCATTTCGCGCATTATCTCTCAGACGAAAGCCGGGCAACGGAATTCACCTGGGCCATTCGATCTTGGGGTCCACATCTAATGGCTATGGTCCTCCAAAGTCGCACATGCGATAATATTTGTCCACGGCGCCCCTGGCCCACGGCCTATCGCCCCCAGTGCATTTCTAACCGTAGATCTTCTCTGGAGATCTAACGGTCACGATTTATCCACCCGGTCATTGACTCAGTTCACTTCCACATCATCCTTCCACCTGTCTTTCATACATCCTCGTCATTTGTTTCACGTGTTCACTGCGTCATACCTCCACCTTTTATATATCCGATTCATTCATCGTATTTGAACATTTTTTACGTTACAAACCTCCGCCAATTCATTCTTCACTATTCTATTACGTTTTCTTCACCCTACTGTAATTTATCCGCCACCCTGCACTATTTTACCTCTTTGTAAACCTGCTCCACCATCTCCATTAACCCCACCATGTCCGCCATCCCTGTGATTGGTTTTATTTAACGGGTTTTTGTTTTTGCAGGATCACCATGGCTAAAATTATCATGATTCGTCATTGCCATTACAGAGGCCGAGAATGCACGACAGGACCATGTTTCAGGAGCAGAATTGGTGGGAAAAGATCCGGGAGCTGCTATGATGTGACCACCATTAAAGAAAGCAAGGATTTGAATCTATAGAACCCTCCAGAGAAAATCAAGAGACAGATTTGGGTAGGCGAGAACATTAATGGGGCAGCATGAAATATCAGCGAAAGATCAAGAGACACAATGCCCTGCATTAAAGATCTTGGGTTTAAATTCAAAGTTAGAGGGCCAAGAGTACTATGCACAATCACAAGCAATCTCAAGGTTTCATGGCAGCAGATTTTTCCCTTTCAGCAAAGGGAAAAACATTTGTATATTTTATTATTTGTGTCTTGTTTATAAGGAGATTTTCATCCTCATCATTTATTTCTGGAGGTAGATTACAAAGTACAGTTAATTATATTTAGTCATTCACAGTGTGGGCGCGAATTTTTTCCGCCATTTTATTCAAATCAGATACTTGAATGGGATTGGGGTGGTACTTGGATAGTGGTGCTTCCTTTCACATAACGAGAGATAAGAAACTTTTCAGCGACTTGGAGGAGAAACATCTCCAGATGAATATTGAGTTGGGAAACGATGGACGATATAGTGCCACTGGCATTGGTACCATTACGTTTCAGTGGGCGTCAGGTAAACTATTTCATTTAAAAGATGTAATGCATTTACTAGGTTTGAAGAAAAAATTACTCTGAGTCGTAACGTTAGAGGATAGAGGCTATGATGTTGTATTTAGTGAAGGAGAAGTTTTCCTATGACACAAAGCAACAGGGAAAGCCAAGAAGGTTGGGATTTGAGTTAAGAATCTCTATAGACTTGATGTAGATGGGATTTGTATAGAGATTCCTATTTTTGGGAAGTGTGAGAAAGCCATGCAATTGACCCTTGAGAGGGAGCAGGATTTGCATGCAGGTAAGAGTGAACCTCAGGATGTGGAGCAGCCATAAGATGAGGATCATAGAGTGGGAGAAACCACTCATGAAGAGAAATTTCATACCAGATGGGCAGAGGGAGTACATGCAACTATACCACTAGGTGAGAGGTGGGGCAACATGCATGAATAATCCCAAAAATTTATGGGCATGATTCATTGAGATGGTGTGGATATCATGAATCAAACCTGGCTACGAGGAGCCCACAATACAACAATAGAAGGATTAGTTGGATTGATGCAGTCAGATGTCGTGAGGACATGAAATCAAAGTGACAGTGTCAGATGCTGGAGTGCAGATCAGAGTTCACAACAAGTGCTAAGTGCATGGATGCAGAGGTCAACAACGCAGTGGATCCAGAAGACATGTGCAGTTCGTACCAGCAAAATTCAGAATATTTTGATGAAAAATGCATTATACTAATTTAGTTGTTTGAAGGCTATTCAGTTTCAGAAGTGTTGTATGCAAAGGTTGCATGTGTGATAAACACTAGCGAAGTGTTGCATGCAAGAGTTGCATGTGCGAGAAAAACTAGAGAAGTGTTGCATGCAAAGGTTGCATGGTGCATGCATGGATTTTCATGTCGCATGCATGGAGTTTCATGTCGCATGCAAATACATTCCTTTTTTGTTGAGAGGGAGTGTTGAAGCTTGCAACAAGAAACAGTGAAATTGGCATCCGAAAACAAAATCCTTGATCCTAGTGAAAATTAAGCACCTACACTAGGTGGGGCCCACACAGGCTATTTTTAGGTGGATGTCTATTTATAGATGCATGAGTAAATTCTATTGATGGATGGGGTCTATTTATAGATGTATGTGAAAGCTCTATTTATAGATTGCATGTCTATTTATAGATGCGTGTCGACTATTATTATCCCTTAATATTAGTTGGACAATAAATAATAATATATTCTCAATGAGCACTTGGAAATAGTTAACTAAAGTGGAAAATCAGTTAGATATAGGAATTTTGAGTTAAGTGGTTGGTTGGTGGGACATGCAAGTGGACTTAGTTGTAACTGAGTGATTCGAAGTTGTAACAGAGTTGGAAGTGTAGTTATGAAAGTTGTAAAGTAATTTAACTCAGTTAAGTGAGTTAAACTCAGTTGTGCTAGTTGTAATTGAAGATACATTAGTGAGAGATCAAGTGAATTAATTATTAATTAATTCAAAAATAAGTGGTCTCACATGCAACTGAATATTTGCTACTATTAACTACATGCATGTCAGATCCAGTGGACACCCAGTTGAGATGTAGGTGAAAGGGACAGAATGACTATCAGTTGTGACATTATCGGTTGCACCCATGCAACCACACACACATCGGATGTGCCTATGAGGATTGTGTAGTCAAGGTGGAAAGCATCATTCATTCAGGGGTTCTTGACCATCAGGGATTGCGCAGTGGAGGAAGGCTGCCTGGAGATGGTAAATTGGCTAAGGAACTTTCCAATTTTTGTATGACAATGTGAGACATTTAGCTATTTTACTGAGAGCTCTTGGATTGGAGCTTTGTATGTAATTTTTTCATGATCCATGATATAATACATAATAGAATATAATGGGGTTTTTAGCTATTTTCTTTCCCTGGAGTAAATTATCCGTGTTATGTGTGATTGATCTTTCTTCATGATATTTCTATTGGCGATTATGTTTTAAATTCTGAAAAGATTTTGTAGAAGCGAATCCGTATTTAACAGTGGCATATAATTATTAGATCGGGAGAATCCAAGATATACATGCATGTTGTATAATTTCTACACTAGGTTACTGCTTTACAAGAATATGATGTATAGATTAGACCTTCTAAAGTTGTTAGAGGTCAAGGTTTTTGCAGAATGCTAAAATATGCATCCCATTTATCATCAGAGGCAGATTCAGGTAATAATGTGCAAATATCAGAGGTAAGCCTCAACGATGTGCAATATCAATACTCTGATCTCAAGTTTTATTTGAAAAGTGGATATGCCCCAACCCAAGTCAATTATAAAAAAAAATGTGCTTTGAGATTAAAGGCCAAGAAATATGAAATAATCAATGACGTATTGTTTAGAAGAAACTTTGATTTTGTGTTATTAGGATGCTTAGAGAAAACTGAAGCAGAGAAATTTTTGTAGGAACTCCAAGATGGATCAGCTGAAGGACATTTTGGAGGAAATACAACAACACATAAAATCCTGCATGCAGATTACTACTGGCCTACACTTTTCAAAGATGCTCATGAATATGCAAGAAAATGAAAAATTTGTCAAAGTGAATCCGAAAGACAAAGGAAACTAGCCTTCACATTACAGCCAGTCAATATCGAGCAACCATTTGAAAAATCAGGATTAGATAAAATCGGTGAGATCATTCTTAACTCTTCCATACAGCATAAATATATTCTCACAGCTACAAATTATTTTACTAAATGGGTGGAATCAATTCCGCTTAAGGTATCCAACTCTAAGAATATTATTGAATTCATTGATTAATTTATCATAACTAGGTTTGGTTTACCTATCACTTTAATGTTTGATAATGCATCTTATTTCTCAGGAGCTTCTATGATAGAATTTTCAATCAAAAGAGGTTTTAAACTTAAGTATTCTGCAAATTATTATCTGCAAGGAAATGGTTTAGCAGAATCCACAAATAAAAACCTTATTAGAATCATCAAACGAACTGTTGATTAAAACCAATGAAATTGGCACAAGTCATTAACATTTGCTCTTTGGGCATACCGAATAACTCAGAAGGCCTCCATTGGCACTTCTCCATTCAATCTTTTTTATGGAAAAGAAGTTGTTCTTCCTACCAATGTATTTATTCCTTCTCTTGTCTTAGTCCAATTTATTGGTGATTTTCCTTCTTCTTCCTTACAAGTAAGACAATTTCAAATTCTTAAGCTTGAAGAAAAAAGAGAAAAAGCTAAATTTACTCATGCACATCATCAACAGATAGTAAACGCTTCATTTGATTCAACTTCTTTCACTTCAAAAAATTTTCAAATTGGTGATTTGGTATTGAAATGGGACAAAGCACATGAGGAAAAATGTAAAGACGCCAAATTTCAAAGACTGTGTTTAGGTCCATTTCAAATCATTGAAGAAATAGGCCCATCAACATTTTTATTGCAAGATCTATCAGGCAAAGAGATTCTTTGCCTGTTAATGTGCAGATTTTAAAGAAATACTTTTCATAGGAGGCAACCCCTTCTATTCTGTGTATACTATTGTCTTTTATTTTCCTTATGAAAATAAAAGTTGCATAGTATTGATTTTTGGCTTTTCAAGTAAATATCTCAGAAAATATTTTTGATTTATCGCTTATAGAAATAAGAAATATTAAGGAAACAATCGAAAGATTCGAAAATAAAATAGATTTTATTTTTACTAAAAGATGCAATTTCACTGAAGTTATTTATTCTCTAATGAACTCTCATCTTTATAAAGCATGGTTATTTTGTTGTCAGTCAAGAAAAGAATCTTTAACATAGTAAAGGCTCTTTTACAAAGAAGCAATCTTAAAAATAAAAAAATTATCATCCAGAATCCTCAAAAGGACCAATGATTCACCCCATCCGGGAAAAATTATCAATTTTTAGAAAGAAATTAAAAAATTATGCTAAAAAACTTAAAAGATAATAAGTCTCATCACGAGCTTGTTAACCATGTTCATAGGGAAATAATTAAACTGACATTACCAATACTACCTACCAAAACAGGGTAATGACTTGAGATTATATCAAGAGGACAAGGGGTCTCATCAAGAGCCAACTTGATCAATTTAATTAAAACCAGTGAATGGTGTTGTGGTGGATTTGACACTCGGGTGTACGAAATCACACACATTTAGAGAATGTAGTTTTTTCTCTAAACCATAAGTAACAGGCAGTATCTGGGGGCAGCTCAGAAGTATAAGACTTAAAATGAAGTAATACACTTAAGTATGCTCTGTTGAAAAAGTAAAACTAAAAACATAAAAAAGAAGCTAAATAGAGAGTTCCAAACAACAACAATGTAAACAATGGCTCGATGGCCTTCTTCTCATTCAATGCTTGGAATGAATACAAATCTTACCCACTTGTCGAAGGGCCTAGGCAGAGGCTCTAGGACCCGACGCAAGGATGTTTGTCCTTCAAGTTCTACCTTTTGACGTAGTTCAACTCTCTCTCTATGCTGTAATAGACTGAAATTGTTGGGCGGCCAACAATTGAGTCCTCTTCTTCAGCGCCTGTTCCTTGGTTCACACAAACAACTGGTGTTACTTGGGAAACTTTGGCCAGCATAACCTTGTGCTCACAAATTGTTCATCTCTTTGAGGGTTTATATAGTTTAGCTTTAAAACCACCTTCCCTCCCTTGGTACATGGTGGATAGTGACCCAAGGGAGGGGCAATATTCCATTGTGGGCCGAAATATGCTTTTGTGTGCTCACACAAGGCCTAAGGAGGCGCTGGTGCTGTCCTTAGGTGGCTTTCACATAAGGGGAAACTGTCATTTGCCTGCTTGTGGTCCGAGAAAGGGACTTTTTTCCATTTCCAGGAATGTGCTCTTATCGGGCTCCAGTGCACGCAAAAGGTGCACTTATCGAAGGAAAAATCGTGCATTCAGGCATTTATGAATAGTTCAATCTTGAATTGCTCCAAACCTTAGAGATTCTTAATATTTATGATTCCATAATGTATCTTTGTCCTGTAAATCCTTGGGCTCGAAATTACTTGATGTCGTTTTTTACTGTATGATTTTCTAGTGTTAACAGATGCCCCCTAATGTGTGAGGTCTAGGAAGAACTGTATAGCCGAAATACATTATAGTTTCTTTTCTGTATCGTACGCAGCAAGAGAGAGAGAGAGAGAGAGAGAGAGAGAGAGAGAGAGAGAGCGAGGAACGTTTGTAGAAGGACAACATCTTGCACCAGGTCCGAGATAACCACTGCCTAGGGGACCCCCTACAAGTAGACAAAATATACAACATATTTGCAAAATTTCAACGAGGCGAGCATGTCCCATGCTCGTGATGCTATGGCTAGTTAAACAAATTTGACAGATACATGTGCTGTCTGTGTCACTACTGGGGTAGTGATGTTGGTGGTTGTTGACGACGACTGTTGACGCCCTCAGAGGCATTTTTTCTTTGACGATAGGTGGAATTTGGTACCTATATGCGTAATCTTGGTATGGTATATCACTGTGCAATGTATGCATATGTACTAGTTGGGACCTTCCCGTGTAAGCATTGTTGTCAGAGACGCTTATAAAGGCACGGGTCTTCGACGGATCTTTGATAAAAGTGAAATGGTTGTAAGGTATGATACCATTGTGACATGAAAGCTTTTGCTATAGTCGAATGTCAAGAGTATTGATGACATCTATGGACAATGATGTCTCCCATAGTGCCACCTGAGGATACCCCTTTACATGGGGAGGGGTCATCCAAGGTACTGCTTCCTTTTTGGAAAAGAGGTGTTGATGTTGAAAAAAAGGAAGCCTTAACCGAACCATAATGGTTTTAACATAGGCATGTTGGTGATCGGTAGCTGAAAACGGATGATGGGGATTCAGTGGCCCGAGGTCGAAGTATATTTGAGCAGCTTGGCGGAAGTGACAGGTATTTTCTAAAGGGAAAAAATCCCTGGAGTCGGTAGGACTTCCAAGGTGGGTATGAACTGGCTACGATTGTCGTAATGGTGCGTGCATGGAGGTTATGAAATACTTCGACCAAGGGAGATGGGGGACTGCTACCATGGGAGGAAAAAGTGCAATATGAGGGCGAAGAGGCAAAGGGCGTTGTTTGTGCTTTTTGTACAAAAAGAATAAAATAATGGGGTTTGGTTTGTACAAAACACAGAGATGGGTACCCCAAAACATGAAAGAGGGTCGCTCACTTGATGGTGTGAGGACGGTGTTTTGCTGGGGGTGGGGTCCCATTGGCTGGTCTCATGTGTGGGGTTGATGAAGTGGAAGATGTCGCAGATGGATTAATGCTGATGGAGGTATGGTGGGCCAAATGCGGTGCGTGGAGGAGCATTTTCATTCTGCTTGTACAACCCAATCGTCCGGGAAGAGGGTTGAGTTGGAATGGTGAACTTGACCTTATGCATGATATATGGATGATAATGAGGTGCTTCCCGAACTACAGTGGTATGGCCATGGCGTCGCTTTATGGAGTGGTGTATGGTCTACTTGAGATGACGATCGCCATGGAGGGGAGGCTCTACTGATCATCGAGGATGTTTATCATATGCAGGGTGAGGTGGTGATAAACGTGGTCGGGTATGAGGACCCCATGGTTTATTTCTGATGGAGAAATGATATCAGGATATGCAAATTTTTCTGGGACTCTATCATGCTGAGGGTAGAATGATACCTGCTCTGGAGCTTTCGGTGGTCGGTGTTGTGAACGGTTTGCGGGCTCTTCCTGCAAAAACAAATACCTCAAGTGAAAGCATCTTCTTTTCATTCAATATTATTTGAAAAACACGAATTTTGGAAAGGAAGATGGGAGAGTGCATACCTACCGGCGCTTGAAAAAATATTTCTTTGGAAAGCGAATGTTTGGCATCGCTTTCATTCGTCATGGTATACTGATGATGGTGCAACTTACGGTTTGCAAAATGGACCTTCTGATCTCCTATTAAGGACCTCCTAAGTTCTAGAAAAGAACGATAAATAAGGGATTATGGCCCTAATCCTATTCATTTGTACTTGCTGAGTTTGGGAGATCAGAGGTGGTAGCGGAGCCTTTCTTGCCGTTGCGGTCAGCCTGTGTATTGGGGATTAGCGATATTATGCCGAGGTAACTCTCATGATGTCTTGCACTTCAATTTTTTTAGTTTGGTGACGCCGAGGTCCATACAAGTTGGGTTTGTATGGCCTCAAAGGGGATTTTTGCCCTAGATTGCGCGGGCGATCTAGGGAAATATGCGCCCCCCTTGTGCATATTTATCAGGTACAGCCGCGCGAGAGCGCACTGTCCCTGCCTCTTTGCACGCAAGGGCACGCTTGTAAATGAAATAGGCACGCAAGGGTGCGCATGTCTAAGAGACAGCCGCGCAAGGGCAGTGTTTTTGGAAAAAACTTGGGTTTTTTGCTGTCCTTGATGATTTTCCTCCTTTGTACTAATGGGTGCCTGTTGCTTGGCAGGTTAGTGTGGAGAGAGTAGATTGGCCCGAGATATAGACTACTTTAGCTGCTGATGCTGGGGCGCGCTGTCAGTTGGCCACATGGGGCCTCCTAAAATTTGCTGAGAACGAGTGCCTTCAGTCACAGGACCGATTGCTATGTTATATTATACGACATTGGCGCCGAAGGCACAACATGTTTGTCCTGAGGGGGAAAAACTTGATTATTCATCCTGAGATGGATATTTATTTTGTGACCGGATTACTGCCTCAGGGGGAGGTGCTGAGGTACCTGCTTCCTGCTGGGCAGGTGAACATGGACAGGTTCCGACGACGTCATTTCGGTGGTGCGCTTATGACTGTGGGGTGCATCAATATCTCCTCAGTGACAGATGTGGCCGAGCGGTGTGCTCTGGCCGTTATTGTGCGACTGGCGGGGTCGTTTGCACCTCATCGGGCATCGGGCCCATAGGTGGCAGTTTTACGCCACTTGAGGAACGAGCATTTCTTCGATTTTTCCCGTTTCTGCTTTGATGGTATGGTGTCGCTACTGAACAGGGTCCAGCGTGGATCCAAATCATTTGCGTACGCCAACATTTTGTGCAGCATCATGTATGAGAGGGTCGTGCTGCTGAGGCTCGTAGTGCCTGTGCCTATCAGGGGGCCGAGGGAACCATGTATGAGGAGGTGGGCTTTGGTGATGCCACATGGTGGTGGTGGTAGAGTGGGTCGTTACTGGAATGACACGACGGAGGCCTGGTTTGAGGCCAATCCGCAGATTTTTTTTCCATACCCTTATGTAGGGATGGACTTTCAGGGTGATCCAGATATTAGTCTCCCTTTTGGTTATGTTTGGGGTCCCGCATGTATGTGTTATATTTCTGCATTTATTCAAGTTTTTTGTGTTCTTGAGTGTTTTTTATTGACATTGATATTCTTTGGTTACTCGTGCAGATGTTGGTGAGGTGGGACGCCCAGTGGCCCGGCTGGTGGGTCACAACCCTCCACCACGACTGCCTGGTGGTCGAGGAGGTGGTGCCATTGGTGGACTGGGCGAGGGTGCCGGTGGACCGGGTGGGGATGGTGCTAGCCCTTCTGGTGAGGGGAGTAGCACAGGTGCTGCTGAGATAGCAGCAGAGAGAGTTCGTGCAGATGCGGTTGAGGCGCGTGTTGCAACACTTACAACTCAGGTTGAGGCTCTAGAAGACTTCCGGGGTCGAGTTGATCGTTTGACCCACGGGATGCCTGCTCGAGGTTGTATGGATTACTTTGAGGAGATATGGCTAGAGACAGTGATGGCCCGTGAGAGGGACTACCGGCCGACTCTACAACGGGTAGCTATCGTAGTGGTGACAACAGCTCCTGTGGTGGCACTAGGAGTGGTGGTGGGCCCAACTGCTCCTCCTGAGGGGGCACCCCCATAGAGTAGATTTAGTACATAGGGAAAGCACCCATTATGAGGATACTTCCCTTATTTTTGACGACCTTTGTAATTTTGGGCTGGCCAATGGGCTAGCAATACTATTTTTTGTACTCTAATACACATATTTTTTGATATATATATGAGAGATCTTTTTTTTTGTGGCTCTACATGGTGTGATGTCTAT
Source organism: Pinus albicaulis (assembly GCA_034641835.2). Lineage (NCBI taxonomy): Eukaryota > Viridiplantae > Streptophyta > Pinopsida > Pinales > Pinaceae > Pinus > Pinus albicaulis. The sequence continues at coordinate 717,606,727 of CM076569.1, forward strand.
TTCGGTTTATGCATTTGTGTTATGCTGATGGATATGCATGTTTTTGGTTTTATGTATGATGATTTGCTCGTGATGCGTTCCAGTCTAGGATATTGTTAGCTATGCGATCAGGTGTTTGGTTTTGATTCCTTGATACATTTGAGAATGTAATATAATCAAATTGTCTGCTTAATCTTCTGGCACACAAATATTTTCTAAACAAGTTTGCATCCCTAGTTTTAAATGTTTGGTTTAACTACGAGACTACTAATTGGGAATCAAGGTAGACATGGATATGATGGATGCCCTAGTGTAGGGCCTCACACATAAGACCGATAACGACATCATATTCTGCCTGATTGTTGGTTGCTGAACCGATGCACACGCCGTTTGAACACAATGGTGATCGGTCAGGGTGATAGATGACCCAGGTGGCTGCAGCTAAGTTTTGAGACCATCGCGATGCTCCATCAGCAAATCCGAAATAGGGTTCAATTTGGTGATCAATGGTGATATTTTGAGCGCGTTTAGGTTTTTTGGGTCAAAAATATTTTGGTGGTGGATTGTGTGTACTCTAACTCTAGGGGATAAGGGCTTGTAGGGCCCTTATGGGTAGAAATTCTTGAGGTAAAGGTCGTTGACGGGGTTAGTGAGGTAGGTCCCGTCCGGTTCTGTCAAGATATATGCCCCTTGCCGGAGGCAATGTTTGATGATATAGGGCCCTTTCCACAGGGTTTCGAACTTTCCTGGCCCTAAGGCTTCTTTTGCGACATCATAGTGAAGGACTAGGTCTCCTTAGGTAAATGAGCGAGGGGTGATGTGGTGGTCGAATGATGCTTTTACAATTTTCTTATGGGCCTCATTGTGTTGTAGCGATTGGCGCCTGTTTTCGTCAACTAGCTCTAGTTGTACTAGGTGTTGTTCTAGAGGCTGGGTGTCATCCAGGAGTTCGATGGCTGCATGCAAGTTTGGGAACTCATGGAAATCAATACAAGGATGCAAGGTGCCCTAGTGTTTTGCGATAGGAATAAAGCTGGATTACTGTGATGGAGGGGTTGTTGAAATCCTATCTTGGGTGTGCGATGACACAAGTCGTATATGACGAGTTATGTCGCTAGCATGTGGCGAAGGAAGTATCTCTGTAATAGAGACCTAAGTGGGCCGATAGTTGGCCTTCCCACTAGGATAATCAATTCCCGGCAGATGGAAGTTGATTTTATCACAGATATGTTTGAACGTTTGTAGCAACGAACATCCTTCTGTCGTGTGATTATGACTAGTGCAAACGGTGCAAGGTATCACCGTGCTGATAGAGTAGATAGTGTGAGAATATACGCTATTCGATGTTCCAGATGTGGACGCTTGGAAAGGGTCAGTTGAGGCCCAAGTTGGCTTCTATTTCCATTTTTGCATCGTGGGTTGGAACTTGGCTCCCTTTTTGGTGGGTGGCTGACTTAATGCTACTCTAGCTGCTCTCAGCTTGGGGAGATGCATGCACTTAAATGTATGATGAAAGTGTGAGAAAATTCAGCAATAAGTACATGTAATATTCTCTTGATTATAGAGAAGCTTTTGAGGAAGGGATGAGATAATGAAAAAACTATTTGCAAGGGGTTTGAGTTCTCTGCATTGATTGATCCGGTGATCGTTTAGATCACATAGGCTGCATGTTATCCTCGGCTGGGCCTGAGGTTTACGTGGTTGGTTTATGGTCTTAACTGGCGTGACGAACCACCTTGGTGGCAGGGTCGAAGGAGGCTTATAATCCCATCGTGGTAGTAGGGGTGTCGTTGGGTCGATGACGTATCTTTTATTCCATTCTTGAAGGTCGCTTGTCCTCTTTTCTGTGGCATTAATCATGTCGATAATGGGACAGAGTTGTGAGACATTAGTACAATGCCGGTCGTAATGGTTACCCTGACATATCAGGCAAAAATTCTGTGATATGGGTCTCCCATCATGTGTGGTCTGAGGCTTGGTGGGGTACCATCATCGATATGCTGCTAAGTCGGGGCAGTGGACTACTATATGGTCCGTCTTCTTGCATAAAATGCATGCAGGTGGCTTTCGTGACGTGTTTGTGACGGTAACTATGGGTTGCTTGCTAGGCCGTTCTTCGGCTGACAAGAACATGATTGACCCGCTCATCTCCTCTGCTTGGTTCATGGAGCTACCAATGGATTCAGCATCCATATCGTCTTCTTGGGAAAGACGAACTATGGTTGAGCGGAGGCTAGCAAGGGCTAGTCGGAAACGAGGTATGTAGTGACAATCTTCCAATAAGTGATTTTCGGCGCATAACGGGCATGTGAATTGTGCTGCCCGTAGCCCCACGTAGTACACCCTCTCGATTGGATACCATCTATGGATGATTTCCAATGCGTCACACTCTTCGAGGTAGTGGCCATGTTCATCGCATAGCATGCAACGTATAATGGGCATTACTGGGGGGCGCTCTACGTATCGGTGCTCCTCTTGTAAGTACAATATGGTGAGCGGCTCGTCATTGGTGGACTGGATGGAGGGATCCTCTTGATAGGATCGATTGATCGCGTGTAAGGTGTCCCGATACCGTGGTATTTCTGGACAATGGTGGGTATAGTGCCCATAGGTGTCACAGAGGGCGCATGCGTGATTGGTACGCAGTGGTTTTCCTGTGCTTTTGGTGGCAAGTTCCTTTTTATGGGAATGTCATTTTGAGGTGCCTGCCTCGCAGCCGAGGAGTGGTTTTAATTCGTCTAAATTTGGGCATATGTGAGTAGGGTGTCCTGTGACATCACATATAGCTCAGGCTGATGACTCCCTCTGCATGGTGGGGGTCACCACTTTCTTTCCTTTCTTGGTGATTTTCTTTATTGTGGTCACCGGTTTCGCAGCGGGGATTTCCCGTGTGGGGGCGGTTTCGACTGCTACTTGGGTTGGTTGGGGCACCTCGAGACCAGGAGGTTTTAATCCAAACGCAGTAACATTGGTAGCTGGCATTCCTGGAGGGGAAACGAGGTACCACACTGGGAATGCCAATGATATGTTGGGTAGTACCAGTGTTGCCAAGACCTGCTGGGAGGTGAATCCAGGAGGTGGGTATAGGAAATGAGTTTGGGAGGTGGCATAGACTAAGGAGGATGCAGTAGCTGATGCCTCAGTGTCATTACTGCTTGAGTCCTTGTCTTGACTAACCTCGGTGCTTGATGTGGACATCATGCATACCGGGGCTGCTGTGGTATCGGGTGATACCTCAGGGATAATGGGAGGATATCTTAGGAAGGATCCTAGGGCAGACGATGGTTTGAATTGGCCAGGGCCATATTCTTGATACCATGAAAGACCATTAGTGGCTGTGTCTACATAAGGTAGAACCATATCTGTATTGGTCAAGGGACGCTTTTCAGTGTGTGTCAGCTAGTCTACTGTAATGATTCGATCCTCATGGGGGAACATCATGATGCATAAAACAGAGGATACTATGGCAGACATTGCGTACATGTAACTCCACCCAAGGAGTATATTGTAATCCAAGTGAGCATCCAAGACTTCGATGTCTATGTGGACCATTTTTCCGGCTAAGCAGACCAGTACGTTTTGGAAGAGATCGATGGGGGTGGAGGGCCGACCGTCGTATGCCCTGAGTGTGATGACGAAAGGTTTGAGTTTAGGGGCTCCTAACTTCTTCCATACATTCTTTGACATGATGCATGTGGATGCACCCTCATCTATGACACATAAGTGAATAGTGATATTCTGTACCGATACTGGTATCTGAAAGGCGACCATGGAGGGAAGCCTAGGGGTGGATTTGTATAAATCAAAAGCCATCATGCGCGTGTTGGCAGGGTCGACGATGCCTAAGGCGGAAAGTAGGGCTTTTTGCTGTTTCGGGCATGACTGCAGTACCTCCAAAGCAGACATAGCAGCAGGTGACTGGGCTAAATCGTCTACGATGTTATAATTGTGGGCTGCCTTGGAGTAGTTACCTTCTCACCTATTAGGCCCTTTAACCATTTTTGGCAATGGTTCCAAAGGAATATTTGGAATGGTTAAAGGCGCAGTCGGTGCGGACGTACTAGCGCCTGACGAACCGGTGTCTGGTGGGGTGTCGTAGTTACGATTCCGGGTTTGGAAAAACATTTCTTCCCCTGCCATGTAAATTTCATGGCTGTTTTTCTCGGAATCATTGGGGTTTTGCTATTGAGTGCTAACCGTTCCTTGGTGGGGCAAGAGTTCTTGCATAACTACAGTTGGCTGGGAAGATAATCCTTGTCCTCGGTTACTCTGGAGCTTTTTAAGCTCAGGGAGTTTGGGATAGTGGTGAGTATAGTGCCTGTACTCACCACATATTGAACAAGAATGGTTTGTTCATAGAGGTGGCCTTTTGCCTTGCTTTTGAGCATTGCTTGGCTCCTGGTTTTGATTCCAGTTGAAGTTATCTCCAGGCCGGGGTTGCGGTGGGCGCTGTAGACTGCTGCCCCCCTGTCCAGGGTTCCATTTGGGTTTGTTTTTTACCTTTATTTTGACCACATTAGGAGGGTAATTTTCCTGGTCATACTGGTGTGGTTGATATTGGGACGGCTGCACAAAGTTCACCTGTGCATTGTTTTGCGTTGGTGGGTTATGTGCTTGGGACTGAGCATACTGCTGTCCCATATTTGCACCTGGCCATTGGGGGGGAGTTCTTTCGTCAGTTTTTCTTCCTGCATACTGGGTCCCCCCGGCTGGAGGGTAAGGTCCTTCTTGGTGATACGCGGGTGCCCTATTAGTCAAATTTTGTTGCTGCATATGATGAATTTGGAATCTGGGTTGGGACATGTCCTGGGTAGATCCATGTGTATAACCGAGATTCTGATTACTACTGCCTAGGTACCCTTGGGTCGTCGACCCAATAAGTCCGTCTGCAGAGTTCGATGTGCCTGACAATTCTTGGTAATATTGGAGGCGCGGGGCGTTAGTTAGGATATTTTATATGTATCCTGATTGCGTATAAATTAGTTCAAGCTGCTAGGCTTTACTGATTGCATCCTCTTCGGATGTGGGGTTGCGTTGCGCCACATCCTTTGAAATATCCACCGTCAGAGTTTTCAAGAATAAATCTAAAAGGACTCAATCATCGAGTTGAGCTTTGCATAAGCTACGACACCGTCTCCACTCGTGGAGGTGTTCATAAATGTGGGTAGAGGGTGATTGTCTGAAATGAGTGAGTAACTCCATTCTCGAATCATGGTGAATGGGTAACTGAAAATAAGTGAGGAACGCAGTAGCGAGGGTGATAAGGTTTTTGTGTGAAGTAGGGGGTTGCTCGATGTACCATTTCGCGACCACTCCCGTGAGAGTGCGTTGAAACAACCTCAATCGAATAGTATCGTCAATGATGCTATTCGATGAGCACCACAGGTGAAAGGTCATTATATGATTCCCTGGTTCTTCCGCTTGCTTGCCTTCAAACTTTGGTATGTTTGAAGAGAGCTTCGTGGGCATGGGAGGCCAATTAGGGTCGTGTGCGATGGGGTTATTGGTGAGATTAATAAAATCCGGTAGATTTAATGCCGCTAAGAAGGGTGAATGAGAGGTTGATGTCATGGCAACATGTGAAGACACGAATTTTTGGTTAGAATGGGGGTTAGTCTGTGACGTACCTGGTTGTGAATTCAGCTGGCTTCCCGTATGGGATGCACTCTTCTGCCCCCTAGGGGACGAGGGGGGAGTGATGTGCGGTGTGGTGTTGGGAGATAGGATAGGGTTCCCAACGAAGGTTGCTTCAAGAAAGGAGGAACCAACCACTGTGGAAATGTTCCGTCTTTGACGCCTAAACGGCGAAAGACCTGGAACCCCTCCCGTTAATGGGGGGAGGTCCAAAAGATGCCTGGACCGACGAGGTTCCGTTAGAACCGCTTGAGGGTTGTCCAAGTTAGGTTTTGGAAAAAAAACCTTTTGAGGGGATTGAGTCTATGATCACGTCAAATTTATGGCCACATACATAAAACAAAGCGAAAAGAAATGATTTTTCCTTTAATTTAATCTATGTGGTCAATCAAGCGAAAAATGGTTTCGTTTGTTTGCGCGTGATACTCAAAAAATCCTAGAAGACCTAATGATGTACTCACACTCTCAAAAGTAACTGGGCCTTGAGAGGATTTCTTGCGAGTGCTGGCACAACGTCTCGAAAGAACTGGCGATGCCCCCAGTCAGCCGAAAAGAATCAACCAAGGTAAGGGTAGAGGGTTTGGCGCTTGCCTGCACCGTCACCTATAGGGTAAAGGATGCCCTAGTTTTGGCCACTAAGGACCACTGTCCCACATGAGCATTCGAGTCTTGGGCTTCTTGGTAGTCAGCTAACGGTACCGAGTATCAGACGGGTCAGGTAGCCCCAACTGATACCGCATGCACTGCGCCTAAGCCTAACCCCCTCTGAATCGGGTCTCTACCGCGCTTGGGTTTTCTTTTCCATGGGCTGATAGGTGGATTTTAAGCTCCCTAAAAATGAAACTTCTATGTTTCAAATGTAAAGTGTGATTAAGGCGGATTATTGGATGCCTACCCCCTTGATCCTAACTTAAACTATAATTTCTCTTGTGGCCCCTGTGAGGAGAGTTTAGTGAGCTGGTTTAAGTTATTTTTAGGTGGCTTGATTTTCTTAGTGGGTGAGTGTGTGTGAGTGTATGGTGAACAATATCATAATTTTAACATATGGATATCGGTGATCCATTACAAATTTCCCCCTAGTTAAACTATGTGACGTTGTTCCTTGCTCAAATAAAAAGCATTTGCGGATAATGGGCTGCTTCCAAAACCTCCTAATTAGTCTATGTGAGTGACTAAAGGGAGATGGAAAATCACAAATCTAGAGTGTTCATATGCTTGTCTAGGGTCACCCAATGGCACAAAGAAAACATATATTACTTACTCTAACTTGCAATTAGGTCCTAGTCCCGCAATTTCCTAAATGCAAAAATTGAAATTTAAACTAAACAATTTCTACACTAGCTTATGCATGTGTGGTCGTGAGCCAATTAATTGGACTAGTTAAACTAAGTGTGCATACCAAACTTTGCAAAAACATAAATTGTTCGGAAAGCAATGGTTACTTCGCCCCCTACTTAAACTATGTAAATACTTTTTGCAAAAAATCAACTTAAATGAAAACTAACTAAATGCCTACAAAAAGCAGTAAAAATCAGTCTTCAGAAGCTATGGGGTATCAACACAGGTGTTGGCAGATACATTAGGGGCTGCCCAACACACTTACAAGTAGAAAAATGCAGCAGATATGGAGAAAAAATCTTTCTACAAAATGCGCGCAAGACCTTATGACAGGTGCGCCTTCCTGCGCGCAAGTCACTCCTGAATGCGCGCACTACGCGTATGTGTGTAAAAACAGCGCGCAAAATTCCTGCAAGTAAAAAATTAGGGGATGCCTTCTTTAGTCTGTCACTTCAGTGAGTCTAGGGACTGGAAGATGGGTCAAAGGACTGTCAGCTCCACTCCAGCATAGACTAAGGGTCTCCTGCAAATAATGGCACAACCACATAAACTTGAAACACGTCAGTGGAGTCGCCAATCCTGTTGTGGTGGATTTGACACTCCGGTGTACGAAATCACACGCATTTAGAGAATGTGGTCTTTTCTCTAAACCATAAGCAACAGGAAGTATCTGGGGGGAGCTCAGAAGTATAAGACTTAAAATGAAGTAATACACTTAAGTATGCTGTATTGAAAAAGTAAAACTAAAAACATAAAAAAGAAGCTAAATAGAGAGTTCCAAACAATAACAAGGTAAACAACGGCTCGATGGCCTTCTTCTCATTGAATGCTTGGAATGAATACAAATCTTACCCACTTGCCGAAGGGCCTAGGCAGAGGCTCTAGGGCCTGACGCAAGGATGTTTGTCCTTCAAGTTTTGCCTTTTGACGCAGTTCAACTCTCTCTCTATGCTGCAATAGACTGAAATTGTTGGGTGGCCAACAATTGAGTCCTCTTCTTCAGATCCTGCTCCTTGGTTCACACAAACAACTGGTGTTGCTTGGGAAACTTTGGCTAGCATAACCTTGTTTTCACAAATTGTTCATCTCTTTGAGGGTTTATATAGTTGAGCTTTCAAACCACCTTCCCTCCCTTGGTACATGGTGGATAGTGACCCAAGGGAGGGGAAATATTCCATTGTGGGCTGAAATATGCTTTTGTGTACTCACACAAGGCCTAAGGAGGCACTAGTGCTGTCCTTAGGCAGCTTTCACATAAGGGGAAAATGTCATTTGCCTGCTTGTGGTCTCGGAAAGGGACTTTTTTCCATTTCTAGGAATGCGCGCTTATCAGGCTCCAGTGCGCGCAGAAGGCACACTTATCGAAGGAAAAAGCGCGCATTCGGGAATTTATGACTAGTTCAATCTTGAATTGCTCCAAACCTTAGAGATTCTTAATATTTTTGATTCCATAATGTATCTCTGTCCTGTAAATCCTTGGGCTCGACATTACTTGATGTCATTTTTTGCTGTACGATTTTCCAGCGTTAACAAATGGCATTGTCAATATTTGGTTAACAAGCCAAGACAATGACTTTTAAAGTAAATAAAAATACAATAGAAAATATTTACAAAAAAGAAAAGCAAGTTCCAAAAGAGATCAAGTGTATAAAGTTGTAATTTATTTTTGAAGATTGCAAGAAAGACTCGATGAGACAATGAATCATTGTTGGGTAAAATGTAACCCTGCCAAGAGGTTAAATTACCTATTGGATCAGAGGCTCTACCTGTGATAAAAGAGTATATATTTATAAAGCTAATCTGAAAGAGCCACCTGCTTTATCTTTTTTGAACTGAGTAAAGAATGATATAGATACTCATACTTTTATTTTTAAAGAGGAATTCATATGAATTATAATTAAGAGATATTTTGTTTCTTAGTGAGATATTATTTATTGAAATTAATTCCTGCAACTATTTTTATTTCGAATTTTTTTTTAGAAATTTCAAAAAAAACTAATCAAAGATAACTGGTTCTCCCTATTAAATCGCCAATTGTTGTACTATACAACACCCCCCATTTATTTTTACTAAATGGGAACCCTTTAAAATAAATAGGAAATTTATTAGTTTTATTTTATCTTAGCCTAAGCCTTAAAACTTTAGAAAATAAAGTTTTTCTCTTTTCACTTTGATTTCTTAGCACACATCGCAAATCACATAGCTTACAAACCTAACAACTTAAAACATATTAAGTATTACGAGCTGCGATATGCGCTAAAACTTTTCTGAATTAATATAAAGCGCTCGTTACAAAAATATCTAAACACCGCTTTAAAAGAAAATCACATCGCACCTTTTAAAATGATCAACTAATAACAATTCGGAAAGAGTTGTGATGAATCAGACTCGATGAATTAATAAATCAACCATCATAAAACTTCAAGTATCCGATAAAGCGCATCGGCATGATTCCTTAAGTGCACTTCGCTGTTCCCAGAAAATAACCAAATGCAAGTTTTGTTACTGTATGGAAATTGCGATGTGCGATTTGCGTAGATTGCATTTCGCGAAATTCATTGGTAACATAACTAATAGATTTTTTTTTGAGTTGTGATATGTGATAATTGACAATTATTGCTCAAAGTGTGTGAAATGATTCATATCTAATCAACCGGATATAATATCTAACGTCTTAAATTGATCTATAGACATTTCACATGAAGGTGTGTAAGAGATTTGATTGGAAAAATTATGGGTGATTAATGACATTTAATAGGAGTAAGGTTTGAAAGATTCATATCTACTTCGAGCGTGTTTGGAATGATTGAACACTGGAGTTGCGATTATATCACTTTAAATATATCTTTCTCTCCATTTACCTTAATATCTAAAGCTCGCTCTGTTTACTTGAATTCAGGAAACCACTTAACGGAGCAAGGATAATAGGGATGAGAAAGAAAGACAAGGAAATTTCCCAAGCATCATCTACTGAAGAATCAAATAGGTCTCCCTTATTCTCAGATACCACCTGCAACAAGTATTGCGGCAGTCCCTCTTAGGAGGAAATGTATGAATTCTTCGAGAATGAATCGCCAAGGGCAATAATCAAAGTTTCTATAGCAGGCGTGTCAGTTCCTTTAGAACAACCTATTTCGACGTTGCATGCTCATTCATTCATAAAGTAGAAGCAAGGCGAAAGATTCTCCCCTATAAAGATATGGTTAAGTGGGTAATTGACCACTTGAACATAGAAGATAGAACATTTAATAATTCAAAGGACGAGAATATAAGTTCATTCAAGGTGGAAGATTTAAGGACAATGTATCACTTACCCGTCCTGCAATAGAACTATGACAAGGCTTTTGCTCAAAGCTTTACAATAAAACATCCAGACCTGATGAAAGTTATAAAGGAATGGAAGGATGACCAAGGAAAGCTCAAATGGGACAAACTCGGTACGTACCCAATAGCAAAAATTCCTTCCCCTCATTGCTATTCTATTGGAATGTTGTGTAGATTGTTTGCAAAGCCTGATACTACTAGGTTTTCTGTAGATTGGGTTCCATTAATTGACGCAATCATCAATTTTTTAATTCTAAATTGGGAAAATATCCAATCTGATAATTTATCCAGAAGTATCATGGAGTATAAGAGTAAAAGAAGTGTTTCCTCTAGGGCAATACCCCCCTTTTACATGAGTGCCTATGTCATGGACGCAATTAGCTTTTGTTTGAGTTTTCATATCATGGGATGGAAGTGGACGACCCAAGAACTTACTCCAATCCACATTTACCACAGAACCCTTTGGGAGTCATATTTTCATCTACATTTAAAAAAAAATTGTCATAGAGTCATACTACCTATGCACCAGATTATATTCAATGAGAAAGCCCCTAGGATTTCCAAAGAGGCTAGTCCAAACATTTTTCCCGTTGCCAGATGGTTTGCTGAAGAAATTTTCACTTATGTCAGAGTTTTCGGGAGTTATGCTTCTCCCCACGTCCTGCCATATCATGTTCCTGAAAAGCTACTTGCTAGAGAGATTGCTTACCAACTTCTAGTAAATGGTACTTCAAAACAGATAAAAGATGCTAAGAAGGCCATTTGGCATAATTTCCCTTTACAGTGCGGTACCTTTGCACTTTTTGATATTGGTCATGACTTCAAGGAAGTTTCGAATGTTAATTTGTTGAATTTGGCTGTAATGCCAAAGTGGCCATATGACCCAAATTATGTAATTAAAAATTACATCACAGAGCTCAAAGTGAAGCCTTTTGTGAAAGAGATAGATAGATTTATGATTTCTTTCAAGGTATTGAAAAGTTTTTAGATGTACCAAAGTTTGCATCTTGTCAGCTCAATGAAGATGAATTTGAATCCTTCCAAGCATACAGAAACAAGAGACTAAAAAAATTACTTTAGATTTATTGATTATTGAAGATGTCAAAAAACTGACTCCGAGTATTAGCTCAGATAATGAAGCTAAAGACATGTGTGAAAATGAGTCAGGGAAATCAGAACACAATTGTCATAATTCAAATCATTCTGATAATGAATCCGAAAACGAAAATGAGAGCCTAGAAAAGGTAATTGATCAAGTAATTAAAGAGATTGAGATGCAAGAGAAAGGAGGAATTAATGGAACTGAATCATTTTCCCAAGAAGTTCAACACAATCAAAATACACCTGATTAGTCAGAAAAATCTCGACCAAAAGATTTGAAGAGTGAATGGGATAATTTTTCTAAGGAACTGCAAACGTCTCAACCAAATCCTAATATTGATCAATCTACCAATTTTCAAACGCCAGAACATTCTCAGAAATTAGTAGAAACTGATACTCCGCTCCAACAAGTACCTGAAACTCATGATCGAGAGATCATTCCGGCCCACCCAATAGAGAAGATAGTTTTACGAATTGAGGAAATTCCTTCACTGGATGTCTTTTATAGTCTTAATCATAAGGCTGTATTCAAAATAAGAAAAAGGAGAAGAATCGATGATACAATATCAAATCTTACAAATGAATCTATTGACGTCTTATGGAAGGATCCTCTAGTTGATCCTACTGAACATTTAACCAAGCTATCACAGTTTTCAGGGGCATATGCTACTGCCATTATTGATAAGGCCACTGAATTTCAATTTTTACTGAATCAGAGAGAAGACAAAATAAAAGATTTAGAGATACTGTTAGAGCAATAAAATTCTAACTCCAACAGGCAAATGGAATTGAAAATGTCTGAGTTTCAAATGGATTTTGAAAGGTTAACTTTACAACATCAGGTCTAACTTAAAAAATAGCAAACACAACTGGAAGCAGCTATAAACAAATTACAAAGCCAACCACAGGTAGAGAAATTCATAAGGGAAGCATTGTAAGTGAACGTTAAGCTAAAGCAACAACAAGAAGTATTTTTCCAACAAGCTTCTATTACTAGATCTTATTATGATTCAAGTGAAATACTGATCCAACAAGTTTCTATCCAGAAACTTGAGTGTGAGAAAATAGAGAAGAAAATCAACGAACACATTTAATGGAAAGCATCAGACTCAGGAAAGGAAGCTGATCTACCCCAGGTAGATAAATTTCACAAGGAAATATTATTTAAAGTTTTGGAAGCACAATTAAGGCAAGCAGACAAAGCAACAACAAAAGCATCAGAGTTAACAAAGGAAATTATTGAGTCTGTATGTGAATAGCTTTTGAAAGCTGAGCTTATCAAAGAGTCCACATCTGAAGTAATCTCAGAAATCAAGCCATAGGAAGCATAGTGGAAACAAAGGACATAAATGCAGGAAGAAATCATTAAAAAAGTAAATAAGTTTGATCAAGAAAATTATTAGAAATTTTTGATCAAACCTTATCATCAGTACCAAACCCTGCAGTCATTAACTGATTCAACAAAATATCGCAACCAACACTCTCAAATGCAGTATTCAAGATTTTGCAGCCAGCTCAACTTAAACCCATGCTAGATATTTTTCAACTTCGGGATCAAATCCAAATGGAGGATAAGAACTCATAAGTTATGTTGTTACTTTATTTTCCTAGATTGTAGTTGAAGTTTGTCTTACGAGGATGGTTTTTTGAAACCTCCTCTATTTTTTTGTAATAATATATTTTTAAACATATCATAGTTTAGTATTTAAACCCTTCTCATGCATTTAGAGAAGGGTCCATAAATTTGCCAAAAACATTTGCAAAAAATGCACTTCTGTAAGTTTGTAAATTCTTTGATGGATTAATGGAACACAACATGTTATCTTTTGACATTTGATGCTGTTTAACTGATGTTGCACTATTGTACTCTTTAAATTGCTTGAAGTTTAAGAGGAGAAAAAAATCTACTATTAGTTTATATGAGTAGGGCTTCGTACATATGGTACTTCTATTCATTTGTATTAAGTTTTGATTTCTAGATTGACAATTATCTTTTTTCTTGCATCATTTATTTGAACTGTTATCATAAATGAATGTTTTTTTTTCACAAAGAAAAAGTTCGTAACCTTTCAATTAATGATCAGCTACATGTTACATAATACTGTAGTATAAACTACTGTTCAGTCTATTCTATTACAGTCAGTCAGACTATCGAAAAACTATAGGCAATCATAGTCCCAAAACATGAGTCATACAGTAATGAAAACAAGTGTCCACATGGTAAGCTCGGTGCATAACTTACTGACACCTACAGAACCTATATATAAGTATGAAGAAAATACATGCCGAATATATAAAAAGGGGAGGTAGAACAAAATCTCCCAGAAGATAGCTGTAATACTAAACAACCAAAACAGGTGGAGCCTCCTCGATAAAAGGCCGATGATAATATCTGTAGATCTGTCCTGCAGTGTGCTCTGTGATGTGCCAGGTACCCCAGGTCAGCTCCGAAGCTTCTTTGGACAGTTGATCAGCCACTTTGTTCCGAGACCTGTAAATATGAGTCACTGTGATGGAGTCAAAAAGTGCTCTGAGATGGTGAACCTCTCGTAGCAGTGCAGACAGTGTGTGCGAGTGACAATGAGATAGGTTGTTAAACCAATTGGTCACAAGTTGAGAATCGCCAAAGATCTGGATGGAGTCACAGTGAATGTCCCGAGCAAAGGTAAGAAGAAGTCTGAGGCTCTGTAGTTCGGCGTAGTTGTTGGTACCTGGACCTAACCCCATTCTGATGTTGTAGTAGTGTTGGTCATTCAAATAAATAATGGCGCCCCCCCCACACCCATGAGCGTTGGACGCACCATCAAAGTATGCCCACGCCCGGCTGTGATCAATAGTTTCTGGGGTCCCATGAGATGGCTTGCTGCAAATACTGTCCTCAGGAATGAGCCTAAAAGTGGCAAGAGATGCTGCGCAAATCCAATTACAGTCGATAGGAATATCATTGAAAATCTGTTTGTTACGACCTATCCATATTTCCCAAGTCATGATTAGAGGGAGGTTACGTAATTTTGGACTGTGTGCAGAGTGCTGCCACCAATGAGTCCAGGCCTCTAATAAAGAGTCACCCTGCCAATTAAATCTGCAGCCCAATTCTGTAATGATTCTAGACCAAATGTTAAGTATGATGTTACATTGCAGGAATAAATGGAGTGCGTCCTCACTGTCATTTAGAAAGTAACAGCATCTAGATGCCCCGTGGAAGGCTCTTCTGTGAAGGAAATCCGTGGTGGGAATACAGTCTCTAAGCAAGCACCAGAACAGAAGTCTGTGTTTATGCGGGGATTTCAATTTCCATATGGTACTCCACCACCAGTCCTTTATATGGGGTTCCCTGTGCTTGATAAATTCGAGGTAACCTAACTTAGGAGTATAATACCCATTTTTTGAAACATCCCAAATCAAATTGTCCTCATGGTCTGTGATGCGAATGTTGGTAGCTTTCAGTGCCCAGATATATTGTTGCCAGACTCGAGTGCCTTCCTGAGGGATCCCCAGGTCACCCGCCTGTAGCCAGGCCTATTCTCGCCATGAGGAGTGTGCCCAGTCAACTATCTGTGCCAAATAAATGACGTTCCTGTGGGCAAGGTGTTCAATGATAAACACCGGAAGTTTATGATATTCCCCACTCCCCGACCAGGAATCAGTGCCAATGCGCACCATAGTTCCCGAACCAATTTGCCAAGAAAGACCATTATGAAGAATGTGTGCTGCCCTTGTGATAGCCCTCCATATGATTGATGCCCCCGAATTCAGAGTGATGCAGCCACGGATCCATTCAAGAGGACTTTGGGGAGAGATATATTTAGCAACCATGACCTCCTTCCATAGGCTCTGACCTGTAATAATGTGCCAGCCCATCTTAGCCGCAAGTGCTCGAGAAAATAGGTGAATATCCTTTAACCCCCAGCCACCCCATTGTTTGGGCAAATTGATTCGATCCCATGCAATCCAGGCAAACGTGGATGCCTTACCTTGGTTGCGCCAAAGAAATTGTCTGCAGATGCATTTTATCCGATTAGTAATACCAATCGGAATCCAGGCCAGGGTCATCCAATAGACCGGTATGGCCTCCAGTACAGACTTTATGAGGATTAGTCTACCAGCCCTGGTTAACCATCGGTTATACCAGACGTTTATTCTGCGCTCAATTTTTGCTATGATCCAGTTCCAGTCCTTGATCTTATAATCGTTTGGTTTGATGTGATACCCCAAATATTTGAGGCCGCTATTGATATCAATGCAGCCATAATCAAAAAGGTGCTTAGAGGTGTCTTGTTCCTGTCTCGAGCAGCCCGTCATGATGATAGAGGACTTAGTGCTATTCGGTGCCATACCGGTAGCCCTGCAAAACCATTTCAGGAGCAGATCAAAATGAGCAGAGTCTTGTATAGTGCCATTTAGGAATATAAGTACATCGTCTACAAATAAAAGATGAGTGAGATATAAATTATCAATGATCCGGAGCCCCTGTAGTAATCCTCTTTCTTTAGCATTGTTGATAAGCACAGAGAGTCCCTCCATGACGAGGACAAATAGTAATGGTGAAAGGGGGCAGCCCTGGCGGAGTCCCCGCCCCGCATGGAAGAAATCAGTAGCAGTACCATTGATCAATATGCTGAAGGTAGCATGACAAATGCAGCCCATAATCCAGTTGATAAGGGTGAGAGGAAAACCAGAGTGGATGAGGATGAGGTGAAGGTAACTCCAGTCAACTTGGTCAAATGCTTTAGTGAGATCAATCTTGAGAATAGTCGATTTCAGTCAGAGAGATTTGATAGAGTGAAGGGCCTCCTGGGCAGTACCAATGGCCTCATGAATTTGCCTATGCTTCAGAAAAGCAAATTGTTCCTTTTCAATATGATCGGACAGGAAAGGCTTAATGCGGTTAGCAATAATTTTGGAAATGATCTTGTAGATACAGTTACACAGCGAAATGGGCCTGAAGTCATTGAAGCTGGTTGGTTTGTCTGATTTAGGAATAAGTGCAATAAAAGTGGTGTTAAATCCATCATAAATCCTGCCTCGCACCCTGCTATCTTCGATCATAGCCAGAAGGTCTGCTGATATGAGATCGAAGAAGTGGATGAAAAACTCAATGGGCCAGCCATCAGGTCCCGGGCTTTTGTCCCATTTGAACCATTTCAAAACACCCTCCAGTTCTCCCATGGTGACCGGGGAATTGAGATCTTCCTTCTACTCCTGTTCCATGAAGAGTTTAAAGTTCTGAGTAATGCGCAGGATATCCGGGAGATTTATAATTGTAGAAGCCCTATACAGATTGGAGAAGTGTCTGGTACCCAGCACAGATATCTGTGCTTGCGATCTTGCATTAAAGCCATTTTGATCAGACAGTTCCCAAATGGTATTAGCAGCCTTGTGGCCATTTGCATGCTGCTGAATTTTTTTTGTATTTTCGTCACCGGCCTGTAACCAAATAGCCCGAATTTTAAGCCTCCAATCTTCCTCTTTCAGTTTCAGCAGTTTGGCCTTTTCCGTCTCAAGTGCAAAAAGTTGTTACCTGGCTTCCTCGTTTCTATATCCCAACAGATCACCATTGTTGAGAGAGCCAATCTTATCCTCAATGCTGTGAAGGGCCTCCCTTTCCAGTTTCTTTTTATTCCGAACCCACTGAATGGTGAGGTTCTTTATGCGATTAAGGTTTTCATTGATAACCCTGCCAGGGTCTAAATCCATTGAAGGTCTGAAGTGCTGCCAGGTCCGAGTGACCAACTGATTATAATCGGGATCTCGCAACCATCTGGAGTTGAATTTTTATGGGGGGCGTGCTCTATTAGGACCACATTCAAACTCTAGGTAGATGGGCGAGTGATCAGATTTACCTCCAGATCCCACCCATTGACGTGCACGAGCCAAAACCGGAAGGAGGTCCTGTTTAATAAGAAATCTGTCAAGTCTGCGAGCCAATGCAGCGTTACCAGTCCTCCTGTTCCGCCAGGTAGGTTGTAGCTTGGTAGTCTGAATTTCAGACAGATGAGCGGCACCGAGTTCTGAGTTAAAAAACTCAGCCAATGGGTCCGGGGTGGCCAGGGGACCCCAAGATTTAGCAATGCCCAAAGAGAAATTTAGATCTCCGCCCAAAATGAGGTGGGGGGCAGTCATAAGTGAACAGGACAAGAGGGAGTGCCAGAAGTGCTCTCTGTCAGAGCAGGGTCCATAAACATTAACCAGGGTAAACTCAATCTCAGAGCTACCAAACAGAACATTCATCGCAAGTACACCAGGCCTGCCCCAGCAGTTTAACATTCGGGTGGTTTTATTGTTGATGCCAAGAGCACATCCTCCAGATCTACCACGAGCATCAAGTGTAATGAAGGACCAATCAGGTAGGAAGGAAGTTAAAATCGCAGTCACCTCCAACCCCGCCCCTAGCGTTTCTTGCAGAAATAGTATGTCGAAGGGATTTTGATGTAACAGGTCTCTGAGTGCCAATCTCTTAACGGGGTTGGCAAGTCCCCTGCAGTTGTAGGAGAGACAGATCATGATGACACAGTCATCAAGGGTCGTCGTGCTCTAAGGACCCGCATAAGAGAAGATTGTGTGCCAGCTTCTACTTCAAAGTTAGCCCTTTTGATGGCCTTCGATAGGGCTGATGGTCTGCCACGAGATTTGGAGGGTAAGTTACCCGGACCCGGCCCAATGCCGAACACCTCGCCAGATTGAGGGTTGGTTAAGGATCTAAGAAAGTAGTTGTGCTTCGAAGAGTGAGTCTCCGAAGAGGAGACAGAGTGGCCAGGGGTGGGCTCAGCAGATGAATGATGGATGATGGGGGAGAAGGATGGAGGGGAAAAAGCGATGGTGCAGCATACCGAGGGGAGGTTTAATGATTTATGGGTCACACTCGATGATATGCAAGGTAAGGAGAAAGCAGTTGACAGATTAAGAGGTTCATTAACAGATACATTAAACGACAAAGTAGTGTATGAAGATATATCTGCATAATCAAAAGTTAAAGAGCCAGAAATAACAGTACCCGGAATGAGGAGATCATGCTGGGGAGGCGCCGACGAGACCTGTGGCCGGGATCTGGGATGCGTGTTAGACCAGGTGGGCATAGTCGCTGTCCTCGACTCGACATCCCCAGGGAGCTCAGGTGCCCTCGTCTGCAAGCCCGCACTGTCCGGCAAGATGCTGGAATCCGGCACAGTTTGTGTGCCTATGGAGCAAGATTTCTTCACAACCATCCTGCCAGCCCCCTTCCTTGGACAGTCTTTATACAGATGACCTACCTCATGGCATTTCCTGCAACGAAAGGGCACGCCTTCATATTCTAGAGGTTGTGTTTGGTCTCAATCTAGTCTCCTAAACTGAGCTCATTTAATTGTCAACCAGGATTTGTAAACTGCTGAAGTGAAGTGTATTGTATGTACCTAGGTGCTTGTTTCTTAATGCGTTGTGTGTAGTGTTTTGTGATGTTTTTAGTCTTTTGTGATGATTTATGATGTTTTTGGTCTTTTGGTGGTTTTATGTTCACAAGGAAAATGCCTAGAAAGCTAAGGGAAATGAGCTGATGATTAAAAACAGAGTGGATCCTAATTGATGGATGACAAATGACAAATGCAATTGGAATACTAAAGATAGAATCAAATCTAAACTATGACCAATCAGAAACAAAGCTTGATAATGAATTTTAAGCAAATGATTCAAGACACAAACTAAACTGGTCAAATTCTTTCATCAAAGGCATTTGAGAGAGAGCTTGAAACATGGTCAACTAAGCATGCAAATCTTCCTAACTAAACAGTTTAAACAACTAACTTATAATGATGCAACATCTTGTCCTTGATTAGAGATTTGTTGAAGTATGTTTGAAGTAAAATATTGATACCATCATAAGATTTTCTATTCTAAAGCTAATTCCTAACTCTATTATGCAATTTAATTGAATGTCACAAAACCTTTACTCAAGAGTTAATGATTTCTTTTCAAAATAGTCTTTTGAGGGAGAGCTCTGTTTATGAAATGATGAGGAAATTGCAGAGGTACTTCAGGCCTTAAAATGATGTTGTCTTCTGTTCACATGATTATAGATTAATTATGGATTTTAGAACAAGAAGAGGTTTGTGAATAATGAAGGCTGTTTTGTTAATCTTAACAACTAAAGTAATCTAATGTGCAGTGAAATAACAATTGAGTGTGGAGTGCAAATGCAATGAGTTGTACTACAACCAAACCTAAGATGTCACTAGCCTAGAACAATGTTAAACTACAAGTCATTATCAAACCCAAAATAAAATAACTGAACATGAATTAAGTGCAATGAAACTCCGGAGTATCCTAACTATGCTATCATGCATTATTCTATGAAATTACACAATCTGTTTGTCCATCATTGTTGATATCTTGGAAGAGTTCCTTCTTTTGGAAGAGTTAGAACAATTCTGACTGTGTAATTGAGTGCAAATGCAAATGTAAAGGCTGAAAGCAATGAAAAACTAAGATATCATATCCATATCCCACTCGTCATTATGATATTTTGGGCAAGCGTTTAAGAGTAAGAACAAAGATGATACTTAGTGCAAACACACAACTAAATCATTCATTATCACGGTCATGTCTTGAACATATTAATAGTTTCTTGGGAGAGTTTCTTCTTGTGGAAGAGTGATTATAACAAGTGTAACTGTGATAGTGAACAAAAAAAACTACAATTAAATCCTACAATACTATAGCCATTTCTCATTCATCATTATAATCTTTTGGAAGAATTTCTTCTTGTGGAAGAGATAGAATGAATATAACTACAGTAGCTAATTAAAAACAACTATGAATTCAACTTCAAATCCTACAATACTATAGCTATTTCCCATTCATCATTATAATCTTTTGGAAGAGCTTCTTCTTGTGGAAGAGTTAGAATGAGTATAACCACAGTAGCTAATTAAAACAACTACTAATTCAACTTCAAAATCGTAAAGGCAGCTAGAATACTTATCTAATTTACGCAAATAAATCCGTGCAAGAGGCAGGGGCCCTCTACCACCTGACGAAATTCAACTCCAAATTAAATCACGCTTTCAAAACAACACTGTCTGCTCCATTAAAGATGAAAGAACTTGAACATAGCACTCTGCGTCTTCAGAAATGTAGCACAGAATCTAAACAAAATCTAGCATAAAATCTAACATCAAAATCTAACCTAGCTCTCGGTTTCCCAAGTGTTTATATAGCAAATGCACATAACAAGACTTGCAACAATTTAGGAACACTGTCTTTCCTTATCGGAATCACATTAGGACTCTTGAAGTGGCTGCGTGAAGAGGAAAAAGACATCTGGACTGAGACAGTCCTAATAGAAGTCTGCTTTCCTAAATGTGTTCCCACGTTCCAAAACTGTACCCAGAATTCGTTTCTTCCTCCATGATGAGCAACGAACCATGTAGACATGACGTGGATTATGCCCATATGCGGTTTTCCTTGAGAGGCCACCTGGAACATACTCAAACGTGAAGGCAGCTGCAGAATCACCGGTTAGCTACGGAATGTCTGCATTCTGCAGCTAGTTCCGGTCAAAATGCTTGACAATGGCAAAAATCACAAAACTTAGCAAGTCAGTCATGTAAATCATTCTAGAAGTAATTTTAACTATATTCATTGATCAATTGGGTCTAGGATGGCAATGGACAAAGGAAAATGAGGTGAAATGGAATGAAAGAAAGCACAATTTTGAGGCTCAACAGGTTGCTGCCACTGCATCCCGTCAAACTTCATGATAAAATTCTCATATAGACCATCCCTTGTGTCGAGAAAAATCAGGATCCAAGCCACTGCTCTGCTACCAGTGGACAGGTAGGATCGATCATGGTCCAGGTAGCGACCGAAATGGCCCCCTATGTTCCGAAGCGCAGTGTCATTCCAAAATTGCAGAGGTAGTCCAGGCAACCTCATCCAAATGGGACCAGCACCTGCATTCTCTTTTTTGGGATCAAAAAGAGGCACCCATCGCTTGAGATAGACGGGGTGTAGTTCCAGATGCCAGAAATTCTTGAGGGCCCAATCAGAGTGTTCGGGACGGGCAAAGGTAAGAGAGAACTAGCCTTTGGTCATGGCCCCAACCACCGGGAGGGAGTCAAAGGATTCACTCCAAATTTCTCTTGTCCACTGCTGTAGTCTCGTAGAGGAATATTTCCGGCCACGGATCTTCCCAACCAGGGTCTTGGCAGCAATGATGCTCCAATCTTCCATACCACTCTCGCTCCCAAAATTTGTGAGATAGTTTAACTTGTTTTTCGTGACCTTGTGCGGCTTACTGACCTTGCAAACCCCCAATTCCAGCTCAACAGTGTCTTTAGATGCAGGCAGATTGCGAATCTGTTCCCGGTTGATTAGGTCCTCTGGTATGTTGGTGAAGACCCTAGAGGCCGCCAATGGTGCAGAGGGCTCCGAACAGTCTTGAGCTAAGACATCTTTTCCAGAAGGGCAGTGTGAGTTTACCCCAAGAGGGGGAAGGCCTTCAATATGCTGATGCGACAAGTAGCATGATGTGTCGCCGATCTCGTGAAAGACCGCCTCCGAGAATAGTGCGGAGCTGCCGATGGCAGCACTTGCCAGATTGTCCTGTTCTGCCTGCGAGAATGCCCAAAGCCCAATATCATCGTTCGAGGGCGAGCCAAAAGTCAAGTGTGCAAGGTCCCCCATGGGCGAGATGCACCCATCCACGATGGATGCAGGCTGAGTAGGCAAGTCCACCCCGGATAATGGGTCCAAATCCGACATCGCATCCACCTCATCATTTGATTCCAACCCCCAAATGTCGACCCCCTCTAGGGGATCCTCCGAATAGTCAACCTCTTCCTCGTAGGTGCTCATATTGAATGGACCGCCCTTCAATAGCCTCTTAGTGACTGTTGGAGAAGACATATACCCACAGAAAAAAACAAGGGCGAAATGATTATTGCAGATTCGGCTGAGAAGCTGCGACCTCGAAGCCAGAGAACAGTGCAGGTGCCAATAAAGTCGGCCTCGATGATGGGTCCAGAGGGGAAATGGTCAAGGTTCACTGTTGGATGCGTCCCCACCAAGTATAGGGGTGCCAGACCATGTGAAGAAACCCCCAGATCTGCTACCAAGACAAGTTGTGACCCCAAACAGCCACGACTGCGCGCCCCCAGCAATAAACAAGTGGAAGCCCACAAGAAATAATACCCACCGGAAATGGACAGTGGGGGCCCAGGATACCCGGGTCGAGCAGTAATACAACCAGAGTTTTAAACAGAAATGAGAAATTACCCGGTGAGCTGCAAAAATCCGTGGAGCGGCAAGGTTCATACATCACCACGCGTTGTTATCCAACCGCATTGAACAGGTAGCAGTGCCGACAAGCCAAGGTTCCATAGTCCGCCAAGGGTTTCGGCCACCGCCATGATCGCCTGGTGTAGAGTTTTTCTCCCCATCACTCACTGCCTCAATCATGTATCTATATTAGAGACACCCAACTTAACAAACACATATACTAATATTTGTCTATGATTTCTCATTTGATATATAATCACACATATGAATGCGATACACTTTTCCCAATTGCTTTAATCAAACGATTTTGTTAAAAGAATCATCTTTTCATAATTTTCATCTCTTTCAATTGTTAAATAATCCTCATTACTAATAGTTGAAGGATATCTCTTTAGATCGGATAAAGGAAGAAACATGCCGGGTATATAGTAGAATAGATAAGTGTTAGATAAATGCATGTGATAGATTAAAATCATTTCCCATTGCATATTATATAAAAAAAACACACCCAAAAATCATCATTATTGGGAATCTAGTCCCTTCATCCCTAGTCAGAGCCTCCACACCAAACGGAAAAGGACTTGCTCTAAGGTCCGGACCGGGTGGTTTTCCCCCATGTTGTCGCAACGGAATTATGAGGCCTCAACACTTTCCCACTAGGCCCCCTAGCCCCTATGCCATGATGTCCTAAGGTCCCTTCTAATTCTATAATTATAGGATTATATATGCCAGTAAACCATGTCTGAACCTCTCACTTCTACCCATCCATGTTACCCTTATGTGTCCTTGTCTTGTTCAATACACCAAAAGATCCATCTGCCCAAAATTCATGAGAATTGAACATTTGGAGGTGGTTATTTAACAACCACCTAAAATTTTAATTGTAATGAATTTTGGGGGTTTTTTCAGACACCCCCCCCCCCCCCCCCCCCAAAAAAAAGAAAAAAAAGTCATGAGATTTGAACTTTTCGAGGGAGTTGTTAAATGACCTCCTCCAAATGTTCAATTCTCACGAATTTTTTTTTTGGAAGGAGGAGGGGTTTCAAAAACCACGTCCAAAAGTTAAAACTCTCAGGAATTTTAAGGGGGTTTTCAAAAAACCGCCATGAAAAATGTATTTGGAGGCAGTTATTTAAACCCCCCTCCCCCCCCCAAACAAAAATTATGAGTAAACAATTTTAAAGGTGGTAGTTAGAAACCACCGCCATAAAAAAAGTTCAATTGTCATGCCTTTTGGGGGGGTGTTTAAAAACCTCAATGGAAAATATATTTAAGGGAATTTATTTAACCCCCCCCCTCCTAAACCAAAAAAAAATCATGAGAAAACACTGTTAGAGGCGATTGTTAGAAATTCCCCCTTCCCCCCCACCCAACCCCAACAATTTAATTTTCATGACTTGTTGTGGGGGTTTCAAAAAGTCGCCATGAAAAATATATTTAGGGGAAATAATTTAAAAACCCCTTCATTAGAAAACACTTTTAGAGAGACGGTTGTTAGAAAACCCCTAAAAAAAGTTCAAATTTCCATGACTTTCTGGGGAGGTTTCAAAAACTACCCCTAAATCCCTAAAACACTTTTAGAGGCATTTTTGGAAAGATTGTTGCAAGCCAAACCACCCCTAAAGGCCTTTTTGTAGTAGTGTAGGTGCTAATACATGCCAAGTGTCATGTGTTAGTGCATTCTAAGTGTCAAATATTCCTATGTTACTTCTCTCCTAATTTCCAATATGTGATCTCAAATAAATTTAATCTTAAACCATGGAAAACCATTCCGAACCATGCCAAAGCATGCCAAGGAATCTCAATGCATGTGAGGCTTATTATTAAACCATGCCAAACCATACCAAGGAATCTCAATGCATGTCAAGCTTAATATTAAACCATGACAAACCATGCAAAACCATTCGAACACATGCCAAAGCATACCAAGGAATATCAATGCATGCCAGGCATGTTAACACTTGCCAAGTGCCAACACGTGGAAAGTGTAAATGTGTGTAATGGAGTGTTATGCATGTTATGGATTGGTAGGGCATGTCAAACAATTCTAAGGTGTGCCAAAGAACGCCAATGCATACAAGCGAGTGTCAGTGAGTATTGAGGCAACATAAGGGAGTATTAGGTCAAAATGCATTGAAATGAATGAATATGAGGGGGTGTCATGGAGTTTCAACAAGTGATATTTGTGCCAAAGAGGGAGTTGATGAGCCCCAGTATTGCAACAAGAATGTTGCAACTCCCAAGGCTACCAACTTAAATTACCAACTATATGTGCAACATGCAGCGTGTCCTCCTTTCGTTGATCTGATACAAAGAAGTGAATGTCATAAAATATAATCTAAACTAGTTGCAGAAATGGAAATGCTTATCTATTTGCAGGAATGGAAATACGACTCTACTTTACATAAATTAACAGGTTAACCTACTAATTTCATGAATGTAAATTCTATTCTATTTGCAAAATGTAATTGTTGCATCAAAATGAAACCTAATCTATAAAATAGAAATATAAATATTGGAAATGGAAACCCTAGCTTAAGATGTATGAAACAAAACCTAATCATGAAATCATTCTTCAATCACTGCATTCAAGATATAGTTTGTCAACATAGTTCATAAGGTACTTTATTAAGTAATCATCATTATGCTCTTCAAGTCATGAATCTGTCCACTAACTGTAACTGTAGAGGTGAATTGCAATGGATAAGAGACAAGGATTAAGAGATATTTTGGTCTTACTCAATCATGGTTCAAAGCCTAGAGGTCATTATTCAAGACTAAGGGACAAAAACTAAGCTTTTGGATAAAATATGGCCAAGTTTACACGTGCTACAAGAGGTGTTATAGGAGGAGATATCTTGCCAAATTCCCAAGTAAATCAAATGAAAATAGGATGGAAAATTTTTTGTTATTAATTTGGATGTCTTAGGATTCCATTCTGACGCAGGGAAATCCCTGCAAACCCAGATCGCACTCTGTGATCCAAAAAATGAATACATCAAACTGTCCAAATAAAATTTCTTACTGCTGGCAATTTCATACACTATATTGTGGAAGCTTATAATTAAATCTTCAAATCAATGATTCAACATACATCGAAATCATATTTCAACTTCAATTAAATTGTAACCGCGCCACCATTATGCAATAATAACATGCGATTCGCTTTAAACTTACCACACGTCCCTTTCATTTCCCTGTCGCACACTGATTCATACTTCCCATCCATTCGACACCATTTACAACTCATACCCGTTTCAAATTCATCACAACAATTTCGAATCTAATTGATCCGACCCCTAAATTAACTTGCAAATAGTCGATCCTTAAACTTTATTTATAAATTGTGCTGAACGCACTTACAAACAGAATGTTATGAAGATTCTTGCGCTCAGATCCACATCTTCGAGGTTCCTGTCTATGAATCACTGCGGCCCTGTCAAAGACATCAATTTACAAACCCAAATCACCTGATCCAATGTTTCGGATCGATTTCCCTTTCACTGTTCAAAAATGCTCCAAACTCTGGTCATACACCGATATATATCAGTCGGTGATCCCAATCTGCATGAATTAATATACCACTGGCCATTGCAATTTCAATTGCTCCGATATCAAAATTGAAGCACCAACTGCTGGGCGCAACTCAATTATATTACAATAGCAGATTAACAAAACAAATAGGAGCCTTCGTTTTCAAAACACCGGGTATCAAATCTCCTGAGAAATCAAGGAGAGCGCAGCCAACATAATTCCATAACAAAATGGAACAGCGGTTAAAAAAAAACACATTCTTTAACACAGTTGAGGCGCACATATATTGCATTTTGGAGCAATTGACAAATAACAACATCCATTTACCGATTGATCCAATCGGCGATCGGAGATCGAAAATAATGACAATCGGAAGTCGCACGTTCAATGCGCGCTCAAATTCGCCTTCCAGGTCTCCGACGCGATTCTATCGGACCCGATCTAACTTCAAACAGGGGCTTATAATATTTCATGGCCACGATCTATTGTCATATGTGGCAATATGAGTATCTCTTGTTCCGATCCGATGCAATCTATTCGCATTTGGCCGCAATATAAATAATACCAAATCCTTTCATATCTGCGTTAAAACGCTCTTATACCATATATCAACGCCCAGAAATTTTGACGTGACATTGAATCTAATTGCAACCAATGTTTTGTCTGTCCATAACACCAACGCACGCACTATTTGGGATCGCCGATTCGCTGCAGTGACATGTCATTCATCCCTTGTAGAAATTACATCGCCGATGCAATAAATTTGGAACTGCGTCCATTTAAAACTGATTTTAATCTTGCCTCCGGTTTTATGGCGATAGGATGGAACATGTAATTTCTTCCGCTCCGATGTCAATTACACCGAACCGATACAACTAACACAATATATCTTCCTTTGATTGTGCTGGTTTACACAACGCCAATACAGACTTTTTTTGCCCGATTCAACTCAAAACTGAATTTATTTCAACTCCGGATTCCTGTGTTAATGTCTTTCAAACTCCCAAATTCAACAGCGCTGAAATTGAAATAAAACACAGAATTTACAACATAAATACAACTCGAAAACCACATCGACCAACTCCTTTGATAAACAATGTTTAAATCAACGATATTTTTATTCGATTATATATATATCACAGTCACATTCATAAAAAATAATAGAAATCGGCTTTTGGCCTCCTTTACGCTATAAAAGGCCACTGTTCTACACAAAACACCCTCCTCTTCCTATCTGAGCTTTCGCTCTACAAAATAACACACTATCAAAAACTAAAACTCCCACGAAGAAAAATCTTTTCGTTTATTACAACTTTCTCTCCTTAACTTTCTAACAAATCGATACATAATCTTCTAATTTTAAAAATTCTAACAATAAACTCTCCTATTTATTGGCGCTCACACACACCTGTTATACCAAATCTTATCAATAAGATAGACACACTTATTACAATAATAACTAATTATTTGTGAAATCGACCTCCTCAGTAAACTGGATTTTAACACACAGTAATGAAATTCACCCTGTGAAGCCACAACATGTGGACAATTTTCCACATTGCTGGCTAGGTCTAGATGCTCCTGCATCACATTCCAAGTGGAATCACTCCAAAATACCTTTGTTAACACATGCTAAAAAATAACAGAAAATTACTACTCTAAAAACCATAAATTTAAGAACTAGTGAGCTAGTTAACCTACTAAATGCCTAACATAAACACGTGAAAATACTATTGATCTGATGGATCAAGAAAGTGCTCAAAATAAGTGCTCATATTGGCTTGAAACTAGCACCAAAGTGTAGATCTCATCGCCCTGAATCCAACACAACCGATTTCACTCAAATCTGACATCAGATTCTCTCGATATTGCGTTCTGTCCATTTTGGGAAACAACTAAAAAAAATGAAATGAGGTTGCACAGATGCCCAGTTAGTAGTATGTATGCTAACTTGGCCATGACTTTGGAAAGGTTGATTGGTCCTTCATTCGGTCAATGAGTGGTCTACACTTGCCACAACATGCTTGGTTCAAACTTGGTTGATTTTTTATTGGTTGTTGGAGTTTGTGTGGTGGCCCAATTAGGGAGTGCCATGTGGGCCAACTAGTGGCTACCACGTGGCCTCCTCATGGCCGACCAAATTTTTTGTGGAGGCTGAATAGAAAGAATTTTATCGAATAGAGGTCGAACTATGGTCGACCAAATTTTTGTGTGGAGGCTGAACTATAGAAATTTTATTGAATTTTGTAAGAAGTCTAGTGTAGAGGAAAGGGTGAAGATGGCTGAGTTTTATTTGCATAACCTCATATTGATTGACATGATCCATTATGATCCTAATTCCAAACTAGGTGACATGAAATTGAAGGCGTTGGAATCCTGGCTAGCACATGAGGAAATAAGAGTAGAAAAGGTAAAGAGAGTAATGGAAAGAGAAGAGAAGGAACCTCTACAAATTAGGGCAGAGCTATTGAGCCCCAGGGAAATCATTAACATTCATCAACTCATCTCCAATGATGTTGTGTTGGCACCCAGGTACATTGAAACCCAAGAAAAAGAAATTTCACATTTTGAAGATAAATTTAGGTTGCTGGGAGAAAAAAGTCTCCAATCTTGCCAAAGGAGATGACATGCTTTACCACTCAACTTGCAAAACAAAGAATACCACACTCGTGAAAGACTGGAAACTGCATTGGAAAAGACACCATTCTATAAAAGAGTTATGCAAAGAATTAGAATTCAATGGATAGGGTTGAAACTCAAACCACCTTTTCTATTGGGATTGCAAGAAGAAAGAGACCCATCAGAAGAGCAGAATGAGTGGATTGAAGTAGAAAATAATGCAAGATTCTACCCACCAAAGGGAACTCCATGTGAGGTACCCTGGGATGTTAGGGAGGCCACAAGGGCCATGAGAGAGATGAACAAGGATGACTGAGTCTCTCAGAGGATGAGCAACCATTCAGTGGGGGGATGATGAGCCGGATGAGCAACCATTCAGTAGGGGGAGGATGATGAGGCTCATTAATAGGTGCAATACAAAGGGTCATAATTCCATCCTCCAAATTATTAACTATCTATTTCTCACATTTATTTACATTTTTGCACTACAAGGAAAAGACCCTCTAGCGGATGTTTTTGAGGAACCCCTTATAAAAATACCCCAGACATCCATTTCTAGTGGAAGTTCCTAGAGGAGGTTGGTGAGCGGAGGTTTTTGCGAATGTATTTCGTCCGGTACTCTTATCATCGCAAAACGCACCGGTGCGTTAAACACACAAAAGCACCGGTGTGGTTAAAAAATTGGCACACCAGAAACTGTGCGCTCCATACACACCCGCCCGATGCGTTGTATTTCCGTAAAGCACCAGTACTTCACATAAATTGCGCATCGGCGCCTCATAAAAAACATGCGAAAACTGAAATCACCCAAGTTGCTCTTAAACGCACTAGGCTGCCCTGAAATCCCCGCTCACCGGAACAGGGTTAAATAAATAAAAAATTATGGCCAAAAAACCGCAAAAAACATAGGCAAACGGGAACTGTGCGCTCCTAACACACCCGCCTCGTGCATCATATTCCTGTACAGCACTGGTTCCTTACATCTCTACCGCACTGGTGCTTTCGAAAATGTGCGCGAAAACATATACTGCTCGGTGTGGAATAAATCAACTGCACCGGGGCGCCCATAAACCCGGCACACCGACAGATGGTTAAATAAAAAAAATTATGGCAAAAAAACTGCACAAAACATTGGCACACCGGAAACCGTGCGCTACGTACACACAACACCGGTGCGTTTAATTACGGAACAACACCGGTGCCTCTTAAAAAGAACGCGGAACAGAAATCGCCCGGGGCGGATTGACGGAAACACACCGAGATCCCCATAAATGTCACGCACCGGAAAAGGGTTAAATAAAAAAAAAAATGCGGCCAAAAAATCGCACAAATCATTGGCTCACCAGATACCGTTCCTAGTGTGTCATATTATTGTAGAGCACTGGTGCATTACAGATACGCCTCCCCAGTGCTTCATAAAAGTGCGCAAAAATAGAAACGGCCCGGGGCAGCATACAGTGAACGCACCGGTACGCTAGTAAAAAACCCCGGACACCGGAACAGGGTTAAATAAAAAAAAATTATGACCAAAAAACCACATTTTTCACTTTTATCAGTGCTATAGAGCTCTCAAGCATCGGTGCAAGTTATCCTTGTTTGAGGCACCCTGACATCCGTGCTCCCATTGCACTTATTGCACGCACTGTTGCTGTGCATTGCCACCAATCTCCAGCTTGAATTTTATAAAACAGTGGACAAATTTTCTTTTGAAAATTCTACAGCCAATATGCCTCCTCGACGGGTAAATGTACATGTATTTTTATTGTTTTTCCATAATTAAACCTTTTAGCAGATTATAATTTCAAAAAACCTTAAAATTAACCATTAAAAAAAAAAAAAAATTGTCGCGCGGTGCTCTCGAGCCATTCGGCTTGCACCAGTTTGCGGCACTGCCTGTAAATTTACAGGCCACACCGCAACAGGTGCTAACGGTATCCGCACCGGTTCCGGGGCGGTACCGCTAGGCGCACCGTGTTATTTTAATTTTTTTAAAAAACTGCGATGCGTTCGTTTACCAGGCCGCACCATAGAAAACGTGGTATCGCGGAAACACGGTGCATTAAAGGACATATCTGCCCCGGGGCACGTAATGTGGTCAACGCACCTCATACCGCAATTCAACATTGTCAATGGTTCGGCCTGGTAAATCGGTGCTAAGGGTATCCGCACTGTTTCTGGGGCGGTACCAAAGGCACACCGTGTTATGTTAAATTTCCTTATAAAGAGAAGTGCGGTCGGTTACCTGGCCGCACCATTGACCCAGTTGAATAGTGATGATACAGTGCATTGACCTATATAACCGCCCCAGGATGGCTATTTTTGTCAGTGCACGACTTACCGTATTTGGCCTGTGTCAGCGGTGCGGCCTTTTACAATACCGCATTGATGACTATGTACGGTGGCAGGATGGCAGTGCACTAAATTAGATATATGCCCCAGGGCGTATAGTGTAGTTAGCGCACCGCTCTCCTGACACCGCACGTAGTGAACGGTGCACAAATTTTTTTTTCTAGAGCACCGCCCCTGGTGCGCTGAATATCATTAGGGGCACCGTATCTGGTGCACTCTGTTGAAAGATGCATCAGGACCGATGCATGACTGTGTTTTTGGCGCACCAACTGTTGTTTTATTTATTTTTTCAGAAAATATTTATATACGTATATTTCTAAATACATGTGTCATTTAATAAAAAAATTGTGTTTAATATGTCAATCACTCAGAGACGTGAAAGGAGAGAAGAGGGGCAAGCACACCAACAATAGGCAGAACAATATAACATGGTTCGCCCGTGGGAGGCAAGAGAGAGGGAGAGAGATACATACCCTCTACCTATTACAACAGGGATGCAGGGGCTCCTAAGTGAGGTAGGCCTCCTCAAGTTCTATGAGGAGGCTACTTCCCTAAAGTCCCATAGTTTGTTTTTGAGACATCTTATCCGAAGGTGGAATGCCCAGCGATAGGCTTTCTGGGTTGGTATCAACCAGTGGTACACGCCCACTGAGGAGGATGCATATTTTATTACAGGGCTATCGAGGAGAGGGGTGGATTTTCCCTCGTTCCCCGAGGTTCCAGTTGGCTGTGTGGCAGGGATTCAGTTAGTTTAATCCCAGAGATACATTGGAGCACATTTAGTATCTCTTGCAGATTTTCAGGTTGCTGGAGGGCAGTTACGTATTGGTGCATTTGGTCGTGAGGAGGTCCAGTGTCTCTCACTTATCATTTTGACCATTTCCCACAACACCAGTGATGGGAAACACATTAGTTGCTCGCTTTTAGATTATGTTGATTCTTTACTACAACAACCATGACTTGTCAGGTGGTCTACCATTTTTTTGCGACAGTTCTGTACAACATTAGATAGATGTTGTGCTCATGCACAAGGGAGGGTCAACTTCCCTTTTTCTTTAGAGATTTTTTGTTTATTTTTTGAGAGGTTTCCAGAGACGAGACCTAGCTTTTTTCGGCAGCCTTGTAGGTCAGTTACTGAGGCATGTATGCACATGTTGGGGCAGATGATGCCCAAGAGGGAGGAGAGTCTTTTTCTAGCGAGGATATCAGATGATGCACTGGGGTTGCTAGCCAGTTCTGATGAGAATCCCTTCATTATGGTCCCCTGTCCTTATGCAGGGTTGGATTGGCGAGGGTGTGCCAAAATCCTCTTCACAACTGATGAGCCACCAGATGATAGAGGTAATATCACTGTTTTATTTAAATGTATTCTAACATGTTATTTAACTTGTTTTTATTTAATTGTGTAATGATATTGTTTAATTATTGTTGTGTACTTGTATATATTTTGTAGACATTGGCTCTTTTGATGGCGAGGAGATGCTGCCACCACCACTTGATCCAGGTGTGGATCCTGATGATCACGATGAGGGCATGCCAGATGCCGAGGATGATCATCAGGAGGCCGGTGTAGGTCAGAGACTTGCTCCTGCTGGTGTGCTGTCTACTTGGTGATGCTAGATACAGGATGGAGTTGGCCGACCAACTCATTTTATTGATTGTTGAGGCGGGCATCAGGCCCGCTCATTACAGAGACATAGAGGCCGATGATAGGCTATTACGGATGTGGAGAGGCATGCCGCGTGACATAAACAGCCTGATGCGGCATGTCGTAGGAGTTACGACAACTTTTACACAAATGACAAGGACTGTTGCATGTTACGATCGAGCCACAACATGTGATGGATAGTCTGCGAGGCGCAGCGTACCATCATCTAGGAGGAGTCATGATCATGGAGATGAGGCTGGACCATCAATCTCTAGTACTGATATTGATGTTTTACTACCACCAGTTGATCCATGACATTTATATTACGATTGTATATTTTTAACATTATATATATATATATATATATATATATATATATATATATATATATATATATATATATATGGTCCATGTATTTTATCTTCATGTTGCAGTTGTACTTAATTTACATATTGGTGATCATCATGATGTGCATGTTGTTAGGTCATGTTAGATATGTTCATTTAATGTGCAGCTTGCAGATAGATGTGTATGTGATAGCATGAGTTATTTGACATGAGATGTATATTTGATGTTTGTATTGTGATGATGTTAATATATAATGTTAATTATGTTTTGTTAGATGATCATGATCACGATGATGTAGTTAGCAATTTTGCAGAATGTGTTTTTTAGTCAAATTTGATGTTTGTACGATGGTTTTTTGTAATTTTTTAATTTGTAAAATTGTAATTGTATATATGTAAAATTCTAAAATTGTAATTGTAATTGTACGCGAAATTGTAAAATTGTAATTCTAATTGTAATTGTATGTAAAATATTTGTAAAATTTTAATTGTATTAATGTGAAATGAATTTATTAAAATTTGTAAATTTGTAAATTTGTAAATTTTAAATAATTGTAAAATAATAAATCTAGAATAATATGATTTATTGTAACATAATAAAGTTTAGAAAATAATGCAAATTAATTCATGTACTTTAGAATTATCATTATTTTATTATGATCTTAGATACAAAAAAAAACGAATTAATTTATACAGTACACCATTGTTTTTGAGATCAACATAATTAATGCAAATTATCAAGTGAATTATTGATTTTAACATTAACACAATGCAAATTACCAATTAATTCAAAATACATATTATATTAATATTTCGAAAAACCCATCTTAAAAAGTATAAATATTGATGAAATAACACATGTACCATATCACTCTCGGTTCTCATGATCACCCTCATTATCTTCTAGCTGGCATGGCATGATAACAATATTGTTCTCAAAAATATGTTTTGATCTAGGGTAATGTGTAAATACGAGCCACCAATCCCTATCCAACACATCTGGGTAAAAAAAGACCTGGTTGCAGTGGTTAGGGAAAACATAGGGCTCCTTAGCTTCATCCCACATATTTCTAGAGTTGATACATATTAGCCTACTATCACGATCTTCCTTTACATTATTCCGATCAAAGGTGTCCCACCACTTGCACCTAAAAATAACACATTGGAAAGAAGAAAAATCCACTTCAATGATCTCTTGTATCTTTCCGACGTAACCTAATGTCCCTCGTACTAGGTTTTGATCACGTTGGCTAGATTGACTAGATTGATCGAACTCTACTTCCACTCCACAATCTTGTGTGATGTTTCCAACATCGACATTTTCTGTACGAAAATGGTGTCCATATGCCCACATAGATGGGAATAAATGCACCTATTATAAAAAAGTTAAAAAAATCATAGTGTCATGTGTCTTATAAATAATAATACAACAGTTAAAATATGAAATGCATATGTCTTAATATAAGTTTCAAATTAACATTAAATAAAAAATATTGTTACCGAGTTGCTGCACCCAATCCCTACGTTTAACGCATCCTCTTCAGCACACGGGCAATGACCGGTAACACCATATTTCTCTCTGACTTGGTCAACAACCCAACTGTTGGACCATATTTTTGGCATATTTTCTTTTAAGTGATCAGGATAAGGCACACTTCTACCATTCAATCGTCTGAATTCTTTCCTGTCACTATCCCATTTCATCTTGTTTTGTTCATACAATGCGACTCACGATTTTGTTGCTTCAGAATTGTAAAGAACGAATTTATTGATTGCTTCAATTTCTGCATTCGTGGATGAAATCAAACCAACAATATATAGTACTTAGAGATCAAATTATACATTATATCGAAGTTCAACATGAATATTAATTATTTTTTGTAAATTTGAAAAATTATAAGTCGCTTACTCTTTATCAAACGCTTTTTTCCACTCGTTTGGAGCAACTCTCCTTCTCTTTTGTCTTCATCCATTTCATCGTCCCAAATCACCGCACTTGGTCTGTTGTCGATCTGCTTGATGTACTCACTGGCATAATAGAAAGACTCATATGATATGTACCCCTTTGCCATAGACCCCTCGGGATTTTCCCTTTGTCGAAAAAAACCTTTCAATTTCTTCATGTACCTCTCTAAGAAAAACATCCAACGACAAGAAACAACCCCAACTAATTCAACCTCATCTACCAGGTGGATTAGAAGATGAACCTGTAATTCCATGAAAATCGTCGACAGTTCCTTCTCAAACATACAAACAATCTCAACTATCTCTTGGCGCTACCGTGGAATGCTAGCCACATGAATCTCCTTTGACGTGATCCAACGTACAAATGTAGATAATTTAGATATGGCACGTCCTAGGTCTTGAGGGAATTCATGTTTCACACACCCACGCACGAACAAAGGATAATGACACTGCAAAGTTATAAACATGTGCAATAATATACAACATTATTTATGTTTTATGAATATAACAAATAATAAAATCATGATTTTGACATTATACGTACTCTTAGAAGATTCAAATGTTCATGTGATTTCAACCCCAAAAAATGGTCATCCACGGTGAAGCAGCACTGTAGTGAAGGCCCGTATGAAGTTGGCACCCTCACATCCATTATAACTTCCTTTGCCAAAGATATATCATCTTTTTTAAAAATCCATGGGACATCACCTTCTTTGAAAAACCATGAATTAGAGGGACCAGTTCTTGCCTCTGATCCCGTACTTTCTAATCATCTTGGCCAATGTTTCTTTTTAGTTTTTGAAGTAATAAGATCTTTCCTAACAACCAATGTGTCACTTTGTTTCGATGATATGTGCCTCCATAAAGACGATGATTTTTTTTAAAATATATGCATGGGATCTAATAAGTGGGCAATCTTAAGATGCTCCCAATATCGGAGGTCATAAAAGATAGATTTCCTTTTCATCCCAATGGGAAATTTCTCAACATAGGTGTCGAAGAAATCTGGATCATCAAACATAGGCTGCCCATTTGAATCGAACATTTCTATGAACTCCTTCTCCTTCTCTCTCTCATATTCTCTAAGCCATTCAGCTAGTGTCATTATTGGAGGCCTTTGGGTTCTCTCTCATTTACCATTGAAAGCGGATGCTGCTTTTCTGTAAGGGTGTTCTTCTAGTAGGAATACCCTGGAGCAATCATACATTGGCTTTCGTAGGTCCCTGGACCATCTAGCTTTCAGAGAAGGTCCACAACATTTACATCCAAAATACCCTTTTGTTACAAGAACTGCGAGATTATATTTGTATCCATTAATTAATATGCATGGCACATTAAAAAATATCATGAAGATCAGAACAAATATTACAACGAATTAAATAACTAATATGTGAAAGAATATTGTTACATATATAAACAAATCAATAAATTAAACATGTAATTTACCAGAGCAAACTCCTAAGCCTGCATAATCATGTGTCGTGTAAGCACATATGCCATACAACATAAAAATCCTCTCTGCTGCGATGGGTCTTGATACATCGTATACATTTATCCCATCCCATAATTCCTTCAATTCATCTACCAGTGGTTGTAAGTAGACATCCATATTCTTCACTTGTCTTCTACCAAGGACTATGAGAGCCAACATAAGATGTTCATTCTTCACGGACAACCATGGGGGGATATTGTTATTGATCACTACTACAGGCCAAACATAATAGTTGGTGTTCTAGAGGGAATATGGGTTGACACCATCCATGGCTATGCTGAGTCGTAGACTTCGTACTTCATCCTTGAATATTTCGGGCCATGTATCCTCTATATGCTTCATGGTTATTGAATCAGTTGGGATTCGCATAAATCCCAACTCACTTCTGTGTGAGGCATTCCATCCCTGCAACATTGCTAATTCTTTGCAACGAAAGAGCCTTTGAATCCTTGGGATTATGGACATGTGCCTCAATATCTTAAAAGGAGGACCAATACGTGATTTACCCTTCTTTTTTGATTTATCATACCTGTCATGCCCACATTTCGGACACATCTCTTTGTCTGCATATTCTCCTCTATATGGAATACAATCATTTCGACATCCATGATATGATACGTACTCAACACCCAACATTTTCAACAATTTATTTGCCTCTTCACAACTACCGGGTAAGACATTATCACTTGGAAGAACCTTATCTTTGAATAAGCTATAGTTGGTGATCATGGAAAAATATATTAATAAATGTACATTAATGTCGATATAATTGTTAACGTTCATATAATTTACCATTTGTAATGTTCATTGTAGTGTACTGATTATATTTCAAATTTATATAAGGGGAGTACTTTATGGTGACTTCCCTCAAAAGTTCCAAGAAACATGCATTCGACAAGCCAAACTTTGCTTTCAATTTGTACAGTAACACCGTTGTCCCCAACTGGGTAGACTTTGATTGACCGTCGGGTCCAAAGAGAGGGGTAGTGGAAGCAAATTTAAGGCTTTCGAAAAAGGTGTCAGGGGTATGAGCATCATCCCCTAGCTGATCATCATTTTGGAATGCATCTAACAACATTGTCTCCATGGCAGTCGTATCCCTTAAGTAATCATCCATACCAACCTCTATTTGATTGCCTCCATTGCTAGCTTGTGAAGAACTACTATTGCTGTAGTCATTCCTAATTGGTGAATCTGGACATAGCGAGAATTGAATCGGTGGTTGATTCAACCATTCTTGGTATCGTTCCTCTCTGATTTTTTCTCTTAATTCAGTCTTCTCTCAATTTTACGTTTTCGTGGGGTGCAATGAAAGATGGTAGGTAGGTCGTTCATCATCACTAGAATCCTAATAATTAAAAAATAAAAATTGAACATGATCAATACAAAATATATGATATCAATTAGTAACCACGTTGACAATATTGCATTATTATAAATTGGTTTGATGTTGAAATAATTACATATTAATAAATATATATACCAAACAATTATAATTATAATTACCATCATTGTCCCGGGATTGTGGCTAGAAGATGCAATATTGTTACAATTGGTAGGGTGAAGCGGCTGTCCATTTTCATCTACCAAATGCGCCTTGTGGTATGCAGCTCCTGATAAGAACTTCCGACGTTTTGGAGTAGTTTGAATATTTTGTGCATCTGAACTCGATGTTGAATCTGCATGAACCTGCAAATTTGTATACATTATAAATTTAATTAAGTTGTGCATGATTGATTGTATGGATAAAAAACATAAATTCAATTAGATAGTGAAAAAATAAAACAAATAAGAAGTAAATATTACGTCTCCAGATGGATAGGGTGAACTCCACGATGGACTTCGAGAAATATTATGGAACGAGATGGATTTTGAAGAATTTTCCATTCCATATAATATATGATATTTTCTCCCTGCATTTGAGAAAAACAACAATAAATTTTGGTGCACAAACCTAAATGTAATTTCGGTGCGTAATGTACAAATAACCGCACCGGTGCATTTTTGGTATTGCACACCGGTGCCGTCTTATAACCTGACGCCCCAGTGCGTTTCTATTAAAGGACGCACCGGTAAACGAATAACCACAAATAGAAAAAGCGCAACCCTATTTTCTTTAAGTGAAAAAAAAAACAGTAAATTGAAAAATGGGTGGAAAAATATTTTCGAAAATCTAATTTCATAAAACATTTCTTTAAATACTAAACACTTTTCATTATTTCACTATTTTTGCAAATAATTTCAGCCAGAGATTTGCAGGATACATACATGGAGAAAACAAAGCACAAGAGCACTGTGGAGCAGGGAAATACGTTCAAACAGAAGTATTCAGACAATCAGAATTCCAAACCTCTGGTGTTTCAAACTTTGTACCATAGAATTTCAAACGATGTGAGTAAAGTGTATTGTTTTTTTGTACTTTTTTCTGCAGTTTTTTTTATGCAGTAAAAGAAAAAAATCGAAGTCTATTGTTTTTTTTTTACATTTTTCTGTAGTTTTTTTATGAAGTAAAATAACAAAATCAAAGTTTGTTATTTTTATTTTTATTTTTTATTTTATTTTATTTTTCTATAGTTTTTTAACCTTTTCTGCAGTTTTCAGAAACAAAATAAAAAAGAAATCCATTTTTAGAAACAAAACCCTAGATTCTTTTGTTTCTAAATTAGGGCTTTTCAATTTAGATTTATAGGGTTTGTATAGTCATAAAACATCCAACCCATGGGACGACTTACATAGTCGGATCCCAATCCATGTTGGCCCTTGCGTCAATCTAAAAAAAAAACAGATTTTTTTTCGTCGGTGCGCCGTGTGTAACATAGAGCACATGTGCGCTCTATTATACCAACGCACCGCGAAGGTACAATGAAAAAAAAAATGTTTTTATCAGTGCACCATATGTAACATATGGCACCAATTCCCTATTTCATGATGGTGCACTGCAGACATGTTGTTTTACCAAAAAACCATTTTAGAAACAAACCCTAATTTTTTTTTTGTTTCTACCCTTTCTTTTCCCTCTTTCTGTGATTTCAGAATTAGGGCTTTTCAATTTATATTTATAGGGTTTGTATTGCTAAATATAAGCCTAGGACATCCAACCCATGGGAGGACCTGCATAGTCGGATCCCAATCCATGTCGGCCCTTGAGTAAATTAAAAAAAAAGATTTTTTGTCGGTGCGCCCTATGTACCTAAGTGCACCGCGAAAGTACTGATCAAAAAATTATGTCAGTGTGCCATTTGTAAAATATGCAGCCGGTGTACTATTTCATTATGGCGCACCACAAACGTTCTGTTTCGAAAAAAAAACTTTCAGAAAAATACAAACCTTACATTCTTATTGTTTCTGCCCTTTTTTCTCCCTCTTTTTGTGATTTCAGAATTAGGGCTTTTCAATTTAGATTTATAGGGTTTGTATTGCTAAATATAGGCCTAAGACATCCAACCGACGGGACGATTAGCATAGTCAGATCCCAATCCATGTGGGCCCTTGCATGAATTAAAAAAAACATATTTTTTTATCAGTGCGCCTTGCGTAAAATAGTGCACTGGTGCTCACTGCTACTCTATATTGTCCAAATGCACCACATAAGTAATGTGATAAAAAATTAAAAAAACATTTTTTTTAATCAGTGCACCATATGTAAAATATGGCACCGGTTTATGCTACAAAAATTAACATTCGACGATTTTTGTTATTTTATCATGGTTAACCAGTGTAGTGATTGACACGTAACGCACCTGTGCTCCTTGTTGACATAGAGCACCGTACGGTCTATTATACTGTTTGTGCGGTGCATTTGGAAGACATCCACGCACCGACGTCGGTGCGTACACCATGAATGGCGCACCGGTGTGTTGAGATTTTTTTTTATTTGAAAAGTTAACAATTTATTTATAAATATATTAATAAATGCTATGGTACAGGTTTGAGATTGATAAAGAAATGACTGACAAGAGATCAAGTAACAAAAATACTGATAACACATCAAGAAAAGCAAAAAAGACAAGTTCTTTGTAAATTTTTTACAAAAAAGAAAATATTTTTGAACTATATATAAGTTTAAATAATATGTATTGTTTACTGTGTATCATGCAGAGCCACAAAATGATGAAGCTCGATAAGATTATTTCTGATCTAGGACTAGAAGAGCAT
Source organism: Pinus albicaulis (assembly GCA_034641835.2). NCBI lineage: Eukaryota > Viridiplantae > Streptophyta > Pinopsida > Pinales > Pinaceae > Pinus > Pinus albicaulis. The sequence continues at coordinate 717,647,465 of CM076569.1, forward strand.
AAAATCTTGATGAAAAAATTGCAAAAAGATGAATTAGGTGAATGAAAAAATACTATCGATCCAATATGAGTTTCTTTTTTTAGTTTTCATTAATAATATAATTAAAATTATTAGATAACATGTATGAAACAGTCTATTAATTCACATCTATTTAATGTTCTACAGGGACCAACAACTTAGAAAAGGAATGTTGTTCTAAGAAAAGGAAAAAAGTAGAACATGCAAATGAAAATGAATTGCTCCTTAGCTCATCTGGAGTGGTGCTGGAGGTTAATGAAAGTGGGAAAAACTTTTACAAAAGTTTGAGGGATCTAGTGGAATGAATGTATAGACGTTCTTTCCACTTACAATACAAAATCCAATCCAATGGTTCTAAGAACCAAATTTTATCTAGAATACAAGAAAAGTTTCCACAGAATTGGTTAATGAGACATGTCAGACTTTTAATAGCAAAAACGTACAAAAAAAAGAAAAGAAGGAATGAAAAGGTAATATTCCTTTAGATGTTTGTCTAGAATTATTTATAAATATCACTTTTGTTATACTTACTTTTCATATATCAATATAAAAATTAAATAGTTTATTGCCATGTTACATTTTCAGGAAGATTATGAAAATCTCAAAAGATGAACGAGCTGATATCATAAATATGCTAGTAGGAATGTCCAAAAAGGTGTACAAGGAGATGGTCAAATAAATGGACAAAATTGCATCATAAGAGGATCCATCTTAACAACAACGTGCTTCAAATGTCATATGTAACAATTGAAATTTTCAATTAGGTACAATAAATAAGCAATTTAGTATTAAATATTAATTTTCAAGAATTTTCTTGCAGAAAAGAAAAGAAAATGGAACCCATTCAGCACATAAAACAGGACGACAAAGAAGAAAATGGTTGATCTCTAAGTTTGTGAGTAATTGTTACTTCCTTATAACAACTTAACTAGATTTCATTTTTGTATTTTTTAAGTTTTTTTACAAAAATCATCATTGAATGTCTTCAAACAGGTGCTAACATACAAAGAAGAACCATCAGAGGAATTGATTGAAATTGGGTTAAATATGGGTTGTGAGTATATGTTGGCATATCATAACTTAATTGTGGAATTTGTAAGCATCTATCGATCTTGTTTTACTTAGCTCCGTCTATAATTAATAGAAAAAATAAATCTTTTATATTAAATATATGATTTGTTATGGGGTATATAACTTGCAGGAAACAAAGTATGGCACTGCGCCAACAGATCAAATCTTGAAAGATGGCATGTTACATGGTTTTGAAAGAATGTGTATAGTTTATGAGTCAATTGTTGCATTGGTACGCCATCTCTTTTCGATTTGCATTGATGTATATTATTTAATATTGCAATTTTCATTATTCTCACCAATGTATATACACTCATTACAGTTTATTTTTACGTTTGTAGATGGAAGGTGAAGAAGAAGAAAACAATCAACACCGTGAACAAAAAATTTCTGAAAATAACCCAAGTCATGGAAGTAGCTCTAGCACTGACAACAGTTCAAGCGAAGAATGATGATCACTATGTTTGGATATAAAAGCAAGGAATTGTATTTTTTGAAAAATGTCTGTAAAATCAGACATTTCCTTTAATGTAATGGACATAGTGTCCCAATTGAAAGATAAAGGGATACAAATAACTGTCCCATTTTGTATGAAAAAGAATGTATTATTCATATATATATATATAATAAAAAATGTTTTAATTTATTCTATTGTGTTCTCTATTGTCGCTATTGCGTTCTCCATTGTCATTCTCAAATGCACTAATAAAAATTTAATTCATATGAATATTGTTATAAGATATATATGTGTCAACTTTTGATGAATAATGAATTTTTAAAAACCACAATAATTATGATATGATATAACAAATTAATCCAAACATCACATTCAAATGCATTAATAAAAATTTAATTAATATGAATATTGTTATAAGATGTGTCGAATTTTGATGAATAATGAATTTAAAACAATCACAATAATTGAACTGTCACAGGTCGATGTTTCTAAAAAATACAAAATGAAAATCGGTGCATGTATTCTTATACCGGTGCGCTTGTATTATTAAGCGCACCGGTGCGTTTTTACGACCTATTGGCACCACACAAATACCAAAACTGGTTAAAAATATCGAGGCATTTGTGCGGTACGATGCTCCAGTGCATTTATGTCTATATACACACCGGTGCCCTTTTACGACCTATTAGCACCACACGAATACAACTACCAATTATAAATCTCGGTGCATTTGTGTGATACTATGCACCGGGGCGTTTTTGTGTATATACGCACCGGTGCATTTAGATGACCTATGGGCAACGCACGAATACCAATACCAATTATAAATCTCGGTGCATTTGTGTGATACTGCACACCGGGGCATTTAAGAGTCTATATGCATCGGTGTATTTGTATGACATATTTGCATCGCACGAATACCGATACCAATTATACAGCTTGGTGCATTTGTGTGAAAGGGTGCACCGATGCGTTTCTATAAGTCTAAGCACCGACACATTGATACGACCTATGGGCACCACTCAAATCCCAAGACCAATTATAACTACCCCGTGCGTTGTATCACCAACACTATGCCCGGTGCTGTTTTATACCTTAACATCCCGGTGCATTCTTCTTCGACCGCCCCGGGGCACCGTCTACAAGCACACATTGGTGCGTTAAAGCTTGATTAGCGCATCGAGGAAAAAAGCATCCGTAATAACCTCCGGCCGCCCATTTTTTTTAGTTGTGTTGAATTTCCGTTAAAATCTCCGCCAAAACCTCTGTAACCATAAACGGATGTGGTAGCATATTTTTTTTTGACAATTTTGGCCAATTTTATAACATTAAAAACCTCCTATATTACCTCCGCTAGAGGGTATTTTCCTTGTAGTGTTGTTATATTATGCTTAGTGAGAAATGCGAAAGATGTTTGTCATAAAATGTAGCCTAATATGGTTTAATTGCAGGGAATGGAGCAATGTTTTAAACAATTTCCATGTAGGGGCTCGGAGTAGACAACAAGAAGAAATTTCAAGGGGGTTTTCCACCTCCTTAACTCTCTCAACCAACCCAAGATCACATCAAGATCTCTCTCATCAGCTCAAGGTCGTTGCGGCCAAGCAAGTGAAATTCACGAGGAGCCAAGCTCCACTATTCTAGAGTTTTAAGAGATAATATTCCTATTTTCTAGGGATTTGTTGGTAGCTACCCTCTTGTATAAATAAACATGTAGAAGAGCGCATTAGGATTCAAGTTTTTTTTTAGCTAGGTAGCTATAGAGCTCAGGAATTATTATTTTTAACTGTTATGTGATGTATTATACCTTGATTCAATGATAATGAGAAGCTTCTATTTGGTTCATTACTGAGTTAGTTTCAAAGGGCTAAGAATCTTGGGTTTGGGCCCAACCCATGGGATAGGTCCCTCTTGTATACTTGTATCTTTCCTTTAGTTTCAGAGATTTGTTTATTTTCTTATATTTCAGCAGAAGAGTAATCCATCAAAATCTGTGATTGCAACCTTTACCTCATCTTTCTCATGGGAGCATGAGTAGAAGGACTTCCAACTGCAACCAAAAAACATATTTTTTATGATTTATTGGAAGAAGAGTAGTGTGATTGTATTATTTTTCATATGCTTACTCTAGCTTAGAAGTTGGTTTGTTTCTTAGATCATAATTCTGGCATAGATTAAATAACATTTCTATTCAACTCATATTTTCCACTACTAGTTGTTTTATTTTGTCAATGATAAATGAATGGATGCATGTAATCTCCAGGCAATGACACCTTCAACACCTCCATGTTGGACTCTGTCACTCCTTCCTCCAACCTCCCAATTCTTCCATCAAACTTATAGTTTATGAGGTTATTTCCCATGACCACTGTGAGCATCTCTTTTAGTGAAAAACAGGCCCTCAAGGGGATTTTAACTTGGATGGAGGTGTTGGTCAGCCTTCAATCACTTTAATTCACTTCCTTCCACGTTCCCACACCTTTCTCCCATCATATTTACCTCTTAAACCTTCTCAGGAGCCTTCCTATAGCATTATAGGGCTTCCCGTAGCAATACAGGGCTATTGTAGCATACCTATAGCTCCTCATTCTCCATCTAGTTTTGGTCCTTGCTACACTTGAACATAGGTTAAGATTTTATTGACCCCTAGCTATGGATTCATGACCAGTAGAGACTCTTAGGCCACTCCAAACCTTCCTCTTTCCTTGATGCAAAAACATAATAGCATTAGTGTTCCTTTCATCGTAGATTTGGCACAAATAGGACAATGCTTTACATGCAAGTGTGATCTAGTTAAATAGTACATAGAATTTTGACTTATGGTTTGGTAGGTTATGCAAGATAAATTAGTTTATTTGTTGCAAAAAGATATGATAGCTAGAAAGATAATTGCAAGACAATGTAGTTTCTTTTATGCAAAATAGGTTTGCTTTTTCCTATTCATGATTTGTTTTCAATAGCATTTGTAAGTTGAATTTGATAGCACTCTCCTTCTCTCTGTTATAAGTAATTTTTTCATTTTATTTTCCTTTGCTAAGTTTTCATTCTAAATCAGTAGGAGGAATGACCTAGAATCACTATTGATCAGAAGACCTAGTTGAGGGTGGCATGAGTAGAGTCCATCTTCTGTGCATACAACACTGTCACCTTGAAGTTTGTACGAACCCCGGGTTGATAAATATATTTGAGGAGTCTTTGGGAGTTGTAGCACTCTTGGTGCAATACCAGGGCTCACGAGAGGGTGTTAACAAGTGCCACATAGTGCTAAGGGATTGTTAGACATGCAAGGTGTTATGGCATGTCAAGATGTAAACTATGTTGCTTAGTTGTTTTATGTCCACGGTTGGACGTGAGCCTTGACTTGGTAACTTGTAACTTGTTAAGTGGGATAAGTTTAAATTGGACATGAGAAGCCTAAGATGAGTTATAGTTAGTTCTTAGGTGAACAATCCATAGTCTAGTTGTAGTAGCTATAACTTGGTCAAGCCGTTGGAGTCGAGGAAGGACTTGGTTGAGTTCCCAATTCCCAAAAAAAGTAATGGTAGTTGTGAGGGCATAATACCTAAGGAGTGCCAAGGAATGCCAAGGAATGAAAAGGCATACTAACACATGTGAGACAGTGTCAATGCATACTTAAGAGTGTTAGGTAGAATCAGGGAATCACAAGGGAGAACTAGGTCAAAATGCATGGAAATGAATGAATAAGAGTGTGTGCCAAGGAGTGTCAGTGAATTCTAGGTTTCCCATGGACGAAGTGTGTCTTAAAATCCCTTATGTAGTTTCCTAATGTCATTCAAGTAGAATCTCACAATTACTTATGTCAGTAATGGTGCAATATTTTTTTATTATCTTAAAGGAACTCTTTCTATACATGCACCCAATAAAACATAAACCATCGAGTCAAAATGAATGGAAATGAATGAATAAGAGGGTGTGTCAAGGAGTGTCAGGTATGCCAAGGGGGAGTGACAAAGCATGCTAGGGAATTTTAGGACATGTCAAGAAGTGTCAAGGTGTGCTAACATGTGTGAGATCGTGCCAATGCATGCCAAGCATGCTAAGACATGCCATGTGTTAAGGCATGACAAGATGTGCTAGGTGTTAGGGTATGCAAACGCATGGAAAGTAGTTTCACACAACAAAAGGGAACACCAAGTTAAAATGAAAATAAATGAACACATATGAGGTTTAATAATTCAAGACCTTACCTTTTCAATAGGGGCATGCTAGGCATGCCAAAACTAGCGCTAATACATGCCAAGGGTCAAGTGCTAGTGTGTCTTAAGTGCCAAATCATCCTCTATTACTTCTCTCTTAATTGTGAATAATGATGCCAAATAAATTTTATCTTAAGCCATGCCAAGATTGCAAGTGCCACCAAGTGCCAAGAGCCAATATGTGCTAGGGATTTCTACGACATTCTATGGAGTTCCAAGTTTGCTGAGGAGGGAGTGACAAGATATGATAGATAGTTCCAAGGCATGCTATAATCCTAGGGAATCATACCACTATGTATCAAGTTACAATGTGTGCTGAGTGTTAGCAAGTGCCAGGGAAACACAAGGGAGCACCAGGTCAAAATGCATGGAAATTAATGAATAAGAGTGTGTGACAAGGAGTGTCAGCGAGTTCTAGGAATGCTAAGGAGGGAGTGACATGGTATTCTAGGCATCTCTAAATCATTTTAGCGTGTCAGCGTGGCATGCGACCAAGATGTTTCGGGTGCCAAGGTGTGCCAACACATGCCAACACATACTAGGAAGTGTTAGGGAGTCCTAGGGACACACAAGGGAGCACTAGGTGAAAATAATGCATGCAAATGAACGATTAAGAGATTGTGACAGGAAGTGTTAGTGAGTTCCAGGTGTGTCAAGGAGGGAGTGACAAGGTATGCTAGGTAGTGCTAAGGCATGCTAGGGGCTAGGGAAACATGCCAAGATGTGCCAGGTTCTAGGGAATGCTAATGCATGTCAGGGAGTGTTATGGAGTGACAGGGAAAAACAAGGTATCACTAGTTTCAAATTCATGGAAATGAATGAATAAGATTGTGTGACATGGATTGTTAGTGAGTTCTAGTTGTGCTAAGGAGGGATTGACCATGCATGATAGGTAGTGCCAAGGAATGCTAGAGTGCTTAGGCAACATGCTAAGATGTGCCAAGTGCCAGGGTGTGCCAATGTGATCTAGGGAGTGTTATGGAGTGCCACGGAAACACAAGGGAGAACTAGTTCAAAATTCATGGAAATGAACATATAAGAGTGTGTGATAGGGAGTTTCAGTGAGTTCCAAGTGTGCTAAGGAGGGAGTGACAAGGTTATATGCTAGGCAATGACAAGGCATGCTAGAGTGTCAAGGGATGTCAGAGAGTGGTAGGGTGTGCTAGGAAGTTCAAAATAATGCCAAGGAATGCAGGGGATGCTAACACATGCCAAATAGTGCCGAGGTATTGTTAGACGTTTCAAGTGTTATGGCATGTCAAGATGTAAACTATGTTGCTTAGTTGTTTTATGGCCACGGTTGGATGCAAGCCTTGAATTGGTAACTTGTTAAGTGGGACGAGTTAAGCTTTGACATGAGTAATATAAGATTATTTATGATACATTATTAGTTGAACAAGGCATAGTCTAGTTGTAGTATATGAAACTTGGTTAAGTTGTTGTAGTCGAGGTAGGACTTGGTTGGGTTCCCAAGTCTAAAAATAAATAAGGGTAGTATGAGGACATGATAGTTAAGGAGTGCTAGGGTGTGCCAATGAATGAAAAGGAATGCTAACACATTCCATATAATGTCAATGCATGTCGAGGAGTGTTGGGGTGTGTCAGGGCATCATAAGGGAGAACTAGTTCAAAGTTCATGGAAATGAAAGAATAAGAGTGTCTGCCAGGGAGTGTCAATGAATTACAGGTGTCCCATGGATGAAGTGTGTTATGAGAATTTAATAATAGGAATTATAGGAGGCAAGCCTAAAATTGCAATAAGGGGATAGACAAAGTGAGACTTTGTGCTAGACACAACACTATTTTTTCAATGACTTGGTTGGGTTCCCAAGTAACAAAAAAAGTAATGCTATCTATGCGAGCATGACAACTAGGGAGTGCCAAGGTGTGTAGGGAATCCCAGGAAGTGATAACGCATGATAGAAAGTTCCAAGGCATGTTAGGCATGCCAAGATGTGTTAGGTGCTATGGTGTGGTTCCAACACATTCTAGGGAGTTCCATGGAAACAGAAAGGGAGACTACTTTCAATTGCATGGAAATGCATGAATAAGTGTGTGTGATAGGGAGTGTTAGCAAGTTATAGGTGTGCTAAGGAGGGAGTGAAAAGTATGTTATGTACTGTCAAGGCATGATAAAGTGCTAGGAAATAATTCCAAGATGAGCCAAGTTCCAGGGTGTGAAAATGTGTGCCAAGAAATGTTAGGGTGTGCAAATGTGTGCCAAGAATTCCTAGCCAAGAAGACCCGATTCCGATAATAGATGATCTCATCCATTACTCTATATCTCTCATCAGATATCACCCCATCTAATATCTCACTTGCAAGTTTATCTTTTGAATACTCAACCAACAATTGAGCCTTCCAATCTGCATCTATGCCCCTTAAGGACATCGCTGCTGGCCTCCTGGATAGAGCATCAACCACTACATTACTCTTCCCCTTGACATACTCTATGTCAAAGCCATATGCTTGGATTTTTCTTACCCATTTCTGTTGTCTCTCCTAGAGCCGATTCTGCTCAAGAAATAATCAGAGACTATTATGATCAGTCTTTACCTGGAATTTATCCCCCACCTAATATTGCCGGAATTTGGCTAAAGCATGCATAATAGCCAACATTTTTTTATCATATATGGGGCATAGTCTCTCATGTGGCAACAAATTCTTGCTCTCAAAGGCTATAGGGTGCCCTCCTTGCATAAAAATGCTCCAATACCCTCCCCGGATGCATCACATTCCAACACAAAAGGTTGAGTACAATCTAGTAGGACCAACACTGGGTAGCTACTCATTACCTCTTTGAACTTATCAAAATCTCTCTGCACTGTAGGTGTCCAACTGAAAGCTCCCTTTTTTGTCAGATCTGTAAGTGGTGCTGCTAGTTGAGAGAACCCTTTTACAAACTTTCAGTAATATGTACATATGCCATACAAACCCCCGTAGTTCTGTGACATTCCTTGGTTCAGGCCAATCCCTGATAGCACGAACCTTTTCTTCATGCGCTCTTACTCCATCCACTCCAATGTTGTGGCCTAAGTAAAGCATCTCTGTGAGCCCAAAATCACATTTGGAGAGCTTATCATAGAATTGCTGCTCCTTAAGAATGTGTAATACTGCCTCAATATATTGCAAATGTTCCTCCCATGTCCGGCTGTAAATTAGAATGTCATAAAATAAGACCAATACAAACTTCCTCAGATGACCACGTAAGATGTGGTTCATGCAAGATTGGAATGTTGCTAGGGAATTGGTCAATCCAAAAGGCATTACCAAGAACTCAAAATTCCCATAGTGACACTTGAACGATGTCTTGGGGATATCCTGATCCCTCACCTTGATTTGATGATACCCGGATCTCAAATCAATCTTGGAGAAATATTTGGATCCTCTTAGCTCATCCATCAGCTCATCGATCCTGGGAATTGGGTATATATTCTTCATGGTCTTCTTGTTCAATTCTCTATAATCAATACACATCCTCAATGTGCCATCCTTATTTTTTACTAAGACGTCTGAAGAGGAAAAAGGACTAGTGCTAGGCCGAATATGTCCTAGAGATAATAGATCTTGGATGGCCCTTTCAATCTCATCCCTATAAGCTTTGGTATGCCTATAAGGGGTGGTAATCACTGCTTGGATCCCTTGCTCCAACTCAATAGTATGTTCAAATCCTCGATCAAGAGGCCTCCATGGTGGGATATCTCCAAATAATTTAGAGTACCGGTCCAAGAGAGATTGTACATCTGGATGTATTGGTGAATCCTTTCCCCCAGCTTCAGACAAATGCAGTTCTACTACCCACTCTATGTCTCCTCTATGTAAATATGCTTCCATCCTGTGGGCTGAAACAATCCGAGGTGGGTAAGTGTGTATGCCTTTGATTTTCTGATGATTACCATTCCGTTTTTCTGTCCATTCCATCTCTAAGGTTTCCCAATCAGTGGTAACACTCCCAAGAGTGATTAACCACTTGACACCTAATATAACATTGGTGTCTGGAATATCAACCACAAAGAAGTGGTTTGTCAGAGTGTAGGTCCCCATGGTGATAGATAATGCTGGAACATATTTGGCACACTGCATGGTTCTGGCACCTAGAACCAAAACTAAGAAACCCCCAAAGTCTTCCATGTGGATGCCCCTCCTTTGTACTAGTTGTGTATCAAAAAATTTATGAGTAGCTCCATTGTCTACCAATACTGATACTCTTTGCCCCATAATAGTGCCTCTAACCCTCAAGGTCAGATATTTATGGACCCCTCTTAACGCTGCAAGACCTCCTCCCTTTGGAGCAAAAGTTTTTACTGCATCTTCTGTGGATGGTACAACGTTGGTCCTCTCCTCCTCATCGGAAATTATCTCAATGAAATGTGCTTTCCCTACAACACATTGATGGTTTGGCACCCATGGCTCTTGACAAGTGAAGAAATTTTTTTTTCTTCCTTAACTTCTTCTGATCATTACCAAGAAGTTTCCTCCCTTGATCCTCCTTTGGCCATGAAGAAATCTCCTGCTGAAATAATTCTCTTCTTTTGGGCAAAGTATGTTGTAAATCTCTACCCTTCTCCACAGCTTCTTGGAGTGTAGTAGGTTTAGTAGATTTCACCATCCCATGCAATGGTTTAGCTATCCCATCAATAAACATGCATACCATCCTGCTCATAGTGAGGTTGGATACCATCACTGAAAGCTTCAAATATTGAACAATATAAATTTCTAGATCTCCTATTTGTTTGAGCTTGGTTAGCTCAACAAAGTGAGCCTTCGGATCCTTTGGATCAAATCTCTCTACTAGTCTCCTGGTGAAATATGAATATGAAGTGATATGAGCATGCCCAAATGTAGATAACCCATGGAACCACCATTCATGAGCCTCCCCTTCTAGGTGCAGCGCTGCTATTTTGATAACTTCTATTTCAGAAACTCTGTTGAGTTGGAAATAAGTGTCCAACTTCTCCACCCAAGCCTTGGATATGCACTTAGGTGATCCATCATATGAGGGCAAGAAGAACCTTCCCAAACTACACTATAGATCTGAGCCCTGCATAAATCCTCCTTTCTTTTGGTGATGACAAGTTCTTCTTCCATCCTTGATCCGACAAAACTCCTGAAAGCTCAAGTGTTCTTTGAACCTTCGGGATTGTGATTCATATTCCACAAAATAATCACCAAGGGTTTCTTCCTTAGCTTCCTCAGATAGGAATTTGGGCATAGTGGAGCACAATGAATAAGGGTGTGTGGTTGATTGTTCCAAGAAATGTGATGTGCCGGTGCTTTCTCCATGGTAAAACCCTCTAGGGGCCTCCTTCTGCCTCATCTCCTTAATATCTTTGGCAATGTTCTACATAGTTTGAAGAAGAAGCTTTGGGATCTATTTCTCCTCCATTTCTGTAGATATAATGACCCCCACAAGCTGAGCCAAGAACAAAGCTTCGATACCACTGTAATATTCCTTCTTAGGAATTTCAACACTATAGATAGTAAAAATGCCGTTTTCGGAAAATTGCGCTACAGAATTGAGAAACAGGACTTGGATCCCTTAGTTTATGCATTATGAACCTCTCATACAGAATGGGATTAGAAAAAAATCCCTCTATATTTGTTAAACAGATCTCCTGAGCCCAATATAGCTCAAAAACACTCAAACCCCATGACTTATATCAAACATAAATTCTAAAGCATGTGACAACGTTATGTCATGAGGGTTTCTACAACAATAATATGGAAAATAACAGATCTGGAGTTTATATTATTCAAAGAGCTGAGAAAATGGAGATCTAGCCCCTTTTATACAATATGGAGATAACCGGGCAATGGTTTCATGAAAGCACAAGTACAAAATGGTAGATCTACAGATCTAGATCTAAAATCACGTAGTCCAGCTGTAGCTCTACATATATATGGCTAAATAATACATAATATGCTTGAAAATCCTCCTTACTAGCTTTCCAGGAGAGGGAGTGCCCCTTCTCCTAAGAAACTAGCTCAAAATCAAGGGGTTTAACCCTTCCACAACAACACCTCGAGAAATGACGCAGTTTCTACAAGAGACTGCACTGTAGATGTTGGTGACTGCTTGACCCAAAGTCTGAGAGTGGAAATGTAGCCCAAAATGATCCTCTTAGATCCATTCAACAAGCTCTCCAAGAAAGAGTATGGAACTCCTGCATAAGAATCCATTTCTCTAAACAGTGCAGAAAACCCAACTAAACAGCTGAAGCATACAAGAAGTCATAAGACCCAAACATAGACAAGATTAAAAATGACTCTCATGGCTGCCATCCCTTCCTTTTTTATTCTTGGTGAGCCTTCTCACCCCTGACCCCACACATTCATGAGGTTACTTCCTTGCAAAGAGTCCTCCATCAAAACTGCGCTGTCCCCATTGGTTTTCCTCCTCTTTTAACATCGCTGTTGATTTGGTCAACATAGATCTAGACCACATGCATTGCCTCCCTTCACACCAAAGGTGGCTTTATTTTTCCTACTTAAACTGATACCCATTCACATTGGGAATGTTTTATTCCTACTAAAGAGATTTAAGGGTCTCCCTACCCCATTTATTCTTCTCAGTTGCAATGGGAATATTACACCAATGACCCCTAAAATCCCTCCACCAAACTTGGAGGAACTGGACTTAACTCCAGTTAAAAATGGAAAATCTGAAATTTTTGGGCCTCGCCGCTAATTCTCCGCCAGTTTAGCCGCTAACACTAAATGTATGGTTAGGTGGTTGGACACATGTCCTAACCTTGCGGTCTTCAAATACATGGCTGAAACTGCCGGCAGAAGCTGCCAACCGTAGCATTTATAGGTTACCACAAATCTTGCCATGTGACAAGCGTGAACGACAAAGTTTTTCGTGGTTATAGTTAAGGTTAACATAACCGTCGCATAAACTGTGCGTTAAACGACATGTGAACATTTTTCAACAATAAACGCAATCGTCGGCGGTTTGCATTGGCACCAGGTTCCGGGCTAAGGTTCTATGGGGAGGGGCTGGCCCCTCCATACCCCTGATTGCAAAACTATAACACAATAACTATAAACCGCCGACCTATAATGTTAAGAACTTGTTGTAGCGCGGTTAGTCGAAGACTTTGCATGCGGGCAGGGAGGTCCTATGTTCGACTTCGGTGGAGTCCAAACCATATTTTGCTGTGCAGTCCTGGGGACACGTGGCAGCCTTAGGGCTAGCCACGTGTCACCCTGTTATTGACCGAAAATAATACATTCCACCCAACTTCCAATAAACATATGCCACTTGTCCAAATATTACTGGTCCAAGAAGAATATTTTGGGGAATATTTCAAGGAATATTCCAAGAATATTCCTTGGAATATTCTCTTTTTAAATTTCCCAAATTCCAGTCAAACTTGGTCAATGTCCAAAAATTGCAGTTTATTGGACTTTTCAAACTGTGATAACTTCTTCATACGATGTTGGTTTTTTGAACACAAAAATCAGGAAGACGAGATCTATCCAGTCGCTCAGGTTCGGTACACTTCCGAACACTTTGAAATTTGAGCTATCACTTAGGTCCTTGATTCAAATCTGATCACTCAAATAACTAGGGTTTCCAATTAATTTTTCTTCGCTAATTCAGTAATGATAGAAATATATTAACTGGTAGTACAATATAATATTAAACAATATGATCTATAACATAATGACTTAACATTCCAATGAAAAAAAGTGTGATTGATGGTTATCAAAAAGAAATGAAAACTGATCAGCTTAGTATGAAGATAGTGGATATGTGTGCAAAGAAAAATAAACATTCAAACCTAGAATTTCAAAAGACTGGTGAAGCTATTGTCATTAGCATGGATATAGAGTGTGATCATGCTAGGACTGGTCTTATGAATGGTGAATTTGAAGAGGGGGGAAAATCATTGGGATTACCAAAAAAATAGAGGATGACCTCAACCAACATAGTGATAATATGAATCTAGAATTTGGAGAGAGTGTTGAAGTAACCAGAACTAACAAATAAATAAAAAGTAGTCTTATTAAATATGATCTTATGAACAAGGAATATGAAAATAGTTTTAAAACAAGTATAACTAGCATGATTGGAAAGCTTGTCTTATTAACCAGGAATCTGAAATCAATGTTAATGTAGGTTGTACAACATTTGAAACAACATCACAAGCTGGAAGACAGTCAAAGTCTTACAATGAGAAATGCAACTTTAATTTAGATTCAAGTAATTGTAAAGTTGGTTTTCGTTGTCACTTGAAGTTGCATAGTTAACATGCATTTGTGTTCAGCATTGATATGCCCATATTTTGGAGACATATATGTTTCTGTTATGTTCTAGCCTCTCTTAAAACATTTTGTTCAAATTATATCTTACCTCTTCTAAATAGAGAACATGCTTTAAATATTTTCTTAATGACCCGGAAAGTATGAAGAAATCTAATTTTATTTTTTGGAGGTATATCTAGATTCTGATGTTCAAAGTGAAATTGCAATTACTAACAAAAATAATTCCCAAGGAACGCTTATCTGAATATATTGAAATGGAATTGAGCTAAAAGTGAAAAATTAAAATAGATTACTAAACACTTAATACCCTTGTATGTGGTGTAGAGTAACCCATTGTGACATTTATTAGGCCATTTTATTGTAGGGAATATGAGCACACAAGGTGGAGGAAAACTTCATAATCTTGAAAACCTTGGAAAGGACATCAAGGAAGACACAATAACAACATTATATTTGACATGCATGACAATAAAATTTGCTAAAAAAGATGAAGAAGAGATTGAGAAAAAAAAAATTCAAGGTCAGGACTTTAGAGGTGACTTCAGATTTTGTTTTTGAATTTGTTTCATTACAACAGGAGAATGTGATCTCTCACTAGGTTGTGTTCCTAGATCATGGTAAAGAAAATGTGAAGGAGTGTGATATTCATTTGGTTCATTGTTGAATATAATAATGAAATAACAAAGGCAATTTATTTAGAATCATATTTTATGTTGTTTCTAGATGTGCAAGAATCCAATGGACATTAAAGTCATTAGTTAGTGCAACTGACATCGATAATGTGGGGAAGCATATCATAGGGTCATTGCAGGAAAATGTTGCTTTGGTGGAAAACAAAGAATATTTAATTTTGTCACCCTACAAACACATTGTGAAAAACATTGTGTTGGTGGAAAATACAACAATTTGAATTTGTCATTGGATGAAACTAGTCAAAATGATGTAAGAATGCATGTTACATAAGCCCCAGATGAAGCTACTACATCAGTGCATTTGAAAATATTTTCGTTGTATTTATGTAATGAAAAAAATTCAGTTAAACCTTGAGAAGCTTCTTTGGAGGAAATGGGAGAAATTCGTATTCGATTATCAAAGAAATCCAAAGCGGGGAAGAATTTTGTATGCTTGTCATGATATTTTCTTAGAGAGTCAAATGCAAGGAATTTTCAATTCATTTTTGGATGAAAGTTGTCAAGCTATTCCATAGAAGCATGCTATGGAGATTATTGGAGCATAGATCACAATGGTTGGATTGTGAGAGGTTTCAAAATCTTTGATTCACATAAATGAGAATCCTCCAAAGCAAGAATTTGAGGGTTTACAGGAGAGTCATCTAGATGGAGTGCAATTGTTACAAAATGAAAATGAAAAAGAAGTAGTCAATTCTCCATGGATTTTAGAAAAGTTACATATTTCTCATGTGCTTACCAAAGGAAAACATTTGACCAAAATTCAAGTTAATAGGCACAGTGAAAATAATGCATTGTTTAAAGATTCAGGAAATATATATAAAAATGTCATGGAAGAGGATTTTATAGTCATGGAAGAGGAATTTGTAGTCATAGATATGGAAATGGAAAATGATAATGAGTGTGTTTGGAAAATAAAAACTCATGAATATTCTTATGTAATATCCCAAATTAGGAAATTTCTACAACAATGAGAATATCTTAAGATATTCTAAAGTTGGAGATCCAGCACTATGCAAACACAAAAATGGAGTAGCAGTGACACTCAACTCATAGAAATGTGAGAAATATCCATAGCCATCTTATTGAGAAATAGCAGCAACAAATGAATACAAGATCTTGAGGAAATTGCTACTCAAAGCAATGCTCAGCCTTAAGAGACAAGTACATAAATCATGATAAAACACTTCTACACATGTGTGCCCAAGCTATGACTGCGCAGTTTTATAAGAGAAACTGCATGCTACATATGTCAAATACATGGATATACAAATACATGGCCCAATACAACATTGGGAGTGAAGATCTCAACTCCCAAAGGCTACCTCATGTCAATCCTGGAAGGATTGGCTACAATATACAAAATCTGCAAAATGCCGGAGTTGCTGGGTAGCAGCTGCAACTCAGAAATAGAACTGGATGGAGATGGCTGTAGATGATGCCCAAACTGGATATGCCTCCTCCAATGGATCTTCAAGTGAAAGTCTAATTCCCTCACTAAATATCTCACCCTCCAAAAATCTGCAAGAGCCCCACTGCAAATGCTTCACTAAAAATAATGCAGTCACTGGATGAAACTGTGCTGTAGGGGAAAGGGAATGGGTTTGCCCACTGCCAAGATATGCAATCAGCTCCAAATGCCTCCAAACTTCTTTCTCAAAGGAAAGAGAGATTCCTCCCCTGAAAAATAGCTGATGGAAGTGGTGTAGTGAACCCTCACTGCAACACCCTGCAACACAACATTATTCTGCTGCAGAAATAACGCTGTCTTGGAGGAGGATGCTTGGCCTCAAGCCTGGATGTGAGGAAAATCAGTGTAATCCCTCAAGAGGCCTCTCAAGAAGGAGAGGAAATCCTAAACAGGAATCCCTCGTGCTAAGCAGCACTGCAACTCAGCTAAATAGTTGGAGTATGCACAAAGTCTGAATAGACCATAAAATCAATAATACATGACATGAGAAACAATGGATGCCTTGTCATCCTTTTAAACAAGCGAAAGCCCCCTATCCATGGGTCCCACTCCTTTTAGGGTTTCCTCCAAAAAATAACCCTCTTCCCATTCATATTGCGCTGTTTCTCTAAGTGTTCTCCACCTCTTATCCCAGCGCTTTTGACTTGGTCAAACTTGACCTTGTCCACTTGAAAATAACCCTGTTCACACATGAGGGTGTGAAAACCAACTCCCATGATGATCCCCTCTCATACTATGAGAAATTTTATTTAGATTATCATTATGCATGGGCCTCCTTACCCATTTATTCTCCTCCTAGGTGAAATTAGCAAAAATTAATATTCCAAATTATTGTAGGAAAATTTTGGAATATTACAGTCATCCCCTCCAAAATGTTGCTTGTCCTCAAGAAATTGCAAGGATAGGACTGGAAAGCCTCCTCCCAAGGCATGGAGTCTATGATGTGTTGAGGAACATCTTCCTCATGTGGATCTTCCATCCCCCAAGCAATCATCCATGCAAAATGAGTTACCTCCCAACATGGCAACTCCTGAAAGTCTTCTTCCACCTATGGCTCCGACAATGTAGGTGGGCTGAAAATCTGATCTTGGTAGAAAAAATAGCCTACCCCACGCTGTCCTCCTCTCCACTTAGGATAAGTGTAGAGTGTATGCTGATCCTGGGCTGCAATGATATTGCCTTCAAATGGCAAGATGGAGACTAGACCTCTAAGGATCTCTCCTCCAACGTTATGAAACATGTTGACCCAAATCACCTCATATGTGATGAGTTCAAAGTCATCATCATATGGCATCACATTCCTCATATGGATCACCTCATAAGGAAACAAATGTGCTGCTGTAGTGGCCATACCATCTCCCATGCTCCCTTTAGAACATGTAGTGCAAAGAGTGTGGGAGTTCTCTCCCTCTAAGGACACATTCACCCCATGTGTCTCTCCTCCAATCATGCTACCAAGAAAAGCTTTAGCAATATCAACCAAGGGAACCATAAGGAGAATCATGCTGGCTGCCATGTGAAGTAAAGGATAAGGAAAATGGTCCCTCAAATGTAGCCAACGCAGTTTGACTCTCCACTGCCATGGAAAATAAAATGATGGGTGGCCTCCCCACCATTTGCTTGTTGCCCCAATCTCTTCACAAGTCTAGAGAAAGTGAATGATGTAATGTGCAATGTGAGTATGTTCTCCATGAGAAATCTCCTCCCCATATCCACTTAGGGAGTGATCATCCACAATGGCCTTATGTAGACCACCAAATCTAGAAGGAAGAATATCCCTCCTTTGAGAAAATCCCTGCACATATATGGTTAAGAGATGCATACATATAGACAAAGTACTATGAAAATCAACAATACTCTTACCATATGTTTTGCTCATATAAATGGAGTGGCTCATAGATGAGTCTCCCCTCATCCTCAAAAGGAAAAGAGTTGGCTGTGCTAACTCCTCCATCTTCTCATGAACCATGGAGTGCTTCCTCAAGTTCTTCAAGTGGTCCCTTCCACAAGAAGGAAAGAAATGTAATGTGGCAATCATGGTTGGCCCATGGTTCCTCCTGATATGTACAACATGTATAGTAGGGAGAATCATGCTCCCAATGGGCATATTTAGTCTCAAGCCCACTCTCCAATCAAAGCTCCCCATGAATATAAACATATTAGCAATACATGGAAGCAAGGTATAATAAGAACAAATTGCCAAATGAAAACCGGAGAGTGAATCATAGTTCCACCCATGGAACTAGCGCAGTGCATCCTTTGCCTGCATCAAAATGAAAAATAACAAGTGCTTTACCAGCCACTTGTTTGCTGCCACAATCATTTTACAAGATATAAGCATGAAAGTACAAAAGGGTGTCAATGGTGCACACCAAAAATCATGTGGCTTTCCCCACAAACCACCAATGAGATAGCCAATCTCAATGCTACAAATGGCTTCAAGTACATCATCATACAATATGCAAGAGGAAATAATCCTCCTTGGGACAATACACTGCTCATAAAAACACAGGAAGTACAAAACATAAGGTGAAATTGTACATCCTCCATTATGTACTTGAGGACTTGAGCTGAAATGGCTCGAGTGAAAATGCTCCCTTACTCCCAATGAGTAGGAAGGTGGCTGTGACATCCTTACCATCATCATCCGGCCTATGCATCTCTCCATATGCTGAAATATGTCTTGCTGAATGCCCTCCCAAATGAACTCCTCGGCCAAGGCAAGATATGCATAAAAATGCATGGAAAAGAAGTTCTCATGTGCTGCATGCAGCAACTTCTCCTTGAGACTAGAATCTCTAGTCAAGAAGACTCTGCCATGTGAATAGATGACCATATCATCCACCATACACTCATCATCTCTATCCGGGTCATCAAGAATCATGCATGCACCAAGATCCTTGGAGTACTCTACCAAGAGCTAAGATCTCTAGTAAGGATCAATCCTCCTCAGAGACAACGCTGATGATATGGAATGTGAAGCTCTCTCCATGCTGCTGCCTACTTCTTTGACATCCCCCATGCCAAAGTTCTCCTCCAAACTCTTCACCTCTCCAAAATCCAAGACCGGTGAACCCAAAGACAAGATGTCTTTCATCAATGATAGATCTAGTGGCCTCCCTGGTGGAATGCCTTTATGCAGTGAGACATCAATGTCAAGAGTGGAGTGTACATATGGTTGGGAAACCTTGCCCTTGCTCTCACAGTGCAATACAGTCTACCTCCTCTTTGCACTAGCTTTCTGAAATAGAGAAGGGTGTGTGCCTCTCATCACATGATGTTGCTCTTCCTCCCTACCTCCTCCTTCCAGCTGCAATGCTGCACAATCATGCTGCTCATTTATTGTGCCTGGACCTCCATGTATGAGATCCTGGGGACTTCCTTGAAAAGATGCAAGAATCCCTCTAGTGGGAGCAAGAGATCCTCCTTCCTCTGCATGAGGTGCTAGATCAACTATAGAAATGCCAGCGCTGTTGCCCTTAGCCTCCTCAACATGAGTGGGCAACCCTCCAATGATTGGATCCTCTTTTGGGAAAGGGATCTCTTTGCCTCCTTGTGCCAAAATACAAGATGAAGGTCTTGCCTCCAACAAGGTATCATGCAGGATATCATTCTCCTTCATGGTACTATGAAGTGATTTTGAGTCTATGGTGTCTCCCATCACATGCAAGGGTTTTGTTTGTTTCCTCCATATGTGTTTCAGAATTCCTCCTACCAAATATTTCCATCAAAGTTCTAATGAAAATTTCATAGGAATAAGTATTTTCATTCTTCAAAGTAAAGGACTCAAATAACCACCATGCATAGACCTTACCTCCAAAGTGCAGCACTACTACTCTGATGGCTTCATCTTCGGGAATTTGATGCTACTGCAAAAAGGTGTCTAGCTCTTCCACCCAAGCCTTAGCTGAACAAGTAGGGGAACCATCAAAGATAGCTAGAAGAAATCTATCCATATTATGCTTCTTGTCCCTCCTCACCTTGACCTTGCAAAACTCTGGGAAAGTGACATGAGCTCTAAATTTCTGAGTTTGAGATTCATACTCATGCAAGAACCCACTAAGAGTTCCCCTCTCAGGCATTCCTCCTTCTTCTCTTTCTCTTATGGAAAAACTGGCCATGTGATTGCGCTATACATCATAGGGTGTGGCTACATGCTCACACTCCCTATAAGAAAATCTAGAGTTTGGCTCAGTTTCAAACCCTCTTGGAGATCCTGTACATATCTCCCTCCTTATCTTCCGAAATTCTTCATGAATGCTCCATACAGATCTTGGAAGAAGCTTTGTAATCTTATCTTCCTTTTTCTCTGCACATCGTGGAGCCTTCATATTCTCTCTCCTTGACAGAATAATGGCTGAGATCCATAGGCTGAGCCAAGATTATGCTTTGATACTACTGTAATATCCCAAATTACGAAATTTCTACAACAATGAGAATATCTTAAGATATTCTAAAGTCGGAGATCTAGCAATATGCAAACACAGCAATGGAGTAGCAGTGACACTCAACTCATAGAAATGTGAGAAATATCCATAGCCATCTTATTATGAAATAGCAGCAACAAATGAATACAATATCTTGAGGAAAATGCTACTCAAGATAAGCAATGCTTAGCCTCAAGAGACAAGTACATAAATCATGATAAAACACTGCTACACATATGTGCCCAAGCTATGACTGCGCAGTTTTATAAGAGAAAATTAATACTACATATGTCAAATACATGGATATACAAATATATGGCCCAATACAACATTGGGAGTGAAGATCTCAACTCCCAAAGGCTACCTCATGTCAATCCTGGAAGGACTGACTACAATATACAAAATTTGCAAAATGCCGGAGTTGCTGGGTAGCAGCTGCAACTCAGAAATAGAACTGGATGGAGATGGCTGTATATGATGCCCAAACTGGATATGCCTCCTCCAATGGATCTTCAAGTGAAAGGCTGATTCCCTCACTAAAGATCTCACCCTCCAACAATCTGCAAGAGCCCCACTGCAAATGCTTCACTAAAAATAACACAGTCACTGGATGAAACTGCGCTGTAGGGGAAAGGGAATGGGTTGGCCCACTGCCAAGATATGCAATCAGCTCCAAATGCCTCCAAACTGATCTCTCAAAGGAAAGAGAGACTCCTCCCTTGAAAAATAGTTGATGGAAGTGGTGTAGTGAACCCTCACTGCAACACCCTGCAACAAAATATTATTCTGCTGCAGAAATAACGCTGTCTTGGAGGAGGATGCTTGGCCTCAAGCTTGTATGTGAGGAAAATTAGTGCAATCACTCAAGAGGCCTCTCAAGAAGGAGAGGAAATCCTAAACAGGAATCCCTCGTGCTAAGCAGCACTGCAACTTAGCTAAACAGTTGGAGTATCCACAAAGTTTGAATAGACCATAAAATCAATAATACATGACATGAGAAACAATGGCTGCCTTGCCCTCCTTTTAAACAAGTGAAAGCCCCCTATCCATGGGTCCCACTCCTTTCAGGGTTTCCTCCACCAAATAACCCTCTTTCCATTCATAATGCGCTATTTATCTAAGTGTTCTCCACCTCTTATCCCAACGCTGTTGACTTGGTCAAACTTGACCTTGTCCACTTGCAGATAACCCTGTTCACACATGAGGGTGTGAAAAATAGATCCCATGATAATCCCATCTCATACTATGAGGGGTTTTATTGAGATTATCATTATGCATGGGCCTCCTTACCCATTTATTCTCCTCCTAGTTGAAATCAGCAAAAATTAATATTCCAAATTACTGTAGGAAAATTTTGGAATATTCCAGCTTAGGTAAGTGCTATAAAGGTGTCATCAGCATGCTTGAGTCATAAAGGAGAGGAGTCATCTTCTATTGCATGACATAATAGTGAAATTATGGCATATACATATAATGAAAAACTATCTTCTTCTATGATAAAATTTGAGATAATTTACATGGGTAGTGAAACAAGTCAATTTATTTCCTATGATGTTCTAGAACCAGAGGATATTTCAAGGCTACATGATGGTGGTCCTACTAATTTTGTTTCCAACATGACAACTTCAATGGTTACTATGTTAAACAACAAATGCATTACTAAGCCATGTAAAGCTAATTTTTTTATAAAGAAAAGCATTAACTGCAATGCAAGGACATGAAGTACATAAATATGGTCATGATTCTCCACACAAATGAAAAACATCACTTAAAAAACACTTTTATGTTAACATTATGTGTAATAACATGTACTTCTAATTCCACAGGTTGTGAAGAAGTGACAACACAGACACTGCATGTTTTGCCTCTTGCTAACTTACAAGAAGAATAGGCATGTGATCAGGCCACTCACTATCGTAATAGTGGATCACAAATTGTGAAAGCACTTGGCACTCATATTATTACCCTAAAAATGTCTAGGATGTGAATGTTTCATTATTGATAAAATCAAAGAAATTTGACAAGTCTGTCATTGCTAATTTGAGAGAAAATGATGCAATGAAAATCTCAGAGACTAATTTTTTTTTTCTACTTTAATAGAACCTTTAAATTTCCACAAGGTGAGTTATTACAAGTATTAATAATTTGATCACTAAATAGCTAATTGCCAACAATTGTAGAACTCTGTTGGAAAATGAATTTTAGGTTTGCAATGTCTTTAGTTTCATAATCAAGTCTAAAAGTATAATGATGGAGAGAACCTCTCATTCTTCCTTTATTGGGAACTCAACAGATCAACACAAATTAGAAGCCACATCTTAAAAAATAGTATAATGAATTTATATTGAATGTGCAAGAAAGTGCAATTGATGTTTGTAGAGACACTATGCAGATAGCCAAAACAAGCATGGTATAAGAGAATGGAGATATTAATAGGACTTATCCATTGGTAGATGAACCTCAAAATATTAAGAAATCAAATCAACTTACACCATAAACTACTAATCAACAAAAAATTAACGACATAACATTCCCTGTGGAAAAATTTGCGAGGGATGGTTTATTGAACACTTAATACCCTTGTAGGTGGTGCAGAGTAACCCAATGTGACATTTATTAGGTTGATTTATTGTAGGGATCCAAGCACCTAAGGTGGAAGAGAAATTAATAATATTGAAAATCTTGAAAATGAGATAAAGGATTCAACAATAGCAGGGTTAGATGTGCCATGCATGTTTGATTATCTGAAATTTCCAAAGCAAGGAAAAATTGTGTAGGTGCTTGCTGGGATGTTGTCTCAAAGAGTCAAATCCAACGAATGTTCGGTTGAAACTTGAAAGCAATAAATCTATTCCACAAAAGCATTCTATGGAGGGCACTGAAGAAAACATCAGAATGGTTGGATTACAAGAGGTTTCAAAACCTTTGGTTCACATAAATGAGGATCCTCCTAAGCAGGAATTCAAGGGTTTACAAGAGACTCATCTGCACAGAGTGCAATCATTAGGAAATGCCAATGAACAAACAATACTAAATTATCCATTTATTTTAGAAATGTTTTAGACTACTCATGTTCTTACTAAAGGAAAATATTTGACCAAAAGTACATTTAACAGGCACAATGAAAATAATGCATTGTTGAAAGATTCAGGATATGGATATAAAAATGTCATGGTAGAGTGCTTTGTGATCATAGATGTGGAAATGGAGAAAAATAATGAATGTGTTTGGAAAAGAAAACTCCTGAATATGCTTAGGTAAGTGTTAAAAAGTTGTTAGCTTGCTTGAGTCAGAGAGAAGAGGAGTCATCTTTTATGGTTCTGTAGACTAGAAATATGGAACACACATATAACAACAAACTAGATTCTTCTATGGATAAAGTTGAGATAATTTAAATGGGCAATGGAACAAGTCAATTTACTGCCTCAGAATTTCAAGAACCAAAGCATATTTCAAGGCTACATGATGATGGTCCTGCTACTTTTGTTTCCCCTAGGACAACTTCATAGGATACTGTATTATACACTAAAGACATTACTGAGCCAAGTAAAGCTAATTATGCACTAAGAAAATAATTATCTGCAATACAAGGACATGCAATATAATACGATTGTCATGCTTCTCTAGAGAGACGAAAAAACATCACTTGAAAAGCATTTTCTTATTGCAAGTGTGTTATGTGTAATAACATTTACTTCTAATTCCCCAGGTTGTGAAGAAGGTGCAACACAGAAGCTGCAGGTTTTGCCTCTTGCCGAATTACAAGCTGAAAAGGCATGTGAAAAAGCCACTCACTATAATAATAGTGGATCAGACTTTTCATTAATATTATTACCCTCCAAAATGTCCAGGATTTGAAAGTTTCATTATTGATAAAATCAAAGAAATTTAACAAATATGTCATTGCTAATTTGAGTGAAAGCGATGTAATGAAAAACTTGGAGACTGAAAAATTTTCTACTTAAATAGAACCTTTACCTTTCCACAATGTGAGCTAATACAATTAATAATTGGATCACTAAATAACTAATACCCTAGCATAGTAGAACTCTTGGAAAATAAATCTTATGGTTGTAATGTATTTAGCTTCGTAATAAAGTCTAAAATATAATGAGAACATCTCTCATTCTTCTTTTATTGAGAACTCCATCAATCAACACATATTAGAAGCCTCATCTTAACCAAAAATATAATGAAACAATATTTAATTTGCAAGAGAATGCAATAATTTCTTATAGACACTATGTTGTTAGCCAAAATGAGCATGGAAACAAAGAACAAAGATATTGAAAAGAACTATCCGTTGGTAGAGGAACTTGAAATGATTTATAAATAATATCGGCTTACACTAGAACTGACCTATCATTATACAATTAATGACCTAACATTTCCTTTGGAAAAAATTGTGATTGATGGTTATCAACAAGAAATGAAAATTGCTTGGTTTAGCATGAAGATAGTGGATAGGTGTGCCAAGAAAACTGAACATTCAAACTTAGAATTCAAAAATTTGTTGGAAGTTGTTGTCATTAGCATGAAATAGGTAGAATAGTATTATGAATGGGGAATTTGAAGAGAGTAGTAAAGTAGTGGGGACTACCACATAAATAGAGGATGATCTGAAACAAAAAAGTGCTCATGTGAATATAGAATCTAGAGAGAATGTTGAAGTAAACAAAAATAACAAATAAATAAAAAATAGTCTTACTGATCTTATGAACTTGGAATATAATTTTTTTTTAGAACAACTAGAACAAACATTAAAATAAAGAGTGATATTTAAAAAAAAATATTGCTAAAGGAATGGTTATACCAATACATTGAAAATTACATCAAGCTAAAATTTAAAAATTAAAATTTTTTTACTGAACACTTGATACCCTTTTATATGGTGCAGAGTAACCTAATATGACATTTATTAGGTAATTTTACGGTAGGGAATCCTAGCAACCAAGGTGGAGGAAAAATTCATCATCTTGAAAAGCTTGGAAAGGACATCAAGGAAGCTATAATAACAGGGTGAGATGTGTCATTCATGACTAAAAATGTTGTTGAAAAATATGAAGAAGAGATCGAGAATGCAAAATTTAAGGTCAAGACTTTAGAGATTGGTTTTGAATCTGTTTCGTTTATAATTGGAGAATATGAGCCCGGAGTAGGGGGTGGATTCCTAGATTATGGTAAAGAGTCTATGGAGGAGTGCGATATTACTTTGGTGCAATGCTCATGAAAATATAAGGATGGAAAAGTTTGGGCAAAAAACTTAAAACAATATTCAGCCTTTAAGATGTTACAAGACATAAAGATGCAGAGGTTAAATAAATAAAAAATGAAGTTAGAATCCAAAAATCAGAAGAAATGATGGCTTGTAATAGCATGTCCTAAAGTTATGGTATATCTACAGTTAGATCTTATTCAGGGAAGATTTTTTCTGAGGGTAGTGAGAAATTTCCTACTATTATGCCTAATTTTGAACATGGGAAACCTTTGAAATCTAGGAAACCTAATGAAATTTCAGGTGCGATTGTAAAATTTTCGTCCACTATCAAACTCACATTAATTATGTGGATATGGGGTTATCATTCCATGGTTGTATTTAATGTGTATATATATTTGTTATTGGAATTATAAACTTGATTTCCTTTTCCCTCTTATAATTGTTTTCAGTCTTGTTTGAATTTGTTGTGCAGAACAATTTCTCAGAAGACTTAACTTAATGTAGAAGAGACCAATATGAAGGTTCTAATATGACTGTAAAATTCGAAAATGAAGTAGAGAATGATGATAATAATTTGTTTGTTTGTTTGTGAAATGCATTTAATTCCACAAGAAGGAAGCTATTCTTAGACTGCTTGTGAGTCAAATAAAGAGAAGTCATCTTGTCATATATTCGAATGAGTTGGTCTAGTTAAAGACCAAAAGCGGGATTTTGCATTACAATGTATGTGAAAGAAGCACCAATGAGCTCAGAAAATGATTCACCTAGCATCACTTTGCCATCATGTGCATGTCATCCTGATACTAGAAAAAATTCCCATTGTTAAGTAATCTTACATCAAATAGTTTATCAAATTTGAAGACTACAGAAGTACTAGTAACAACCTCGATTCAAAAACTTTTCACTGATTCACATCAACTTCAATTGTGTTCACAAATTCTTTTCTATGGATCTCCTATTTGAGTATTTTTTTTTTTAGTTTTTTTTTGATTTTTTTGTTGATATCAATGCTAATGCTATAATGAATTTATATTCTTAGCTAGGGATCTCTGCCAAAATAACCTTTGGTGACAACAACTTTTAGTGATATTATTGGCAAAAAAATTTCTACTCAAATGTTTGTTATCGTTCCCAATTCTAGTTACTTTTCTTATTGGAATGTATTTGGTTCGAATAATCTCTTCACAGCACTTGAAATTTATAACTATGTGTGGTCTAAGAAATCTGATAATGTACCCAATGTGGTTTTTTAACAACTTGTAGTGGTAGTGTTTCATCCAATCAAAGGGAGAAGTTGTGGGAACAAGCTTGGCGTTTGGATATAGCAAAAATTCATGGGAAAAATATTTAGTAATGGTTGTGAGGTGCACACTCCCAAAACTTCATTATTGATTATGTCATCAGTTTTAGCTAGAACTATGTTTGGAGGTGGTATAAGGATTGTAAGCCCTACCATTAGTTTGTATGATTTAAGAGTTACATGAATGAGGTAAGTTCACTTGGTAGCTGCAAAAGGTCATTCTTCAGTTAGCATATTGGAAAGATCTCCTAATATGGACAGGGTTGGGTATATAGACAATCGATCATCCATTATGAGTTTAACATCTCCATTTAGGTCACCATCTTTTGTATGGAGTATGCCAACTCCCATTCATGAGGGAGTTCAACTAACCAATGCTGCGAGTAACCTTTACCTGGATTCTCCTAAAATCACTCCATCAAGGCATATTTATCTAAACCCACAACTTTTAAAGTGTGTAATGCGAAGCACAACTTATTGGACTTCTTGCAATCCATCATTACCATGGGTAACTCCTCAAGCAAAATCCGAGTCCGAATTGTCATTTTGTCCCATTGTTGTGCCTGAACCTATTAATGAAACCCTTAATGATGGGAGTTTGTTAGCACTTTTTATGCCTTATAAAATGACCATACCTCTGGATTCTTCTATTTCTTCTACTATGACTGGAACTACTATTTCTTGGGTTGGCACTAATGATAAGATGGATTCCCAAAATGGTGGCATGGGAATTAAACAACAGTTGAGCACTGATAAGAGACACAAAAATTAGAGGAAGAGATATATATTATAAGGGATTTTTGAAACTATTAGGTTGACTTCTAGAAGGTTGAAAAGTCCTGCCTCTGGTGGTTCTACTTCTCGTGTCTCAGGTGGTAGTGTCTCAAGGGTTAATGATTGTTGTCTGGGATAGTTGTGATGCTAGAATCTCAAATTATTTCTTGACCACAAGTTCAAGTATGCCATTTTTAATTTCTCCTTATTATTATTATATCATAGTAAGAAGAGGGGTAGAGCACTTAGTAATTTTTTCTGAGGAAACAAAAATATGTATAGAGAAGGATATAATGTATTCTTAAGAGACTGCTTCTTTCCCATCAACTGCAATCAAACATAGTCAGTTCATTCAGATCCAGTTAGTTGCTCAAAGACACTATGGAGTGATTAAAGACTATGAAACAAGGCTTGCATCCTATTTTGCTGCAACATCTATAGTTGCTACAGTAACAAAAGCAACAACAACAACAAGGGTTGTACATGAAGCTTCTCTTTAGGAAAGACTTGTTATTGTAGAGGCATTAAATAGTAATAATGCATTGCATGAGATTCCAGTTTGTTGCAGCTAAAGTTGGTAACCCAAAGCATCAAGGGAAAGAAATCCATAAGCTTTAAATAATCACAAAAGGGAGACAAAAGGACACTACCTTCGTGTGAATGCAAAATGATTGTCATTCCATATACAAGAATTCTAAAGTTGTTTCAGTTGCTAAAAACATGCAAATAATTTGGATGCAGTTGAAAGAGTTGTTGGACTAGCCTCTGAAGAAATATCACAAGAAGGAGCTATTATAACCATGGGTGACCCTCTTATATTATCATTAAATACACTTTTAAAAGATAGCCCAGATGGATATTGGAAACTTGGGACTCGTGGAGCAAGAGTGCTTGAAAGATACGATGGTCTCTAGGATGGAGCTCAATTTATTAAAATAGATGGCATTGAAAATTCAAATAAATATTCGAGACTGCTAAAGGGAAATGAAAACAAGGAGGTGTTAATAAAGTAAGCAATGAAGGAAGTTCAAGGAAGTGCACAAGACAACACCAAATATCTTTCTAAATGGTTGTTGGATTATTTACAATGTGATACTTCTCCCATTGTAGAGGATTCTAAAGTTCAGAAAGAGAATTACATGCCTAATTCAATACTAACTAGCATGTATGTTGTTGATCTACAGGATGGTACAAGAACTAAGGTAGTGAGACCTGAAGATGAACCTGCTAACAATATCCAGGAAGATTCAGTGGGTCTAAAATCTTATCAAATAAGGGATGGATACCTTATATAGGTGGGCCACTTAGTTTATATATTTCTTCTCTGTAACTTTTCCTTTAGTCAATTTTCAATTTTTTCCATGGGAGTTTGTTCTATGATTATGTTTTTCTTCTTTGGGGTACTTAAAGCAACATGCCGTTTTAGGAGAACAAATATTTCTTTGGGATTAATGTCACCTTTTCCACTTTCTGCCTTTTCGGTAATCGAAGGACCGAATCATGCAATTGAGGCTTAACCGAGTTCAAGGAGTTCATTTTTTTGTTCGAATTCACTTCACTAAGTTATTATTTATAGGTTTATTTTTATAAACTTATCATGTCTGGATTGTCCATGACAAATAAGATCTTTATGAGGTTTGGATTTCAATTCACTTTATGTTGTTATTTTTTTATATGATTAATTTATGTTGCTTTGTTTAACTTCTGAAAGCAACATGTAATTTTGATATAACAATTAATTCTTTGATATTAATTTTGCAGGGCTACATTTTCTCTTTTATGAACCATGAGACTGAGTTATGTGGTTGAAGAAGAGTGGAATACAAACAATTTATTTTCGGTTCTATTTCAGCAAGCTATTATTTTAGTTTGTTTCTTATAAATTGATCCTGTATCAGTTATCTCTGATGAGGAGGGCCTTTAGGTGGTCTGGTGTTTAGCTAAAGTACTAAGCCTATAGGGTGGGAAAGTTTTGGTTTGTTATGATGAAATTATTTCAGACGGCGATAATTTTTCTTACAATTATTGTTGATATCATTAAGTAGAGCATAAGGAGAAATAAAACAAATTAATGAAAAATAATTACTGTAATGGAATTTTTTTTTTTGGTGTGTTTTTTTTGGAAAATAACAAATATTTAAAATGATTAAGATAACACAAATATTCTACTGGTGTGTGCAATTTTTTAATAGATTGATGTAGAAATGAGAGATATTTATATGTATGTAAAGGGATATAATCTAATCTTAAGGTGATATTGATTTGAATTATCCAGGAAATAGGGTGCTCTCTTAAAAATCAAGATAATGTAAAAAAATCATTGAAGCATGTTATTGCACATGCTACTGATGGAATCAAAATCTTATTATAATTCAACTCATGCATGTTCAATCCATCAAACATCTTCATGAGTGGATACCTCTCAAGGGGGATCCTAGGAAAGCCCCTCAAGTTCGTATTACTCATCACATGATTTCCATGAAATTTGAAGGTCTGAGAAAGTGACGAAGAGCAGCTACAAGTAATCACATATGGTCTATGGGAGATCATGTTGCTGCTTGGATCCATGATGGGTGAGTTTAGTAGTTTAGTTAAAATTCAAAATTTGAGCACAATGAGTGTTGTGTTTTTGCACTTTTTCTTAGACTCATAGGAATGTGGTGTTGCATTTTTTATGTTAGTAAAATTTTGTGTCTGAAACTGGGTTGGTGAGAGTTGGGGATTTTAGTATCTTCTTCTTGGACATGTCTATACTATTAATTGGAAGTGTTATTTTTTCTTTTTTCCTTTTTATAATATTTATGAATGTTATGTAATGGTAATGATTGAATTGGTAACACCCCATATTAATCGGTTCACATCCAAATTTACATATGGGCATTAAGGTGGATTTTGTCTCTCTTAATGCAATTTTTTGGTAGTTTCCAATGATACTACAAAATGTGATAAGTTTCTAAACAAAATTATTCTGAACTCTAGTAAGTTTTGTTTTTGGTTTATGCTATTTTTTTGTTGTTGTATGTCTAGTTTTTTACATAATTTGCGGTTAAATACAAGTAATCTTATTTTGTGTTTACTATTGGCTCTAAAATGCTATTTGACATGTATTTGCAGGCATCTATGGTAGCTAGAAGTGAAATTTTAGATTTTCAAAGTGAAACGGAGCCATTTTTAGATCTTGTTTAGGAAGATTAAACAAAGGCAAAGAATGTAGCAACTAAACTTGAAGTTGATAATGAAGAGGAGAAGTGACAAAAGGCAATATTGGACCAACTTGATAAAGCCAACCAAGATACATTATTGGGGCAGGTATGTGTTGGAACAGGGTCTCCTATAAAAGCTGCGAATCTTATCCATTTTGTATATTTTTAATTATATTTAGTATAATGCAGGGGTTTTGGGGTGGGTCAAAGCCCCTAATGCATTGTAAGTGGGTCAAGGGTAGACCAAGAGTCCACAAACCACGGTTTGCGAACCATTGGATGCGTAGGCTAAAGTAGTATAAGTAATTGAACCTTTTTTGAGTTGAAAGGCAGACAATGAACTAATATTGGTACGAATTGCGAATTAGTAGATCTATTTTGGGTTTTTGGGGAAATGACTCCTGCTGGCTGTGTAAGCGGAGATACTCAATCCTGCTATGTGTGGACCCTGCTGCTGTGTGCGCAGGTTGGGTTTTGGGTATTGTAAAAGGGATCTGAAGGATTAATGAAAGCAGAAGGTTGTTGAACTCCATAATATCTGTTATGTTATGCATGATTCTATGTTGAGCTCCGTAAGTAACTGTATTAAGTACTTATGCTGCGTTGATAGTTGATATGAATCTTCTTATTAGACTTTATGCAAGAATTGCTGCGATAGTTGCTTTATTGTCCTGTATTTGTTAATTATTGTGATTATATGTGGTATTGCGCATGTGGATGCGAAGGGACTGATAGATCTGGGTTC
Source organism: Pinus albicaulis (assembly GCA_034641835.2). NCBI lineage: Eukaryota > Viridiplantae > Streptophyta > Pinopsida > Pinales > Pinaceae > Pinus > Pinus albicaulis. Next base: position 717,679,326 of record CM076569.1, read on the forward strand.
TGTAATATGCGATCTGATATTTGCGAAGTCGAATGCAGCTCTGCCTGACTTACCTGCCCTCTCCCAGGGTGCGGAAACCTAGTTCTAGCACCCTCCCATACTGCTTCAGGTGAGACTTTGGCCTGCGCAAGCAGGTCACTGCCGAAAGGGCCAATAGTATAGGGGTTTGTTGGCAAACCTTAACCTTCGAACCTGGGTCAGGGCCCCTTGAGCCAACAAATGGTTCCGTTGCCGGGACAGGGAGCATTTTGAGAGAGGGATCGGGTAATGCCAAGGCCATACTAGAAACCTAAAAGAAAAGAAATTGATGAATGGTTCGAACAAAAAGTTCAGGAATTCACAGTAAAAGAAAACCGCAGTAAGAATTTGACCACCGAAGAGTGGAAACATAAGTATATTTTCACGGAGATCTACGAGATATTCTTTGTAACCATTGCGATCGAGCTCCAGGAGTGGCTCGTAAGGTTGGTCAAATTTCAGAAGTGTTGGAAGGACGAGCAGGTCACTCAGTGGACCCCAGAATTGATCCAGCAGTTAGAGAAGGCTGATAACACCATCACTCGCGCAGTAGACCACTGGGTGGATAGCGTGCTAGGAGGATTCGTGACAAAATTTTCCCTCGATCAGTTCGTCTCCTACTTCGAAGCTGAGCGAAGATTATTCAAAGGATTTAGGGGTAAGTTTCTGAAGACCTTACCACTATTGATTAAGATATTGTTGTGCGAAAAAATTATTTTATGTAGCCACACCGAATGAATGACCTTTAATCTAGATGGGAGTACGACGCAAGGTGGCAAATACTATCAGACCAACCAAGAAGGAGGTAGATCTGTCTACAGTCTGGTAAGAGAAGTAGCTATGCAAAGTCATCCAGCCACACCACTTTCGAACCAACGTAGGGGTAATAATTCACCTACACCTCCACCATTGGAAGACGACATGGCTGCACACATGAAGTTGCCTACCTTTAAGTGTGTGGGAGATGAAGACATGGATTAGTTCTAGTTTGTTGCAGAATTGGTATGGACTGCGCAGAATGTAGCTAGTGATGCGATGAAGAGGGCACAACTGTCCCTTGCCTTCGAAGGAAGAGATTTGGATTGGTACATGGGATACATCAGAGAACATGCAAACTCAACCATTGAAGAGATCAAGAATGACTTGAAACAAAAGTTCAAGAAGCCTAAGTCCTATTCTCAGATAGTGGTCGATCTAAAGGATTTCAAGCAAAGGCCTTCTAATTTTGTGTGGGAGGCCGATCAATGACTGAAGAAAGTGATCAGAGAAGGAGGATTTCAGTACGATTACCGACAGCACACGGAATGGTTCATTGATATGCTGCTGCCTCACCTACGCGTACTTATAGGTCACCAAAATTTTGAATCACAGGAAAAAGCCCTGGAGGTCACTATGAAGTTAGAAGCTGCGCCCAGAAATGATACCCATCTAGGCGTCCAGCAGATCCAAGGACAACTAGAGGCGATGCACATGGAGATCCAAAATTTGCGAAAAGAGCGAGGAGCAAAGGCTAGCCCTGAAAGAAGGTGCATACGGTGTAGGACGAATGGTCACACCAAGGATAACTGCCCTCTATTAACAGACGACATGCAAGCTGGGGGACCTAGTCTGTTGTGCCTTAGGGAAGTTGCAGGACCAAGTGGGCTGGCACTATGGTGCGATGACTGCCGCGTTGCAGGGCTGCACGACACAACCCACTGTCCCTACCTTGCTGCGTACGCCCCAGAAGTAAAACAACAATGGTGCAGGTTCTGCAGGTCGGTAGGACATGATGAATAGAACTAACGTACATATGATTTAATGATAGATCGAGGGAATCTCTATAGGGTGCAGTCGGATCCATCCTCACCGAGATCCCTCTCGAGTGTAGGGGGCTCCCCAGCAAGGGGCAGGGGCAGCGGCAGAGGTGGAAGCGTAGGTTGAGGATGAGGGAAACTAATCTGTTATAACTGTGGGGAGGTAGGGCACTTTACCAGGGACTATCCAAACCCTACAAAATAGTCCTGCCAGTATTTCAGGTAGCTAGACCATGCGATTGAAGACTGTCCATTCTTGATAGTGAAGATGCAAGAAAAGCACCCGACACCTACGCAGAATGTGCAGAGGGTTAAGGCCAAACTACGAGACAAAGATCCAAGCATGAATGTCGTAACACATAGTCGGATGGCCACTTGGGGGCCTGGGGAGAAAACTGCAACCGAGCCTCTGATCCGACCAACAATTATCAAACAAGAAGGTTTGGATCAAAAAAAGGAGAAAGAAACATTTGTTGTAGCTCGCAAAGACTTTGCTGAGGTAGAGGCATCTACTTCGCAGCCGCCTGAAGACCTCAAGGCAGATGAGGAGGTCAAACCCTTTTTACAGGCATGTATGAAGTTGCCGCGCAACCCAAAAGCTGTGGAAGATCTTCAGGCGTTCATAGATAGCTGCGCAACACGACCTATCCTCCCTTCGTAAGTCAAGGACGTACACAAACTCTATAGATATAAGAAACACACTTGTAGGGAGATGTGGTTGACTGCGCAGATCGGTGATTACGAGATGGATCAGGTTATTTTGGACCTAGGGTCAGACGCGAATGTATTACCTAAATAGACTTGGCAATGAATGGGGGAACCTAAGTTGGAATGGTCCACTATCAAGTTGCTTATGGCCAATAAAAAAAAGATCATACCCTTGGGAAGACTATCGAAGATTGTGGTGGATATCGCAGGGGTGAAGGTTTGGGCATATTTTGAGGTAATTCAGAATGTCGAAGATGCAAACCCCTACCCTACGCTCCTAGGCTTGGATTGGGCCATCGATATGGGGGGCATCATTAACCTAAAGAAGAGAAGCATGGTATTCGAGAATAACGGTACAAGGGTACTAGTACCATTAGATCCAGTGGAAGGCGAACGATACACAGAACCAGTGCATGACGAAGAAGATATGGATCACATCTATACGTTGATTGCGCAAGTTGAAGATTGGATCAACCCCACGACGAAGGTGGTATTTTGCTGGGAAAAGGACAATAAATGTTTCTCTGACTCTGATGAGGAGATAGAGAATTGGAAAAACTAGTTACATGATGTATCTGCGCTACGATGTCTTCAGATCATGAAGAAATTCCGCTACATCTCCTCATAGGTAAGAGATCTACCTTATTTCGATGGTTATGGTAATGTTAGGGACTTTTTGCGGGCATTTGAAGCTGAGGTTCCCCAAGAACGACGACTATGGGCCTATAAGCTGGCCATGCGTGGATCACCTGCGCAATGGTGGGTGACGCATGAGGAGGCGTTCCAGGATTGGGAGGAGTGTCGAAATATGATGATCCTATGATTTGAGGCCCCATCCGATGTGCGAATCAAAACGTTCCTTGGACCCGAAGATCCAGTGAATATCTGTTCGCTTGGATAGAACAATGGTGTGACAGAACTGCCCAGGAGTGGGTTTATCTGCTTATTCATGCCCTGGGACCACTTCCCACTGCATGGTACTTAGACGCGGAGCTCCAACAGCACACCCGCCACTGGGAGACTTTGAAGGATGAATTTATGGGAAAATTTGGATTAATGGGTGGGACAAAGGCACTTGACGTAGCTCTGCAGGATATTGACACTATAGCATGGGGTGAATCACACCTGTATGTCACACTTGAAATGCCCAATTGGGAACCACAGACACCCAGCATGATCAAATACTGCAGCCTAGCCCCAAAATAAGGTAAGAATGATCCACGAGAGGGTTCTGACTCAGAATTGAACAAGGTGCGTACGGTTACCAGAAAACTCGGGCTGCGAACAGACAGCATTCAGATAGACCCCACGTTGGATAAAGTTGGGGATGCAAATATTATATATTTGGTAGCTCCCACAACAAGGGGACAACTGTGCTCACTTCTCGGCCACATGGGTTATTACAGAAATTTCATTCGGAGGTATGCAGTGATCATAGCACCTCTGAAAGATTTTCTTACAAAGGCGACCCAGTTTTGTTGGGATGACAAATGCCAAGCAAACATATCTTTGGGTTTGAAGTAATTAGGGATTAAGCCTGTGTTGGGGGAAGATGCACAGGAGGTGCAGGTCTTTAACCCAAGCATAACAGGTATGCCAAGCACATAGGAGGTGCAAAAAATAGCCATTGGCATAATAACATCTCGTAAAAAAAAAAGGTTACCGTTAAAAGGAGTGGGCCGCTGGCATTTAATGGCGCAAATTTTGAGGATTTTTTACCGTTTACCTTATGGTAAGTTCCAGGTCAAGTTTACCCTACCGTTGGATGCCCGCAAGAATTATAAAAAGGGTCGGATAGCTCAAACAAGGGTTCCGTCTCACTTGCATAACTTGTACTTACGCTCTTTATCTCGCGCGAGCTTGAGCTGTAAGATTTTTCGGGTCTGCACTGTACCCCTCATGTCGGATCAACCTCCCCCTTCTGATAGTAGCCAGCTAGGATCATGATTCATTTTCCATGCTAGGATGACAGCCACTAACCCAGTTGAGCCCTCGGCACCTACTACCCCAGAAGTTGAGGAAGTAATGGAGATTGGGTTTGAGGATGAAGAAGTGCCCTCAACACCGGTCACAAGGAAGGGAAAAGAGCAGGCACAGAGCTCAGGGAAGCTCCCCAAAGCTGTGAAATGGGCTTCAGGGAAGCCTAGGACCTCCCCAAGGCATGCCAAGTCCCCGCGAGAAACGCCTCAAGCTCAGGCTACGCAGGAGGAAGCCCTACCTGCCAATCTGATCAATTGGTTACCTCCATTCATCCGCTCTTCCCTTCATCTGCCCACATAGGCCCTTGACGCGCACACCAAAGAACCTTAATGGCTTGGTTACCTATCTGCAGACGCCGCTAACCCCGGGAGAAGTCCCTACCCTGAGTGATCCTTGCAGGAAGCTCCATGAGGTTAAATTTGACGATCACGACTTGGCGAATTACGAAGCCTTCCCTCACCTGAACCCCACGCTTTTCTTTGACACAATTTACGCGGACGATGGGGTCACAGTCGTTCCTCAACATTGGGTAAGAATATTGGCCAGATCCGGGTTCTTGAACCTACTGCGTATGCCCCACTTTGGCCATTACAACGTCACGGATCAGGTGGCCCGACAGCTGCTCGCCCTAATTCACAATGGCTACTTATGGATTCGAGATAGGGTCCCCATAGATGTTGCATTGGTTCATAGAATCATGGGCCTTCCCATGAATGGGCCACACCCTCTAGAGTGTGTGGGCAAGAAATATGAAGGGGACACTGCTAAGTATGTGTGTAAGACCTACCATGTGGAAAGGAATACGTGGGGCTTCGTCATAAAATCCATCAGCAACCCGGCTATGCAGATGGGTACCATGTTACAAGCTTGCAAGCTAATGCGAAAGTGCCAGGTTGCAATCATCCTTGCCTATGTCATTCGGCTAGCCGGTCAGTGTGCGAAGGGGGTCTGCCTCAATTTGGCCCAATACTTATGCGACGAGTTCTTAGCCAACGTCTGCGAATCGCAAGAGCAGGGAAAAGTATTTTGCTATGCCTGGCTACTATTTCTTATAGCTTTCATTACCTAGGAAACTCCTACAGAGTCGGTCCTCCACGAGCTCCCTCCAGATATGTGCGAAGGGGCTCGATATGCCCAATTGTGGGATTCCAAGGATGCGTAGTGCATAGAAGATAACCAAGTCTTCTGGGTTCTCTTCCAAAGTAGCGTGGCCGTAGCCATCAATTCTCAACCCTGGTTGTCCCCCACAATATATGAAAAATACAAGAGTATCGCAACATTCTAGGTTACCACGAACAACATTTAGATCCGTAGCCACAAGTATAAAACCTGGACGCCACTTCCTTATATGGTAGTAGACGAGGAAATTGACAATGTGATTGCGCTATGGCCTCCCTCCTGGAAGATATGCTTCAAAACCAGCGCAAGGGGCACTGCTGGTACTAGCATGACACAAGTAATCCCACCTGTTATCACCAAGGAGACTAGAAGCACAGGGAAAGACTCAGGCGCAACCCCGAAAAAAGATGCGCATCCAGAGTAGACCACCACGAAGAACACCGAGACTAAAACCCAGGTTGATTCGCAGCTGGGCAAGGAGGAAGTAGACGTCGGAGGTACGAAGCAAATAGGCGAGCTTGTCAAGGGACCCCGAAAGAAGCCGTGCACCTAGCGGAAGGAGCGAGATGAGACGGTTACGTTGATGGAAGGAGATCTCGAACAAATCGTAGATGCCGTCACACTGGCCACAGAGGAAAAATGGGTAGCTTTAGAGGAACACCAGAAGGCTGCGATCAACGCCATCCAGGAAGAGCTTCGAACATTGTAGCTAAAGACAAACACGATACAGACCAGCGTGGTTTAGGGACGAATTCCCTTGGCATCTAGCAGTATAGCGCCAACCACAGAAGAAAGCCGTCTCTGTCCCTTACCTAGCGTCACCATTGTGATCAGTTCACCAGACTAGGAGATCCAGGTCCAAGCAGGTGCAGGGGTGCAGTTAAATCTTGCCAAGCTACCCCACATAGCATTACAACATCTCCACACCGTGGTGTTTCAGGAGATTCACCATCGGGACCAGCAAGTACACCAATAACTTGGTATGGCGGAACAGATCATCGCACAACATAACGCATAAGTAATCTTTGCTGTCGCACAGCAAGTAGAGCTCGAAAATTTGATCCACTAGCTCTACACAGAGGTTACAAAAGAAATCTCGGCCGCAGCCACCCCCGGGCTAAAGTGGAAGGATTGGTTGCAACATTGAAGGCTTCCAAGATGGAAATGCAGGTCGTTAAGGCACAGTTGGAGCAGCAAATCTATGACTTACAGGCCAAACTGCAGCCTGAAACACCCCATGAGGTATGAGCCCAGCGCGTTGCGCTAGTGACCGCGGCTAAAAACACCATTACAGGACATATTTCTTAGGGCGCCTAGTTACTCGAGGATACCAAGGTCCAACACGATCCGATCCTCCAGAAAATCAATCAGGACTTGTGACAGAAGGAGGAAGCTTTCAAGCAGATCGAGGCTACTTTACCTACCTTGGTCCCTGCACAACGTTTGGCGTGATTGTGGACCAACAAGACCCTCCAATATGAGATCGAGGTACTCCACCATAAGAAGCATGTTATCGGATAACACTTGAAGCCCTGGGCTGCTGTAGCCCTCCAGCTCTCACAGGATGTTGATGGTGTTGTGAAGCGACTAAACTAGACACTAGAGAGTGTCACAACTGCGACAGAGGGATCGACATCACATAAGCTTGTAGATATTGCACAGAGCACTGCTGCTCAGAGTCAAGAAGTGCTGCCCCTGTTAGTCGCAGTCGTCAATGCACTGCACACGCAGGTGGAAACCCCACCACCACAGTGACTCGGGACGAGACTCAAGATTGTGTTGGGGGACTGTTGGAACAGGGTTTCCTACAAAAGCTGTGAATCTGGTCCATTTTGTATATTTTTTATTATATTTAGTATAACGCAGGGGTTTTGGGGCGGGTCAAAGCCCCTAATGCATTGTAAGTGGGTTAAGGGTAGACCAAGAGTCTGCAAACCACGGTTTGCGGAGCATTGGATGTGTAGGCTAAAGTAGTATAAGTAATTGAACCTTTTTTGAGTTGAAAGGTAGACAATGAACTAAGATTGGTGCGAATTGCGAATTAGTAGATCTGTTTTGGGTTTTTAGGGAAAGGACTCCTACTGGCTGTGTGTGTGGAGATCCTCAGTCTTGCTGTGTGCGTAGGTTGGGTTTTGGGTATTGTAAAAGGGATCTGAAGGATTAATGAAAATGGAAGGTTGTTGAACTCCTTAATATCTGTTATGTTATGCATGATTCTGTGTTGAGCTCCGCAAGTAACTGTGTTAAGTACTTATGCTGCGTTGACAGATGATCTGAATCTGATTATTAAACTTTATGTAGGAATAACTGCGATAGTTACTTTATTGTTCTATATCTGTTAATCATTGTGATTATATGTGGCATTGCGCACGTGGATGCGAAGGGACTGATAGATATGGGCTCTATAATATGCGATCTGATATTTGTGAAGTCGAACGCAACTCTGCCTGACTTACCTGCTCTCTCCCAGGGTGCAGAAACCTGGTTCTAGCACCCTCCCATACTACTTTGGGTGAGACTTTGGCCTGCGCAAGCAGGTCACTGCCGAAAGGGCCAGTAGTATAGGGGTTTGTTGGAAAACCTTAACCTCCGAACCTGGGTCAGGACCCCTTGAGCGAACAATATGATTCATTAATTTCTCCAATTACTACTTTTATAGATCCAAAGGAATATATCTGGTTTTTCTTCCATTACTATTTTTATAGATCCAGACCATGGTTGAAGTGCAAAACTTTGCTTGTAGGTGTGATTAATTTCTGTTTGTTTGTAGGGCCTTTGAGATTTTGATAGTTCAGTGCATACTTCTACATCTGGAGCCTGGCAAGATTTTGGCAGTGCTTTGAAGGGAGGAAGCAACTTGGCGTAAAAGTAAGTCTATCATATTGAAATTATTAAGAAGTTGATTTCATTCATTTTAAACTAATAGCCAACTTCTATAGAACTAATTTCTTAAAACTTGGACCTGGACTTGAAATCGGTTGGGAGTCAACTTTGACTTGGATTGACTATGAATGATCTAATTACAATGACTTTTTTTACTAAAAAATACATAAAATATTAGATATCATTTTTGGGATTCAACTGCGTTAATTTAGTCATTCATCTATGACCATTTCCATGAGAGGTAGTCGTAACTGACTAATTTCTCATGATTTTTGAATAGTCCACTTAACACTCATTGCATCAAGTGATGCTCACAGGGGTGAAGAAGTGGGATTGAAACTAGTGAAATGAATCACATATCGTCAATCATCACTTCCGGGGCTTGCACCCGGTAACCAGGACTTCCCGGGAGGTCACACATCCCAGAACTCCTCTGGCTCAAGCGCGCTTAACTGTGGAGTTTTCCCCACAATCAAGCCCACTTAGCTTTAGCTTTAACTGTGGAATCTTTAAAATATAGTATTTAATGAAAATATTATATTTTAAAGATTCCAAACCATGATTCCAAAAAAATTATTGAAATTTTGAAAGAAAGAATTATGAATAAATGAGAATGAACGTTTAAATGAAAAACAATGATCCATCATTGCCTATATTGGGATCCTCATCAATGGTATCACCCTTTCTCTCTTGTTTATACTTTTTCTATACCTTAATCCTCTAGGGACATGAGTTGACATCACCCTATTTTTTTATAAAACTACCTAATCCAAGCATAATAATATGGTGGAAATTTTTAACATGCCTAACCAATGATTTTGGTTTGATTAAAGGGTAAATTTTTGCTAAGGCCATGGTAGAGGAGTTTAACAATCAATGCCACTGACAAAAAGGTACACAAAGGGCTTGATTCTCTTGATTAAATACAAATATGATACCCTCATAATGATAGAATATGAAGAAAATGTTGCAATTGTACCAATATTGAAATCCTCAAAAGTGTTAAGTCAGTTGAATTTTGAATATTATATGAAATGCTACCTTTTCCATATGAATTTTGATAAGGTTGGAGTTACTACATTTAGTGAACTTCAAAAATGTATGTTAATTAAACTTTAGATAGACAAATCAATACCCTAACAACCAAAAACTACTACTATTACCGGATACAAAGCTTCATTCTGGCCTTACCTCCGATTACAAATCCAGGGTTTGATAAAATATCTTGTCATGCATAGATTTAGTAGCTAGTCCTAAAACAGAAATCAGGGATGCTCATGGTTTGAACCAACAAGGAGCCAAAGTGGCCCTTGTTAGCAGTTACCCTTAGAAAAATATTATTTTGCATGACCTGTTTGATTTCCATTGACACATTCATCTTCATGTTGATGTTTTATTCCCTTTTGAGGTATATTTCTTTTTACTTCTGCGAGATTTTGTCTCACAATTTTTGAATCACGCTTTAGGTGAATAAGTGGGGCGCACTTTCCTAGTACACAATTTAATAAAGTGGAGGATAATGACCTGCTCCTCTCTTACAACACTTACCATTCTCTAGACCTCCAAAATGGTTTGGATGGGAGAATTCATGACATTGACAATGGTTTGCATGCTTTTTTGGTCCTATTTTTGGTGCTGGTGCTTCCTTCTACCCCCAAAAGGTGTTGCATAATCATTTATGTTGTCTTTATCTTCACTCCCATCCCTTTTTTCTTTGTCTATGCCAATTCTCTTTGCTCCATGCACCAAAGCCAAACTTTGATCCTTAAATCACAACTTCATGTTGTTTTTTTTTGTAAGTTTGTGTGCAAACTAGTGAGTCTAACTTGTGCTTTGAGAAGCCACAACCCAGGGGCATCTAAACTATCAAAATCACCCAGAAATTGCAGTTGATTTGGATCAAAACAACCCATACTCGACTAGATTTGTGCCCACGGGGTTTCAAATTGTTGACCTTTTCACTAGAGCATGACATAAGATAACACCCTGTTACTGACTACTCTATGCCTTGTGGGCACCACAACTTCATGCTGTTACTAGAGGACTTATGGAAATTTTGTTATTGTTTTGGGTTTCTCAATTCAGCCTTTCTTTAGTATCACTTACATCCCAGGATCCAGATGCACTCTATTTTACTACTCATGTCAACTCTACTTGTTTTGGTAGTTAATGGGCTTACATGTGGAAGGCAATGAAATTATTTTGGTAATTATGTTAATGTTAATTTTCTAGTTGAGGGAATTGATTCATCATGCCTATCTCAAAATAATCACATTTTAGCTGATTATGCTCATCCTTAATTCTAAATAATTTCTTATTTAGTGGTCACTCTATATTCCTGGTCCCTAATGTTTTCCTTCACAATAGCTCTTTGGATTGAAAGCTCGTCTTTCTAGACTTTAGAGTTACCTTATTGTTCATTCTATGGAAGGATACATACCTCATTTTGGAGGGACATTTTCGAGATCACAATAATCTATCAAGGATACCATTATTTGAAGGATATATGATAATTCCTCCTCACCCTCTTTGTTTAGATTTCAGTCAAAGGCTCCATGAAACTTTAGATTGTGAACATGTTTAATTACCTTTGAAACTCTATTTATTTTTCTATTATATATATATATATATATTGTTTTTTTTTTGTTTTGAGGAAAACCTTGCATGAAAGTCTAGGGAATGTTTCCCCACATTCGTGAATGACATGCCTAGTAAAATTGTTGGTGTAGAAAAGTGTTTCTCTCCTCTTCCATTGTGTTCAGTTTTCTCTTGAAACCCTAGAGAAGAAGGGGAAGGGAAAGGGAGTAAGATTGTAGGGTTAGGGGGTTGTGACGAGTGAGGGAAATTTTGCGGAAATATGTAAAGGGGTTGGGGAGCTTAGGGAAGTGACGGGGGTTTAAAATGTTAAGGGAAACAAGGTAGGAAATTTATATTAGAAGGAGGTATATAATTGCTTAGGAAAACACAACTTAGGGGTAGGGTTTAGGGAATAGAGCTTGGGAATGGGAAATGAGGGGATATAAGGGTAGTGGGGAGTGAGTTAGGGTGTAGGGAAGGCAAATGGGGTCTAGGGGAAAGAAATTAAGCTTGTAAACTATGAAAGTAGGGTTTCATTCCTTAAAACATGACATAGAGGGTAAGGGAAAGAATGCACAATAAATTTAACACCACACGCTGAAAGGAGGGGATATAGAGGTGAAGCTTACTTGGAAACAAGTGTATAAACCCTGAAAAATTGTGCTTAGAACCTCTACAAGGAAGATTGGGGTCGTGGCTCTCTTACTGGAAAAAGCGCAGTGTACCGAGGAAAAGTGCAGTGAAGCCCTGCAAAAAGTGCAATGTGCTTCTAAAGAGCGCAGTGTCCCTCCTGCAAAAAACACAACGCTTTGGAAAAAGTGTAGCGAAGGTGCCATAACTCGATTTTCTGAAGGAAAAATTGATTTTTTTCTTGGGGATGCTTGAGGATGCAAATGAATGAATATTTGATATTTGAGGGCCTTTTATACTTGGAGAAATTCCATTAAACAAACTATGACCCAAATTTCCTTTCTTGAAATTAACTTTACATTTCTTTTTACCTTTAACTTTTGAACTTGATCTTTGAATTTTATCTTTTGATGGCTCAGGAACATTGATGACTTTTTGCAACCTTGATCTTTTGCTGATGGAACTTTGAGTATGCAACTACTTGGAACTCTGAGAACTTATTACAAATTAGGAACATAAAATTACATCTTGCTCTCAAATAAAATTTACAAATCAAACTCACATAGGAAATTTATTTATTGGCACTCCTTAATTTGTTGGGCTTTATGCATGAAATGGTGATTTGATGACCTTGGAAACCCTAAGACCTAATGGAGATTCTGATTGAATGAAACCATGATGAATATGACTGAAATGATGATGGAAACTCATGACTGATGGTACACTCAACAAAGTGGTGAAATGAGCCAGCAAGTAGTAAAATTTTGTAAGGAGTGAGATCAGACCTAATATTCATCCAATGACCAAATTTTTGCATGATGACCTAATTGAATGATAAAAATTTCAAAATGGGACCCTAACATGACATGAAAATATTTTATTTGATTACTGGTGGAAGGATGCAAAAACTGACACTAACATTGGCTCCATCTGGGGATGACAGCTCCTTAGAGGTGTCAAGAACACCATAGACCATGTATCCTATCCATTGGGCATGGAGTCAAGAGATGATAACCAAAATAAATTCTAAAAACTTGACATAACAAACAGACTCAAGACTGATTCAAAAATGACTGAAAACTAACTGAAAACTGACTTAAATTTGACTATGAAAACAACAGAAAACCAATGAAACTTTATGGCCTTCGCCTCGGGCTCCAAGCTCTGATGATTCTCCGCTCCACCCGCTTCACACTTTGTAGAAAATTTTAACTGATATTTACAATGGAATTGGGAAATCTGAAATCTGCATCAGAAAAGATAATGCTTAAGGAGCCTACCATTGACCGGTCCTCCTAAGAATTCTTTTCCATTCATCTCATTCAATATGAAAGCATGATGTCTGCGAAAAGATGGGATCTTGTATGGCCCTTTCCATAAGTTTTCAAATTTTCTGTGCTTCCCTTTTTCCTCATTCCTTGCATCCCATCTGAGGACTACATATTCAAGCTTAAAATCATTCGCCTTGGTCTTGATGTTATATGCCTTCTTTATATTTTCATGAAGCTTTGAGGTGTTCTTAAATACCTCATCTCTTGTTTGCTGAAGGTGGATCATCTGATTGATCCGTCGCTGTACATAATTCTCCTCACTTCTTGCTTCTTGCAACAATTTCATGAGCGGGACTACAAGTGATGTAGGAAAAAAAATGTCTACACAATAAACCAACTGAAAAGGGGAAATTCCTATTGATTTCTTACTACTCACCCTATCCGCCCACAAAGCATTAACCAAATTTTTCTGCCAGTTATTCTTTTTTTCCTCAAGCATTTTATTTATGATATTAATTAAAGACTTATTAGAAGATTCTACTAAGCCATTACCTTGAAAATAGTACGCGGTTAAGTGCACCGGTTTGATGTTATACTTGTCACAGAACTCAACCATTCTCTTATACTTTAATGCAGCAAAATTTTCAGTAATGATCCTATGAGGAAAACCAAAACAAGACAAAATTTTAGTCTCCAAAAACTAAATAATTACTAAATATGTTGCTTGCCTTGTTGGGATTTCTTCTATCCATTTGGTGAAGTAGTCGGTGGCTGTTAAGATCCATTTATGTTGTGCAGATGAGGTAGGGTGAAACTCTCCGATGAAGTCAAGGCCTCACTGCTTAAAAGGGGAATGTACTGAAATAGGTTGCAAAGGTAATGGAAGAAGTTTTCTTTTACCTTGAAACACTTGACACTCATGGCAACTCATCACTGTTTTGTACAAGTCTGCAAAAAGAGTTGGCCAATAATGTCCTGCTCTCAACACTTTGTTAGTCGTATTTTTCCAAAACAAATGCCCCCACAATCTCCCCTATGGAAATCATTCATTACTTCTTTGGCTTCATTTTCAACTAAATAGTTCAGCAAAATACCTCCGGGGTCTTTCCAATAAAAGGTGCTGTCCAAAATGAAATATTTGGAAGCCTTAAACTTTAATGACCTACCCTTACTCTTAGACATGCATGGAGGAGGATTTAAATTCTAAATAACATATATAATTTCTAAATACCAAGGAGACGAAATAAAGATATCAGATACCTGTATGCGTGTGCCATCCTCTTCTTCATAGGACAATGTTGAAATGAGGTTGATGTCTAGAGCATGTAAGTTTGACTCAGCCATGAGCTTGGCTAGTCCCTGACCTTTGATCTACTTTGTGGGCTTGATCTCGCGGTAATATTATAAATTTGTTGCTATCCACTTCCCTCTTCTACCTTTTAGATATGTCTGCATAAGAACATATTTTATTGCTTCATTGGGGACATAAGCCAAAATATGTGAATGTAAGATGTATACATGGAAATAATTCAATGCCTTTACCAAAGCCAAGGCTTGCTTCTGAATGATATTGTACTGAATAGCTGAATATCTGATGTTTCTGTTGAAAAATGCAATGGGATGCTCGGTCTTATCCTTCTTTTTCATCAAGACCACAACCAAGGTATGCTCAGAGGAAAATGAGAAAATGAGAAAATCAATAGAATAATCTGGGCTGATTAAAATAGGGGCTATGGTTAAAGAAAACTTCACTGAGTTAAAAGACTTATTGGCATCCTCAGACCACTTTACCTCATTGTCTTTCTTTAACATGGTGGTCATTTCTCGAAGATGCTCAGCCAAATTTGGAATAAATCTGCATAAGAAGTTCATCTTAACATTGAAAGCCTAGGTTTCCTTTTTACTGTGCGAGAAGTCAATTTGCTGAATAGCCTCAACCCAAGAAGGGTCAATCCGGATTCCATCCTTGGAGATGATGTGACCGAGAAGCTTGCCCTCCTGCATGGCAAAAAGGCTCTTTTTTGGATTAAGAGAAATTATGAATCTCCTTCATTTCTGAAATACAATTCTTATGTGATACAAGTGTTCATAATCAGAATAAGAGAAACATTTCAAATCATCTAGATATACCACTAAGAAAACATCTTTCTCATCTGCAAAGGCTATGTCCATCGTCTGCTGAAAGGTGGCCCTTGCATTCTTGAGTCTGAATGGCTTATTAGCATATTTAAATGTGTCCAAGGTGTCGTGAAGGCATTTCTATCTTGGTCCTTCTCATGCACTAAAATAAGATTGTATCTCGAATATCCATCAAGCAGTGACATTCGAGAAGCTCCAACCACTCTTTGTAGGATGTGATCCATTTTGGGAAGGGGATAATTATCCTTAAGGGAAACCTTGTTCAAGTTTCTAAAATCAATGCAAAGCCTTATTTATCTAGTCTTCTTTCTTACCAAAACTAGATTTGATATCCAATCAGAAAATTTGATAGGAATAATGATGCTGGACTTGTAAAGTCTGTTCACTTCCTTTTCTATAGATGGAAGAAACCTCGAATTGATCCTTCTTAGCTTTTGTCTGAAGGGATTTTGGTCAGGTTTAATTGGAATGGTATGCTGAATAATATTCTTATCATAAACCTTCAAGTCTGTATAATCCCATGTGAAAACATTAGAAAATTAAGACAATAAATCAATATATTTGTCTTTCACCTCAAGAGATAAAGACTTGGACAATTTGATCATCTTAGGCTTGTCTGCTGTTCTGATGTTTACATCCTGCACACCATTTTTTGTAGGAACCAATGTCGGCTTCCTCGATACATCATCCTAATCAAACAATTATTCCAAAGGTACGATGCCTCTTGGAATATTGTTATCCTTCAGTTGTAATATATCAACCTGAGTGGCTTTAATGACTTTATCATCCTTGTCGTAAAATTCATCAATGAAAGAATTCTCAAATTCACCTTCATTTTGCAGAAAATTATTTACCTGTTTGTCATCCCAAAATACTTTCCAATACCGCAAGTTATCAGGGAAAGTTGGCCAATTTTTACATGCATTTCAAACTTCTTATTGGAAAATATAGGGATCTTGAAATTACTTGCTGTTGTAGCAAGCGGATCTGCCATGAGATTATGACTTCTCGACACTACTGACATTGTATGTTCAGGAAAAATATTTAAGATATCCAGTACAACATTCCTGTATGCTCTCATTTGTGGATGCTTGGCCTAATATTCCCCTTTGACCTGTTTTATCACAAGTTCAGAGTCTCCATAAACTGAAATTGTTTTTGCGCTCAAAATTTTTAGGATCTCGAGGCCGGTGATTAGTACCTCATATTCCACCTTATTGTTAGAAAAATCAAAAGCCATCTTTTATGAATATAATATTAAATTTTTTGGAACCTTAACCGACTGATGAAGAGGACTACAGATCCAAATTCCGATGCCTGCACCGTCTTTCCCCAAGGCATCATAAAAATCCATGGTCCAAAGACAATTTTCATCTTCCAAGTGTTGGAATTCTTATTTCTGATCTGTCTCAAATTTCTGAGCCACTTCTTCATTCTGATCTGAACTTTTCTCTGCCTTATCTGATGAATGCTCTGAAGAACTTGGCAAATTTTCTTTTCCCTCATCTAAAACTGCTCTTACATAATTGGAAATTTCTGGAATATCTTCTACTTCTACAAGTTGACTATCTACATCATTCAAACCGCTATCATTGAACAAAATAAATGATTCTAGATATGTATGTACAAAATTAATATATTATTCACGATTCCATAGCCTCTAGAGTTGGATTGAAGACCCACCATATTCCAAAGATCGATATGAAGAAGTTTGATGGCAAGGATCCGATAATATGGATACTAAAAAAGGAGCAATACGTTGATCGCCATAATGTGAAACACACACAAAAGGTACACATTACAACTTTATATTTAGAAAAAAATAAGTTTGTATGGTATCAATGGCTTTTTTATTATAAAACACTTGTCACTTTGTCAATTTTTATGGAGAGAATGGTAGCACATTATGAGGATAAAAATAGAAACAACTTCTTTATCCAATTGATATATCTCAAACAAAAGGGTTCAATGGTGGAGCATATTGAGGAGTTCCAAAAATTGAATATATGGGTAAATGATATTCAAGAAGAGCACACGATTGATGTATTCATAGGGAATTTAAAGGATAACATCCAACATGAGGTTCTCCTTTAGGAACATGATTCATTGGAGAAGGAATTCAGGTTGGAAAGAAAGCCTACCACTCACAACTATAAATATGGAAGTGTTTATGCTCCTAGCCTTCCAAAACCTATAAGTTTGACACCAAAACAATTGGAAGAAACAAGAGTAAAATGGATTTGTTATAGTTGTGATAGAAAATACACTAAATGTCATAAGTGTGCTAAGAATAAATTAGTTTACATAGATTGTGAAGGGGAGGAAGAAAAGGAACAAGAAACTTCAAAATAAGAGAATATACACGAGGAAAAAATTCTAGAGAAAGAAGAAATGAATCTAAACATATCTTGTAATGCATTGTAAGGAATTACCACTCCTCAAACTCTCACGATAGAAGGACATATAAGGAATAAAAAGGTAATAGTGTTAATTGAATCAGGTAGTACCCATAATTTGATTCATTGTAAGATAGCCAAGGAATTGAATTGCTTCCTATATCCAGCACCAAAGTGCCAAGTTATGGTTGGAAATGGAGGAACTATAAATTTCTTTGGAAGTGCCATAATATCAAGATAACCATGGGGGAATATGTATTGAATAGCCCAATGCTTTCCATTCCAATGGGTGATGCTGATGTTGTATTAGGAGTTCAATGGTTATAATCTTTGGGTATGATAGCTTTGAATTTCCAAGAACTTTTCTTGAATTTTTTTTGGGAAGGAAAGGAAGTTGAATTAAGGGGCATGATAAAGCTTCTAGAGAAATAAAAATGAGGCATAATTGCATAATTATGCTCACTAGAGTTTCAAACATCGAAATCATCTTTAAGAGAAAATTCTAAGGGTTCAAGAAGTGGAATGATAGGTCCCTATAATACTAGTGTATCCCCTTATTGTTATTCTTAGTGTATCCCACTTATTGTTATTTTTGTGCCCATGTAGTCCCCATATTTTTATTATTGTGCTCCATAGAAGCACACTACTGTTATTATTGTTCCATTACATTGTTATTGTTATGTGGGCTAGGATTATATTGTGACCCCTTGGACTCCTATATATAGAAAGGAGGTTTTGTCATTTGTATCATCCAAGAATTATTCATTTATGTAATGTAAAGGAGGTTTCCCCCTCTAAGAGATTGATTTCTAAGTCATTGATCTATCTTTTCTTATATTTTGTGAGTTGGTTTCATAACTTTTGGTATGAGAGCTTTGAATTTTAGGGTTTTGCTGCTGCACACAGGTAATTTTGAAATTTTTGCTATAATGTTTTTTTATACAAGGCTTCAGAAGCTGAAAGTTTTACCACATGGAGCCAAAATCTTGAGGAACTTCTTGTACAAATTTCAGACCTTGGTTCATAATATTTTCAGAGATATGATGTGTGGAAGTTAGGGTTTTTGCAGGCTCCAAAATTTCATCTCAAATAGGTGACCGAGGGAAAATCATCATAACTTTCATTAAAGGCATTAGATTGGAATTCTGTAAAAAATTAGCTGAAAATGCATGAAATTTAGTTTATTTTTTTTATCGATTTTAGAGTTGAAGGTCGAAATATTGACACGTGGCACACCATACAAGTTCACTCTACTGAATGGAATCCCATAATTAGGTCATTGTGGGATATCAGACATAAATTTTTCTTGAAGAATCCAAATTAGGTCTTACCTATGGAATTGGAAACAAGAATCAGAGGGCTACTATAGAACTAAATTTCAGATCTGAAACCACAAAGATAAATCAAGTTCAATATCGACATCCTAAATTGCAAGAAAAATGTGTGTATTTATTTTTAAAAATTGCATAAATTATGTTTTAAAAAACACTTTGAAGTGATTCCAAGGGCATAAAATCATAGATATAAGTATTGGATTCTAAAATTCATCCAAAAAATAATTCCACACCCATTAAGTCCTCATAAAACTCTACTATGACACACGAAGAGGAATAAGTGCAGCATGATATATCAAAATTATGGGACCAAGTGAAACAAATTTCACTCTTATAAAGAGAAACAAAAGAATAGCTAAAAGGTGACATGGATCATTTAAAAGGACACACGAATGGTTTAAAATCAGACATGGATGGGTTGAAGAATTCCATGGAAGGTTTGAAGGAAGGTTTTAAGGAAGTTTTGACAAATTTGCTACAAGAAAAGCTTCCTAAAAAAGAAAATGTAGTAGAGGGAACTCATGATGAGAAAAAAATAAACAATAATCATGATTTCATAAACTCTAACGTGGATTGAAGACCCACCATATTCCAAAGATATATATGAGGAATTTTTTTGGCAAGGATCCCGTAACATGGATACTACAGATGGAGCAATATTTTGATCTCCATAATGTGCAAAACACAAAATGTACATATTGCAACTTTATATTTATAACCCAATACATTTGTATGGTATCGATCACTTTTCTCTCATAAATAAATATTCACTTGGTCAATTTTTATGGAGGAAATGATAGCACATTATGAGGATACAAAGAGAAACAACTTTTTGATCCAATTGATGAATCTTAAACAAAAGGGTTCAGTGGTGGAGCACATTCAGGACTTCCAAAAATTTAATATAAGGGTAACTGATATTACAGAGGAAGACATGATTGATGTATTCATAGGACTTTAAATGATAGCATCCAACATGAATTTCGCCTTTAGGAACCTAATTCATTGGAGAAGGAATTTAGGTTGGCATAAAAAATTGAAAGAAAAATTATGCCGACAAGGAAGCATACCACTCACAACGTTAAAGATGGAAATGTTGCTACTCCTAGACTTCCACAACCTAGAAGGTTGACACAATAACAATTGGAAGAAAAAAGAGGAAAAGGGATTTGATACAATTGTGATAGAAAATACACTAAAGGTCATAAGTGTGTTGAGAAGAAATTATTTTACATAGATTGTGAAGAGGAGGAAGAAAATGAACAAGAAATTTCAAAAGAAGAGGATATACACTAGGAGCCAACCCTAGAGAAAGAAGAAATGAATCTAGCCATATCTTGTAATGCATTGGTAGGAATTACCTCTCCGCAAACTCTCAAGATATAAGGATATATCAAGAAGAAAAATGTAATAATGTTGATTGATTCGGGTAGTACCCATAATTTTATTCATTGTAAGGTAGCCAAGGAATTGAATTGCTTCCTATACCCAACACCTGAGTGTCAAGTGAAGGTTAAAAATGGAGGATGTATAAATTGATATGGAAAGTGCCATAATATCAAGCTAACCATGGGGGAAAATGTATTGAATAGTCCAATGCTCTCCATTCCAATGGGTGGTGTTGTTGTTGTACTAGGAGTCCAATGTTTACAATCTTTGGGGACGATAGCTTTTAATTTTCAAGAACTTTTCTTGAATTTTTTTAGGGAAGGAAAGGAAGTTGAATTACGGGGTATCGTAGGGAATCCAGGAAATACAATCAGCTATAATTTCATGAAAAAGCTTTTGAAGAAAGAACAACGAGGCGTAATTTCACAATTATGCTCACTAGAGGTTGAAACATCAAAATCATCTGATGCAGGAGCATCCTGCTCAAAAAATCATTGTATATTTGGTTGAATTAGGGGGTGTGATGTTTTTAATTTATTAATATGAAATTTTTTATATTTTAATTATTGAGTGAGAAATAGGTGTGTGAGGTTTTAATTGTAAATATTCTCACATCATTGAGAACATGAGAGATATTAGCTTTATGAAGATCTCATAAAAATCTTAGGGATTAGGAAATCCTAGAATAGGATTTAGTTGAGTTGTTGAGATCCTCAAGGGATCATTTAGAGATTTTAGGAATTAGTTGAGTGATCTATGGAGAAGATTATGGATTTAGAATAATATATAACTATGTAATTATTTATATAAATGTAAGCCTGCATATGGGAAATGCAGAGAGTGAGAGGTAGAGGTAGAGGTAGAGGTGAGTGTGAGTGTGAATTGGAGAAAGGCCAAGGTTGTGTGCCAGATTTCATATCAGGCCAGTATGATGTACACTTGGACTTAATTTAGGAGTAACATATTTATATGTTATTATTTGGTAAATATTTCTGTGTATGATTTGATGTTATGATACATATCTTTGCGAGAGGTAATAGTGAATAGATTAAGTATTTTAAAGGTGAAAGGTGGAAATCGAACAAAGGCACACTCGACTTCAAATAAGAGAGCATTTTTATGTAGGCACAAAAGTAGGATACCATTCATGTGGTGATTTATATGCAACATTTGTTCGTGCTGGGATTCAAGTAGCCTATGGAATAAATCCTCAATGAACGAAATATATATGTCTTTGAATAGAGAATTTTCTGAGTTGTGCTAACATCATTGAAAATTATTTCTCTTGATAGAATTAGTAGAAGAAGCATTTCAGTGTCATTTCTAAAAGCCTTGTGAAGCATTCCAGCACAATGTGATTCATTTTGGAAGAGGGGATCTTGTACTCCTTTTCTCTATGTCCTTGAGTATGGAAATCTAAGTATGAGGAGTAGCGGAAACTTAATCCAGTGAGCTGGAGGCTGTGATCAGATTAATAGACTTGCAACAGTGGGAGAATGACTTGTGAGTTGGGAATTAATTCTACGGCTAGATCGGTCGGCATAGATACATTTCCATAAGATGGATGGTTAAGATCGTGTTGCAGGAACAAAGTAGAAGGTGGACAGTCACGATCAAGTCATAAGAATGAAGTAAGAGATGGAAAGATGAGATCATATCATAGATCTAAAGTGATGATGGATGATTAGGATCCTATCGCAGAAATGAAGTGGAAGGTGAATAGTCAAGATCACATCGCAGGATTACACTGGAAGATGAGTGGTCGGGAAGCCATATCGCAACTGGAGAAACAAGGTCGTTAAAGGATCTAAAGACTCTGATGAGGAGACATGTGTCAGCCATAGGTTCCATCGCATATCACATTCGGTTAAGGATTCAGGATTGTGATGTGTCGTGAATTGTGATTTTGCGATGAGCCGATTTGCGATGAGCTAAATTTGCGATATGTGATATTTCTTGGGAGCCAAAATTGCGATGAGATTTGAGTTGCGATATCACGATGAGTCGTGGATTTGTTACGATGTGAATTTGTTCTGAAACGTGTTAATGTGATGAGAATTTGTGAAGGGGAATGCGATGTGTTAATGCGTGCAGAAGGAAAAGAGAAAGAGAAGTGAATAGAAGCACTTACGTGTTAAGTGCACATGCAGTGGAATAAGAATTCATTTGGTTTTTGACCCAAATTTATTAGGCTTGACTCCAACGATTATTGTGTGAAGAGTATCATGGTTGATGCAAGGATATAATGATGGAAGGAATTCTGGTTCAGATTGAAGGGAGTTGCGGTATATATATTGGTGTAGAGTGTGTTTTCAACTGAGAGCTCACTATTCAGAAAGAAGTATCCTCGAGTTTTGGGTAGGCTTAGTCTTAGGGCTACATCATTTGGTATCAGAGTAGGAATTCTCTTTTGGAGACAGACATAAGGTTTGTAGAGGAGGTTTTGTGAATTAACAAATTTTATATGCAGGATAAGAAGAAGCTTAGAGCTTAAGGAGGACAAGGAAATATACTTTGGGAGAAGTAGTTATATTCCAGGGAAAGAGGTTAGATCAACCAAAGAAGCATTTTAAAGGGGCCAGGAAAAATTAGCAACAACAAGATTTTAGAGGATTAGAGGTGCATCAGAAGCAAAGGGAAAAGAAAATGATTCATATTTGAAATCCGATTGAGGTAAATATTATTATTTTTTATTGAATTTGAAAGATTGTTGATTGCATGATTTAAGCTTGAAGAAACAATGAAGAAAGATGGAAGGAAAATATACTTTGAGAGAATGTAGATCATATTTTATTTAAAGACAGATTGAAAATATTGTTCTGAGGTATGTAGAGCATTGATAACCACAACAGTAAATGTAGAATCAACAGAAGAGGAAATTGTCGCAACAACATATGAAACATAGATTGGACAGTGAGGTATGGTACTCTTATTAATTTGTGATGAAATACTGATCGTAAGAAACAATATGAATATGGTTTAATGATTGTATCCAAAACAATGAAGTTTTGATGATGATGATGAACCTATCCAGCCATAGATTGGAAGAAAGGAGGAAGGTGACTGGTTGCAAAAGAGAAGAGAAGATCTAGAAGGTTCAAGAGAGTGAACCAAGAGAGAGAATACCCAGGAAGAGATTGAGCTTGGAGAAGAAGCTTGATAGGGTATTTAGTAGCAAAGGATAGATGAGCATGGATGATCTCATGAGAGAAATGATCATGGAGGATCATATAAGAGGTTCAGATAAATGTCATGAAGGTAAGATGAGTGAGTAAGAGAGTGAGATAAGTCTTGCAGTGATGAGAGCACAGCTGGATATACTAACAGAATTGATACAAGAGAAAGAGAATGAAGACCTAAGAAATGGATGGCGAATGAGGAAATGGGTCAAATGGAACCTAATGAAAAATAAATGGAATTCCAAGCTCATAAAAAAGTTTAGAGAAATTGAAAAAATACATATTTCTTTGTTGGAAAAGGAGAAAATCAAAGGAATTGAGTCACAACAAAGAGGATCTGCTAAAAAGAAGAAAGTACATTATGAAGGATTGGTATTTGAAGCATCAAACGAGGCTGAAAGGTCTTGTATTTTTAAACCTGATAGTTTATTTGTGAATGCAGGTATAGTACCAAATGATAAGTTTGTTGCTAAGAAGGAGAAGAAAAATATGACAACTAGTGACCATAGAAAAGACCCAGAAATAAATTATGGTCAAGAAGAAGTTCTGTGTGAATCTGAAGGAAATTTGGATGATTGTTTTTCATTCCATGAAGTTGAGTTTTCAGCTCAACCAGAGAAGGAGACAAAGATAAAGGATGATCACTTATGTGAACTAGAACAAAGAAGAATCTTTGGAGATAATGGAAAAGACGTTGGAAGAGATTTGAATCTTGAAACATCAAATGAGGCTAGACAACCTTATATTTTAAAATATGATCATTTGTGTAAATATTTTGTCAAAGGTGCAGGAAAATCATCTACAACTGATATGCAGACAAAGGGAGAGGAAGAAGAACAAAATCTGAATTTTTTTCTAAGCACAAATGAAGTCAAATATTCAGATGCTATTGTTATAAAATTAAATATTACAAAGCAATGAAACACGTAAAATATGCAGAAAAACACAAGCACACAAAACACATAAAACCAGAGAGACACAGATATACGTGGTTCACCCAGTTTGGGCTACGTCCACCCCGGACAACCAGTCCTTCCTTTCTATTATCCAGCAAAATGAAGAGACACAACCTACAACAGATCCACTGTAATATCCTTTGTTCTCTCTCACAGTCTCCCTATCTGTTTCTCGCTCCGAGAATACACATACAATACAAAACCGCAATATAATACCCTCATACAAGCGAGGGGTTGCCTTATAGAGCAAAAAGTCCTAAACTAAACATAACTTCTACCGTCAGATTATACACCTAATGAAAAGCCCAGATTGACTAGAAATTACTATACTTTTACAAGGCAATTTTACATCTGTTTTTAGCTTCGGGGGTGTTGCCCCTGAAACCCCCTGCCAGGGGGGGGGGGGGCTCCATAAAGTTGCAGCCGCCCCCCTTGGACCCCCCAGGTAGCATTTAATTACGGGCGGCATTGCCGCCCCCATTAAGGTACAGGGGTCCAACGCTGTGATACAAAATAAACAAGATAATCAGTCTCCACACCCAACAACTATGCTTGAGAGGTATGATGCTGAAATATATTTGCTAGAAAGGTTGCTGGAAGAATATGAGTCAAAGAAAGAACCTCAGGTAAACAATGTAAGTTTTAGATTTAATGATTTTGAAGATGAAATGAAAATTCCAAAAGAATGTTTAGAGAGAAATGCAGATGAGGAAGACTCAGTTAAAGAAAAGAAGGAGACTGTAGAACCACATAGCAGTGGTACAAATGAAGATAATTTGCAAGGTAGAAGAAATTTCAATTTTTATGAAATAAAGTATGATGATGAGGGAAATAAGAATTTTGAAATTCTTAATTTTGAACAAAATGATTATTATTTAAATGTTGAAATTGAGAGATTAAAGAAGTTTATGATGAAAGTACCCAAAAAAACGTACGTGAATGTGAAGGAGACAAACATCAACAGAAAGAAAATGATGATAGAAGAAGTGATCAGAAGGATGAAAGGAAGGCTACAACATTAAATTTTGAGACTAGGAGAAAGAAATTTGATAGGAACAAAAGCAAAGCAGCATGGAGAAGAAAGACTGAAGGACCAAAAAAAGAACAGAGTTTGGAATCCTAGAGGTTGTAAGTTATTAATACTTGTAGCTATCACATTACTACATAAAAGTGATAGACCTTATAGACAGGAGTCTATGAATTTTTATTTTCTACATCGGAAGTCTAATGTAAGAGCATCCTGCGCAGAAAATCATTGTATATTTGGTTGACTTAGGGGGTGTGATGTTTTTAATTTATTAATATGAAATTTTGTATATTTTAATTATTGAGTGAGAAATAGGTGTGTGAGGTTTTAAATGTAAATATTCTCACATCATTGAGAACACGAGAGATATTAGCTTTATGAAGATCTCGTAAAAATCTTAGGGATCAAGAAATCCTAGAATAGGATTTAGTTGAGTTGTTGAGATCCTAAAGGGATCATTGAGAGATTTTAGGAATTAGTTGAATGATATATGGAGAATATCATGGATTTAGAAAAACGTATAACTATTTAATTATTTATATAAATGTAAGCCTGCATATGGGAATTGCAGAGAGTAAGAGGTAGAGGTAAAGGTAGAGGTGAGTGTGAGTGTGAATTGGAGAAAGGCCAAGGTTGCATGCCATATTGCATATCAGGCCAATATGATATATATTTTGACTTAATTTATGAGTAACATATTTATATGTTTTTATTTGGTAAATATTTTTGTGTATGATTTGATTTTATGATATATATCTTTGCGTGAGGTAATAGTGAATAGATTAAGTATTTTAAAGGTGAAAGATGAAAACCAAACAAAGGCACACTCGGCTTCAAATAAGAGAGAAGTTTTGCGTAGGCACAAAAGTAGGATACCATTCATGTGGTGATTTATATGCAACATCTGTTCGAGCTGGGATTCAATAAAGCCTCAATGAATGAAATGTATATGTCTTTGAATAGAGAATTTCCTGGTTGTGCTAACATCATTGATATTTATTTCTCTTGATAGGATTAGTAGAATAAGTATTTCGATATCATCGCTAAAAGCCCTGCGAAGGATTCCAATACCATGTGATTAATTTTGGAAGAGGGGATCTTGTACTCCTTTTCTCTATGTGCTTGAGTATGGAAATATAAGTATGGGGAGTAGCGGAAACTTGATCCCATGAATTGGATATTGTGATCAGATTAATAGACTTACAATAATGGGAGACTGACCTGCGAGTTGGGCATGAATTCTACTGGCTAGATCGGTCGACATGGAGGCATTTCCATAATATGGATGGTTAAGATCATGTTGTAGGAACACAATAGAAGATGGACGGTTGCGATAAAGTCACAATAATGAAGTAATATATGTACGGATGAGATCATATCAAAGATCTAAAGTGAGAGTGATGGATGGTTAAGATCCTATCGTATAAATGAAGTGGAAGGTGAACGATCAAGATCGCATTGCAGGATTACACTAAAATATGGACGGTCGGGAAGCCATATCACAACCGAAGAAACAAGGCTGTTAAAGGATCTGAAGACTACAATGAGGAGCCATGTGCCCATAATAGGTTCCATCGCATATCACATTCGATTAAGGATTCAGGATTGTGAAGTGTCGTGAATTAAAATTTTGCGATGAGCCAAAGTTGCGATATGCGATATTTCTTGGGACTCAAAATTGCAATGAGATTTGGGTTGCGATATCACAATGTGTCATGGATTTGTTATGATGCACATTTGTTTTATGATGTGTTAATGTGATGAGCATATGCGAAGGGGCATGTGATGTGTTAATGTGTGCAGAAGGAAAAGAGAAATCGGGGTAAGTAGAAGCACTTAAGTGTTAAGTGCGCATGTAGTGGAATAAGAATTCATTTGGGTTTTGACCCAAATTAATTATGCTTGACTCCAACTATTATCATGTGGGGATTATCATGGTTGATGCAAGGATCTAATGATGGAATTAATTCTAGTTCAAATTGAAGGGAGCTGCAGTATATATATTGGTGTAGAGTGTGTTTTAAATTGAGCACACTATTCGGAAATAAATATCCTTAGG
Organism: Pinus albicaulis; assembly: GCA_034641835.2. NCBI lineage: Eukaryota > Viridiplantae > Streptophyta > Pinopsida > Pinales > Pinaceae > Pinus > Pinus albicaulis. The sequence continues at coordinate 717,706,787 of CM076569.1, forward strand.
TTTTGGGCAGGCTTAGTCTTAGGCCCGCATCATCATCTATTTCTCCAGATCTCCAAAAATTCTTGAGAAATCATTCCAAGGTGTTTGAAACTCCCAAAGGACTCCCACCTATTCATAATCATGATCATGTTGTTCATTTGATTCCAGGAAGTGTTCCTCCAAACATGAGGCCTTAAAGATATCCTTATGCCCAAAAGAGAGAGATTGAACGTATGGTTACATAAATTCTAGAGGCTGGTATAATTCAACCTAGACAAAGTTATTTATCTGCTCCAGTATTATTGGTGCACAAGAAGGATGGATCATGGCATATGTGTCAGGATTATAGGGAGATAAACAAGCTCACTATTAAAGATAAATTTCCCATCCCTATCATTGATGAATTACATGGATCAATTTAATTCACCAAGATGTATATTTGTTCTTGATATCATCAAATTAGAATGAAGACTAAAGACATTTCGAAAACAACATTCAGAACTCATGACGGTCATTATGAATTTTTCGTCATGCCTTTTGAATTTACTAATTCACCTTCCACATTTCAAGGTTTGATGAATTCCATTTTCAAACCCTTCCTTAGAAAATTTGTGTTAATTTTTTTTGATGATATACTAATCTACAAAAAGTCTTGGAAGAATCATGTTCAATATGTTGACATGGTGCTCAAAATATTAGAGGAGAAATAATTATACACAAAAACCTCCAAATATTTATTTGGAGTACAGGAGGTGGAATATTTGGGTCATATTGTATCTCATGAGGGTGTTAAGGCAGACCCTAAAAAAATTAAATCCATTAAGGAATGGAAAATCCTTACGACCATAAAGCATATTCGAGGATTTTTGGGGTTAACAGGGTATTATTGCAAGTTTGTTAAGGATTATGGAAGAATATAGGAACCTATAATATCACTACTAAAGAAAGATACATTTCTTGGACTTGATAAGAAATTAAGGCCTTTAAACATCTTAAAGAGGCAATGTGCCAAGCACCAGTCTTAGCTACACCATACTTTACAAAGACCTTTATTGTGGAATGTGATGCCTCAGGAAATGGAATTGGTGCAGTTTTAATGCAAGAAGGAAGACCCATTTCTTTTGAAAGTCATCCAATCAAAGGAAAGTATTTACTGAAACATATTTATGAGAAGGAAATGTTGGCAATGATGAACCCTTAGCTAAACTGAGAGTGGGGGGGGGGGGGGTGGGGTGAATCATTTTAGTACATTCATGGACATTTAAAACTCTTTTCTTTAAACCTATTTACACCTCCATTTCATAAGAAACTTAATATATAATGAATAAAAAAAAATTGTGTGTGGGCAGCAATTAATAAGCAGATTAAACACAATACATCAACACATAATCATCATGCACATAGACAACAGATATAAGTGGAAACCCATAAGGGATAAAACCACATCTTATTATTTGTTGTGATGCAAATGCAAGCTCCAACTCCCTCTCACAACTGATTTTCTGTAGGCTCCAACCTACAGGAGGTTACTGCATCAATTTATGCAAGCGACAACTTGCAAGGAAGCTCCAACTACCATCTATTTTCTGCAGGCTACAACCCACATGAGGCTCCTACTTCAACCAGCTACAACTGGCGATCTATCAAGCTCCAACTTGAAACGGAAGCACCAACTCCCATGTATTTTCTACAAGCTACAACCCACAAGAGGCACCTACCTCAACCAGCTACAACTGGACAACTATCAAGCTACAAATTGATATGGAAGCTCCACCTCCCTCACACTACAATAAAAATCATATGCTGATTTAGCTGGATATCAACTCTGTTTTACTCATTCACTGCTACCTTTTCATCCTTCATATCTACTTCATATCATCTCCTGATATGCACAACATCTCTAACAACCCTATTTTATTCTTCCACTCTCCAACCTTCTGCAAATCTCTTACATTCTTCCACTGTCTTCCATTCTGTAGCTTTCAAACCTCACTCTACATCCTGATATTACATGTTTTATACAGATAACTACATGACTGTTTTCATTTTACAGGGAATACGAAGTGAACAGGCCTGACCCTATGCCTTCCACCCATTTGATTCCTCATTCTTCAGTTCATGTTATTGCATCAAAAATAATCATCACAACACTCATGGATTTTTTCCTATGCCTACGGATACTTGCCTTTAAATCACAAACAATATAAAATAATCAATGAATTTACATTTACAGTTTAAAAAAATGTATTAATCCTTTTAACTCTTGGCTCGCTATGCATTTGTAATTTCTACTACTGTCATTGTCCTTTTTTTCTTTCCTTCTGCTATTATATCATAATAGTTATGCACAAACGCCTTTTGCCCGACTCAACCTAGCTGTTGCATTTCCAACGGTGCCACCATATCTCCTTTTGCCTGACTCTTCCTAGCTACCTTCCTTCTCTTGCCCACAACGTTCAACCTTCTGCTTTTCTCAACACTCGACTCTACCCAGAGGTATTTCTAAGCCCGAATCGACCCATGGTGCATGTCTTCTTATTACCGCAACGTTCAACTTTTTCCTTTTCCCTTTGTTGTATGTCGGGTCACTTACTCGAGTCTCCTTTAGTCGCGTTTAGACCTTTTTCCACTTAAACAGGTGTAAGGATAGACTTGAAATATATTCTATTTCCTTTGAATAATGCATAGCGTGCACTTTCCATCGCATTTCGACATTCAGTCGATCTCTGTTATAAGGCTCCTTTTATCTCCGATGCGATTTAACAATGGAAAATATCATACTTCCAGAGTTGAAATATATTAGTATTTACCTTTGAGAGGTATCGCGTCCGATCCCATTTCACATTTTTCACATCGACGTTTCTTTTGTTATTTGGTTATATATTTCTCTTCCATTCTTCGATGCGATTTCTTAAAGGATATAACTCTTACCACCAGATTTGAAATATGTTAAATGGTATTTCTGAGATGCATCACATCTGGTTCCTTTATAAAATTTCGACGTTCCATAGGTTTTACATTATAATCCTCCTTTTCCTCCTCCGATGTGATTTATTCACAAAAAAAGCCTTATTCCGGATTTGAAATCCTTTGCAATTTAACTCTGAAGCTACATCACATCCACCCCTTATCATATGTCACAAGATTTAGCTCATAGAAATAACAAGTTTCCTCTTATCATATGCGATATGCGATCGCATCGCATCGCATCGCAAACCGTACTTCTTATCGCATCGTAACTTAAAACAATTAAATTGCAATGACTTAACATATAAATATAAGAATTGCTGATAGTGATGTGCGATATGCGAATGGGTCCCACGTCAGAATTTAAATCCTCTAGACTTTATCTTTGAAGAATATCACATCCAATACTCTTATCGCATTTCACACTTCGACATTTTAACATGATTCTTGAGTGCTTATACTTTTGAGCTTCTGATGTGCGATATGTAGGCCAGGTCCACGTCATCGTGCCATGTCACCTTGCCACGTCATTTCCACGTCATTGCCACGTCATCACCACATCATTGCCACGTCATCGCCACGTCACTACCATGTCATCTCCACGTCACTTCCACGTCATCACGATGTCACTGCCATGTCATTGCCATGTCACTGCCACATCATCTTTCCATGTCATCTCACGCACTTCGTATTTCATAATTTTTGTGTCTTAGTTGTTTTGTGATACTCCTTCCGCTGCGATTTGCAATATGTGATCAAATCACATCGCAAACCCCACTTCTTATCACATCACAAATTAAAACTATTAACTTGCGATAACTTAACATATAATCTGTTGCGATTGCGATTTGCAGTGAGGCCTCTGAACACTGTTCTGTATGGATATTTGCATGACTCGACCCTAACCTGTGCACTGTTCTGAACGTATTCAATAGCCCGAATCTTGAGTTTTTCTGAACTTAAAATTGCACGACTCGACCCAAAATTGCTGCCTTTGCTGCATTTTTTTATTTGGTTGCGTCCATTAATTTCTTCTTTGTTGCACGTAGAACACCCGACTCATTCACGATCTTTGTGAATAACCTGACTTAACCCTGCACTGCACAATTTTCTTCTTTGCTGCATGATGTTGTCTTTTTCTTCTTTTGCCGCTCCTTTCTTCTTTGTTGCTCCTATGCCTTAGATTATAATTCTAATGCTGCTCCTTTGCCTTGTTTTTTCATAATGCTACTCCTTTGCCTCTTTTATGCTCATCCACTCCTTTGCCTTAACGATAATTCTAGTGTTGATCCATGCCTCTTTGCTGCTCCTCTGCCTTGCTCCTTTGCCTCTAATGCTGATCCTGTGCCTCTCTTTTATTCCTTTCTACTCCCCTGCCTCTCTTTTATAATTCTCTACTTAGCTTTTGCCTTCTTTGCCTTATTGCTCCTTTATACTCCAGCTGATCCCAATCTGCTCCTTTGTTCTCAATAATAATTTTGGTGCTGATCCTTTCTTCTCCTTTGCCTTAGATAATGATTCTAATGCTACTCCTTGCCTCTTTGTTTCACATTGTTGCGCATTTCTGCACCTTGCCCCTTTTATTCTCCTCCACTTGACTTTTTACTTCTTTTCCTTATAGCTCCTTTATGCTCCTGCTAATCCTAATATGCTCTTTTGTCCTTGATAATTTTGGTGCTGCTCCTTTATGCTCCTTTGCCATCAATGACAATATTTCCAAAAGGAAATACTACATGCACTAAAGCAATGAAAACCTTACCTAATGGGTAGACACTTCAAGGTAAAAACAGATCATGAGAGTCTTAAATAATTTTTGGAACAAAGATTATCTTCAGAAGAGCAACAAAAATGGGTCACAAAGATGTTGGGTTATGACTTTGAAATCATCTACAAAAAAGGGAAGAAAAATGTTGTTGCAAGTGCACTCTCAAGAAAGGATGAGGATGTGGAAGCATTTATTTATGCCATTTATATTATCCAACCCAAATGGATAACCAAAGCAAGGGATGAATGGAAGAATGATGAAGAGGTGTGGAAACTCATTCAAAAGTTGCAACAAGATCCCAGTACATCTGAAACATTTAGATGGAAAAATGATTCATTATGGTACAAAGATTGCTTATATCTTTGTAAGAATTCCCAACTCAAACAAAATATTCTTTTGGAATTTCACACCTCTCCCTTAAGAGGGCACTCACGATTTTAAAAAACTTACCATAGGTTCAAGAACGAATTTTTTGGGGATGACCTTAAATATGATATTCAAAAATTTGTGGCAGAATGTTTGGTTTGCCAACAAAATAAAGTTGAGACAATTAAGACCCTAGGTCTGTTACAACCTTTATCCATTCCAAGTCAACATTGGGAGGATTTTTCAATGGATTTGATCACAGGCTTACCCATGTCCGAAGGAAAGACTTTCATCATGGTGGTAGTTGTTAGACTTACCATGTATGCACACTTTTGTGCATTATCTCATCCATTTAAATCCAGTAAAATTGCTACTGCATTTATGGAAACAATTCAAAAGCTACATGGAAACCCAAATATTACTGTAAGTGTCACACATTCCATTTTTACAGGATATTTTTGGATGGAATTATTTTCTTGTTTGGGTACTCAATTAGCTCATAGGTCATCATATCATCCTCAATCTGATGGGAAAAATAAGATAGTGAACAAATTTTTGGAAGGATATCTTCCTTGCTTTGTATATGATAAACAAACACAATGGGTCAAGTGGTTACCTCTGTCTGATTGGTGGTATAAAAATTCCTTCCATACTGCAGCAAAAATCACCCCATTTATGGCACTTTATGGATATCATCCACCCTCTATCACATCATATTTAAGAGAAATTTCTAAGGTTCAAGCAGTGGAATATCACATTGAGCATCAAAAACAAGTTCTCCAACTCTTAAAGGATAGCCTCACCTTGGTGCAGATCGAAGAAACAACAGGCAGATCAACATCATAGAAAAATAAGTTTTGATGTAGGCAACTGAGTATTTTTATGGCTACAACCATACAAACAAATGTCCCTCAAGCAAGCTAAGAAGGATAATAAATTATCACCAAAATATTATGGTCCTTACAAGGTGTTGCAAAATATTGGTACTATGGAATCTTAATTGGATCTTCCTCCATCTTCCCGAGTGCACCTAGTTTTCCATGTTTCACGCTTAAAGAAGGTTATAGGTGACAAGCTCCTACTTCAAACACTATTTCCAAAACTTGAAGAGGAAGGAAAAATAATGTTGGAACCTGAAGAAGTCACGGAACAAGAACTTGGTAGCTATGAAATTGATCAATTTCATAGTATCTCATCAAGTGGAAGAAATTACTCGCTGAAGATACGACATGGGAGGATGATAATTTTATACATAAGCATCCAGAAGAACTCAAGCATTGAGGAAAACATTTTTTTGAAGGAGAGGGGCATGTTAGGTCCCTATAATACTAGAGTATCCCCTTATTGTTATTGTTAGTGTAACCCCCTTATTGTTATTTTTGTGCCCATGTAGTCCCCATATTGTTATTATTGTGCCCCATAAAAGCCCATTATTGCTATTGTTGTGCCCTTACATTGTTATTGTTATGTCAGCTAGGATTATATTTTGACCCCTTAGACTCCTATATATATAAGGGAGGTTTTGTCATTTGTATCATCCAAGTATTTTTCATTTATGTAATGTAAAGGAGGTTTCCCCCTTGAAGAGGTTGATTTCTAAGTCATTGATCTATCTTTTATTCTATTTTGTGAGCTGGTTTCATAACATATCACATTGAGTATCAACAAAAATTTCTCTAACTCTTAAAGGATAACCTGACTTTAGTGGAGAATCAAATGAAACAATAGGCAGATCAACATCACAACAAAAAAAATTTGATGTAGGTGACTGATTATGTTTACGGCTACAACCATAGAAATAAATTTCCCTCAAGCAAGGTAAGAAGGATAATAAACTATCGCCAAAGTATTATGGTCCTTACAAGGTATTGAAAAATATTGGTACTATGGAATACAAATTAGAGCTTCATGCATATTCCTGAGTGCACCCAATTTTACATGTTTCATGCTTAAAGAAGGTTACAGGTGACAAAATCGAAGTTCAAGCAATATTACTAGAACTTGAAGAGGAAGGAAAAATAATATTGAAACCTAAAGCAGTCATGGAAATAAGAACTCGACAGCTACGAAATCGATCAATTTCAGAGTATCTCATCAAGTGGAAGAACTTACCCATTGAAGATTTCACATGGGAGGATGAGAATTTTATACAAAAGCATCTAGAACTACTCAAGCATTGAGGACAACACTTGTTTGAAGGAGAAGGGCACGTTAGGTCCCTATAATACTAGTGTATCCCCTTATTTTTATTGTTAGTGAAGCCCTAATATTTTTATTGTTGTGCCCATGTTATCCCATATTGTTATTATTGTGCCCATAGGTGTAGCCCCATTATTTTTATTGTTACGCCCATGTGGTCCCCATATTTCTATATTGTGACCCCTTAGACTCCTATAAATAGAAGGTAGGTTTTTCATCTGTATCATCTAAGAATTTTTCATTTATGTAATGTAAAGGAGGTTTCCCCCTCGAAGAGGATGATTTCTAAGTCGTTGATCTCTCTTTTCTTCTATTTTGTGAGTTGTTTTCATAACACAAGCTTAGCACACAATCCAATCCTCAAGGAGCTCCTCTTTGGCTTGATGTGAAAGTACACCTATTCCCCAACCTAAAAATCCTTTAACATCATGTGATGATCTGCATAACTCTTTTTCCTATCATGTGTTTCCTTTATATTCTTCTTGATAAATTGCATTTTTAATTACATTTATCCCAACATGTTCGGTCCTATAAATACCATGTTCATTGGATCACTCCAACTGATGTAAGTATTACAACTCCGGTGATAAAGTGCCTCAAACAGAATCATCTTCAAAGATTCCTGATACCCATTGTTGTAAGCAAACTCAAATAGTGGTAAATACTCTTCCCACTTTCACTGCTAATGCATAACATACATTCTCAATATGTCCTCTAGAATCCTGTTGACCCTCTTTGTCTGTCCATTTGTTTGTAGATGATAAGCTGCACTGAGGGCAAACTCTGTACCCAAACATGAAAATAACTATTTCCAGAACCTGGAAGTGAACTTGGCATCTTTATCAGATATAATATTCTTCGGAATTTCATGCAACCTGTTATGCAACCAACTCACAAAATAAAAGAAACAATAGATCAACGACTTAGAAATCAACCTCCTCGAGGGGGAAACCTCCTTTACATTAAAAAAAATGAAAAATTCTTGGGTCATTCAAATGAAAAAACCTCCTTTCTATATATAGGAGTCTAAGGGGTCACAATATAATACGAGGTGACATAACAATAATAATGTAAGGGCACAACAATAATAATAGTGGGATTCTATGGGGCACAATAATAACAATAGGGGACTATATGGGTACAATAATAACAATAAGGGGGCTACACTAACAATAACAATAAGGGTATAAACCAGTCTTATAGGGACCTAACATGCCCCTCTCCTTCAAAAAAGTGTTGTCCTCAAAGCTTGAGTAATTCTGGATGCTTCTGTATAAAATTATCATCCTCCCATGAGAAATCTTCAGCGGGTAAGTTATTCCACTTGATGAGATACTCTGAAATTGATAGATTTTGTAGCTTTCAAGTTCTTGTTTCCGTGACTGCTTCAAGTTCTAATATGATTTTTCCTTCCTCGTCAAGTTCTAGAAATATTGTTTGAACTGGGATCTTGTCACCTATAAATTTATTTAAGCATGAAACATGGAAAACTAGGTGCACTCGGGAAGATGCCAAAAGCTCCAATTTGTATGCCATAATACCAATATTTTGTAATAGTTTGTAAGGACAATAATAATTTGGTGATAATTTATTATCCTTCTTAGCTTGCTTGAGGAACATTTATTTGTATGGTTGTAGTCGTAAGAATACCCAATCGCCTACATCAAAACTTCTTTCGCTGTGATGTTGATCTGCCTGTTGTTTCATTCGATTCTGCGCCAAAGTGAGGTTATCCTTTAAGAGTTGGAGAAATTTTTGTTGATGATCAATATGATCTTCCACTGCTTGAACCTTAGGATTTTATCTTAAAGATGATGTGATAGATGGTGGGTGATATCCATAAAGTTACATAAATGGAGTCATTTTTGCTGCAGTATGGAAGGAAGTTTTATACCACCATTCAACCAAAGGTAACTGCTTGACCCATTGTGTATGTTTATCATATACAAAGCAACGAAGATATCCTTCCATTTTTTTTTTCACTATCTCAGTTTTCCCATCATTTTGAGGATGATAAGATGAGCTATGAGCTAATTGAGTACCCAAACAAGAAAATAATTCTATCCAAAAATTTTCTAATGAAAATGGGATCTCTGTCGCTTACAATAATATTTGGGTTTCCATGTAGCTTTTGAATTGTTTCCATAAATTTAGTAGCAATTGTATTGACTTTAAATGGATGCAATAATGCACAAAAGTGTGCATACTTGGTAATTTTATCAAATACCACCATGATGACACTCTTTCCTTCGAACTTGGGTAAACCTGTGATAAAATCCATTGAAAACTCCTCCCAATGTTGATTTGGAATGGATAAAGGTTGTAATATACCTGGGGTATTAATTGTATCAACTTTATTTTGTTGGCAAACCAAACATTCCGCCACAAACTTTTGAATATCGGATTTAAGGCCATCTCAAAAAAATTCCTTCTTAACCATGTGGTATGTTTTAAAAAAAATTGAGTTTCCTCCTAAGGGAGAGGTGTGAAATTCCAAAAGAATCTTTGGTTTGAGTTGGGAATTATTACAAAGATATAAATGATCTTTGTACCATAATGAATCATTTTTCCAGCTAAATGTATTAGATGTACTGGGATCTTGCTACAACCTTTGTATGAGTGCCCACACTTCTTTGTCATTCTTCCATTGATCCCTGTCTTTGGTTATCCAATCTGGTTGGATAATAGAAATAACACAAAGAAATGCTTCCAAATCATCATCCTTTCTTGAGAGTGCATCTGCAACAAATTTTTTCTTCCCTTTTTTGTATATGATTTCAAAGTCATAACCCAACATCTTTGTGACCCATTTTTGCTGCACTTTTGAAGATAATATTTTTTTCTAAAAAGTATTTAATACTATCATGAACAAATTTTACCTTGAAGTGTCTTCCAATTAGGTAAGGTCTCCATTTCTTAAGTGCATGTAGTATTTCCCACATTTCCTTCTGATAAATTGGTTTTTGTAAATACTTTCCTTTGATTGGACGACTTTCAAAAGAAATGGGTCTTCCTTCTTGGATTAAAACAACACCAATTCCATTTCCTGAGGCATCACATTAAATAATAAAGGTTTTTGTGAAGTCCGGCATAGCTAAGACCAGTGCTTGGCACATTGCCTCTTTAAGATGTTCAAAGGCCATAGTTTCTTCTGGAGTCCAAGAAAATGCATATTTCTTCAGTAATGTTGTTAAAGGTGCTTCTATTCTCGCATAATTCTTAACAAACTTGCGATAATACCCTGTCAACCTGATAAATCCTTACAGATGGTTTATGGTTGTTGGGATTTTCCATTCCTTAATGGCTTTAATTTTTTTAGGTTCTACCTTAACATCCTCATGAGATATAATATGACCCAGATATTCCACCTCCTATAATCCAAAGAAACATTTGGAGGTTTTTGCATTTAATTGTTTCTCCTCCAATAGTTTGATAACCCTGTCAACATGTTGAACATGATCCTTCCAAGAATTTTTGTAGATTAGTATATCATCAAAAAATACTAACACAAATTTTCTAAGGGTTTGAAATTGGAATTCATCAAACATTGAAATGTAGAAGGTGCATTGATAAGGACAAAAGGCATGACCAAAACTCATAATGACCCTCAAGATTTCTAAATGATGTTTTCAAAATGTATTCAATATTCATTATTATTTGGTGATATCCTAAACAAAGATCCAACTTGGTGAAGTAAATTGCTCCATGTAATTCATCCAATAATTCATCAATGACAAGAATGTGAAATTTATCTTTAATAGTGAAATTGTTGAGCTCCTTATAATCCAAACAAATGTGCCATGATCCATCCTTCTTGTGCACCAACACTATTGGAGCAAAGAAATAACTTTTACTAGGTTTAATTATACTGACCTCTATAATTTGTGCAAACATACGCTCAATATCACTGTTTTGGGCATAAGGATTTCTGTAAGGTCTGATGTTTGGAGGAACAATTTTTGGAATCAAATGAATAGCATGATAATGATCACGAATAGGTGGGAGGCCTTTGGGACTCTCAAACACCTTGGAATGATTGTCCAAGACTTTTTGGAGATCTAGAGAAATAAACGATTTCAATGTTTGAACCTGCAGTGAGCATAATTGTGCAATTATGCCTCACTCTTTATTTAGAAACTTTGTCATGAAATTATAGCTGATTATCTTTTCTGGTTTCCTTGTGATACACCATAATTCAATTTCCTTTCCTTCCCAAAAAAAAATCAATAAAATTTCTTGAAAATTAAAAGCTATAGTCCCCAAAGGTTGTAACCATTGGACTCCTAGTACAACATCAACACCACCCATTGGAATAGATAACATTGGACTATTCAATACATATTCCCACATGGTTATCTTGATATAGTATGGCACTTTCCATATCAATCTATATTTCCTCAATTTGAAACCATCACTTGACACTTCGGTGTTGGATATAGGAAGCAATTCAATTCCTTGGCTATCTAATAACGAATAAAATTATGGGTACTACATGAATAAATCAACAATATTACCTTTTTTTCTTGATATATCCTTCTATCTTGAGAGTTTTAGGAGTGGTAATTATTGCCAATGCATTACAAGATATGGTTGGATTCATTTCTTCCTTCTCTGGGGTTGGTTCCTGGTGTATATCCTACTCTTTTGATGTTTCTTGTTCCTTTTCTTCCTCCTCTTCAAACTCTATGTAAAACAATTTATTCTCGGCACACTTATGAACTTTAGTGTATTTTCTATCACAACTATAAAAAAAGCCCTTCTTCTCTTTTTTCCTCCAATTGTTGTGGTGTCAACCTTGTAGGTTGTGGAAGGCTAGGAGAAACAAAATTTCCATATTTATAGTTGTGATTGGTATAATTCCTTGTTGCCATAATTTTACTTTCAACTTTTCTTGCCACCCTGAATGCCTTCTCCAATGAATCAGGTTCCAAAAGGCGAACCTCATCATTATTGTATGTTATATTTTAAATTACCTATGAAGACATCAATCCTATGCTCCTCTGGAATATATTCTACCTTGATATTCAATTTTTGGAAGTCCTCAATGTGCTCTGCCATTGAACCCTTTTGTTTGAGATTTATCAATTGGCTAAAGAAAGTGTTTCTCTATGTACCTTCATAATGTGCTATCATTTCCTCCATAAAATCTAACCATTGATACCATACAAACTGATTGGGTTCTAAATATAAAGTTGCAATGCATACCTTTTGTGAGTTTTGCACATCATGGAGATCATTGCTCCATTAATAGTATCCATGTTACTGGATCCTTTCCAGAAAACTTACTCATATCAATATTTGGAATGTGGTGATTCTTAAACCCAACATTGGAGCTTCTAAAATCACAATTCATATTCCTTTTGTCCTCATCATTATTTCATGGATTACATTGTCACCACCGGGAAGCCTTTATTGCAACAAATTTTTCAAATCTTCCTTCAATGTATGCTTTCAAACCATCCATATTAGATTCCATTCCATCCATCTTAGTTTCCATGTCTTATTTTAAACCATCCATGTCTGATTTTAATCCATCCTTATAATGGGCTTCTATGAGGCACAATAATAACAATATGGGGACTACATGGGTACAAAAATAACAATAAGGGGGTTACACTAACAACAAAAATAAGGGGATACACTATTCTTACAAGGACCTAACACAACCAAATTATATCTCTGATGAAGACCTCAGCTACCTCACTAGCTAAATGAGTAAACTTCATTGGACTGAAGTGAGCCATATTAGTCAATCTATCAACCACAACCATGATAGAATCATGTTGTCTAGATGTCCTCAAAAATATTGTAATGAAGTCCATGGAAATGACCTCCCATTTCCACTCGGGAATCAAAATTGACTGCAATAAACCACTTGAATGATTACACTCTTATTTTACATGTTGAAAATCCAAACATATTGCAACAAAATATACCACCTCTTTCTTCAAATTTGGCCAATGGTGGAATTTTTAAACTATTTTCAATGTATTATGATATCTTGGGTGACCCAAATATGAATTAACATGAAATTCTCATAAGATAAACTTCTTGATCTCACTATTGTTTGACACATAGATCTTGTCCCTAAATATGATCAAACCATCTTCTGTGAGATGATAATCCACGTCTTGTTCACTTGTACTCTACTGCTATAATGCGTGCTTAAGTTGTTGGTACATGTCATCCTATTGTCTTGCCTGTAAGATTTGATCCTGGAAATCTGTTCAATATGAAATCATAGCTACTATGGGATTTACCTATACTCTTCTGCTAAGAGCAACTACAACCCTGTTCTCTTTACCCTTAATATATTTGATCTCGAAATGAAACTCACTAATCGTAGCCAACCACCTACATTTCCTGACATTCAAATTAGGTTGGTCAAACAAATATCTTATCCCACTATGATCACTCATAAAAATGAACCTATTTCAAAGAAGATAGTGTCTCCACATATTCAATGCATGGATGATCGCTACCAACTCAAGATCATGCATCACATAGCTGCTCATGCTCATTCAGTTTCCTTGACTCATAACATACAACCCATCCTTCTTGCATTAGAACTCAACCAATTCCTCTCTTGAAAGCATCCGTATATACCACAAATTATTTATTTATATCTGCAATCTTTAGAACTGGAGTTTTGGTAAGCAACTGCTTCAGCTGCTAAAAACTAACCGCACATTCCTCTTTCCATTCAAATTTCTTTCCTTTCCTCTGCAATGATGTATTAGGATATGAAATCTGTGAGAATTTACTAATGAAACTCCTATAGTAATATTTCAACCCCATTAATGATCTGATCTTGTCCATATTCCTAGGAGCTGCCCATTCCATGATAGCTCTGATATTTTCTGGATCCACTGATATATCTTCCTTGGAAACCACATGCCCCAAGTAATGAACCTCTATCTGAAATAAATTGCATTTACTAAGCTTGGCATATAACTGATTCTCTCTTAACAATCTCAATATTGTTTCTAAGTGTTGGATGTTTTCTTCCTCATTCTTAGAATATATCAATATATCATCAATGAATGAAATCAAGAACTTTTCCAGATAAGGACACAACACATTATTCATACAACATATGAAAGTAGCTAGAGCATTAGTCAAACCAAAAGGAACTACAACACACTCATAATTCCCATACCCAATCCGAAAGCATTCTTGTATATATCCTCTTCTTTGATGCATACTTGATTATATCTTGATCTTAAATCAATCTTCGAGAATACTATTTCTCCCTTCAGCTGATTGAGCAAGTCATTAATCCTCGTCTACGAATACTTGTTCTTCATTTCCACCTTGTTAAATTACTTGTAATCAATGCATAACCTAAGAGTACCATCCTTCTTCTTCTTTAAAAATACATGCACACCCTAAGGGGACACACTTGGCCTAATGTATCCCTTGTCAAGCATTTCCTTCAACTACAACTTTAGTTCCAATAACTCTGGAGTGCTCATCTTGTAAAGTGCCTTCAATTTTGGTGCTTCTCTTGGCATCAAATCAATATAAAAGTGTACTTCAATGTGATGAGGCAACTCTGAGATATCTACTGGAAATACATCCTGAAATTGTTGCAAAACTGGGTACATGTTCAAGACTTTTGCATCCTCAATATCCTTACCTTTTTCGCTGGAAACATGCACTGCAAATAGGACACACCATTTCTTACGATTGCACTTTTATTGCATAGTTGTGACCATTCTAACTGATGTAGCCTTATTCTTACCATGCAAGATTATTTGTTCTCCATTGTTGTCCAAGCACTCAGCAGCCTTATCATAATAGTCTACCTTATTCTCGTGAATGTATAACCATTCCATACCCAATAGCATACTATATGATCCAAACAAAATAACATTTAGATGCGCTCATGTAGGCATACCTGTTATGAGGAATTATAATCTACAGATAAACTAGTCTTCCCTGAGTGTGGTGTTCCTTCACTCAGAATAACAGAGGAAAGGTGAATGATTTTCTCTCTATAATAAACAGATAAACAGAAGATAAAGAGACTTACTTGTGATCCTTCACTCTCGTTCTTCTTATTTCATCACTTTTTTCACTTTCGATCCAACTGAACTCGCGAGATCAACACCTACAATTAAAACTAGAAGAAAACACATGACGATACAAATATACAATATCTATTTATCATAACCAGATTGAACTGACTAAATATGAGAATATATGTGCATATTGAGAATTCATTCAGAAAAAACAAATGCATTTATGGGAGAAAGAACAAATATCTTTGTTGCAATATTAGGAGGAATATATTACAATCAGTCGATTAATTCGCTGTAAACCTGCTCTAACTTCATCCCATCCTCATCACACCAAGTATCAATCCAGCAGTATCACAATACTTCATCTCTCCAAGAATTGAGAATCCAACAACATAACACTATATACATTTCTTCCTCCCTTGCACTTAGATGAGTGCTCAATTTATAGGGAAATTGTAGGTAGTTTCTCAATAAATGATATTGAATGGATTTATAATAATAGATGATACATGTTTCCAATTTAAATGGTGATGGATGAACATGTGTATTCGAAGTATGACACCTATAAGCTCTTTTAGAAGGCACTGTAAATGTGAAGATTCCTGGAACAATGATGATATCACTCCTAGGAGATGAACACACCCATAAGTGTCGGGAAGTGCTTTGCAGAGCACCCTTTCATGGCGGTAAGTGCTTTGCAACACACTTAGGCCCATTTATAGGAGCGCTGATGAACCAATGTGTCATTTTAACTATACTTCAAACGTTGAAACTCTCATGAATTAAAGCCATCATTGGAATGACTTCTCTAGGGCATGTAGCAACTGAATTAGGGGATGATAGACCTTGTTTGTATTGAATTAGGGGATGATAGACCCTGTTCATACTGGTCTTAGGGATGATGCCCAAATTGACCTATAATAGCTCCCCCTTAAAGCATGAAGTCAAAATAATGATAATATTTGGATGAGATGCTTTATGGTGTGATGAGTAGGATCTGAAGCGGACAATGACTTGCATCAATTTGCAATACATTACATCATGATATCTTGTACATCTCGGACATGAATTGTTGAGGAAGGCATACCCATGCTCATCACATAAACTATCATAACACATACATAAATTAGAAAGTTGTCTACAAATATAGAGATGCCTATAGATATAGGCCCATAATAGGATGACAATCTGTATGTAAAGCCATCGTACAGATGATGTGGTAAAATTCCTAAAATCGTAGCCCGGATGGATGAAACTATATCCAAGTTATTTTATCTCGTTTACTCGATCGTTCAAGTACAAGTCTAACCATGCGAATATGTGATCTGAAGTCGAACATGGGAAGACATTGTCTGATTACCAGACAATGATGTAAGCTATTAACAGACGCGAGAGAAACCACCTTTGATGTTAATGGTTCTCAAGGTACTACAGTACAATTTGTAAGGCGTGAATAGTTGATTTGATGTCAAACGCCAAACAAAATATTTTGGTTGAAGGTCTGTGATGTCAACCTATCGCTGGAAGCAAGAAACCTGCCATTGATGTAAGCAAGTTCCAAGGCACTGGAAAGATGTTTCTAGGTCAACTTCATAGATGATGAGATGATGTCGACAAGAAGCGACTCATCGTAGATACGACATGAAATGAGAGTAATGATTTTGGAGAAAAAATGTCACTTAATGAAGCAATTTTCATAGATGACGATCATGAAAATGAAGGTTTATGAGTATTGCAGAAGATGAGGAATTATTGGATGACTTCTCTTGAACATATTGGCGACACTGAATGGATTGGAAACATTGACCCAAAATTGAAGTGATGGATGGTGTGATAGACCATAGGTATGATAACCCGTCAAGAATATTACCCAACCCAAAGCCACGGAGATGAAGTGAAAGTTTCATGTTCAAGAGTGACCTGCTATCATAAAGTGTTTTGTTCTTTTTCCAAAATTTTCCCGAGTCATTTCTGACCAATACCTCTTTATTTTTTAACAAGCTTGAGGAGGGTAACATATGCTTGATCTATAATTCGACCCTTCAGGTTAAGCCATCTCTATTTGATGATTTAACGAGTCTAGCGATAGTGAAACTCGATCTTGTCATGATTGGAAAAGTCTGTTGCTATTTGATGTTTTAACGAGTCCTAATGACAATGAAAAATCGGTCCTTTTTCATGTTTAGAAAGTTTGAAAAAGGGACGAAAAGAAAACTCCTTGAGTCCTTTTTCGTAAATTTGTCGCTTAGGTCCGAAAAAGTGTAAAATTATACTAAGAAAATCTCTTATCCATGTTCGACTAAGGTCCTTTTTCATAAATAATCTATCTCGGTCTGGAAAAGGGTTAAACTTATACTGAGTAGATGTCATTTAATTCCCTTTTACGATTCAAAAAGACAAGTGCTCGACAATATTTTCACATTAACAGAGTCTAAAAAGAACTAAAAGAAGACTCCGGGGGGTTCCTTTTTCGATGTTTAACAAATCTCGAAAAAGAGATAAAAGTATGCTCGGGCTGACTTTTGGTTTACTTTACGAGCATGAAAAAACAGAAAGAACTCAACATTTTCATGTGTTTTATGAGAATGAAAATATAGCAAAAGAAGCTTGGGATTTTCATGAGTTTAACAGGTCTTGAAAATAATAACCGAAATGGACTCGAGATAGATTTCATTTTTACCCAAGATTGAAACAGATAAAAAAATATGCTTGAAAGTGGTTTCATTTTTACACAAGCTTGAAACAGAGAAAACTATGCTTGAAAGTGGTTTCATTTTTACCCAACCTTGAAATAGAGAAAACTATGCTTGAAAGTGGTTTTAATGCCCCCCAAGTGTAACTTGAAAAAGCACATGCCCCCCAAGCTTCATGTCATTCACCTAATTAGACTACTGGTTACTAATAGGTGGATAGAATGAAGGTTCATTTACGAGATCAGATGAAAGACTCAACTTAACTAGGAGAGGATTCGTTTCATTTTTTAACGAGCTTGACACATGAAAATAACTATGCTCATGAAGAATTTGTTTCATTTTTTTAATGAGGTTGACACATTAAAAGGAACTATCCTCATAGGCACTTGATTCATTTTTTAATGAGGTTGACATAGTAAAAGGAACTATCCTCATGAAACCTGTTTCATTTTTTAACGAGGTTGACACAGTAAAAGAACCATCCTCAAGGAACCTTGTTTCATTTTTAGTGATCTTGACACAAGAAAATGAACTATGCTCATGATGTGATTCATTTTTAATGAGGTTGACACAGTAAAAGAACTATCCTCATGGGAACCTGTTACATTTAACGAGGTTGACACAATAAAATAACTATCCTCATGGGACCCTGTTTCATTTTTAACGAGGTTGACACAGTAAAAGAACCATCCTCATAAGAATCTATTTCATTTTTTAACGAGGTTGACACAGTAAAAGAACCATCCTCATAAGAATCTGTTTCATTTTTTAACGAGGTTGACACAGTAAAATGAAATATCCTCATGAAATCTATTTCATTTTTTAACGAGGTTGACATAGTAAATTAAAGAACCATCCTCAAGTTGTAGCCAGACCAGTGAGCATGCGTTGGAAAAGACAGAGTATAGCAGAATCATCATTCAAGGAGTTAGATGAACACCACAAATGATAAGTCATAACATGCATAGATGAGTCCTCTCTAGGGTTTCCATTGCATTTTGGAATGTCAGAGGGTAATTTGTGTGGAATCACTGACCACCAAGGAGAATAGCTGATGGGATCATTGGTAAGCTGATTTAAATCGGGTAATTCTAATGTTGTGACAAAGGGAAATTGTCAATTCAAGTCAAGTTGAACATAACCAGGATAGGATGGAATTGCTTGGGAAATAGGCCTTTGTGCACCAACATAAGGCATTTGTTGCTGGCAACCCATATAGGGGTTATTTTCATGACCAAATGCTTGAGGTATCTGTTGACCAAGACCTGGATAAGCTTGTTTTTGTTGGAATTATTGTTGTGGAACCATAGAGCTTTTGCCTTCCAAGCATTTACTGGAATCACACTTGCTGAAAGATGCTGGTACCTTACCTATTCCGTCCGAGCCTTGCCCAGGAAGGATACACTTTCATAATTCTTATGGGGTACCACTATGAACTTCTGGGTAACACTATGAACTATTGGTACGACCGAACCTTGCCCATATGATTCATCCATTAGAACCCACTGCAGTGACCCCGCAACGTTGTAAATAAACCCTCGTTTACACCCTAGGCCCTCATACAATCCCTGGCTGGAACGCTAGAGCTAATGAACGGTACCAAACCCGCAGTTACCCTAAGACCTCAAAAACCTAGTCCCTCAGAGCTAAAGAATGCAAACCCACACCAAGCATCCATCCCACCTTGCTAACACACCTGGGAGTGGGAGTTGAAATGGGAGCTTGCTTTATTGGAGTTTCATCACTTGACTACCTGCTGCAAACTACCTACGATAACAGCCAACATGGAACTGGGACGTGGAACTGGAACGTGGGAGCTTGCTACAACCTACCTACCGACTAGAACAACCAGCATATGCCCCCGGGTAGGGGGGTCGCTTTTGCTCCGCAACATAGTATTCGTTCCCCCTAACGGGGGGGAGCATCATAGATTTATCATCCAGTTGGGAGTAACGAGCTCATATGTGTTATTCGTACCCATTCAGATCAATCGAATCAAACTCCATTCAGCCCATACAGACGGGGATCTGGGTCACCGGGGTGGAGAAGGCGTCAATTCGATCCATCGTGCCCCCTCCCGCCTCGGAAAATGGTTCGGTGAGTGGATTCGGATGGGGCCTAATTCAGTTCCAGACAAAGGGAGAGAGATCTTGCCTCTCCTAGACTATTCTATCAAATAGTCTAAAATCTAGGGCCTATTCCCGCAGATCGATATCCATCAGCAGAGGGAGAGGCAAACACATTCCCTTAGCTGGCACTGTATCCGGATATTGTAACTCAATCTGTACGAGCCAAAAAGCCACGGTAGACAAAAGGGTAAGTTTTGGCGATCAAAATAACCAACTAAATAAACGACTAATGGGATCTGGAACTGGGCGAGGGAGCACTTGGATTCCAACTATCTCTTCACCCGGATATGGATCAATTGGCTATAAAATGGGCTATGCTGAATCAACGGTTCAATATGCAACTGGATCTGTTGCCAGCTTTGCTACTGAACATCGGTAGTACCCTTCATTGCTGGATCTTGAGATGTTATTGGCTCTGCCACTGGTGCTTGCTCTTATGCTGGGTGATCAAGTGGCTTTGCTTCTGGTTTTGATTCCCTTGCTACAGGCTCTGTCTTCGCAGCTGGTGATTCTACGGATGCTTGGGTGTAAAGAGTTAATATGTGCCTATTTTATGCTGGTTGGGATGGAAAAACTGCTACTTCGGGATCAGTTGCTGGATCGATATCCACTGCTAAATCAAGGGCTGCTGACTCTACTGACTCAACATATAGATGTATCAGAATCAAGTAGTGCCATCAAGCTATGCCACCTTTTATGTTGCCTATGCTTTTTTCTCTTATGGCTCTCCCACCGCCGTTGGTGGTGCTGCTTAGACTCGATCCGTTACTAAGAACTAAGAAACTGGTGGTGAATTTGCTGCTTCATTAGAATCAACCGCTACTGTTGGTTGGGTCTGGGTATCGCTCTATAAAGTCAAAAGCTGGATCTCGATCTCTAGTACTAAAGTGCTTTACTGGCGGCTTGGGTTATGGCTTTCTTTATCGATATGGAAAGCTAGCTTAGC
This sequence comes from Pinus albicaulis, assembly GCA_034641835.2. Lineage (NCBI taxonomy): Eukaryota > Viridiplantae > Streptophyta > Pinopsida > Pinales > Pinaceae > Pinus > Pinus albicaulis. The sequence continues at coordinate 717,727,855 of CM076569.1, forward strand.
CTTATTATGGCTCGGCTACTGTAATAACTGGGACTGAAGCATCTTAAATGTGGATATTATTCAACAGCTTCAAAAACTTATACAGCTTCATCGACTGGATCTACTGCTAGGGTAACAACTCCAACTGGGACTGCAACTAAAGGAGCTTAATCTGGGACTGGATAAGCAACGGGATCAATTGCTTAAACAAGGTAAATTATAGAATCTGAAACTATAGGATCTAAAACTGACTCTTGAACGGAAGGATCTCTAAGTGAATATGGAACTGGCTATGCAGGATCTGATTCTGGCTATCGAAATGGAAAGGATGCCTAAAGGGCTTTTACTCTACTACCTGAACCCTAGCTCTTGGCTCTTTGGGTGGATCAATTGGTGAAAACGAAACTGCACCCGCCTCTGCTTCTCGATCTCGATTTGGAACTATAAGGGATGTTGGGCGATATGGTAGCAGAGAAGTTGCTTAGACTCCATTAACTCGATCTAAAACTGGGTAACTAACTGCTAGCACAGGATCTTGGTCCGATGTGTGTGATTCGTGCTTGCTGCATTTGGGTCTGGCTGTTTCTGGGCCTGTGTGTGGGAGTTTGGGTGGATCGTTGTATGGCCCGCCCTGGGATATTCATTCATTATCCGATCTGTTGCATTCGTGCGTGTTCTGCTGGTGTCGCCATGTCTGGAGGTCGTTCGTTCTAAGTCTGGCGTGTTGGTTACGCACCAACACCCACCATCCCAATAGTGGAGTCCGCATTACCTTATCCATATCAAGAAGGTTTCATTCATTTGTTCTAAATGCACGCCTGCAAAGCCACAGGATGAATTTATGCTAAGTCTCTATTGGAGAGCTAGAAGACCATTTGAATTAGTTCATGGAGATTTGCATGGACCTATTGAAAAAAACTATTATGCTATCCTAGCTCCCGGGCTGGGCTGCTGGAACAGTAAGTTACAATAGCCAATCATACAACTCCACCTCGAACGAACAACCTACAACTCCACATTGAAAGTGAATAGCTTCTATCTCTAATAAATACAATCATCCTCTTGCCGTTCTAATTCTCTTCTATCTATAACTCCTATTGCCAGGCTGGTAGCTCTTTCTTTAGTGCATACAGTATATTAGGGTTTAGTAGTTCCAATATCTAAACTCTTAGTAGACTCGGTCTAAGCCAGCTCTACAACTCTATCTCTAGCACAACCTAGTCTTCCTTCCAGCTTCTCCCTACCTGCTTCCTGAGATTGAACTTCTTACTGCCTAACTTTTCATTAAACTAGATTAGTTTCGTAGCCTTCTTTAACCTCGCTTTCAAAGGTAGGACCATACCAATCTATTCGCTCACTGAAACTGGGATTGCTACTCGCTTATGGATGAGCGGAAGAAGAATAAGACCAAAGGCTCTCTGTTTGTAATGTACCTCAGGTTCCGGGTTGCATTTCAGGTTAGTTGGTCGACAAGAAAGGTACGAAAGGAGCTCACAGAGCTCTGACTAACCGAGGAGAGAAGGCACCTAAGGAACCCACCTAAGCGTTAGACATCCCAAAGAGGTCCCACATCTAGGCTAAGGTGAGGGATAATCCAAAAGGTGGTCCATCACATTAGAGTAGTTCTTGAGAGGTATTGTATCATCATCCGATGGGTCATGTATGAATGCAGTGTAGGAGTGAATTGCACAATGCACCTCCCAGGTGGTAGACATATTTGAGTACCCAAGTGAAAATATCATAAACTACATTTCCACCCCCTTGCAGGAGCTGCTATCCATAAGATGGGAATAATAGCTAGTTACAAGGAAGGGGAGAAACAAGCAATGCATGGAAGTAGTCCAGGTGTCCGTGTAGTGTGAGCCAATGCCTCAATGTAATGAGGGAATCCTCCACAGGCATGGCTATTATATCCTACAATACGTATGAAGGCCCACATGCCCCATTCATCGGTGCAGGGGAAGCTACAAGGGTTACCCATGGATCATTATGATGTCGGGCAAGTGGAAGACAAAAGAGAAAGAAAAGTAAGCAAGTAAGATATGTTCGTCTCTTTTCTCCGATATTGGATTATTAAGGATTTTAAATACCTCTCTGTAAGCTGTCCCTGTCTTTGAGAAATGCCAAGCTTAAGTCGTATGATGCCGAAAGCTTAGAGAATAGCCAATACTAGTTATGTAATCTACACTAGTCTATGTGTTCTATTCCCTGTGTTAACTAGTGTAATGAGAGCTTATAGTATCATGCAAGTGGTTACAGTGTCTTCAACCTTATGGAATATGTACAACCTTTGTTAGAATAGGTAACAACTTATTTTAGTTATGTAATCACAATACTGGGATCAATGGTCTTTCAACATGCTATTATTGGTGTTATTAGACCTGTAGACCTCATTAGCTGTAATGGTAATCATTGTAGTTACATAATCATGATACTAGCTAGGAATCACACATAGTTACTTGCTTATCACTACTAATGGGAATAGAAGTAATGACTCAATAAGCATAACAAGTCAGGAGCTTTATTACAGTATACCTTATCCAACTTAACTCTCTACTAGTGATCTACTAATAGCATTGATACAAATAAGACAATGGTAATACAGCTTACTGTGTAAGTATATTTGAGATGAGTAAGCTTGCATGGGATTAGATATGGATAATACATGAGGTATCATTATATAGGTAACAGGTTTCATAACAGTACAAGTGATATAAGGAATAGATGTGTATTTAGGTCTATGTTCCCTATACTACGGATTACTGGTTACTCTTGGCATAAAATGATTACTAGATTACGGTGTGGCTTATGTCGTAATGATGATCCTTACATACGGTATTAGCTCTTCTCCTATCTGGAACAAACAATGTCATATAAGATATATACCAAGTTAAGCATCACATCATAGTAGTAATCACCTTATGTTAACAACCTTGTGTAGTAGGTACCCTATCGATTCCCTTTACTCCCCATTGTTCGTACATGAATCTCTGTCTACTACTAGAACATTGGTTGTATATACTAGTAATGTTAATCTATGCAATGGGATTTTATAATACCTTATCCACTAGTGCCCCTATTTCTCCTATTGAGTTACCCATGTGACTGGTGAACCAATGGTGATATAAGGAACATAAGGGTTACACACATAGGGAATGGGCTATTCAGCTGACTTGAAATGATGCAGTAGAAAACTTAGATAAAAGAAAGAGCTTAGAACACATGATACTAGTAACTGAACAACGTTTATCAAGTACTGTGAATCCATAATATATCATTATCCATAAAATAGATTCTTTAAATCCACCATATTACTCAAACCAAGCATAGGATAAGCTAATCCATTCTTTCTTATTACGTAAATATAGGATATCTCTTATGTTATGGGAAATCAAGCTTCCATACGTGTTCCAGCTTAAGTAAACGGAATAGTTAAGTATAACATAGCTTGAACCACATAGCTTGTTTACACTGTAATCTCTAAGCATCAATAGATATGGAAACGACTTGCTCCTTGTACACTAAGCTTGGAATAAGCTATCATAATAGATATATGTGAATTACTACCATACTTTTATGAGCTATATCGGTTTCAACATCAGACATGTATTGGTTATAACCAGTGTATTTACAGTAATAAAGTCATCTGTTTCACCATGTAATCACTGTAAGTATAACCCCTTATTCATCGATAACAAGCATGTTACAACTTTCTATGTGTATAATGACCTGTAAGATATGGGTTTCTACTAATAGCTCTTCATTACCTTCTAGTAATCAAACCAAGCTTATTAGTTCGTAATCAGTAATGCTTCTATATCAATGGTCACATGCGTATCTTCCATAGTAAGAGCTTAGATAGAATGGTACAAGCATATCCTCCATAATATAGAGCTAGTATCATAGTATTACCTGATCATACTAGTTTAGCTTCACAATGGTGAGAAAGCCTGTATTGGTTATGAGTAAGCCATGATGTTCCTATTGAATCAATAGAGCTTGTGTTTCAACTCTTTGCTATAAGCTAATGAACAGTGAACCAATGGTATTACAAGACACAACATATACGATAAACAAGCAACTTAACTACAAGTAATCTGAACAATGGAATCCACTTCCTTATTGATTACGTAAACACTATTGGTATAAGCTGACTAATACTAGTGAGCCTTTATCTAACCTGTGTAACATATTATGCCAAATACGTAATGGTAAAGCTAGTATGTATACATATCCAAGCTCTTTATAAGTAGTAAGCTCAGTAATAGCTAATGGAAAGTAATAAACTATAACTATGTATTTAGTATGAATCAATGGGAATACAACAGGTGTAAGTAATGGTAATGATATGTGATGAATCAATGGTATTACAAGACCTTATTACTAATATTAAAACACATTGCTTTCACTATGTATAGATCTCCAAGATATGGTGCTTAGTAAGCTCAATAAAGGAATGGCCTCTTGCTTAGAAAGTACTCTTATCAATATGGAACCAATGGTAATGGAAGTAGTGTATAAGTAATAAGTAACAATGATTACGAAGATATGATGAAACCAATGGAATTACAAGTAGTATCCTTCTTATTCAATACAGTGTAATTGCTTGTACTAGAAACTGTACCTGCATAAAGGGAATCAAATCAATGGGATTACTTCTACCTAACTATTATTAACTAAGTCATTAAAGTGAATGAAGCTCTTATTACTAAGCTCTTAGTCAATATAAGCTTGTCATAACATAGGGTACTAGTAATCCATATTGATTTTATTACTCCGATCCTTATTGAGACGTACTAGTAGTAATCACATAGGTTCAAGATGCATGTAAGTACTTCACTATTGGTCATTCTTTCCTGAGTGGGTAAACTATCTTCTTCACTAAAGAAAGGCTATCGGGTTCACCATCGGATCGGGTTCACTAAAGAAAGGCTATTCTCGTTGGTATAAATCAGGAAGAAGGGCTATTTATTCTCGTTGGTATGGTGGGCGGAAGGTCGGTTCCTTCTAGAATGTGTTTTCGCCCATGTCATTGTAAAGAGGAAGCCGAGCTCACCCAAAGGTCTAGATTCGGTGTGTTCAACTTACTTAACTGGAAGGCTTTGTGTTCCCTAAAGCTATTTCCCTATCGATCACACTAGTAGCAGCAGAACCAGTACCATATCCAATAGCATACGAGTCAGCATGTGAACTACCAGCATCAAAGGCGGCTAAGGCAAAGGTATCAGCGGTAAAGGCAGAACCAAATAATATCAATGTAGTACCTCGCTAAGAAGGAGTAGAAGAAGTTTTGAGGCTATGGCTGCCAAGGTGATTTCCCACCAATATTATAGACCAAACTAGGATAGATTGGACCCAGTTGTGAATAGGTAAGACTGGTAGGAGCCTGTGACATCCCATAAAAGGGTAATCTAGCCCGTGGTTATAAGATTATAGATACAGGCGGTTGTTGTAAACCAGTCGAAGGAGGTGGAGTCTGGAGGCCCAAGATGAAATATCTATAATAAACAGATAAACAGAATATGAAGAGACTTACTTGTGATCCTTCACTCTCGTTCTTCTTCTTTCATCGCTTTTGTCGCTTTCAATCCAAATGAATTCACCAGATCAATACCTACACTTAAAACCAGAATACAACACACGAGGATAAAAACATACAATATCTATTTATCATAACCATATTGAAATGAATAAATCTGATAATATATGCACATATTGAGAGTTCATTCACAAGATACAAATGCATATATGGGAGAAAGAACAAGTATATTTATTGCAGTATTAGGAGGAATATATTACAATCAGTGAATCAGTTCACTGTCAACCTGCTCTAACTTCATCGCATCCTCATCACACCAAGCATAAATCCAGCAACATCATTGTTATTGCCTAAATCTACATTAGGCTGAAGGAAGGCAGATTCTAGGGTAACATCAAACCACGCTTAATCTGGTAGCTAGCCCTACCAGATCGGGAGAGGGCTCTCTCCTGGTCAATCTCAGCAAAAAATGATCAGTGAGGCTTGAGATGACTTGAATAAAGGCTGATTTTAGGCTAGGTATATATGTAAAAGAGTTTGATTTGATTTTGAGGGTGTTTTTTGGATCAAAGGGAAAGGCAGATTTTGGGTCTGGGAAATGATCAGTTTTGCAGAGAGCCGAATGGGGCAAGAAAGGAAATTGTTTTGACACTTCAAATTTGAATGAAATGGATAGCTCAGACCGGTGAGGAGTTGAAGAGGGTAAGAGGCTTTCATGAATCCTCTTCAAACAGTTGAAAACATAGAAAATCAAACAAACTCTAGGTAGAGCACTGCAAATCTAATGAATTCCACCTTTATCCTTGTTTGTTTAACTTAAGAAGAAATGAGAAGGAAGATGATACACATGAAACTTCAATAAACTTACAATCACAGAGAGAAAAACACCATCAAAACATAGAGCCACATGGATCCCAAAGAGTGCTGCAAACCTTGGTCTATTCCTTTTCCAAAATGCAGAGATGAAATGTACAATGAAGCTCAAAGCAATCCCAAGTGTCCAACCTCTGAAAATGACTGAGAAAATACAAGATATAGACAAGCCTAACTCATCCCCATGCCTCTAGGGGTCAAGATCACTAGTTTAGGAGCTGTTTAAGCAAGATCTAAACTAAGAACTGGAAAATAGGCAGTGGAACAGCTTGCCTCTATAAGATAGGAAACTGATTCATTCAGTTACATTTCACTTTTTGGTGAATGAATCTACTTGGATGAGTAAAAATGTGCCAAAATTACATAAAAGTCATGAAATTACATCAAGTTACATCAAGAGCTATACATATGAAGATAAAAAAGTCAAACTGGCCAAAACTAGGCGAAAAACTGAGCTGCTGAGTGAAAAAGGAGCCAAAATTCCCAATGCGTCGCGCCTGAAATCTCTATGCGTCGCGCCACTTTGAGGCTGATTTTGAGGGCCTTCCCGGAGTCCAAATTGACTGTAGGATAGCTCGTTGTAAATCTCTACCTGTCTAATTTCCAACCTAAGTGGAATTTCTGAATTTTGTTGCCATTTGCCCCTCCAAAAATGAGTTTTCCCAACACTGCTTCCTGTGTGTCCAAAAAGTGGCAGAAAGGTCATTTTTAGGGTGTTTTTGACCCTTAAAGCAACCAAAAACTTGTCAAAATCCTTAGGTAATGGGTAGGAATGCATAAATTTTGATGAAAAATCCAGAAATACAAATTTTTCTTCAAGAGGAGCTACCAATTATAAGCGCGCGCCAAGTGGCGCTACGCGTCGGGCGAAAAAATCTGTGTTAAGGCCAAAAAATTCAAAATTGACAAAACGTTTCCCAAATTTCTTGAAATTTGGGCTGAATGTCCACCATCAAGTTCTATTCTGAGCCAAATAAGATTCGGCCAAAATTTGGAGTCTATCATGCCTTTTGCGACGCTTTAATGCCCTCTTTAACTTTGCCTTCATGTTTTTGAGCGCCGTGGATGAGTGGGACTGATGAGGGGAGGGTTTGATGCTAGTTGTAGGATTTTAGGGAATGAAAGGGTTTAGGGGATGATATCTATGGTTTGGGATGGAAATTAGGGTTTGGGGGTATTTAACTAGGATTTGGGATAGTGGGATTAGGGATTTAGTGCTAGTTGATTAGGGATATGGGAAATGTGGAATGGGTAGATGAGAATGTAAAGAGAGGGAGAAAATTATTGAGGGAATGAAGGAGTGAGGGAGTGGGAAATGGATAGGAGTGTAATTGGTAGTGAAACATGCAATTTTCAAACCCTATGCAACTGCTTTTGGCAAGAAATGTAAAGACGTAGGGTTTTGATTTTTTCTCATTAAATCACAATAAGCACCAAGAGAAATTAATTCATTGGTCATGGAGGGATGTTAAATTACTTGGGAAATGATAAATTTAGCAATTTTAGAGCTTTGGTGGAATATTTGAATGGATTTCAGGCTTTTTAGCCCAATGTGTAGCGCCAGTTACAAAATTACACTGCAAACCACTGCCCAATGCGTAGCGCCTTTTTGTAGGAGGCTTCTGGAGACCTTCCTGATGTATAAATTGGGTGTAATATATCTCATTGGAAATATTATTGAGTCTAATTTCCAACCCAACTGAAAATTTTCAATTTGGAGTTCATTTACTCTGTCAAAAATCAAATCTCCCAAGACTAGTCAAAATGTGCAAAATGAGGCTGCCTCAAGGCAGAGTGCTGTTGCAGTCAACTTTTGAAGGTCTTCCTCAACTAAAAATTGAGCTCATGATAGCTCATTGGAAATATATTTGTGTATAGTTATCATTTTACTCATCAAGAAAGTCATTTGGCCAACCAATCTAGGATAAATCTTGATTTTCCCAAGGTCACTTCAGAGGTGCATCAATTCTTCGGAGGCAACTGTATTTTTGACATTTCTCTAAAACCATGACAGTTGTGTAAAAAGTGAAGGAGGTTTTTCTTCCTTGGCCTATTTTGGACAAAAAAATATCTCATTTTTCCCAAATGCATCTTTTATTTCTCAGAAACATCATTGGAGTAAAACCTATCCCGATGTGTGGAACAACGGATTTGTCGAAATGAAGAAAAATGAAGGGGATAAGGGGCTTCTAAATTCTTGAGAAAATTTTGGGAAGTAGGGAGGGATGTTAGGAAGTATGGGAAAGTATAATATCAGAGATTTAGTGAGGGGAAGGGGTCCAAAAGGGCAAAACACAGGCCTAGCCTAGAACATTGCCAAGTTGTAGCAAGAAACTAGGGTTTGTGCGAAAATGAGGAATTTGGGGGATCTCAGTGATGGGAAGTGTTTAATAAGGTACATTAAGGATAGGGAAAGGTGTATGAACATCAGGATACAAGTTTTTCTGATGATTTGACCATCCAAGAGAAATTACCTTCAAAACCCTAGGAGAGGGAAATGAACCTTACCAAGGCACAACTGAAGCATGAACAAGGTGTAAAATGACCCAATGGAACTTGACATGATGATGAAAACCCTCTGAATGATGGTACACTCAGCTGAATGGTGACATGGATTGACATTTGGACAACTCTGAAAGGAGTGAAAGAAAACCCTAGACCTAATACTTAGTGACCAAATTTTACTTGAAGACTCATTGAAATGACAAAATTTGACCTTGACACCTTAAAATCACTTTGTAAGAGCATGTTTGATCACTGGAGGAAGGCTGCAAAGACTGACACTAAAATTGGCTCCAATAGGGATGGTAGCTCCTTGGAGGTGCCAAGAACAACAGATCTTTGGAAAACAGACAGTGCCTTCATCCATTGGGCAATGGAGTCAAAAACTCAAGTTGAAATGCATGACTAAAAACTGATGACTTGACGACACAAATTGACTCTCACTCAACTAATAACTGAATCGATACTTAAACACAACCGAAAAACTGGAAATATTATCAATATGAAGCTTATTCATCAAAACCTACTCTAATAGTTTCATTCATCACCTGATCAAGTGAAATGAAACAACCAATGCAACCAAGTAAGTATGCCGACTGCTGTTTGAATTCTCCGCAAGTGCTCACTTATGAAAAACAAGAGAGAACTACTGAAAGGAAACTCCCATGAAAACTTGTGAATAGATCCATTGAATACTACGGATTCTCTATCTGCCTCCAAAAACACTGCATAAGGATCTTGAAGTTCATGCACACTGGGGCTTAGCTCATCCAATGGATTACTTTTCTTCTCCTCATACCATGAATGCAAACTTTGTTTTGAGCTTTGTGACGAGACTCCTGCTGAAAATGACAAAGAGACCGGCTGCTGGATTGAGTTTGTATCAGTACACGTTTCAAGCTTACATATAGTCAATGGAGAAAGACTTTGACTGCAGACATAATCCAACACACCAGCTATTGGATCGTGAAAAACATGAAAAGACTACTGCAACCCATTTTCTATTGGTTCCGATGAGATTACATGATTTCCTACAGGCTGCTCATTTGAAGATATACTATGCAATTTACCCTTCAAAAATTGAAATGATTCAAAACAAAATGGTACAGAATCATCTTGTATCATTTGATCATATGTGCCAGCTTCCAAGTCTTCATCTGCAACTTGAAAATCAATGGCATTCGGGGGCTGCAAATCTAGATATGAGAAGTCTTGAACAACATTTCCCTCAAGATGGTCCAAATCAAGACTTTTCGACAGTTGATTTCTGATTGCATGGAAGTTGTATTTGATGAACTGAAACGAATCAAAACAAAAAGGCAAAGATCCTTCACTTACTTCAAAATTTGCTGCACTTTCCTCATCATTGTCATAGCTGATATGCATCGGTTGATCACTGTACTCGAGCTGCTGAAAGTGAACTTCCTCCTTCCAAAAAATAGCTGCTGATTTGTCTGCAAGATTAGCTTCTGTTTGGAGAACATAATCATCATCATACTGATCAAACTGAGGCAAATCATCAGTATAAAACACATCATCAAGCATACATGTCAAATCAACAGATCTCTCTTCTCCAAGATGATCTACAAAACAATCATTATCAGATCTATTACAACTGGGATAAGAAACAAAATGTTTTGGATCAGCAACTTGTTCTTCTTCAATCATCGAGCCATGGGCTTGAACATTATACTCATTCCTTGTGATGATCTTTTGCATCATCTCTTCCACTACACTTACCAACATGTCAAGATTTACCTCTAGAGATGTCGATTCCTCTGGATCTATGTTTTTCATCTCTTCTTCCTTCAAATTTTCCCTTCGGATCCGTAAATGAGCCTCTACATCTACTGCATTTTTCCGCATCTCTTCAAGTGTTGCAAGATTCCTTTATCTTAGCTGAAACTCCATTTCCGGATCAAAGGCACCTGGGTAGTGCAAGAGAGCAGATCCAGGAGGAGGCCTTATATCAATTGGCATCGAATAATAAACTTGGTTAAATCTGGCAGAAAAATGTTGTACTGTCTCCCATGGCAGTCTTTTCAGCTGGTTATACTCTTCTATAATCAAGAAAGGGTTCTGTCTGATCACCCACCTGTCGAGGAAAAATTTGACGAACTGCTGGAAATCTGAGATGCTCGCATCAGGTAGGGTTTTGAACCAACTCTTGACTTTGCCTTGCAAAGAAAGAGAAAAAAGCCTAATACTGACATCCTCTCCATCAACTTCAAAAAGGTCAAGAAAAGACTCAACATTTAGAACATGTCTCTCAGCAGTGATATTGTCACATTCACCATCAAACCTCGGCAAGTAAAGATAATAATTTGCAGGGAAATCATGGAGTATAGGAGGTAAAATCAGAGGCTTTTATTGATCTGGAATTTTACAAGGTATAGGGGTATGTACAGAAGGTATAGAATCAGTCTTGGTCTCTTGAGGTTCATCAGTTTGAAAATGGTCATCATAAGATTCAGGAAAAGGGTCTTGATCTAGCTCAAAAGCATGCAAATCTTTGGTATTCACAATCTCCAAATGGAAGGAATCAAATGCAGGCCGAGGATATTTTCTCAAATACAATATACTTTGCAAAGCCTTCTTGACATTCTCGGGAAAAGAGAAGAAATAATTTATGACAAAGAACAAAATGTCTTGGATGAAATTCCAACTTGAATACTTGATCTTTCCATATTGTCCTTTCATGTTTCTGCTAATCAGGTTCATCCTCCAGTGGAGTCCTTGGATCTGATCTCGAAACTGATTTAGAGTCGCCAGGTGAATGATTTCAGCCTTGCGGTGTCTGATCGTTGTCCACCATCAAAAATCATATCTGAACTTGATTAGATCTTACTGAGGAAACCAGATGTTTAGTTCATAAACTAGACCGGATATTGACTGAAGCAGCATTCATCTACTTTCGCTAATGCAAAGCAAGAGCGTTTCGAAGGCTACCTGGCTAACTTTAGGCTCCGTCTGTAGTTTATAAAGCAAACAACACTAACAAGCAAACCATTTTGATTTCCCCAGTATGGTCGCCACTATGTTATTGCCTAAATCTACCTTAGGCTGAAGGAAGGCAAAGTCTAGGGTAACATCAAACCACGCTTAATCTGGTAGCTAGCCCTACCAGATTGAGAGAGGGCTCTCTCCTGGTCAATCTCAGCAAAAAATGATCAGTGAGGCTTGAGATGACTTGAATAAAGTCTAATTTTAGGCTAGGTATATATGTAAAAGAGTTTGATTTGATTTTGAGGGTGTTTGTTGGATCAAAGGGAAAGGCAAATTTTGGGTCTGGGAAATGATCAGTTTTGCAGAGAGTTGAATGGGGAAAGAAAGGCAATTGTTTTGACGTTTCAAATTTGAATGAAATGGATAGCTCAGACCGGTGAGGAGTTGAAGAGGGAAAGAGGCTTTCAGGAATCCTCTTCAAACAGTTGAAAACATAGAAAATTAAACAAACTCTAGGTAGAGCACTGCAAATCTAATGAATTCCACCTTTATCCTTGTTTGTTTAACTTAAGAAGAAATGAGAAGGAAGATGATACACATGAAACGTTAGTAAACTTACAATCACAGAGAGAAACACACCATCAAAACATAGAGCCACATGGATCCCAAAGAGCGCTGCAAACCCTGGTCTATTCCTTTGCCAAAATGCAGAGATGAAATGTACAATGAAGCTCAAAGCAATCCCAAGTGTCCAACCTCTGAAAATGACTGAGAAAATACAAGATATAGACAATTATAACTCATTCCCATGCCTCTAGGGGTCGAGCTCACTAGTTTAGGAGTTGTTTCAACAAGATCTAAACTAAGAACTGGAAAATAGGCAGTGGAACAACTTGCCTCTATAAGATAGGAAACTGATTCATTCAGTTACATTTCACTTTTTGGTGAATGAATCTACTTGGATGAGTAAAAATGTGCCAAAATTACATCAAAGTCATGAAATTACATCAATTTACATCAAGATATATACATATGAAGATAAAAAAATCAAACTGGCCAAAACTAGGCGAAAAACTGAGCTGCTGAGTGAAAAAGGAGCCAAAATTCCCAATGCGCCGCGCCTGAAATCTCTATGAGTCGCGCCACTTTGAGGCTGATTTTGAGGGCCTTTCCAGAGTCAAAATTGAGTGAAAGATAGCTTGTTGGAAAGCTATTCCTGTCTACTTTCCAACCCAAGTGGAATTTCTGAATTTGGTTGTCATTTTCCCGTCCAAAAATTAGTTTTCCCAACACTGCTTCCTATGTGTCCAAAAAGTGGCAGAAAGGTCATTTTTAGGGTGTTTTTGACCCTTCAGGCAACCCAAAACTTGTCAAAATCCTTAGATAATGGGTAGGAATGCATAAATTTTGATGAAAAATCCATAAATACAAATTTTTCTTCAAGAGGAGCTGCCAATTATAAGCACACGCCAAGTGGCGCTACGCGTCAGGGATAAAAATCTGTGTTAAGGCCAAAAAATTCAAAATTGACAAAATTTTTCCCAAATTTCTTGAAATTTGGGCTGAATGTCCACCATCAACCTCTATGCTGAGCCAAAGAAGCTTCGGCCAAAATTTGGAGTCTATCATGCCTTTTGAGACGCTTTAACGCCCTCTTTAACTTTGCCTTCATGTTTTTGAGCGCCATGGATGAGTGGGACTGATGAGGGGAGGGTTTGATGCTAGTTGTAGGATTTTAAGGAATGAAAGGGTTTAGGGGATGATATCTAGGTTTTGGGATGGAAATTAGGGTTTTGGGATATTTAACTAGGATTTGGGATAGTGGGATTAGGGATTTAGGGCTAGTTGATTAGGGATATGGGAAATGTGGAATCGGTAGATGAGAATGTAAAGAGAGGGAGAAAATGATTGAGGGAATGAAGGATTGAGGGAGTGGGAAATGGCTAGGAGTGGAATTGGCAGTGAAACATGCAATTTGCAAACCCTATGCAACTTCTTTTGGCAAGAAATGTAAAGAGGTAGGGTTTTGATTTTTTCTCATTAAATCACCATAAGCACCAAGAGAAATTCATTCATTGGTCATGGAGGGATGTTAACTTACTTGGGAAATGAAAAATTTATCAATTTGAGAGCTTTGGTGGAATATTTGAATGGATTTCAGGCTTTTTAGCCCAATGCGTAGCGCCAGTTACAAAATTACACTGCAAACCACTGCCCAATGCGTAGCGCCATCTCAATGCGTAACGCCTTTTTGTAGGAGTATTTTGGAGACCTTTCCAGTGTCTAAATTAAGCTTGGGATAGCTCGTTGGAAATAGTATTGAGTCTACTTTCCAACCCAACTGGAATTTGTCAATTTGGAGTTCATTTACCCTGTCAAAAATCAAATCTCCCAAGACTGGTCAAAATGTGCAAAATGAGGCTGCCTCAAGGCAAAGTGTTGTTGCAGTCAACTTTTGAAGGTCTTCCTCAACTCCAAATTGAGCTCATGATAGCTCATTGGAAATATGTTTGTGTCTAGTTATCATTTTACTCATCAAGAAAGTCATTTTGCCAACCAAGCTAGGATAAATATTGATTTTCCCAAGGTCACTTCAGAGGTGCATCAATTCTTCGGAGGCAACTGTATTTTTGACATTTATCTAAAACCATGATATATGTGTAAAAATTGAAGGAGGTTTTTCTTCCTTGGCCTATTTTTGACAAAAACCTCTCTCATATTTCCCAAATGCATCTTTTAGTGCTCAGAAACATCATTGGAGTAAAACCTTTCTCGATGTGTGGAACAAGGGATTTGTCGAAATGAAGCAAAATGAAGGGGATAATGGGCTTATAAATTCTTGAGAAAATTTTTGGAAGTAGAGAGGGATGTTAGGATGCAGGGAAAAGTTTAATTTAATATATTGAGTGAGGGGAAGGGGTACAAAAGGGAAAAACACAGGCCTAACCTAGAAAATTGCCAAGTTGTAGCAAGAAACTAGGGTTTGTGCGAAAATGAGGAATTTTGGGGATCTCAGTGATGGAAAGTGTTTAATAAGGTACATTAATGATAGGGGAAGGTATATGAACATCAGGATACAAGTTTTGCTGATTATTTGACCATCCAAGAGAAATTACCTTCAAAACCCTAGGAGAGGGAAATGAACCTTACCAAGGCACAACTGAAGCTTGAACAAGGTGTAAAATGACCCAATGGAACTTGACATGATGATGAAAACCCTCTGAATGATGGTACACTCATCTGAATGGTGACATGGACCGACATTTTGACAACTCTGAAAGGAGTGAAAGAAAACCCTAGACCTAATACTTAGTGACCAAATTTTACTTGAAGACTCACTGAAATGACAAAATTTGACCTTGACACCTTAAAATCACTTTGTAAGAGCATGTTTGATCACTGGAGGAAGGCTGCAAAGATTGACACTAACAATCACAATACTTCATCTCTCCAAGAATCAAGAATCCAACAACATAACACTACATAAATTGCTTCCTCCCTTGCACTCAAATGAGTGCTCAATTTATAGGGAAATTGTAGGTAGTTTCTCAATAAATGCTGTTGAATGGATTTATAATAATACATGAGAAATTTTTCTAGGTTAAATGGTGATGGATGAACACATGTATTCGAAGTATGACACCTATGAGCTCTTTTAGAAGGCACTAGACATGTGGAGATTCCCACAACATTGATGATTTTTCGCCTAGGAGACCAACGCACCCTTAAGTGTCGGGAAGAGCTTTGCAGAGCACCCTTGCATGGTGGTAAGTGCTTTGCAACGTACTTAGGCCCATTCAGAGGAGCGTTGATGAGTCAATGGGTCATTTTAACTATACTTCAAACATTGAAACTCTCTTAAATTAAAGCCATCAGTGGAATGACTTCTCTAAGGCATGTAGCAAGTAAATTAGGGGATGATAGACCCTGTTTGTATTGAATTAGGGGATGATAGACCTTGTTCATACTGGTCTTAGGGATGATGCCCAAATTGACCTATAACAATACCGTTAAGCTCAAATTCACAAGATCTTACCCAATGATGAACTCTTTTGTTAGTACCTATAACCAACTGCACTAACCAAGATTTTGCATGTACTTCTTTATTCAAACCACACTTATCCAATTGGTCAGGACTGATATAAATATAGTTAGATCTAGAGTCAATCAAAATAGAAACAACTTAATCACAAAAATTTCCTTCCATATCGATAATAGATGCTTGATGATCAGCCTACCTATTATCCAATGCTGTGTAAATTCGTGGAATACTCTTTCCAACATCCTCAACTATTCGTGCTTCCTGAGCATTGTAAATCTGCGATCTACCACCTTTATGTTGTGGAAAATATGTACTGCAACAATATTGATGACAAGTTCAACATTGTAAAGGCTTCCTACCCTCATGCTTTTTCCGTTCAGGTGTATCCATGACTTACCATCTATAACTGTATCATCCCTGTCAAACATGTATTCTGATTGAGACCCACTACCATATGTGCCATTAGTTCTTTCCTCATGTCCATGATTGATCCTAAGCGGTCCCTGTCTCTGCAAGTCTAACAAAATCTGAAGAATCACTGCATTAACCTTGGCTTGTTTCTCCAGTGCCTTAACAAGTATTTCCAATGATTGAATGATCCTATCATTATCTTCTTTGCAACTTCTTATCTTCGCCTTCAAACTTCTCAATATATCTGCTATGTGAGGGAAATGATCACCACCATGCTGCTCATCTAATATGTAGGGAGAATCACGTGAATCGTAGTCTACCACATTTCTTGTCATCCTTGATCCTCTACTTCCTACAAACATACCATGTCAGATAACCAAATATAAACAAAATCAAACATACCTCAGTGAAGTTCATGGGAGGCTATCTCGTCTGCACAAAAATTTTGATTCAATTCACACACACACACACACACACACATATATATATACACATACACACACACACACACACACACACATATATATATACATACACACACACACACACACACACATATATTGAATCAACATACTACACATACCAAAATAAACATCATCAACCTATACCTGACAACACAACTTCAACAATGATCAACACCATGCATACATATCAAACACATATATAATTGGAATACATGCATGAAAAATACATTCCACACATCTAATCTAAGTGTTGAACATGGGAGCTCTGATACCACTATGTAACTATCCCTACCATATTGTAATATTCCCAAATAGGGAAGCAGTAATATATGAACACGAAACTGGAAATAGTAGTGTAAATCAACTCATTAACATTGGAGACCAATATGGAGACATAAAATCATGTATTAAATCAGAAAATTCATACAAAATAGTGAGGCATGAATCATATGCAATGAGGAAACAAGCCTCCCATAAGCAATCACTGCTGAAAATGAAATGCTGCTACAATACAAAATGCCGGAAGACTGCTACAACGTAGTTATAAATACACTGATATAGCAAGAGAATGTAAAAAATATGTAGGGATGTTATATACCTCAAAATATATGACAAATGCAGATCTAGGCTTTGGGCAAACTCCTACAAAGAACCCAGAAAGGGTTTTTAGAAATACACCTTGAATGAGATGGGATCTAAAGCCCTAGGGCTGAATATCCACTGCAAACTAAAGAATATGAGTGTAGGAGGCTGAAATATTGTAGATCTGATGTATATCCCCTCAAAGGTCTCCTCTAATGAAAGGATGAACCCTTCAACCACAAGAAAACACTCCAAAGGAGCCACAAGATCCCTCACTGAAGCTGCCCTCCAAAATAATGCAATTCCCAGTTGGAACATCGTTGTAAATGATGGGAAATAGTTGGCTTGGTGCCAAAGATATGAAATATGTCCAAGAGCCCTCCAAAATGATCCCCCAAGAGAAGGAATCCTTCCTCCAATGAGAAACTAGCTCAAAAAAC
Organism: Pinus albicaulis; assembly: GCA_034641835.2. NCBI lineage: Eukaryota > Viridiplantae > Streptophyta > Pinopsida > Pinales > Pinaceae > Pinus > Pinus albicaulis. The sequence continues at coordinate 717,745,633 of CM076569.1, forward strand.
GGGTTTCTAAACCCTCCACTGCAACACCCTGCAACACAACACAATATCCTGTAGAAACTGCGCTGATGAAGAAGCTGTACCTTGGCTTGAAAAAATGAATGTGGAAATGAAATGCAATGCTATTCCAAGAGGCCTCTCAAGGAAATATGTGGGATTCCCGCTTGGGAACATCCGGTGCTAAACAGCACAACAATCTCAACTAAATACCTGAAGAATGCAAGAAGTCTAAGCAGACCACATACAAAATAATAATCCAAAACATAACCCCATATGGCTGCTATCCTCTTCTTTATATATATTATGAGCTTCCTTGCCCTTGGACCCACTCAATTAGGTCATTTCCTTCATGAAATCAATCTCCCTCCAAAACTGCGTTATTCCTCATTTAATCTCCACTCCTCCATAACAGTGCTATTGACTTGGTCAAAGTTTACAAAATCAACATGATCCAACCCCTGTTCACACTTAGAGGTGCTTTATTTAGCTTCTTATAAGGTCTCCTTTCACACTTGAAGTGTTTTTATTTCTGCTAAGGAGATTTATGGGCCTCCCGACCCACTTATTCACCTACCTTGTGATAAAACAAACCATAATATTCCATTTAGTTGAAGGCTAAATTTTTGGAATATTATAGTCCTCCCCTCAAAAATGTTGCTTGTCCTCAAGCAACTGTAAATGTGGAGAAAAATTCCTCCCCTCATCCTCTTGTGGCCTCCTCATCAATAGTCCCCACCACTTCTCAAAATAATCTGCAATAAATTTTCCCTCCAAAGGTTCCTCCCAAGTATGCAAAACCAAATGGCTCACGTCATGAGAAAGTGGAAGGTGTAAGTGGAAACATTATTACTATCCAACGACTTCCTCAAGGTAGGAGTGATGAAAAGCATAGGGGATCTCATTCCCAATGAGAGACTCCCATCTCCATGCTATCATCCAAATGAAATGAATTACCTTCCAACATGGTAACTCATAGAAAAGTTCCTCCCAATTGTTCGTGAGAGGCATATCCCAAGTGCTCCAAACAATCACATGGACCACCTCATAAAGAAGCAAGTGATCTACTGTAGTGGCCATATCGTCTCCCATGCTCTTATTGAAGTGTGAAGCATAAAAGGTGTGGGAATTTTCATTCCCCATGGACACATCCAACCAATGTGTCTCTCCTCCAAACATGCTCTCAAGAAAAATAAGAACAACATTAGCATATGGAATCATAATCAAAATCATGCTAGCTTCCATATGTAATAAGGGAGAAGGAAAATGGTCCCTCAAGTGAAACCAATGCATTTTTACTCTCAACTACATCAGAATATGGCATGATGTGTGGCTTCCCAACCACTTGTTTGCTGCTACAATCTCCTCACAAGTTTGGAGAAGGTTTATAGTGTATGGTGGAAATTGAGCATACCCTACATAATATATCATCTCCCCAAGACCTCCTAAGGAGTGGCCATCATCAAAGCTGCTTATGGCCTCAAGTAGACCATGAAGTCTATAAGGAAAAATGCTCCTTCTTGGAGCAATGTCCTTCACATATATGGTTAAGGAATGCACATATTGATTATATAAATCATTATGAAACCAAACAAGATCCTTACCATATGCTTTGCTCATGCAAATGGAGTGGCTCATAGATAAATCCCCTCTCATTCTCAAAGAGGAAAGAGGTGGTTGTGATAAATCCCCCAAAGAGTTATGTATCTCCTCCATCTCCACATGATCCGTGCATCTCCTCAAATGCTGATATATCTCCTCTTCAAAGCCTTCCCAAGTGTACCCCTCCATGATGGTGTGGTATGCTCTCATAGAATAAGTGTGGTTGAAGAGAAAATCTTCATGAACTAATTGTAATAACTTCTCCTTGAGCTTGGAAGATCTAGATAAGAAGATCCTACCATAATAGTATATGACCTCATCTTTGCCTGAATATCCCTCCTCATGTAGTTGGTCATCCGATATCATACAAGTAAAAAGATCCTTGCAATAATCCACCAATAGTTGGGATTTACAATATGGATCTATCCTCCATAGTGACAACACTGATGATCTATCACAAAGAACATCTGTCATATGGCTGTCCTCCTCTTTGACATCTCCCATGCCAAAGGTACAAGTTGGAAGGTTGCTATCCTTCCCATGCTGCTCCTGCCACAACACAAAATCTGAAATGAGAGTAGGTAATGATGATGTTGGGAGAATGTCTCCCCCCTCCTTGAGTATACCCAAGACTTTCAGCACTGTATCAAGTCCTCTGAAAGTCCTCACCCCTCTAGAATTAATGAGTGGTGCAACCAAATGTGAAGCATCTCCCATCATCCCCTGATCTGGTAGTCTCCCCGGTGGAATGCCTCCATGCAATGAGACATCAATATCAAGAGTAGATTGTATATATGAATGGACAACTTTGTCCCTACCCTCACTACACAAATAAGGCATGCCTCTTCTGTGCATCAATATTCTGAAATAGATAGGGGTGTGTGATCCTAATCATAAGATGCTGGCCTTCCTCCCTACCTTCTCCTTTCATCTGCAAGGTTCCACAATCTATCAATAGTGGCACATGTTGTTCATGGATTGTGCCTTGATCACCACATATGAAATCCTTAGTAACTTCTTGCAATGATACAAGAATTCCTCTTGTTGGAGAAAGTTCGCCATCTACCTCTGCATGAGGTGCTAGATATGCCCTAGATTTGACAATGTTGTTGCCTCTGGCCTTCTCTTCCTCTTCAATATGAATGGGAAATTCTTTAACATGAGGATCCAATTTTGAAAAAGGGATCTCCATGCCCTCTTGTCCAAGAATATGAGATAGATATCTTGCCTCTAGCAAGGTATTATTCAAGATGTTAGCCTCTTCAATAGTTTTCTGAAGTGGAGTTGAGTTCATAGGTCCTTCCAACCCATGAAAAAGTTTTTTTTTTGTTTTGGTTTGTTTAGCTCCATCAAAGGAGTTTCATAATGTTTTTCATCAAACCTTTCCACTAGTCTCCTAGTGAACTTTGCATAAGTAGAATTATTTTCATTTTTTAAAGAAAAGGACTCAAATATCCACCAAGCATAGGCCTTGCCTGCAAAATGCAGCGCTGCAACTTTGATGGCTTCATTCTCTAAAACTTGGTGTTGCTGCAAATAGGTGTCTAGCTCCTCCACCCAAGCCCTAGCTGAACATTTAGGTGAACCATCAAAAGTAGATAGAAATAATCTACCTACATCATGTTGCTGGCTCCTTTTCTCCTTGATCTTGCAAAATTCTTGGAAATTGATGTTGTTGGGGTTCCCATGTTTTGGCAAGGTTGGAAATACCAAAATATGGGACAACATCAAACCACTTTCAGACCTCAGGATCTAGCCCTCCTGGGTCCAGAGAGGGATCTCTCTATATGAGCAAAGGTTTTATGTCTATGAAGCTCAAAATCAAAGATGTTAAGCTAGTTATAAAGCTTGGGGTTTGTTTGTTTGGTTTGTTTGATTTGGTTGCGGGTTATCAAGAAAGACGGATTTCAGTGTAAGACCAGAATGAGAAAAGAGGAATAAGGGCAGAGGTGAAGTATTCCAGGAAATATTCAGAACCATTGGGCAATGGATTCAGGAAAGGATTTGCTCGCTAATCAATGTGCAAGCTTTCAGTTGGGCTATTCATCTGAAACATAGGATCTTCAAGATGATTGTGATATGGAAGGTAGAAGGGGAGGAGATAACACAGATTCAGAGCAAAAAGTTAAAGATCAGCTGGTCGCACAAGAATCCTAGTGAACAGGGCTAACTCTAATCCCCAGTGTTCCCAAATCTTCCAACTAAATCTATAACAAGAAACATATAAGAACTGAATTTATTTAATTCATACATCAGAGAGTAGGCAATAACATCCACTACACTGGTTAAACCAACTGAAATCATTTCTTAGATAATACATTCAGAAGAGAAACATTAATGGCAAGGAGAGCAGAAACATAGGGTACCTAACAAGGGTAAATCCTATGCCAATATTTCTGATGCAAGCCAGTAGAAATGAAATGAAATGAATGTAAACACAAAGATATGAAAACATCACCGCTGCTTCAGATCAGGATCCAAAGAAATGTGCTTGTCATATTAAATAGCAACACCAGTCAAGTATAACATAATTGCCAATGGCTGAATACTCAGTTTGAAAACATCTCATTCAACCTATCTTACAACTTTACACAGAGACTGTGTCTCAAAAGAAACTACTTGCAGTTCACTGATAACTGATCAAAAACCTTTACAATGAGTTTCTTCATGAATTTATAGCTCCGGAGGAGCAGAGAAGGTAGGTGAAGAACTAAATGCAGTATTAAACTTCTGAAAAGAAAGAGGGCCGAAGCCCATTCTGTATAAATCCTGTGCATTAATCTCTGATGTTCTCTGGGTGAACGAATGATCTACTTCAGAGTAAAAATAGATCTAATATGATTCTGAAGTACTCTAACTGCAGTAATGTGTAGTACTTCTGGTGTATAAACAAAAGATAAAGGAATGATAAGAAGTCTGCCATACTGATGAAATAAATGCTCTGATAGTGCTGGGGCTGTTTCAGGGTAGAAAATCTCTCCAGAACACGGCATGGATTGGACACTGCATGGGTGCTCTGTAATTTGTGGAGGAAAACATTCTGCTGCTGTAGAAATCCCTGATATACATTTATTTTTGCGTGCTGTACTTTCTGCGTGCTCCCTAGGTTCAATGATCTGTTGCTTTGCCTCTAAACTGCTGTATTGCGGCTCGAAACCTTCAATAATAATGCTAAAGTTCTTGATCATTAGCTGGTTCTTTCTCCACTGCTCCATAAATGTCTCGATCTGCAGAATCTGGGCTTTAATGGCGCCAGATAGGTTTCCGCGGGGGTTGAACTGTTTCTTTGATAAAATTAATGCCGCCGCTACCCTTCCGGACATTCCCTGTAGTGCCAGCTTCCAAATTCAACCTTTTCTGCACGACTTGCCATTTACAATGATGCATCTGAACCATGACAGTTTTCCGCCTCTGATAACCCTGAAAAACACGAAAACTGTTAAGAAAAACATGCATGGGGTCGGATGATGTGGATGACTGCGAGGATGACAGTGAGACTGCGGACTAAGGGCGAACATACGCAGAGGAATGGTGGAGAAATGTTCAGGTGGGAGGTTAGCGGAGCGCTGAGGAATTTTAAATGAAAAAACCTTAACAAACTCGACCTTTGAAAAGATATATGCAACGGGTGGGCAGACGTACGGTGAGACACATGGAGGTGACGTGGCGGGACCGGGAGATGTTGGAACAGTCAACAACGGGGGGAAAACAAAGCTGGGCCGTCGGATCTCAGAGGAGATCGACGGTTGAAAACGCGGCAGAGGACGACGATCAGTGGGCCAGGGGTATGGTGATCATGGATTAAAACTAGCGCAACTCTGCTGAGCGATGACCGTTGGATGGCGCGTCTCAGATCAAACGACTGACGGCGATATCGTTGCGCGTCTTGTACCGAAGATAACGTGCGATGGGCGAGCGGTTTTAAAATCGTACAGGAGACAGGTGTCAAGCGCTGTATGGAATCGCTAGGCAATGGGAGAATACCGCCCGACCTCCATAAGCGGTGCGATGGAAACCATATGGTTTTGGAACAGTGAAAGCGGGCGGGGACCACCGTGACGGGCGGATTCCACACCGTCGGATCTGTACAGATCAACGGTTTAAATCATGCCCGATATGGATGAGCTGCGGACCGTTGATATGGTGAGTTAACGGACGGCTGAGATGCGACGACGGGCGGTGGACGAGTTGCACGGTGCAAGCTGCGGGGGGTGGTGATCGTCGTCCATTCAGTGAAGATCAACAGCTGTTGTTGCCCCCAATACAAAATGCGCTAAGCACTTTTAGCTTTGGCGCCTGCTCATGGTGCAAGGTTACATGGAGAGAAAGGTTACGGGCTAGCGGAGAAGGGGATGAGACCTATTATATGGTCGGAAAGTGGGTTTTTACCCCATTTTAATGCATTTCAAGGCCTAAGGAGGGTAACGGTAGGGAGATAAAGGGGAAATTTGGGAAAACAAAAGGCAAGGGTGGGACTTCATGGAGATTTTGGATGAATTTAGGAGATTGATGGGGATATTGGGGGAACAAAGTGGACTTAGAAGAAGGGGAAGAAGGATAGAATGGGGGAAAAATGCAGGGGTACAAGGGGCGAAATAAAGCCTTTTGGAGCATAATTATTTATTAGCAAGGCTTATTGACTTAAATCAGCAGAGGGAAACAGTCACAAGGTAGGGAACTTGAAAAGGCTGCAAGGATGATGTGTTTTCAAGGGAAATGCATTCCTTGCAGGTTTATAGAACAAACTAGCCCCTTGCTTGCTTGTCAAGAAATTTATAAGGGGCTAACAGTGGCTCCACATGGGGATGGCTTCTTCTTGAAGGAGTCAAGAATTCAGAGAATAGATCTTTGGTGTAGGCGAGGTGCCTGCTGCTTTACACATCCCTGTCTTTATTTAGCTCAGTTGCCACAATATGAAAACATTACATCAGTAGAACACTTTCTCCAACAAAATACCTACCCACACTACAGTCCTAGCATTTTTTCTTCTTCTAGGGTGCATTTGAGCTAGCAGACCCTTTACATCTTTTATTTTTTACAAACAAGAAAATAAACCTATTCTATTCCTACACTTATTACTCCATGAGACCAGATTAGACTGTTGGTCTCATTTGTTTCTCTACCTAATCTAGTATCTGATGGGATTAGACTGTCCAGCAGATTTTCTCTCTACATTCTAGGACAGGAAATTGAAAAATAGTCAAGCCAGGATTAGACTGTCTGACTTGCTGTGGGTCCAAGGCATAAAGACAGTTGCACATGGACAAAATTTGCAGAACACTGAAACAAAACTGTGAAGGCTTGAGATCTGAACTTGAAGTATCCTTCTTTCTCTTTCGTGACTCAAGTTTTGAGCATATTAGAGTCACTTCTTTTTCATTTTAGCTCTGGTTTTAGGCATGCTAGAGCTGATTCTCATTTCTTCTTTGCTGGTCCAGATTTTGAGCATGTTAGGACCAACTATCTTTACTCTCTTTAGCTCAGGTTTTGATCATATTAGAGCCAATCTTTTGCACTTCTGAGGTTCATGTTTTGAGCATGTCTGAACCTCTCATTTCCTCTGTTTTCTGAAACATTTTTCTCTTTTTTCTTGAAAAATAGAAATTGCAATGGTATGTACAATGGAAACGAATTTGGAAATTGAAATTCAGCAGAAGTAGTGTTTGAGCATCCTGCCATTGACAGGACCCCCAAACAGCTCTGTACCATATAATTCTTGTAGGAAGAAGGCATTTGGACTCACAATAGCCTGGATGATGTATGGACCTTGCCACAAACTGTCAAACTTAATGTGCTTTCCTTTATCTTCTCTTCTTGAGTCCCACTTCAGAACCTTATCTCCAATTTTGAAATCAGCAGTTTTGGTTATCTTGTCAAATAATTTCTTTATATTTTCCTGAACTTTCACTGCTCTGTTGTAGACCTCTTCCCTCGTTTGTTGGAGATGGATTGTCTGATTTATTATCCTCACCATACTGTCTTCTTCTGTTTGAATCTCCTGGACCAGTTTGATCACTGGTATCCCAAGGCTGGTAGGGAATACTACTTCTGTACCATAGACAAGCTGAAATGGTGACATGCCAAAGGAATTTTTTGTTGGAAGTTTGTTAGCCCACAAGGCATGTACTAACGTGTTATGCCATGACTTTTTGTTCTCTTCCAACAACTTTTTGATGATGATCACCAGGCTCTTGTTTGACGATTCAGCTAATCCATTACCTTGAGGGTAATAGGCAGTTGAATGAACGTGTGTTATTTGATACCTGTGAAAAAAATCAACCATCTTCTTAGATCCGAAAGCAGTAGCATTGTCAGTGATTATTTTCCTTGGGCAGCCAAACCGAGAGAGGATGTGACCTTCTAGGAAACTAATGATGACTAAATCTGTGGCATTCCTAGTGGGTATGGCCTCTATCCACTTAGTGAAGTAATATGTGGCTGTTAGGATCCATTTGTGTTGTGCAGAAGAAGCCGAGTGAATCTCCCCTATGAAATATAGGCCCCATTGCAGAAAGGGACCTTCAACAGTGATGGGTTGTAGGGGTAAAGGGAGGAGTTTTCTTTTGCCTTCGAAGATTTGGCATTTGTGGCAGGCAACAGTCATTTTATGGACATCATTGAAGAGTGTGGGCCAATAGTAGCCAGCTCTGAGTATTTTGTTTGCAGTGGCTTTCCAACTCAGGTGGCCTCCACATTCTCCAACATGGAATTCTTGTTTAACCCTCTCTGCCTCATTTTCAGGAAAACATTTAAGCAATAGGCCATTAGGATTCTTCCAGTATAAGTTTTCATTCAAAATGCAGTAGTTTCTGGCTTTTAGCTTTAAGAATCTGGTTTTGGTATTTGATAGTTTGGGTGGGGCATTGAAGTGCGTAAGTACATATAAAACGTCAGAATACCAAGGGGAGCTCTGAAATTTTTCCTCAACAGTGGGATCATGCAATTCTTGTTGCTCATCCAAGGTATTTATCATGTTAATGTCTAGGGCTTGTAAGTTTTATTCAGCCATTAATATAGCTAAGCCCTGACCTTTAATCAGTTTGGTGGGTTTTATCTCAAGGTCGTATTCTAAGATCACAAAAATCCATTTGCCCCTTTTCCCATCTGGGTCCTGAGACAATATATCTTTGACTATGATGTTGGGCACATATGCTATGGTGTGGGAATGCAGTATGTACACCCTGAAGTCTTTTAAGGCCTTAATCAGAGCATAGGCCTATTTCTTCATTATGTTGTATTTCGAGGGTGCATCTCTAAGTGCTTTGCTGAAAAAGGAAATTGGCTGTTCCATTCCCTCTGTGTTTTTCTGCAGCAAGACTGCAGCTATGGTGTGCTCAGAGGCAAATGAAAAGATCAGGAAGTCCTTGGAGAAATCAGGGCTAATCAGAACAGGAGCTTGGGTGAGTGCAAGTTTTACTGATTCAAAATATTGTTTAGCTCCAACCTTCCATTTAACCCCTTCACCTTTCTTCAGCATGTTAGTCATGTTCCTGAGGTGTTCAACTAGGTTGGGGATAAATCTTCTAAGGAAGTTGATTTTCCCAATGAAGAACTGTAATTCCTTGATTTTTCTTGGGCGTGTGATTTGTAGTATTCCCTCAACTCTCTATGGGTCTATCCTAATTCCCCTTTCGGATATAATGTGGCCAATAAGTTTACCTTCTTGTAGCCCAAATACAGTCTTTTTGGGATTCAAAGACAGACCAAACCTTCTGCATTTTACAAATACTTTCCTCAGATGTTTTAGGTGTTCTTCTTTAGTCTTAGAATAGACTGTTATGTCATCTAAGTAAATAATAATGAAGTGTCCTATCTCATCTGAAAAAGCTATATCCATCGCTCTTTGGAAGGTTGCCCCAGTGTTCATCAATCCAAAAGGCATTTTTACATACATAAAAGTGCCCCATGGAGTGGTAAAGGTTGTTTTGAGTCGGTCTTCTGGGATTACTAAGACTTGGTGTTATCTTGAAAAACCATCTAGCAAGGAGATCCTTCTAGATCCTACTACCCTCTGAAGAATATGTTCCATTTTTGGCAAAGGGTAATTGTCCTTGAGTGAGGCTCTATTAAGATTTCTGAAGTCTATACACAGCCTGATCTCCCCTGTTTTCTTTCTCACAGCCACTAAGTTTGACACCCAATCAGAGAACCTCACAGGAACTATTATGCCTGCCTCATACATCTTTTTAATTTCCTTTTCAACTGCAGGAAATTTTTTTGGGTTTATCCTACGAAGTTTTTGTCTGAAGGGCTTCTGATTTTCTTTCAAGGGTATTTTGTGCTGAATGATGTTTGTGTCATAGGCCTTTAATTCTTCATAACTCCAGGCAAACACATCAAATAATTCCTTGAAAAGGTCAACATATTTCTTCTTCATGTCTGCCGGTAAAGACTTAGCCAGTTTAATCATTTTGGGCTTATCTTCAGTGCCTATGTTGCATTCTTCCACATCAGAGTCTGCATGTTCTATAGTGGGCTTTTTTGCTACATCATCAAAGTGAAAGAGGTCTTCCAAGGGTGCCAGGCCTCTGGGTATATTCTTATCTTTGGCCTGCAACACCTCCACTTCTTCACTATATGCATTTTCATAATTTTCATCTGGATTTCCAGGCTGTTCATTTAAAGAATTTATTTCTATATTACAGGGTGTTTCTTCCTCATCTGAGGATTCTTCACTTAGGCAGCTACTGTCAGATTTGGAGTCTGAATCAGAAAACTCAAACTCGTTTCTGCCTATCAGGAAATCTTCGATCTGTTTATCACCTTAAAAAACCTGCCAATATTTTTCGTTGTCCGGCACTGCAGGTCTGAATTTGGTCTGAATGATGATTTTCTGATCGCTGGGAGTCTTAGGGTAAGAACTAGCTAGGCAAGATAATCTGTTTGCAATGGTATTTTGACCCCTAGGAATGAACACTAATTCGTATTCAACAAACGTTTTCAGTAGATCCATGGTGTCATTCCTATATGCTCTCAGTCTAGGATGTTTCGCTGTGTATTCACCATTCACCTGTTTAATAATCAGCTCAGAGTCTCCACGCACGACTATCCTATGAGCTCCTAATTTTTTCAGTAGAGCTAAGCCTAGGACCAGAGCCTCATATTCTGCAAAGTTATTTGTACATTTGAAGTGCAGGTTGCAGGCATGGCTCTCTGCGTAATCATTTTCTGTGTTATGTATCCACACTCCTGCCCCAACGGTCCTTCTTGTGCAGGATCCATCGAAGCTCATTTCCCACAGGGGTTCACTCTCGTTTTCGTTATCATTTCTTTCCCTACAACTGGGTTCACCATTATGTTGCGTTATAGGGCCTGCACTAGGCTGTGGGCTGTTTAGTTTTTCGTTATGGATGTGGGGGTCAAAGAGGTGACTAGTTGGCTGATTGCATTCTATGTCTGGTTCATTTTGAGTTGTTGTTTCAGTGCACTGTTCTAGGTTTCCTACGTCTTCATTCTCTGAGTCTAGGGTAGCCATTATGTTAAAGTCCATGGCTTCTGTTTCATCCTGTGTACCTTTGCTTGTATCTATGTTTTCAGATTCTGGTTTCCCTAAAGATTCATCAGTGCAGAAGATAAAGGAATCCAAGTCTGTGTGTATAGAGTACAAAGGAGAATTTTCAAGCTTCTCAGGGCTGCTAACCAGGAATTTCATTTGTGCTTCCCTATACAGTATTCTAAGTTGGCCAAAGATTGGGATTGTGGCATAAGCCCCATCCATCTGCATAGTTCCTTGCAGCTTGGCTCCCCATGATCTTGATAATAACATGCCATACTTGGGTGGCACATCTGCCACCGCAACATCCATGACCATACACTTGGCAGGAATCTGAGTAAGGCTCACACATAAATCTTTGATCAGGCCAAGACACTTTACTCTACTAGAGTCAAATGAATACAGGTCTTTATAAGGACGGGTTATTTCTAGGCCTAATCTTTCCATCACTACTTTAGGCATTAGGTTGTGTGATGCCCCAGAATCATGCATTGCATTGTGGAGAATCTTATCACGGATGTTAAGACTGATATAAAATGGGGGCACTACCCCTTCCTGAAACTTTCCTTCTATCTTTGGACCAAACAGAAGGGCAGGTTGATCATCACTCAGATTTACAGTGTCACTTTTCTTACCTAAGTTTAATTCTTTCAAAATTTGGCCTTTATATACATCCTAAGTGGCCAGCTCAGAGAGTGGGACAGAGATTTTAATTTTTGCAATCTCACTCTCCAAATTGAAAGTGGACTGACTCTTTGGATTGTTCAACTCTGTTTTGTTAGCCACTGCCTTAATGGCTGAATCAGTGAGCTGATTCTCGTTATGTACAGTGTTTGTGATAGTATTATCAGGAGCACTAACTACAGTGCTAGTGCTGCTAATTGGTTTACCTTGTGTATCAGTGTTTTGGTTGTCCTTTTCTTTATTCTTTCCAGAACTCTCTGCTGCTGATTTGTTACTTTCAGCAGTTGCTTTAGAAGTCTTCTCAGGCCTTTTTTTTATGGTGACCTCAGAAGCTTTTGGTTTGGAAGTTTCTTTACTCTTTTTGCTTCTAAGTTCATATTTCTCTCTGACCTGCATCATGGAATTTTCAAACCCTAGCTTGTAATCCTTAGATTATAACCATTCCTCCTCCCAACCAGAGGGTGAGGGCTGATCTTCTTCTGAGTAACAGTTATGGATTGAATCTTCTGTTTCAAACATGTTTATTGTGTTCCCTTCAGACTCTTCTATGATTCCCTCATATTCATCAAGAAAATTCTCTTGGAATGGGGGAATAACTTGTTGATCTGACTCTCTTTGTCTGTTGGGAGTGGCATTGTTTCTTCTAAAGTTTTGGTTCTGGTTTTGGTTTATATTTTGGTTACTAACTGTGACAACCATTTTCTCCATCATTTGCTGTAACCTCTCCACATTTTTAGATAATTTATCATAATGTTGGTCAGATGTGGAAGCTACATTTTCATCTCTATATGTTACCCTCTTCTCAGATCTCAGTCTTGCTCTTTTCTCAATCAGATTTGCCTCTATGTTCACTGCTCCTTTCTGCATGTCCTCCAACATGTTGTACTCTTTATCTCTAAGCTCATAAGCCATGTCAGCATCAAAGCCTTCGGGGTATTTTGCTAGAGCCATACCTTGTGGAGGTTTCATGTGTGGAGGGAGGGCATTGTAAATGTTGTTAAACCTTGTTGTGTAATCATGGACACTCTCTCCTACATTTCTCTTAAGGGTCATGTACTCTGCTAGGAGTTGGTGAGGGTTTTCCCTAGCTTCCCATTTGTTTATGAAAGTATGATATAGAGCTGGGAGGTCATTTATGCTACCTGGAGGTAGGCCCTTAAACCATTTCTTCACATCACCCCCTAAGCTCTGGGCAAAGATTCTCATTTTGACTGTCTCATCATCTATTTCCATATAGTCGAAAGAATCTTCCATCTTATCTGCATGTTGCTGGGCTATGATGGACTCTTTAGCAGTGAAGTGTGGGATCTTTGACTAATAATCACTGGGTAAGGGTACTAGAGGTTGAGGTAAAACCAGAGGTACATACCAGGCTACCATGATGATGTTTTGATGAGGTAAGGGGTTAACTTGGGCAGCTGGTATATGGATGACAGGGATATTATGACCAACAGAAGACTGATGAGCAGATCTAGGGTGACTGAGCCCCAAGTTTTGTATGAAATTTATATCAGGAGGTGTAGAGGGGGGGGGGGGGGGGTCTGCCTATTCCCAAGATGTCTGCCACTTTGGGGTGGTGAACTAGGAAACTCAGGGTCTGGCTGGTCTAAGATGCTGAATGACCTAGTTCTAGGTACTCTATTAGGCAGGTCTAGGTCAAAATGAAAGTGTGATAGAGCTGTAAGATATTCTGGTGCAGAATTATCTCTATAGATGTGACTGGAAACAATTGATCTTTTAGGTGTAGGAGCTCCTTTGAGGATGCTCTCAGGATTTTCAACTATTTCAGGTGGGTCTGGGTTAGGGTAAGCTCTTGTATGAATGGTTCTAGAAGCCAGAATGTTGTTTTCTGACCAAGCAGCTTAACCCTACTTGTTACTTCTACTGTGGTTGATGTTGTGATGGAGACTGGTCTCCCAGTGGAGTCTAATGTGAAACCAAGACAATTAGCAGGCCTACTGATCACCAGTGGAGTCTTTAAAACGTTTAGGGAATATGGAGTCGCCAGGTGGAAAGGTTTAGGATGTTTTTGGAGGCACTGTCCACCACAGTGCTTATGATATGTCCCTTTTCAGGGTTGTCTTCCAAACACAACAAACTCTAACCAGATATTGACTAGGAGGGCATTAACTAGATATGTCACCTCTGAAAGAGTGTGAGACCCGGAGGCTACCTGGCCCTTTCCAGACTCTGTCCAAGAGTATGGGAGAACACAACAAATGGTATAGAGTTTGATCTATGAATAGGAGTGTTTAAATACCAATCTAACCAGAGATTGTAGGTTTTCTGAGGCTTATGATGTAATAAGGTGAGGAAAAACTCAGAAGTTCCCCAGCGGAGTCGCCATTATGTTGGGGTTCCCATGTTTTGGCAAGGTTGGAAATACCAAAATATGAGACAACATCAAACCACTTTCGGACCTCAGGATCTAGCCCTCCTGGGTCCAGAGAGGGATCTCTCTATATGAGCAAAGGTTTTATGTCTATGAAGCTCAAAATTAAAGATGTTAGGCTAGTTATAAAGCTCGGGGTTTGTTTGATTTGGTTTTTGGTTATCAGGAAATACAGATTTCAGTGTAAGACCAGAATGAGAAAAGAGGAATAAGGACAGAGGTGAAGTATTCCAGGAAATATTCAGAACCATTAGGCAATGGAGTCAGGAAAGGATTTGCTCGCTAATCAATGTGCAAGCTTTCAGTTGGGCTAGTCATATGAAACATAGGATCTTCAAGATGATTGTGATATGGAAGGTAGAAGGGGAGGAGATAACATAGATTCAGAGCACAAAGTTAAAGACCAGCTGGTCGCACAAGGATCCTAGTGAGCAGGGCTAACTCTAATCCCCAGTGTTCCCAAATCTTCCAACTAAATCTATAACAAGAAACCTCTAAGAACTGAATTCATTTAATTCATACATCAGAGAGCATAAAATAACATCCAATACACTAGTTAAAACAACTGAAATCATTTCTTAGATAATAAATTCAGAAGAGAAACATTAATGGCAAGGAGAGCAGAAACATAGGGTACCTAATAAGGGTAAATCCTATGCCAATATTTCTGATGCAAGCCAGTAGAAATGAAATGAAATGAATGTAAACACAAAGATAGGAAAACATCACCACTGCTTCAGATCAGGATCCAAAGAAATGTGCTTTTCATATTAAATAGCAACACCATTCAAGTACAACATAATTGCCAATGGCTGAATACTCAGTCTGAAAACATCTCCTTCAACCTATCTTACAACTTTACACAGAGACTGTGTCTCAAAAGAAACTACTTGCAGTTCACTGATAACTGATCAACAACCTTTACAATGAGTTTCTTCATGAATTTATAGCTCTGGAGGAGCAGAGAAGGTAGGTGAAGGACTAAATGCAGTATTAAACTTATGAAAAGAAAGAGGGCCGGAGCCCATTCTGTATAAATCCTGTGCATTAATCTCTAATGTTCTCTGGGTGAACGAATGATCTACTTCAGACTACAGATAGCTCTAATATGATTCTGAAGGATTCTGACTGCAGTATTGTGTAGTACTTCTGGTGTATAAAAAAAAGATAAAGGAATGATAAGAAGTCTGCCATACTGATGAAATAAATGCTCTGATAGTGCTGGGGCTGTTTCAGGGTAGAAAATCTCTCTAAAGCACAGCATGGATTGGACACTGCATGGGCGCTTTGTACTTTATGGAGGAAAAACATTCTGCTGCTATAGAAATCCCTGATATACATTGATTTCTGCATGCTGTACTTTATGCGTGCTCCCTAGGTTCAATGATCTATTGCTTTGCCTCTAAACTGCTGTATTAAGGCTCAAAACCTTCAATACTAACGCTGAAGTTCTTGATCATTAGCTGGTTCTTTCTCCACTGCTCCATAAATGTCTCGATCTGTAGAATCTGGGCTTTAATGGCGCCGGATAGGTTTCCGCGGGGGCTGAACTGTTTCTTTGATAAAATTAATGCCGCCACTACCCTTCCGGACATTCCATGTCGTGCCAGCTTTCAAATTCAACCTTTTCTGCACGACTTTCCATTTACAATGATGCATCTGAACCGTGACGGTTTTCCACCTTTGATAACCCTGCAAAACATGAAAACTGTTAAGAAAAACATGCATAGGGTCGGATGATGTGGATGACTGCGAGGATGATAGTGAGACTACGGACGAAGGGTGAACATACGCAGAGGAATGGTGGAGAAATGTTCAGGTGGGAGGTTGGCGGAGCGCTGAGGAATTTTAAATGAAAAAACCTTAACAAAATCGACCTTTGAAAAGATATATGCAACGGGTGGGCGGACGTACGGTGAGACACGTGGAGGTGATGTGGCGGGACCGGGAGATGTTGGAACAGTCAACAACGGGGGGAAAAAAAGCTGGGCCGTCGAATCTTAGAGGAGATTGACAGTTGAAAACACGGCGAAGGATGACGATCGGTGGGCCAGGGGTACGATGATCATGGATTAAAACCGGTGCAACTCTGCTGAGCGATGACCGTTGGATGGGGCGCCTCAGATCGGACGGCTGACAGCAATATCGCTGCGCGTCCTGTACCGGAAGATAACGTGCGATGGGCGAGCGGTTTTGAAATCGTACAGGAGACAAGTGTCGAGCGCTATATGGAATCACTGGGAAATGGGAGAATACTGCCTGACCTCCATAAGTGGTG
The DNA here is from genome assembly GCA_034641835.2 of Pinus albicaulis. Lineage (NCBI taxonomy): Eukaryota > Viridiplantae > Streptophyta > Pinopsida > Pinales > Pinaceae > Pinus > Pinus albicaulis. Next base: position 717,762,076 of record CM076569.1, read on the forward strand.
CGATGGAAACCATATGGTTTTGGAATAGTGAAAGCGGGCGGGGACCACCGTGACGAGCGGATTCCGCACCGTCGCATCTGTACAGATCAACGATTTAAATCATGCCCGATATGGATGCGCTGCGGACCGTTGATCTGGTGAGTTAACAGACAGCGGAGATGAGACGACGGGCGATGGACGAGTTGCATGGTGCAAGCTGCGGGGGGCGGCGATCGCCGTCCATTCAGTGAAGATCAATGACTGATGTTGCCCCCGATACGAAAAGTGCTAAGCACTTTTAGCTTTGGCGCCTGGTCATGGCGCAAGGTTACATGGAGAGAAAGGTTACAGGCTAGCGGAGAAGGGGTTGAGGCCTATTATATGGTAGGAAAGTGGGTTTTTACCCCATTTTAATGAATTTCAAGGCCTAAGGAGGGTAACGGTAGGCAGATAGAGGGGAAATTTGGGAAAACAAAAGGCAAGGGTGGGACTTCATGGAGATTTTGGATGAATTTAGGAGATCGATGGGGATATTGGGGGAACAAAGGGGACTTAGAAGAAGGGGAAGAAGGATAGAATGGGGGAAAAATGCAGGGGTACAAGGGGTGAAATAAAGCCTTTTGGAGCATAATTCTTTATCAGCAAGGCTTATTGACTTAAATCAGCAGAGGGAAACAGTCACAAGGTAGGGAACTTGAAAAGGCTGCAAGGATGATGTGTTTTCAAGGGAAATGCATTCCTTGCAGGCTTATAGAACAAAATAGCTCCTTGCTTGCTTGTCAAGAAATTTATAAGGGGCTAACAGATGTGATCTTTCAACCTCTTAGTTTGAGATTCATATTCTTGCAAATAATCACTAAGAGTTTCCCTCCTAGGCATTTCTTCTTCTTCCATATCCCTCATAGTAGATCTGGGAATATGACTACGCTGTGATTCATAATGTGTGCCGGATGCATGCTCACACCCATCATGCAAAAATCTAGGGCTTTCTTCTGATTCAAACCCTTTTGGAGATTTCTTACACATCTCCCTTCTCATCTTCTTGATATCTCCATGAATGCTCTGCATAGTTTGAAAAAGAAGCTTTGAGAGCTCCTCTTCCTCTATTTCACCAAATAACGGAGTCATGTATCTATTTATTCTATACATCTCCTCTTTTTGTGAGAAGCTTCTTCTTATGGTGACATATTGGATGAATGCACAGGCTGAGCCAAGATTATGCTCCGATACCACTGTAATATTCCCAAATAGGGAATCAGCAATATATGAACACGAAACTGGAAATAGTGGTGTAAATAAAATCATTAACATTGGAGACAAATATGGAGACATAAATCATGTATTAAATCATCAAATCCATACAAAATAGTGAGGCATGAATCATATACAATGAGGAAACAAGCCTCCCATAAGCAATCACTACTAAAAATGAACTAAAGCTACAATACAAAATGTCGGAAGACTGCTATAGTGCAGTTATAAATACACTGCTACATCAAGAGAATGTAAAAAATATGTAGGGCTATTATATTCATCAAAAGATATGACAAATACAGATCTAGGCTTTGGACAAACTCCTACAAAGAACCTAGAAAGGGTTTTCAGAAATACACCCTGAATGAGATGAGATCTAAAGCCCTAGGGCTAAAGAGTCACTGAAAAATGAAGAAAATGAGTGTAGGAGGCTTAAATATTGTAGATATGATGTAGATCCCCTCAAAGGTCTCCTCTAATGAAATTTTGAACCCTTCATCCATAAGAAAACACTCCAAAGGAGCCACAAGATTCCTCACTGAAGTTACCCTCCAAAATAACACAATTCTTAGCTGGAATAGCACTATAAATTATGGGAAATATTTGGACTGGTGCCAAAGATATTAAATATGTACAAGAGCCCTCCAAAATTATCCCCCAAGAGAAGGAATCCTTCCTCTAATGAGAAAATAGCTCAGAAAATGGGTTTCTAAACCCTCCACTACGACACCCTACAAAACAACACAATATCCTGCAGAAACTGCGTTGATGAAGAAGATATAGCTTGGCCTGAAAACCTGAATGTGGAAATGAAATGCAATGCTCTTCCAAGAGGCCTCTCAAGGAAAGAGGTGGGATTCCCACTCGGGAACACCCGGTGCTAAACAACACAACAATCTCAACTAAACAGCTGAAGAATGCAAGAAGTCTAAACAAACCACATACAAAATAATAATCCAAAACATAACCCCATATGGCTGCTATCCTCTTCCTTATATAGATCATGAGCTTCCTTGCCCTTGGCCCCACTCAATTAGGTAAATTCCTTCATTAAATCAATCTCCCTCCAAAACTGTGTTATTCCTCATTTAATCTCCACTCCTCCATAACAGCGTTGTTGACTTGGTCAAAGTTAACTGAATCAACATGATCCAACCCCTGTTTACACTTAGAGGTGCTTTATTTAGCTACTTAGAAGGTCTCCTTTCACACTTGAACTGTTTTTATTTCTGCTAAGGAGATTTATGGGCCTCCCCACCCACTTATTCACCTACCTAGTGATGAAACAAACTATAATTTTCCATTTAGCTGAAGGCTAAATTTTTGGAATATTACACACATTTACCAAAATCCACAAGCTCGTCTGGGTAAACATGAGATGAGAGTTACTGTGCGAGACACAATTTCCAAGGTGCACTTATGTAAAATGGGGTCCACATGTCCAAAAATGACTGCAAACATCCAACGACACATGATCACACTGTTATCAGGCTTATTTGACCCAAACCTATTTCATTTTAGTTTGTTTCCTTAAATTTAATAGAAATTTCTATTTTTGTTAGTTTTTCAGGTTCTAAAATTTTGAGGTTGTTTTGGGGGCCTAAACGAAACTTTTAGGGAAAACAAAGAGACTGAAAAAGTGCGAGACCCATTTACTAGTTTGTTTTTCGCTCTTCATGGAGATCTTCGAAAAAAAGAATTATGATAGTCAAACGAAGATCGAATGCCAAAGTTATAATCCTGGGAAATTGGGGTCCAAATAACTCATTTATAAAAACAATTTGTGTACATAGTACCTGTAGGTTATAAACACATATATGTTCACTAATTCAATAATATCACCAGAGAATCACCAAGAAAGTCTCATGCTCTCTACACATAGCTGCAACACCACTTATTAGTCCATACATTCATTAACCGATCAATAGCTAAACAATTCATGACATGAGCCATAAAAGATACATGTCATATGAACAACATATAACCAGAAAATAACCAATATATAAACTAGAATAATAACAATAATAGAACAACCATTAAAGCCACATAATAACAAGTACATTTACTCACAAAATGCTATAGGAAAGAACTCTTATTAACATATGCAAATCCAAACAAGTCGGGGACTTCCACATACCACCCAACCATATATTTAGTTGAACCAAATCTCTCTTTCAGCCAATCATCCCCACACCATATTCCAAGCATGAATGTGGGATCTCATGCAATAAACCAAACATAACTAAACTAGGGCTTCCATAGGCCAGACCACCTCAACCCTCAACTAATGTTCCACCTCATGGTTGAACATCACTAACCATTACTAGATTTGTCTCTACCAAATCTGTCCAAGGCTCCAGAGCATTTGTTCCAACTCGGCTCAAGGAATAGTAACTCAAACCACAACTACCATAGGGCTCCAGAGCGTTTTTCCAACTAAGGCTCCAGGACTACTAAATAAACCCACCAAGGGCTCTAGAGAAATTATCCAACCAAGGCTTCCAAGATTAGTAACTCAACCCAAGTTGTTACAGGGCTTCTAGAGTGTTTTTCCAACCAAGGCTCTAGAAATTAATAACTCAACCCACAACTATAAGGAACATGAGCACCAATCAGAAAGAAATATGAAGGAAAACCGACAACACTAAGGCTATCCAGGAAATGGCAAGGTTAGGAAAAACCATTGTCATTCTAGGAAATTCTTCACGCCAAATATAACATATCATAACCAAATAACCACATGCATACACCATGCATGCCAAAACTAGTAAGTAAATCATACATGCAACTTGGTACCTGCAAAGCAATCAAATTGTAGTTGTTGATCTCGTTGTCCCCTTGCGCTTTCCTGTTTTCCTTTTCCTTTTCCTTCTTTCTCCAAATCCAATGTGCTCCAAGATCTCTCCAAGTGTGCAAGAGTGAGAGAGATAGAGAGAGAGAATAGAAAAGAGCTTCAATCTAGAACTGAAAAGAAGAAGAAGAAGAAGCCTTTTTATCGTCGAGGCCTCTATTTTATTCATTTTTCCTCTATTTTCCTTCAATTTTCCTCACATGAAATTATGTGACCTTTCACCTTAATTTTCTCCTATTTTTCATTATTTCATAAATAAAATTCCAATTAATGCCACTTTTCCTTTGTCATTGCCATTGGCAATTTACATAGCCATTAATTAATCACAAGTGATCCCCATCAATATGTTTTTTCCCAACATTCAGCTTGGAATACGTGCCCCATGACATTGGTCTTATTTTTTTCCTTTATTAACTTTAGTACATGGATTTTTAACTAGAGATGTTACATATCCTTTTCTGATTTCTTCTTCAAACGATTACATTGACGATGAAATTCAACTCTATCTACTCACCTTCCTTAATTTGAGTCCATCAAACAAGAACTTGCACCAAAATCACAACATCTTAGATGAGTCCATTTGAAACAAGAAGAAACTGATGATTTTTCATATTGTATAAGAAATTAACGTTGTACACATTCATATTTATAGTGACCTTCCTCTCATTTGGCTCACATTTTAGAGACTCATGATCTAGAAACAAATGAAAAATATTTTGGCCATCCATATTTGGACACAATAATGAATGAAAATATCATTCCTTAAAGGTGAACGATACTTGGGATCTTGTACCTCTTTTGAAAGGAATAAATTTTTTCAATGTAAACATGTCTATAGAACTAAGTGTACATCGGATAGAAGTGGTGAAAGGCACAAGGCCTATTTCCAAAGGGTTATTTAAAGTTGAAGGAATTGAATATGATGAAACCCTTTCCCTTGTAGCTAAAATGAATTCCATATTCCTTATTTTATCCCTTTTTGCCTCACATATATGGTGTTAGGGCCTAAATCTACCTCAGGATGAGAAAGGTAGGATCTAGGATAACATCATACCACGCTTAACCTGGTAGCTAGCCTACTAGGTTGGGAGAGGGCTCTCTCCTTGTCAATCTCAGAAAAAATGGCCAATGAAAGCTTGAGATGACTAATGTGATGACTGATTTTAGGCTAGGTATGTGTACAGAGGAGTTTGAATGAATTTGATAATGTTTTGTTGGCTCAAATGTGAAAGGCAGATTTGGGCCAAGGGAATGAGGCTCAATTTTGCAGAGATCTCTATGGGGCAAGGTAGGAAAGTGATTTGGTACTTAAAATTGAGTGATATGGAGAGGTTTTAGACAGAAAGGGAGTTGAAAAGGGCATGAAGAACTCAGGGATCCTTTTCACTCAGCTGAAAACATAGAAAACTAAGCAAACCCTAGGTAGAGCACTGCACTTTCAATGTATTCTACCTTCATCTTTGTTTGATTTAGTTAAGATGAAATAAAGAGAGATATGGCATACGTAAAACACATGTAGACTTACAATTACAGAAGAAAACACAATACCAAAGCAATATTTCACATGAATCCCATAAAGTGCTGCAAATCACTGGTCTATTCCTTAAGCCAAACTGCTGAAATGAATATACAATAAGCTCCAAGATTTCCCAAAAGTCCAACTTTCTGCCAAAATCCAACCCCTACACTATGAAATTCATAAAATATATACATTTTCTCATCCTTGTACTAAGGGAATTGAGCTCCACCATTTTCTTCAAAATAGAATCAGTTACATTAAACTTGGGCCGAATTTCTGAAAATAAGTGTTGAATATGAACTCGTATCTCCTAAACCATAGCATCTGTTACAAAAATGAAAGAGGTTTTTGTAGATAAGGTCATGTTGGATAAAAAAATCTCTAAAATTTGTGAAATTCATTTCCATTTGCTCGCAATATGTTCCACAAAATCATCTCTAAAACAGAAAATCATTAAAAATTTAAATTTGTGAAAATGTGTTGTAAATATCTAGTCACATATCCCAATTCGTGACACCTGTGAATAAACTAAAAGAGGTTTTTGTTATATGGATTGTATTTAACAAAAACCTCCTTGGGTTTTGCAAAATTACTTTCCATATGTTGTAAAATTTCCCCGCACTAAAATGACTAAAACAGTAAAAAATATGAAAAATTTGCTTTGTTTTAATGTAGGCTCCAAATATCACTGTATATCTCCCACATAGTAGCACCTGTGCATAAATGAAGGAGGTTTTTGTTATTTGGTATGTGATGAACAAAAACCTCTTTCACTTTTGAAAAATTCCTTACCATTATTTCACAAACTGATTTTTTACTAAACTTGGCATTGTGTGCAGCAACTGACCTCAAAATATGCATAACCAAGAATCACTCATTCATTTCGATCATATCTTCTAATCCGAGAGCCAGTTACGGGAGTGTGATATACCGTTGGAAATATTTTTCTGAGATTCTTGTGATGGACACACTTGTGACATGTTTTGTGCTGAACATCATGTGCAAAACATCTAACAAAACCAGACATAGTAAGAGCTCATGTTGATCTCTGGTGATAGGCTGCGAAGACTGGAACTAACATCGGCTCCATTGGAGATAGAAGCTCCTTGGAGGTGTCAAGAACACCATAGAACAAGTTCCTCATCCATTTTGCATGGATTTTCAAAGAACTACAAACCCAAAACAACTCATACTAATCCAAAAACATATACATACTACAACCTGTACATGAACAAATACCGAAAACTGAAATGTTGCCTTTGGAAGCTTATTTATTTACAAATCTACCCTACTTTTCTACAAAACCAATAGATCAAGTAACGCTGTAATTCTAGATCAAGCAATTGGGTAACTGTGACAAGGATGCTGCTTGAAAGTGCTTCAACCCAGACACAAATGTAAATGCTGACAACTATACATGCACATAACGAGTCTGGTTATGTAAAAGACAATTTGATCTATCATTCAAACTGAAAAATATTTTCATGTATGTTGCAATAGGATCTAAAAAAATAGACTCTATTTGCTTCCCCAACTCCTCAATACATGCTTCCAGCTGCAAACTATCAATGCAAATATCCACGGGAAGCTCTATTGTTTCTTGTTTTGAATGAGGGAGAGTTTCCAAAAAAAAATTGGGATCTCGAAATTCATATGATTGGATCTAATCATTTAAATACTGAATCTCCTTCTCAAAATTTTCAACAACTAACTCAAAGAAACCAGTTTTAGCTTTAGGAGGAAACTTCGGAGATCTCAAAAATTGAAGCACGACAATGAAAAATACTTCATCAATTTCAATATCCACTAACTGATCTCTAACTTCTTTTAAAACTTCACAAAGCGCAGGGTTTTCCACATACCCTACCATTTTATTTTAGTGCATGAATGGATCGGTGAGCACTGGAATCTCTGGATTGAGTTGGAGTCGCCAGGTGAATGTTTCAGCCTTCATATGTGTCTGACTGCTATCCACCATCAGAAATCAGATTTGCAACTTGAATGATCTTTCCTGGAGAAGATCTGTCACCTCTTCCCCATTTTAATGTAATGGGGAAATTTGCAAGTCAGATGTTCAGTGTTGAGAAGAATACTGAGAGGGGGGGGTGAATCAGTATTCAGGGCAGACAATGAAACTTTTCTTTTTCTTTCATAAAACCAATACGCTACTTTCCTGAAGGAAACTAGCGTATATACGCGGATATCCTTTACTGAACTCGCGTATGCTCAGAGATCTAATTATGCATTCAATTCTTAACTTAGATCATTACTTTATTCATTCATCAGATATTTTAGAAAGCAATAAAAATATACAGAAAGAACAGAATAATCATCACACATAGGCAACACACATGAACACTAGGATTTTTAGGTGGAAACCCAATTCGGGAGAAAACCACCGCTGTCGTCGTCTCAGCCTTCAAAATTTTATTATTAAGAAAACTTCTTACAACATGTACTGGTGCAGACTCATACCAGAACGCAGGCACCCACCTATAGAAAGCTACAACCTTCTCTCGTTTACCAGCCTAACCTGGAAGGGAGCCACTACCCCCTGATATTCACACCAGCCTCTACTGGCAGAAAGATTCTTCTTTCAGACTGAAGGCTTCAACCCTTAGATCCACTGTAGACCACGTTTCATCAATTTTTAGACTAGATCAAACAGCTCCAACACAACCCTTCACTTATCAACATACTTTCCTCAATGCTTCCAAACCAAACAGTGAAGCCACTGTAATCAGTATATCAGAGATAACCCAGACTTCAGAATAAATATGTAGAAACACATTTAGCCTTGAGCAACCATCAGTTCAGATATCATACGCGCTTTTCTTTAGATGGATCCACGTATATACGCTCTTTTATTGAAGACAAATCGCGTATACATTCGTGCAACTTTTCAGAAAAAACCCTAACAGGTCATACGTGCCTTTGTTGAAATAGATCCGCGTATATACGCACTTTTCATGAAGCGAACCTGCGTATAGATCTATAAAAGATAAACTTTGCAGAACAGACCAGATCTATGAACTTACCCCGATTTCTTCAACTTATTCAACAGATTTGCGCCAGGTCTTCATCACTTCTTTTCAGATCATCCAAGAGATTCACCATTTCAAGATCTAGAGATCTTGAACCTTCACTATGTTCATAGATGCATCATAGAATCATATCTATCAATTAAGAGCAGAGTTCAACCATGCAGATATACTTCAGAGTGAAGTATTCATTAAAACCCAGAAACCTGCACCCCTTTGCACAATAATCTTCTTCTCCTTATATAGGTTTAGCCTTTCTCAATACCATGAGCCAAAACCATACCATACCAATGGTATTTTTGGACGGGATCAAAAAGATAAAAAAGCGCCCAATACAATGGGTCAATACCATGGTAGTCACCCCTGGTTTTTCACTTTTAGAGCGCTTTTGCCCATACGCGACTTGGCACGTTATATCCCGCGTGCATACGCTACTTCGTCTAGACAAATCCGCGTATGCCTTGAGATATACTCTTTTTATCATTGTTTCAATACATACTGAAATTCCTTTCATCATTTCCTTCTGTACTTATTGACGATACATCAGATTTACATCATTACCAAGTTCATCAAGTAGGTTGCCATCATCTTCATCAAGTGGGTTGCCATCAAGGACAACACTCATCATCATATTGCCAACAATCTCCCCCTTTGGACTTGATGGCAACCACGATGGTGTTTGATTAACATAACAGATACATACATTAAGAATACAAGGACACCATGTCATTTCTCCATTCTTTCCTTTTATTCAAACACCATGTCACTCTCCCCCTTTGACATCAAGGGCAAAGGGCAAGCGTTCGACAGATCTGTTGTACACTGAAGAGATCATGCTCCCCCTGAGTTCATGCTGAATCTTCAAACATATTTTTCAATGAAGTACATGACTCTATGACCTTCCTATCACCAAAGACTCATACTTACATCAAATATCCAACCAAGTGGATTTACAAATGAGACTCAAATACCCAACCAAGTGGGTTTACAAAAATGAACAAGTCCTTACATGACTGAATATTACAAATTTACATCATAGGTCTCATCATGACCTTGCAAATATGACTTTTTATGACCAATACCAGAAAGACCTCCAGATAGAGATCATATTTCAGAACCATCATAATGCCAACAATGCATTATACTCAATAAGGCTAGTGCTCCCCTGAAAATGTGCATCCAAACAGTCTTTTCATATGGCCAAGGCGCCTCCTTAGGTTGTGCAATCTGAACATCTTCAACAGCAGGCCATCAGCAACAATCTCTGCACGATCTATCTATATTATCTGAATCATAATTTTTCCATCTCATCCAACCGCTACTCTTTGTCAAAAGGCAATCCGGGCTCTTCATCATTAGAAACCATGTATCATATCATCATCATTTAGAACTGAGACGTAGGCAGACACAGTGCCAATAATACAATCATTAATAGTCAGACTGATGCTCCCCCTGAACCGATGCTCCTGATTTTCAGTTGTCATACAAATTTCCTTATCATTACTGAATACGCGACTATGTATGCTGCAACGCGCGTGTATACGCGGCTTTAGTTCACTGAACCTGCGTATGGAAAGTGAAATATCAAAAATTTCACATTCCTTCATCTCCCCCTGAAGCAGTACCATCTGTACCTGTCTTCTTCACAGTAAATGCTCTGTCAGAGATCAAACAGTACTGAAAAATGCTGACTCCCAACCAAAAATGTCAGCAACTATACATACGCGGTTCTCTGTATATATACCGCGTATATATGCGACTGTGTTTCATTAAACTCGCGTATCCAATTTAATCTTCTGAAATTAAGCATATTTGTTCTTCTAGCTGGCAGAGACTACTCCCAGCTTCTGTCTTAGATACTCAAAAGTTTCCCTGGGCAGAGGTTTGGTAAAGATATCAGCAATTTGTTCTTTGGAGGGAACATACTCCAATTTCACCTTTTGTTCAAGCACTTGTTCACGAAAGAAGTGATACTTGATGGGAATATGCTTGGTCTTCGAATGCATAACAAGATTCTTTGAGATACTGATGGCACTTGTATTATCACAAAAAATAGAAATAGGAAGTGAGCATTTGATTTGAAAATCTTGTAGGGTTTGCATCATCCAAAGAAGTTGAGTGCAACAGGATGCAACAGCCACATGTTCTGCTTATGCTATAGATAGTGCAATAGAACTTTGCTTCTTGCTGAACCAAGATACTAATCGGGGCCCCATATAGAATGCACCACCACTAGTGCTCTTCCGATCATCAACGTTTCCAGCCCAATCTGCATCAGTGTAAGCATGAAGAGTAAGATCAGCATTCTTTGGATACCAGATTCCAAAGTCTTGAGTTCCTTGTAGATATTTGAATATTCTTTTGACAGCCTGAAGGTGAGACTCTTTTGGATTAGCTTGGAATCGTCCAACAATCCCAACTGCATGCATAATGTCTGGTCTAGTCCCTGTGAGATAAAGAAGACTTCCAATCATAGATCTGCATTCTGGTTGATTCACCGTGGGAGAATTGTCATGAGAACTGAGATTACATCCAGTTATCATTGGTGTACTTACATGTTTGCATTCTTCCATCCCACACTTCTTTAGAATTTGCTTCAGATATTTCGCTTGTGATAAGAATATACCTTCTGAAGTTTGATGCACTTGTAAGCCAAGAAAGAATGTTAGTTCCCCTAGTAAAGACATTTCAAATTCTTGCTGCATAACAGAAGAAAATTTCTGACTCATAGATTCTTCATTACTTCCAAAAATGATATCATCAACATATACAACCACAATCAACAATTTATCATTTTCAAATTTTGTATATAAGTTGCTATTAGCAGACCCCTTTGAGAATCCTTGTTGATGAAGATATTTGTCAAGACGATAGTACCATGCCCTTGGAGCTTGTTTGAGACCATATAGAGCCTTTTTCAGTTTACAAACCAGATTTTTGTCATTTCCCAAAATAAATCCTTCTGGTTGTTCTATATAAACTTCTTCTTCTAGATCACCATTGAGAAATGCAGATTTAACATCCATTTGATAGACTTTGATTTGTTGAGAACTTGAAAAAGCAAGAAACATTCTTATGGCTTCAAGTCTAGCTACAGGAGCAAAAGTTTCTTCAAAGTTTATACCTTCTTGTTGAGTGTACCCTTTGCAAACAAGTCTAGCTTTGTTCCTTATAACATCCCCATTTTCATTTAACTTGTTTTTGAATATCCATTTAGTTCCAATGACATTTTTGTTATGAGGCCTTGGAACTAATTCCCAAGTGTGATTCTTTTCAATTTGATCAAGTTCTTCATTCATGGCTTGTATCCAACATTCATCTTTGCTAGCTTGATTGACATTGTGTGGCTCAATAGTGGACAGAAATGCCAGATAGCTAGAATATCCCACAAGAGTCCTTCTTGTTTGTACACCAGATCCTTTGTCACCCAAAATTTGAGATTCTGGATGGTTCTTTTGAACATATCTAGATGGAGCTTTTCTAGATAAATCATCTCCAGATTCTTCATTGGGTTCACTGTCTGTATTATTTCTATTTGATGTAGAAGGATATACGTCATCATCACCTTCATCTGTTGCTTGTTTTTCTTCTTTTGAAGCTGCAGGAGACTCATCAATAACAACATCAATACATTCAATAATATTTCGAAGTCTTCTATTGTAACATTTGTATGCTTTACTTTGAGAAGAATAGCCAAGGAGTATACCTTCATCTGCTCTTGGTTCAAACTTGTCAAGATTTTCATCATTATTTTTGATAAAGAATTTGCTCCCAAAAACTTTAAAATGCTTCACAGAGGGAGGATTACCATACCAGAGTTCATATGGCGTTTTTTCACTATTTACACGAACATGTGCCTTGTTGAGAATATTTACCGCTGTGTGAGCTGCTTCCCCCCAAAATGTGTCAGGTGTTCCGGAATCATCAAGCATGGCTCTAGCCATTTGTTGAACTGTTCTATTCATTCTTTCTGCTACACCATTCTGTTGAGGAGTGCCTGCTACCGAAAACTATCTTTTTATGCCATGTTGTTCACAAAATTCAAGGAATTCATTTGATGTATATTCACCTCCTCGATCAGATCTAAGACATTTTATTTTTAGATCTAATTCATTTTCAACCAAAGCTTTGAATATCTGGAATTTCTCAAATGCTTCATCCTTGTGTTTAAGCAACCCAATCCAACACATTCTAGAGAAGTCATCAATAAATAAGATATAATATTCTTCACCACGTGGTGAATTTTTCCTCATAGGTCCACATATATCTGTATGAATAAGTTCAAGGGGCCCATTTGATGATCCTTCCTTGGCATTAAATTGCACTCTGGTCTGCTTACCAAATTGGCAAGATTTACATATGATATTTTCAGGAAGAGTAATATTGGGAAGACCACGAATAGCTTTAAGTTTGCTTGATTTGTTGATTTGAGAGAAGCTCAGATGCCCATCTGTCTATGCCACAACCAATTTTCTGATGGTTTGCTCAAGTAACATTGATCTTTGTAGTTCTTCAATACATACAGGTTGTTTGGAGTCCTTTTTCCTTTTATAATTGTTTTACCTGTATCAAGACCACGTACCACACATTCTTTTGAACTAAAGACAACCTCAGTTCCTTGATCACACATTTGACTTACGCTTAACAGGTTATGTCTCAATCCATCCACATACATGACATTGTTAGCTTTCACCTTTTCTTTTAGAAAAACAGATCCTTTTCCTTTAATGACAGCGGGTGTATCATTTCCAAAAGTAACATTCTTTTCCTTTTCTAGGGCATTATAAGCATGGAGTTTGTCTTTGTCACCTGTCATATGTTTTGAGCATCCACTATCAATGTACCATTGATTTTCTTCTCCTTCTGCAAATAAAGCTATACCACAATTCTCAACCTGTACGTCCTTCTTTTTCCATACTTTGGTGTTGGAAGGAACATGTTCTTTTGGTTGGACTTTTCTCCTGCATTCAGATTCTTCATGGCCAAAGTTATTGCAATAAGTACATTCAACTTCATTTTGAAGAGGAGAAAAGTTGTTATCGGTATTTTTCTTTGTTCCAATATCAATCCTTTTCTTTCTTGCTTCTCTTGTCATGATAGTTTTATATGCAACACATTGAACAGCTTTATGACCAAAGTTGTGACATGAGAAACATTGTCCATTGAAGTAGAAATTTCTGCGATCATGAAATCTTCTATTTGAATTTACCTGCTGATTGGTGTTCTTTTGAAAAGTATTCGTGCTGAATTTTCTTGACTTGAACTGCTCATGCTTTACTTGTGAAGAATCTTTATCCCCTTTCTGAGTGGCAGAATGTTGTAGACCAGTTGTAGCTGCTTTTAGATAATTTGGTGCTGAAGCCTGAGAAGATTCTCCGGTATATCCAAGACCTATCTTTATAAGAGGAGAACGTTGTACCTTGATAATCTCATCTAAGGTTTCAGATCCTTTAGCAAATCTAAGATTCAGAGTCTTTACTTTCTCAAGTTCTTTTCTTAGACTTACCACTTCACATTCTAATTTTTCATTGTGCTTCTTCTCTTCTTCAATCTGATTTTTTAGAGTCTCTATAATTATTTTACTTTCCTCTAAGCATATTTTGAGTTGATTATTTTCATTAAGAAAATCATTGTCCTCTAGGGCATCCATAAAAGTATCCTTATCTTCTTTAGAATCATTTTCAAATGCCATAAGAAGTCTAAGATTTTGTTCACCTTCTTCCTCACTATCAGATAACCCATCACTGTCTTCATGAGTATAGTAACTTTTTCTAGTGCTAGACCGGTTCTTATTTCTTCTTGCTACTTCCTTTCCTTTTGCAAAAGTTTCTTTATGAGGAAATTTAGCAGCATAATGACCAACTCTTCCACAATTAAAACATTTGAAAGGAAGTTTACCTCTGAATCGTCCTGTGCCAAGTTGAAGTTTCTTTACAAAATTTACCTCTTCTTCTTCTGAGACATATCCTGATCCTTCTGCTTCTTGTACATCTTTCCCTTTTGTAGAAGCTCTAAAGACGGCTTCTTTGACATCCAATGATCCTCCCCTTCTCATTTCATAAGCAGTTAGTATCCCATGAAGTTGCACCACAGTAAGGTTTTGGAGATCCTGTTTTTCTTCAAGTGCAGAAACTTTTGACTCAAATTTTGCCGTTAGTGATCTTAAGATTTTCTCAACCAAAGTAGATTCAAATATTGTTTCTCCCAGATTTCTCATACGATTTACAATGTCATCAAGACGTAAAAAGAAACTAGCAATACTCTCATCACTATGCATTTTTAACTTTTCATATTCTATTCTGAGAGTTTGGAGTTTTGCACTTTTTACCTTTGCATCACCTTCATAACTTAGAATGATTTTGTCCCATATTGCTTTTGTTGTATTCAGCTGCATGACCTTGACAAATTCTGATTCAGTTAGACTCCCCAATAGAGCATTGACCGCCTTTGCATTAGTTTCATAATTCTTCTTTTCTATCGCATCTGTTGGTACCGAGGCTGGATATTGATATCCTTGTTCAACAATGGCCCATATATCTGCTCCCATAGACTGAAGATAGGATCTCATCCTTATTTTCCAGAAGATTAAATTGCTTCCATTGAAGAGTGGAGGCTTGATAGATGCTGTTCCCTCAAGATTGCTCATCTTACTTGATATTCCTTCTAGCGGTTAAGCCTTTTCAGAAGGACCTGCTCTGATACCAATTGTTGAGAAGAATACTGAGAGGGGGGGGGTGAATCAGTATTCAGGGCAGACAATGAAAATTTTCTTTTTCTTTCATAAAACCAATACGCTACTTTCCTGAAGGAAACTAGCGTATATATGCGGATATCCTTTACTAAACTCGCGTATGCTCAGAGATCTAATTATGCATTCAATTCTTAACTCAGATCATTACTTTATTCATTCATCAGATATTTCAGAAAGCAGTAAACAGATACAGAAAGAATAGAATAATCATCACACATAGGCAACACACATGAACACCAGGATTTTTAGGTGGAAACCCAATTCGGGAGAAAACCACCGCTGCCGTCGTCTCAACCTTCAAAATTTTATTATTAAGAAAACTTCTTACAACATGTACTAGTGCAGACTCATACCAGCACGCAGGCACCCACCTGTAGAAAGCTACAACCTTCTCTCGTTTACCAGCCTAACCTGGAAGGGAGCAACAACCCCCAGCTCTCGTTTACCAAACTCTCCTGGAAGGGAGCCACTACCCCCTGATATTCACACCAGCCTCTACTGGCAGAAAGCTTCTTCTTTCAGACTGAAGGCTTCAACCCTTAGATCCACTGCAGAGCACGTTTCATCAATTTTCAGACTAGATCAAACAGCTCCAACACAACCCTTCACTTATCAACATACTTTCCTCAATGCTTCCAAACCAAACAGTGAAGCCATTGTAATCAGTATATCAGAGATAACCCAGACTTCAGAATAAATATGTAGAAACACATTCAGCCTTGAGCAACCATCAGTTCAGATATCATACGCTCTTTAATTTAGACGGATCCGCGTATATACGCTCTTTTATTGAAGACAACTCGCGTATACATTCGTGCAACTTTTCAGAAAAAACCCTAACAGGTCATACGCGCCTTTGTTGAAATAGATTCGCGTATATACGCACTTTTCATGAAGCGAACCTGCGTATAGATCTATAAAAGATAAACTTTGCAGAACAGACCAGATCTATGAACTTACCCGATTTCTTCAACTTCTTCAACAGATTTGCGCCAGGTCTTCATCACTTCTTTTCAGATCATCCAAGAGATTCACCATTTCAAGATCTAGAGATCATGAACCTTCATTATGTTCATAGATGCATCATAGAATCAGATCTATCAATTAAGAGCAGAGTTCAACCATGCAGATATACTTCAGAGTGAAGTATTCATTAAAACCCAGACACATGCACCCTTTGCACAATAATCTTCTTCTCCTTATATAGGTTTAGCCTTTATCAATACCATGAGCCAAAACCATACCATACCAATGGTATTTCTGGACGGGATCAAAAAGATAAACAAGCGCCCAATACAATGGGTCAATACCATGGTAGTCACCCCTGGTTTTTCACTTTTAGAGCACTTTTTCCCATACGCAACTTGGCACGTTATATCCCACGTGCATACGCTACTTCGTCTAGACAAATCTGCGTATGCCTTGAGATATACTCTTTTTATCATTGTTTCAATACATACTGAAATTCCTTTCATCATTTCCTTCTGTACTCATTGACGATACATCAGATTTACATCATTACCAAGTTCATCAAGTAGGTTTCCATCATCTTCATCAAGTGGGTTGCCATCAAGGACAACACTCATCATCATATTGCCAACATTCAGTTTATAAGACTAGACCGGAGATTGACTGAAGCAGCGTTTATCTACTTATGCACTCGCAAAGCAATGTGCAGTTCGAAGGCTACCTGGCATAACTTCAGGCTCTATCTGTAGTTTATAAAATGAATAACACTAACAAGCAAACAATATTGAGTTTCCCTAGTATGGTCGCCACTATGTTAGGGCCTAAATCTACCTCAGGCTGAGAAAGGTAGGATCTAGGATAACATCATAACACGCTTAACCTGGTAGCTAGCCCTACCAGGACGGGAGAGGGCTCTCTCCTTGTCAATCTTAGAAAATATGGCCAATGAAAGCTTAAGATGACTGATGTGATGACTAATTTTAGGCTAGGTATGTGTACAGAGGAGTTTGATTGAATTTGATAATGTTTTGTTGGCTCAAATGTGAAAGGCAGATTTGGGCCAAGGGAATGAGTCTCAGTTTTGCAGAGATCTCTATGGGGTAAGGTAGGAAAGTGATTTGGTACTTCAAATTGAGTGAGATGGAGAGGTTTTATATAGATAAGGAGTTGAAAATGTCATGAAGAACTCAGGGATCCTTTTCAATCAGCTGAAAACATAGAAAACTAAGCAAACCCTAGGTAGAGCACCACACTTTCAATGTATTCTACCTTTATCTTTGTTTGATTTAGTTAAGATGAAATAAAGAGAGATATGGAATACATAAAACACATGTAGACTTAAAATTATAGAAGAAAACACAATACCAAAGCAAGATGCCACATGAATCCCATAAAGTGTTGCAAACCACTGGTCTATTCCTTAAGCCAAACTGTTGAAATGAATATACAATAAGCTACAAGCTTTCCCAAAAGTCCAAATTTCTGCCAAAATCCAACCCCTACACTATTAAATTCATAAAATATATACATTTTCTCATCCTTGTACTAAAGGAATTGAGCTCAACCGTTTTCTTCAAAATAGAATCAGTTACATTAAACTTGGGCCGAATTTCTGAAAATAGGTGTTGAAGATGAACTCGTATCTCCTAAACCATAGCACCTGTTACAAAACTAAAAGATTTTTTTGTAGATAAGGTCATTTTGGAGAAAAACCTCTCTCAAATTTTGGAAATTCGTTTCCAGTTGCTCTAAATCTGTTCCACAAAATAATCTCTAAAACACAAAATCATTAAAAATTTAAATTTGTGAAAATGAGCTATAAAGATCTAGTCACATATCCCAATTCGTGACACCTGTGAATAAAATTAAAGAGGTTTTTGTTAAATGGCTTGTGGTTAACAAAAACCTCCTTTGGTGTTGCAAAATTACTTTCCATATGTTGTAAAATGGCCCCGCACTAAAATGACTAAAACAATAAAAAATATGAAAAATTTGCTTTGTTTTAATGTAGGCTCCAAATATCAATGTATATCTCCCACATAGTAGAACTTGTACATAAACTGAAGGAGGTTTTTGTTATTTTGTATGTGATGAACAAAAAAATCTTTCACTTTTGAAAAATTCCTTACCATTATTTCACAAACTGATTTTGTACTAAACTTGTCATTGTGTGCAGCAACTGACCTCAAAACATGCATATCCAAGAATCACTCATTCATTTCGATCATATCTTCTAATCTGAGAGCCGGTTACAGGAGTGTGATAAACCGTTGGAAATATTTTTTTGAGCTTCTTCTGATGGACACACTTGTGACATGTTTTTTGCTAAACATCATGTGAAAAACATCTAACAAAACCAGACATAGTAAGAGCTCATGTTGATCTCTGGTGACAAGCTGCAAAGACTGGAACTAACATATGGGAGGTTGATCAAATGGATTTTAAATATGCCTTCTTTCATGGTCAATTGAAAGAAGAATTTTACACAGAAAAACCTCCTGGATATGTTCAAAATGAATCCACCCTTATTTTTTACCTTAAAAATGTTTTCTGTGGTCGTAAGAAAGCTCCATGAGCTTGTTAGACTAAAATTTATAGCTTTATTCCTAACATTGGATATTCTAGATGCCATGTAATATCCCAAAATCGGTACAGCTCATCAAGCCTGCTGAAATAACGCACTTCTGAGAATTATGTGCATAGAAATGAGTTTGCAACTCCTGGAATCCTTAGATCATCTCATCTAAGATCTAAATCCAAAAGGAGAGAAAAAACAAATCAGACTAGGTGGGTTAAAAAAATCTCCCACAAACTAGTCTAGCTGAAAATCACCCAAAGAGAGGGGCTATAGCTGTATGCAAAGGATTGTTTCAGAAATAACGCAAATCCACTAAAGCATAGTAGGAGGTTGATATGGAGGTTCAGAAGTCAGATGTATAACAACAAATCAGATGTACATTACAACCCATACATTGTACAAGAGAAATAATGAGACAATACAGGAAAAATCCTCAGAAATGAGGTGCTACAACCACAAGAAAAGACTGCATACACATGACAACGTTATTTTTAGGGGTTGAAGCAACAATTTATTAATCCTAAGATCTAGAGCAGATATGTACATAAAAAGTTAGATCTAATACAGATTTGTGTACAAGAAATGCTCATCTATACATTCCCCTTGGGGTTTTGTGCAAAACATGAAGCACAGAGAGTAGATCTGAGATCTAAAGTTGTAGATCTGCAAAATGATTCAAAAATTTCTGAATAATAGAATGGTATAGCAGATTAGATCTGAAACAAATATGGATTGGATGGCCAACCCATGGATCACCACAATGAGAGGAAGAATCCTAACACCGGAGATCTCTCCTCCAAAATGCAGACAAAACACCCTGCAAATTCTCCTTTGCAAAAAACGTAGTCCAGGGAGAGAAACTACGTTGTAGGCTCTGAGAATGCTTTGGCCTGCTGCCAAGTTCTGGATCTGAAGCTCAATCAGCTAATGCACTCTTCCAGAAGGTTAAAAGACACACTCACTAAGAAGAGCCACTAGTATAGTCTAGATCTGAGTAGATCTAGCGTCTTCCACTGCTGCAACTCACAAGGACAACCCAACCCTCAACAGGATCAGCGTTGTAAGCATAAGGTGAAGCTTGGCCCAAGCCTGATAGTGGAAAAGATGGAACAAGTATCCTCCAAGAGCTGCTCAAGGAAGGAGGTGGGAATCCTGAACAGGAAAGCCCAACAAGGGATGTCTAAGCAGACAATAACTTTAGAAAATAATATCTTCAACAACCCTCTCTTGTTGCTCTCCTCCTCCTTTTATAATATTGGAGTATTGTCAAAACCCTAAACCACTTCATTAGTTTAGCCTCTTTCACATGTAAAACCTCCTTCTAGAACTGCGATGTCCCTATAAGAGGTTCAATGCATCTAGACTGCACTGTGGATATGGTCATGGTTGACTTGGTCAAGTGATCAACCTCTTCCAAACTCAAGGTGTCTTCATTTTAACTGGTTATCTTGATTTCCATTCACATTGAGCTGTCTTTATTTAGGATCCACTCTTTGAGAATAAATGCTGTTGACTTGGTCAAACTTGACCTTGTCCACATAGTTTAGACATGGTTCACACATGTGGATGCTTGATCTAGTTATTTCATGATCCCTTTTCACACCATGGGAGATTTTTATTCATGCTTGATTAATTCATGAGCCTCCTTGCCCATTTTATTCATCCCTCTAGATTCCAAAAGAAAAATTAATATTCCTATTAGCTGTAAGCTAATTAGGAATATTACATGCCATTATAACCCCAATGTCTAATGAAAAAAGTAGGAATCCATCTCATAATATTTGTTCTTCATGTTGATGAAATTAACCTCATTGGTAGTGATCGTAAACATTTAAGCTTTAGGAAATATAGTCTTGAGAAGAAAATTGAAATGATAGACTTAGGTTATTTTCATTATTTTATTGGCCTTCAAGTTTTGCAAACCCAAGAATAAATTTCCATTTTCAAGTCTCGGTATGCATTGGAACTTCTTCATCGCTTTTACATATAGATTGTAAACTAACCCCTTCTCCTTTTTAGTATGGAGTTAAAATTTCCACCACCATTACTACACTTGAAGTAGGTTCCAGTTTGTACTGTAAGTTAGTTGGTAGACTCTTAAATGTATGTCCTAATATTTCCTTGTTGTTGGTCTTGTTTCCTAGTATCTGCAAACACCTCGTGAGATCCATTGTAAAGAAACAAAAAGATACTTCAATATATCCAAGGTACACTTCATTTTGGGATAAAATATTTTTCAATGGTCTATCCATTATTGATTGGTTTCACTATTTCTAATTGGGTTGGAAACTCTAAAGATTGAAATCTTGTTGCAGGTTTTATTTTCAATCTTTGTTTTGGACCTATCACATGGGCTTGTAAGAAACAACAATATATTTCTCTCTCTTTAGTAGAAGATGAGTATTGAGCATTGGTTAATGCAAGTTAATAAGTCTTATGGTTGTGGACAATTATTTCAAAGTTGGGATTCCAACAACAACTTTCTACCACCCTCTAATGTGACAATCAAAGTGTTAAACAAATTTCCAAATATCCAGTTCAACATCAAGGTAGTGAACACATAAATTCACAAATGCACTTCATTTTAAAGCTCATTCATGATTGACTTATTGAAGTGATATTTTTCCCTACAAATGACTAAGTTGCAAATATTTTCACAAAGTCACTTACAAAAGCAAAGATTTCCAAAATTTAATCTAGGAGTTCAAGAAGTTTTCATTAACGAGGAATAAGCTTTAATGCTCCATTCCTTCTCCTATTGTGTCACCTTTGTAAATACTTCAATCCTATTTCAAGTTATTCTTAAGTTGAGATGTTAGCATATTTGGACACTTAGAAGTTATTTAAGATCAACTTGGCATGTGTTTTTAAGTAAAATTGTGTTTCTTTAGTAGTATTATAATGAATTTGTAATTATGTAATATAATAGGTATGATATGTTATACACATAAAATAATCCAATAGCTCATATTATCCTAAATAATAACAACTATTTTAATTTGTGGCTTAGCAAATAATTGATCCACTGATTTCTATTTAAAGATCATAGAGAGTGATTTGTTGAAGATTGATTGTGAAAAAATCTTATGTACATTTTTTTTTTTTTGCATTAATATATTGTCTCAAGTGGCCACATTTGTTGGGGCCACAGATTTATTACCTCTTTGAGGGTTTTTACCATATAAAAACATTGGTGTATTGACCTTTTATTTGGTTGTGTCAGTGATTACTTAAGGTGTTCATCTTGTGTGTAAATACCATACTCTTTTGAATGGGATGGATCCCCACACTCAAAGTATAATATACAACACCAAATAAAAAAGTATAGCATACATATAAAGGACTCTAAAAGTTAAATTTATAGGAACATGGTCTTCTCCAAAATATGTAGACCATTATAGGTCATTAATCAAAGGATATATGTTGTTTTAGTATTGTGGTAAAGGGTTTTTTGAATCTATGTTCCAACATAAGGAAGAATACGAGCCCTTAAATATTGGACCCTCTTACTAGAATAAAAGAGGATTGAATTTTAGTTGATGAACCATCAATTTCAACCTTGAGAAGAGAATCTCGACTGTAAGTGTTCTCATTTGTGTTTTCCTTTCCCATCTCTTGTTAATTTACTAGGATGATAAAGAATTTAAATACATTAGGAATGCATTGGGGAAATTGATCCGAATATTGAGGGGAGGTCCTCAAGATCTAAAAAATTGAAATGGATCTGGGAAGATCTGCAAAATTAGAATGCCAGAAAAAGGAGAGAACACACAGTAAATAAAACCACAAAGGATATTTTTTTATTAAAACATAGAATAATTGTAGAAGCTACATTGTGGTGGACAATCTTTCCTTTTACAAGATGCAGGTTGTTACTTATAGCATTTTTTAGTTACAATACCACAAGTAAATTCCATGGGTGGGTAAATACCATGGGTGAATGAATACCATGGGCAGATGTCAGTTACAATACCATGGGTGGATGCCATTTACAATACCATGGGTAAATTCCATGTGTGGATGAATACCATGGGTGGATACATACCATGGGTGAATGAATACCATGGATATATGTCACTTACAATACCATGGGAAGATAAATACCATGGGTGGAGTAATGCCATGGGTGTAGGCCATTTTCCATTCAGATCATTCCTCCCTCCTTAAGAAGCAATGGTCCCCATTGCGTGAAGTTCCCTCCTGAGAAGCCTTTGTTGAATATGAAGAGCCACTGAAGAGAAGGGTTTTGTGTGGTTAACCCATAACTGTGATGAACGAAGATCTGATGATAGAGATACCCTGTAATTCTTATGACCAACTATGACACTGACAATGTGCGACCTAAAAAATGGACTTCGATGAAGTGTGGGTTTGTGGATGACCCATAACCATTCGGATAAGAAATAAAGTGATAAAACATAGCCCAAATATGGAACTTATGTGCAAATATTTGTAAGTAGGTTGAGATATAAAAATGTCTTTCAAAAGTGATTCAATTGAATATGGAGGATGGAAACATATATATAGCCTCTTGAATACAAATAAGTCCCATATAAATGTAGTCAATGCCACAATTTTAGGCATTTCCCCAAGAAATACAAGGAAATTTTGGCTATAACATAAAATGGTCCTCAAGAGAAGCAACCATTGTAGAAAGTATTGGGAAGAATGCATATAATACCAATTCGACAACCCAAAAATCTGAACAACCAAATATTTGAGTGAAATAATAATATGAATGGATTTGAAGCTTTAATGAATTTGGAATCTAGTGATGTAGACCTAGGGGAAAATGAGAAAAATTAAAGCCATGAACTAGAAACAACCTCACCTTATCAACATAGATAGCACATAGAACAATCTTAAAATAAGCAAAACTTGATGTGTCAATAGAGCCTTTGAAATCCATTTATCCTCTAACACATGGGGAGAACTCAATCTAATCCAAAATAATCGCTAGGAATGAGGATCACATTACAACTTAGGAGTTGGACCTAGAAGACCCAAAATCAACAAAAGTAAGATAAAAATTTCCAAAAAAGTACTTGAGGAGGAAGGAGAAAAAAAGAATCATATGCTATATGCTCTCAATCCATCATTCTACATACTCTCAAGTAAGGGTCCAACAAAAAGGTAAATAATTATCCTCCTCTCACAAAAGTGTAGATGCATCCAAAATAATAAAAAGCAAGATTACTTGAAAGCCCCAATTGGAGAAAAGAAATCTTCATTGTGTTTTTGGAAGATAATAAAACATATCTCAAATATATCCTAGAAATAAAGAACAAAGTGTGGAAAATCCCTATTAGCCAATATATATTCTCAAATTTCCTCATGGGGGATATCAACGCTTTGGGATCCATATAAGATCGAACCAATGAATGTCAATCTAGGGAAATATGAATTAGTGACCCATCTAGTGGATCTTAAAAATTATAGGAGAATCGAAGTAGTAAATATGTACACCCTAAATAATTGGTAAGGGAAAAGACTTATAGGACTTGGTTTCCCCAAAGGACCCTAGGGGAATGAACTAAAATTATAGTGGGTATCTTAAAATAAATCCTAGATCCTAGGGAAAATAAAGGAGGAACATAAATCAAAGACCCATGTTGTGAATATGTAGTGGACATCATTTCCAATTAATAATTTATTTATATCAAACTCAAAATAAGGAAATATACTTGATCCCACCAGAGGATTTTCCCAAGGTACATTGTAGAGCCTTAATATAGATAGATTAATATATTAAATTCTAAAGGGCATACTATATTTTCCATCATTCCCTCAACAAAGTTGGGACACAATCCAATCACCCTCTCCTTCAAACCCTTTGATTATGGAAATATCCCCTTCCAATATAATCATCAATGGTTCTTAAAGTATTTACCAAACATTGTTTCAGAGGCTTGGAAAACTAAAATTAGGGGACCATCTTCTTTTATTTGGGAAAAATATACAAAAAAATATAAAATTGGTGCTTAAATAATAGGAAAATAAAAACTCTCATAATCCATTGGAATACAAGAAAAAATTGGGGAGACAACTACATGGACACAAAGAAAAAAATTAAAGAGAAATTGAATTTTCAACTAGATATTAAAGAGCGGGCTTTGTGAAGTTATTTGCTCCCAAAAGGAAGAAGAAGCATACTGGATGTTAAACCCAAAATATTGTGGCAAAATAGTTGGGAAAAAACACCAACATGTTTCATAGATAAGGAAGTTCCAATAGAATTTCAGGCAATGTAGACAACATTCATCTACAAGATGGATAGAACTTGAGGGCTACAATATATAAGGATTGAATGTTGAGAGACAAGGAGAGAAAACTTATATATATTCCATGAAACTAATCATAAGGACATTGATAAAAATGCAATAACGGAATGCATCACAAAAACATGAAGAGAGAGATAGAGAGAATTGGAGAAGAAGGATTCCATTAAGAAGAACCATTACATACAATGAGGCCAAATTTAGGACCTATCCTTACTGATATTCACTCTCTTCCTATTTCCTTCTTATAAGGTGTCTTGTTGACGAAGTCAACTTTAATTAGGTTTTACTTTGTCAATTACATATCAAGTTCCTTTTTTATATAAAAATATGACTTTATAAGTTCAAATGTACAAGTCATAAAGTCATATTTTTATGTAAAAAGGGAACATTATAGATATGTATTTGATGAAGTAAAATCTACTTAAAGTTGACTCCATCAATAAGACACCTTATAATAAGAAAATAGGAGAGTGAAGGTCGCGAAAGAGACACTACAAGGAAAAGACCCTCTAGCAGATGTTTTTTAGGAACCCATTATAAAAATACCCTAGACATCCGTTTGTAGCAGAGGTTACTAGAGGAGGTTGGCGGGTGGAGGTTTTTGCGGATGTTTTTTGTTCGGTGCTTTTATCATCCTAAACTGCACCAATGCGTTCAACAAGAGAAAGCATAACCGGTGCGCACAAAACATTGGCACACCGGACACTGTGCACTCCGTAAAAACCCGCCTGCTGCATCTTATTACTGTAACGTAGTAGTGCTTTACAAAGATTCCGCACCAGTGCAACCTAAAACCCCACACCAAAACTGAAACTGCCTAGTATGGTCTTAAGAAACCGCACCAGTGCGCCTATAAAACCATGCGCACAGGAACAGGGTTAAATAAAAAAAAAAAAATTATGGCCAAAAAACCACCTTTTTCACTTTTCAGTGCTCTAGAGCTCAAGCACCGATGCAACATATCCTTGTCTGAGGTTCCCTGACATTGGTGCTCCCATTGCACCCATTGCACGCATTGCTGCTGTGCATTGCCCACCAATCTCCATTTTGAATTTTGCAAAATGGTGGGAAAATTTACTTTTGAAAATTATACAACCAATATGCCTCCTTGACGGCCAAATGTACATGTAATTTTCTTGTTTTTCTATAATTAAGCCTTTTAGCGGATTAGAATTGTAAACTAGCCTAAAATTAACCATTTAAAAAAAAAATTCCCGCATGGTGTGCTCGAGCCGTTCAGCTCGCATCGGTTCGCGATGCTGTGTGTAAATTTACAGGCTGCACCACAACCGGTGCTAATGGTATCTGCACCGGTTTCGGGGTGGTACCGAGAGGCATACCATGATATTTTAAAATTTAAAAAAGGTGCGGTGCGGTCGGTTACCCGGTTGCACCGTTGACCCTGTGGAATAGCGGTAATGTGTTGTGTTAACTGAAATATCCGCCCTGGGGCAGGTAATTTTGTCAGCGCATCACATTTCGGCATTTCGACATGGTCAACGATGCGTCCTGGTAAAATAACACACCGTTGACTATGTAATGATGTGAGGAGGTCGGTGCACTGACAAAACTATACGCCCTGGGGCGTATAGTTTGGTCAGCGCACTGCCCTCCCGATATTGGTCCATAGTCAATGGTGTGGTATGTTATACCACCACACCATTGAATTTGGAACAATTCCAAGAGGGTGGTGCACTGTAAATTTTCAGGTGCACCACCTCCGATGTGCTTCAAATTTTATGGTGCACCGCCGCTGGTGTGCGACACAAAAAGACGCACCATGACCGGTGCATGCCTGTCTTTTGTGGAGCACCGAATGTTTTTTTATTTTTTTTCAAAAAAATTATATATGTATATTCCTAAATACATGTCTCATTTAATAAAAAAAAAATTATTTAATATGTCAATCATTCAAAGACGTGAAAGGAGAGAAGAGAGGGAACAACAACAACAACAGGAGGACCAGTATAACATGGTTCGCCTGTGGGAGGCATGAGAGATGGAGAGAGATACGTACCCTCTCCCTATTACATCAACTACCCAGGGGATCCTAAGGTAGGTAGGCCTCCTCAAGTTCTATGAGGAGGCTACATCCCTAAAGGGCCATGGTTTGTTTTTGCGACATCTTATCTGCCGATGGAATGCCCACCTACAAGCTTTCTGGGTTGGTCCTAACCAGTGGTACGCACCCACTAAGGAGGACATCTATTTCATTACAAGGCTATTGAGGATAGGGGTGGATTTTCCCTCGTTCCCAGAGGTTCCAGTTGGCTATGCAATAGGGAGTCAGTTGGTGTACTCCCAGAGATACATTAGTGCAGATATACTGTCTCCTTCATATTTTCAGGTCTCCGGAGGTCAGTTACGTATTGTTGCATTTGGTAGTGAGGAGGTGAGGTGCCTCTAACTTCTGATTTCGACCATTCCACACAACACCAATGACAGGAAATTCATTAGTTTACCGCTTCTATATTATGTTGATTATTTAGTACAGGAGCCATGACTTGTTGGGTGGTTTGCCATTTTTTTGCGGAAATTCTGTACAACCTTAGATAGATGTCGTGCTCATGCACAAGGGAGGGTCAACTTCCATTTTTCTTTAGAGATTTTTTGTTTACTTTTTGAGAGGTCCCAGAGACGAGGCCTACTTTTGTTCGGCAGCCTCGTAGGCCAATGTTGGATGCACGGATGCACATGTGGGGAAAGATGATGCCCAAGAAGGGCGAGACTGAGTTTTCCGTGAGGATATCACATGATGCATTGGAGTTGCTAGCCAGTTTTGACGAGCGTCCCTTCATTATGGTCCCCTGTCCTTATGCTGTTTTGGATTGGCGAGGGTGTGCCAACATTCTCTTCATAGATGATGAGCCGTCGGATGATAAAGGTAGTATTACTGTTTTATTTAAATTTATTCTAACATGTTCTTTAACTTATTTTTATTAAATTTTGTAATGAAATTGTCCAATTATTGTTGTGTACTTGTATATATTTTTCATACATTGGGTATTTTGATGGCGAGGACATGCCAGTGCCACCAAATGATCCAGGTGTGGATCCCCATGATGATTAGGATATGCCAGATGTGAAGGATAATGAGGCCAGTGCAGAGAGACTTGCTCTTGTTTGTGCACCTGTAACACCTTTTGCTAGGTGTGGTAGGCTTGATAGTAGATTGAGGATGGAGTTGTGCGACTAACTCTGTGCATTGATTATTGAGGCAAGAGTCAAGCCCCTTACTATGAGAGACATACAAGCCGATGGTAGGCTAGTACATATGTGGAGAGGCATGCCACGTGACATTTACAACATGATGTGGCATGTTGTAGGAGTTACGACCTTAGTTACACAGCTGAGGAGGGCCATTGCATGTTATAGTTGTGGTCGAGACACATCGCATGATCGAAAATCCGCGTGAAGTGACACATCATTAGATGATCACGATTAGGGGAGTGATCATCGTTCAGCTCGCGCCGCACCAGATGAGCAACCTCCACTAGCATCGACCAACGGTCATCATGGAGAGCAGGCTGGACCATCGGCCATGTCGAGTCAGTAGCCTACAGCATCCAACAGTACTCATGATCATGAGCAGGCTAGAACATCGACCATGTCGAGTCATCACGATGAGAAGCCAAAAATTGATCCTAATCAGCATGAGGCACCAGTACTAGATCAGTAGACATGTGATGATTATCATGTATCTGAGCTTGTTGAGGCTGCACCATTGACTGAGAAGGCCTCGACTAGTACTGCTATTGATGATGACCACCAGCCGACATATGAAATTTATATTACAGTTGTATGTTTTTGACATTATTCAGTTATATATATATATATGGTCCATGTATTTTATGTTCATGTTGCAGTTTTACTTAATTTACATGTTTGTGATCATCATGATGTGTATATTGTTAGGTCATGGTAGATATGTTCATTTAATGTGCAACTTGTAGATAGATGTGTATGTGATAGCAGTTATTTCACATGAGATGTATATTTGATGTTTGTGTTGCGATGATGTTATACAATGCCAATTGCGTTTTGTTAGATGATCATGATCACGATGATGCTAGTGAATTTGAATGTGTTTTTTAGTCGAATATGATTTTTGTACGATGGTTATCATGATTGTGATGTTTATTAATTAATTTAATATTAAATGATCATGATATTGTAAAATTGTAATATTTGTAATTCTAATTGTATGTAAAATTCTAAAATTGTAATTGTATTTATGATTGTAATTTTAATTGTAATTGTAATATTTAATTTATTATGAAATGATTGTAATTGTAATTGTATATATGTAAAATTGTAATTGTAATTAGAACTGTATGTAAAATTATAAAATTGTAATTGTATGCCCCGAATGCAAGTGCTTGCATGGAATAAAGTGCATCGCCACATGGCCACAAGGATGTAGGACACTTGTCCTCATCACACAGACGCACATGGCCACCCTACTCGGCTTAAATGCTGGTGTGTGGTGTATTTACTCGCCAGCCTTGAATGTCTCCCATCGACGTCCTCGCAGCTCTCCGCCATTAACTCTGTCATGCCTTCGCCGCCCTCCATGGCCCATAAATATGTTATCCCTTCTTCTAGATCTGGCATTCGTCTCTCCCTTTGGCTTCGTGCAAATTCTCCTTGTGCCTCCGCCAAGCCTTTGTTTCATTGCTAGTTTCCCTGCTCCTCAGGTCACTTCACTTTGGTCTTTGGCTCCCCCTCTGCTCCCTTAGTCGTCTCATACCCACTCCTGCTCCTCCGCCATGCCTAGACGCCACCGCATGCGGTGCCGCAGATGCGGCGGACGTGGTCTTCCCTCCAGGCCTCCCATCTCTGCCTATGTAGGCAGGTTGGTGAATCTCTCGGTTGATTGGGTAGAGCCAGAAATTCTTGACCCCATTAATCTAACTGCATGCATGTCTCTCCACCTCCCTGAATCCCTCTCTGAAGCCTCTGTCTCCAGTCTTCGCTCCAGGAAAAGGTGTCGCAAGTCCACCATATCCCCCTTCTCCCCCTTCTCCCCCTGCAAGATGGTGGCATTGCCGGTTCAGAAGGCCTTGAAAAAAAATCATGGCAGCTTGAGCTCAGATGAGGATGGCACCAGCGCAAGTGATGAGCCTCACGCGGCTTCCTCTCGTTCGCCTGATGCCCATGTGATGCTTCTTCCTCCATTAACAACCCATGTGTCCATGCAGGAGGACAATGAGTCTGAATATGTGTGCAGAATTGAAGAGGAGTCATTCTAACCACCAAAAAAGGATGATAAAAATCCATCTGCTTAACTTTTGGGTGATTATCTCTCATTCCAATCAATTTTCTGCTATTTCACTGCTACTAGTCTTCTAGTTTTGTTTTAAACATGTAATGCACAAGGTTGGTTTCCCACTATGGGCGGATTTTTCTAGACTCTCCTGGGCTTGTTTCCCCGTCTAGGGTAGCCCCTTTTTTGTTGTTTTGAAAACGAAATTTCCCTCCGAAATTGGCTTGCCAACTTTAGAGGATGAGGACTGTACTATTTTGGACTGTATGATATAATAGAAGTAGCCTAAAATTCTAAAATTGTAATTGTAATGGTATATATATAAATTTGTAAAATTGTAATTGTAATTGTAAATTTTAAATTTGTAAAATTGTAATTGTATATATGTAAAATTCTAAAATTGTAATTGTAATTATAATCGTAATTGTAATTCTAATTCTAATTCTATGTAAAATATTTGTAAAATTTTAATTGGATTACTATGAAATGATTGTAACTGTAAAATTGTAATTGTATGTAAAATTTTGAAATTGTAATTGTAATTGTATGTGAAATTGTAAAATTGTAATTGTAATTTTAATTCTAATTGTATGTAAAATATTTGTAAAATTTTAATTGTATTAATGTGAAATTTTTAATTGTATTAATGTGAAATGATTTTATTAAAAATTTTAAATTTGTAAATTTGTAAAATTTTAAATAATTGTAAAATAATAAATCTAGAATAATATGAATTTTTGTAACATAATAAAGTTTAGAAAATAATGCAAATAAATTAATGTACTTTAGAATTATCATTATTTTATTATGATCTTACATACAAAAAAAAAGAGCTTTATACACTACGCCATTGTTTTTTAGATCAACATAATTGCAAATTATCAAGTGAAATATTGATTTTAACATTAACACAATGCAAATTACCAATTAATTCAAAATACATATTATAATGTTTCGAAAAACCCATCTTAAAAAGTATAAATATTGATGAAATAACATATGTACCATATCACTCTCAGTTCTCATGATCACCCTCATTATCTTCCAACTCGCATAACATGATAACACTATTGTTCTCAAAAATATGTTTTGATCTAGGGTCATGTCTCAATACGAACCACCAATCCCTATCCAACACATACGGGTAAAAAAAAAGCCTGGTTGCAGTGTTTGGGGAAAACATAGGGATCCTTAGCTTCATCCTACATATTTCTAGAGTTTATACATATCAACCTACTACTATGATCTTCCTTTACATTATTCCTATCAAAGGTGTCCCACCACCTGCACCTAAAAATAAAACATTGGAAAGAAGAGAAATCCACTTCAATGATCTCTTGTACCTTTCCAACGTAACCTAACGTCCGTCGTACTAGGTTTTGATCATGGTGACTAGATCGACTAGATTGATCGAACTCGAATTCCACTCCACAGTCTTGTGTGATGTTTCCAGCATCAAAATTTTCAGTGTGAAAATGGTTTCCATATGCCCACATAGATGGGAACAAATGCACCTATTACAAAAAAAATTTAAAAATTATAGTGTCATGTGTCTTATAATAACCGAACAGTTAAAATATGAAATATAGATGTAATTACATTTGAAAGGTGCATTATTAAGTTTCAAATTTAAATATAAATTAAATAGATTATTACTGAGTTGCTACACCCAATCCCTACATTTAGCGCATCCTCTTCATCACGTGGGTAACGACCGGTTGCACCATATTTCTCTCTGACTTGGTCAGAAACCCAAATGTTGGGGCATAGTTTTGGAATATTTTATTTTAAATGATCGGGATAAGGCACACTTCTACCATTCAAACATATGAATTCTTTCTTGTCACTATCCCATTTCTTCCTCTTTTGTTCGTACAATGCGACCCACAGTTGTGTCGCTTCAGAATTGTAAAGAACGAATTTATTGATTGCTTCAATTTTTGCATTCGCTGATGAAATCAAACCAACATTATATAGTACATAGAGATAAAAATAAACATTATATCGAAGTTCAACATGAATATTTACTTTGTGTAAATTTGAAAAATTATAAGTCGCTTACTCTTTATCAAGCGCTTTTTTCCACTTGTTTGGAGCAACTCCCCTTCTCTTTTGTCTTCATCCCTTTCATCATCCCAAATCACCGTACCTAGTCTGTTTTCAATCTGCTTGATGTACTCACTAGCATAATAGAAAGAATCATACGATATGTACCCCTCTGCCATAGACCCCTCAGGTTTTTCCCTTTGTCGAAAAAAACCTTTCAATTTCTTCATGTACCTCTCTAAGAAGAACATCCAATGACAAGAAACCACCCCAACTAATTCAACCTCATATACTAGGTGGATTAGAAGATGAACCTGCAAGTCCATGAAACTCATCGGAAATTCCTTCTCAAACATACAAACAATCTCAACTATCTCTTGACACCACCGTGGAATGCTAGCCACATGAATCTCCTTTGACATGATCCAACATACAAATGAAAATAATTTAGATATGACACGTCCTAGGTCTTGAGGGAATTCATGTTTCACACACCCATGCATGAACAAAGGATAATGACACTGAAAAGTTATAAACACGTGCAATAATATACAAAATTAGTTATGTTTTATGATCCCTGCATGGGATAAAATTTATTAATATAACAAATAATAAAATCATGCTTTGGAAATTATACGTACTCTTAGAAGATTCAAATGGTCATGTGATTTCAACCCTGAAAAATAGTCATCCACGGTGAAGCAGCGCCGTAGTGAAGACTTGTATGAAGATGGCACCCTCACACCCATTATAAATTCCTTTGCCAAAGAAATATCATATTTTTTAAAAATCCATGGGACATCACCTTCTTTGAAATACCATGAATTAGAGGGACCAACACCTGCCTCTGATCCTGTACTTTCTAATCGTCTTAGCCAATGTTTCTTTTTAGTTTTTGAAGTAATAAGATATTTCATAACAGCCAGTGTCACATTGTTTCGATGATATGTTCCTCCATAAAGAAGATGAAACATTTTTAAATATATGCATGGGATCTAATAAGTGGGTAATCTTAAGATGCTCCCAATATGGGAGGTTATAAGAGATAGATTTCCTTTTCATCCCAATGGGAAATTTCTCAACATAGGTGTCGAATAATTCTGGATCATCGAACATAGGCTCCCCATTTGAATTGAACATTTTTATAAACTCCTTCTCATTCTCTCTCTCATATGCTCTAAGCCATTTAGCTGGTGTCGTTATTGGAGGCCTTTGTCTTCTCTCTCGTTTACCATTGAAAGTGGATGCTTCTATTCTGTAAGGGTGTTCTTCTAGGATGAATTACCTGGAGCAATCATGCACTGGCTTTCGTAGGTCCTTGGACCATCTAGCTTTTAGAGAAGGTCCACAACATTTACATCCAATTAAATACCCTTTTGTTACAAGACTTGTGAGATTATTGTTTACGGTTAATATGCATGGCACGTTAAAGAATATCATGAAGATTAGAAAAATTACAACGAATTAAATAACTAATATGTGAAATAATATTGTTACGTATATAAAAAATCAATAAATTAAACATGAAATTTACCAGAGCAAACTCCTAAGCCTGGATAGTCATGTGTCGTGTAAGCACACATGACATACAACGTAAAACTCCTCTCTGCTGCGATGGCTCTTGATACATCGTATACATTTATCCCATCCCATAATTCCTTCAATTAATCTACCAGTGGTTGTAAGTAGACATCCATATTATTCACTTGTCTTCTACCAGGGACTATAAGAGCCAACATAATATGTTCATTCTTCACAGACAACCATGGGGGGATATCTTTATTGATGACTACTATAGGCCAAACATAATATTTGGTGTTCTCGAGGGAATATGGGTTGACGCCATCCATGGCTATGCTGAGTCGTAGACTTCGTACTTCATCCTTGAATTTTTCGGGAAATGTATCCTCTATATGCTTCATGGCTATTGAATCAATTGGGATTCACATAACTCCCAAGTCACTTCTGTGTGAGGCGTGCCATCCCTACAACATAGCTAATTCTTTGCAACTAAAGAGCCTTTGAATCCTTGGGATTATAGGCATGTGTCTCAATATCTTAAAAGGAGGACCAATATGTGATTTACCCTTCTTTTTTTATTTATCATACCTGTCATGCCCATATTTCAGAAATATCTCTTTGT
This sequence comes from Pinus albicaulis, assembly GCA_034641835.2. Lineage (NCBI taxonomy): Eukaryota > Viridiplantae > Streptophyta > Pinopsida > Pinales > Pinaceae > Pinus > Pinus albicaulis. The sequence goes on from CM076569.1 coordinate 717,796,754, forward strand.
CTGCATATTCTCCTCTATATAGAATACAATCATTTGGACATTCATGATATGATATGTACTCAACACCCAACATTTTCAACAATTTCTTTTCCTCTTCGCAGCTACCAAGAAAGACATTATCACTCGGAAGAACCTTATCTTTGAATAACCTGTAGTTGGTGATCTTGTAAAATATTAATAAATGTACATTAATGCCGATATAATTATTAACGTTCATAAAATTGACCATTTGTAATGTTCATTGTGTACTGATTATATTTCTCAAAGTTATATAAGGGAGGAATTTATGGTTGTTAGGAATTTTACCGCAGGAATAAAATATTTACCGAGAGGAAAAAATAATCATAACCATGAAAGAGCCAGCAAAAAATCGCATAAACATAAACACAGATGTTTATCCGGGAAAACCCCAAATCCGGGGAAAAACCCAACCAATGAAATTTCATTAACCATTGGCAAAAACCCTGACCAATCTGGCCAAGTGAGCCTTCACCGCTCACCTCCAGGCCTACATTACAATGAAGTCTTTCTTGCCTTTTATAAGCTCCATTACATGAAATACCATGGGTCGAAAACCATGGGTGCACAAAACCATGTGCCCCAAAAACCACTAATATTTACCCTAGTCAACATTGACTCTACCCTGAGTCATGTTTACCTAACAATTCTCCCCTTAAACTTGACTTGGGGATTATTGACTAAATCCAGCCAAACCTGCTAGTGAGTCAACCCCGCTCACTCTAGCTCTTCCCCCCTCAAATTTTTACCCAGGGTAATTGTTAACTTGAAATCCCCCCTATCACCTAGGTCTAACCCAGACTTTACCAATGATTACCCAGGGGTATGCATGCCATACCAGGTCTTACAACAGTATGCCCATTTACATGTAATAAATTAACTCCATTATAATATATATATATTTGTTTTATTGTTACTGCCTTTGTACATATGAAATCAATGTCCATATAAAAAGAATCCATCTACCGGATTACATGGGTCACCAGCCTCTGTAACTGCCAGTCCTCTAGGAATTCTCTTCAGATACATGGTTCATTAGATCAATCCATGTGCACGTATCCTCTCTCCTCCTCTCTTGACACATTATGTGCCCAATGCTATCCTCCCTTATAACAAACTATCTCCTTCATAATAAGGTTTGTAGTTGACACCCGCCACCACTATAGCATTGCGCTCCTTCAAAAGTAACAACGACCATTAAAATACCACTATAGGATTGCGCTCCGACCATTTAAAATATAGCACAACATAATGAATTCATGTAGAGAAAATAGCTGCAAACAATATATTGATTCCCAGGTGGAAGATACGAAATTTATTTGGCCTTTTATGTTCCTGGTACTGCGTTGCACCACAAAACAGTAACTTGCTGCCATTGGCAGCATTTTCTTTCGAATAACTTGGAACTACGGACCTCGTGACCCTCATCACCATCCATGTCCTCTTCCACGACTCTAATCTCTGCCATGAAAATAGCCAACAATATACGCTGCATTTTCTCCTACGCAAATTGCTCCATGAGGCCAACACGATCACAAGAGGGCCATCATGATTATAGGAGCATCGATCTTCCTACCTGTCATTCTCCACACAAACCTTTGTGCATTGTCTATGCAGGGATCCAACCTCCCCGCCCTTCGACAGTTTGCAGAATTTTCTTGCGGATTTCCTCTTTCCGCTCCATGGAATCCAACAGATCCATGAAAATCCTTTGTTTTCAATGCAAAAAGCTCTCCAAGAGCTCACGAACATTGTCTAGGTCCGTTGCCGAGAGGCCTGGGCGTATTTTTTTCTCCACTTCCCAGCAGATCTTCGCGGCTTCGTCATTCTCCTCCTGCTTCCACGCATCGATCGCCTTTTCCCTTCAAACCGTATTCACAACCAGCTCTTTATACCAATCAAATCATATAGATTGATCCAACCTACATAAGTCCACGCTACCATAATTCATATCATTCTACCCCTTTGCATATCAGGTAAATGATTTTCCCTCGCAATAGCTTCATGTCGTGCGATTTATCATCCACGTGTTATAACTAGTGCATCCACCACAAAATCATTGATGGTCGCACAACAATTTGTAGCAAGATTCCATCCTTCATAGCACTTGTGCCGGATCTAATAACTCACAAAATTACAATTGCTAGAACTCATTTTACCAATGCGTTAACAAAATTACATTTTGAAGCTGCCCCTACCAATGTTTTAACTTAGCACGCAGATGGCCACATTTTGCATCATGAAAAATTGATATTCCAACCACTAAAAAAATCGACAACTAATAAACAATCAAACCTAGATCAACCTTCGAAACAAACTCCATCATACACGTTCATCAATCCATAACCCCTTGGTAGCAGAAGCGTCCCTTTGAAGCCAAAACCTGAACCATGGCTCTGATACCAGTTGTTAGGAATTTTACCGTAGGAATAAAATATTTACCAAGAGGAAAAAATAATCATAACCATGAAAGAGCCAACAACAAATCACATAAACATAAACACAGATGTTTATCCGGGAAAACCCCAAATCCGGGGAAAAACCCAACCAATGAAATTTCATTAACCATTGGCCAAAACCTTGACCAATCCGGCCAAGTGAGCCTTCACCGCTCACCTCCAGGCCTACATTACAATGAAGTCTTTCCTGCCTTTTATAGGCTCCATTACATGCAATACCATGGGTCGAAAACCATGGGTGCACAAAACCATGTGCCCCAAAAACCACTACTATTTACCCTAGTCAACATTGACTCTACCCCGAGTCATGTTTACCTAACAATGGTAACTTACCTAAAAAATTTTGAGAAACATGCATTCGACAAGCCAAAATTTTCTTTCAAGTTGTACAGTAACATATTTGTCGCCAACTGGGTAGACTTTGACTAACAGCCAGGTCCAAAGAGAGGGGTGGTCGAAGAAAATTTAAGGCTTTCAAAAAAGGTGTTAGTGATATGAGCATCATCCCCTAGTTGATCATAATTTTGGAATGCATCTAACAACATTGTCTCCATGGCAGTCGTATCCCTTAAGTAATCATCCATACCAACCTCTATTTGATTGCCTCCATTGCCAGCTTGTGAAGAACTACTATTGTTGTAGTCATTCCTAATTGGTGAATATGGGCGTAGCGAGAATTGAATCAGTGGTTGATTCAACCATTCTTGGTATCGTTCCTCTTCGATTTTTTCTCTAAATTCAGTCTTCTCTTGATTTGACATTTTTCGTGGGGTGCAACGGAAGATGGTAGGTAGGTTTCTCATCATCACTAGAATCCTAATAATTTAAAAAAATATATTTGAACATGAATAGTACAAAATATATGATATCAATTAGTAAGCACGTTGACAATATTGCAAGATTAATTGGTTTGATGTTGAAATAATTACATTAATCAATATACCAAACAATTATAATTATTACCATCATTGTCCCAGGATTGTGGCTAGAAGATGCAATATTGTTACAATTGGAAGGGTGAAGCGAATGTCCATTTTCATCTACCAAATGCACCTTACAATATGCTTCTCTTGATAAGAGCTTCCGACGTTTTGGAGCTATTTGAATATTTTGTGCATCTGAACTCGATTTTGAATCTACATGAACCCGCAAATTTTTATACATTATAAATTTAATTAAATTGTGCATGATTGACACGGATAAAAAACATAAATTCAATTAGATAATGAAAATATAAATAAAATATGAAGTAAATATTACGTCTCGAGATGGATATGGAGAAATCCACGATGGACTCTGAGAAATATTATGGAATGAGCTGGATTTTGAAAATTTTTCCATTCGATATAATTATGTTATTTTCTCCCCGCATTTGAGAAAAATCAACAATAAATTTTGGTGTACACACCTAAAAGTAATTTCGGTGCCTTAAAAATGGACTTATTGTTATCGGTGCTAATGTACAGATAGCCACACTGGTGCGTTTTAGTTACTGCGCACTGATGCCATGTTATCAACGAACGCACCGGTGCAGTGCTATTAAGTGATGCACTGGTGATGAATAACCACAAATAAAATAAGTGCAACTCTATTTTATTTAAGTGAAAAAAAAGGTAAATTGAAAAATGGACGCAAAAATATTTTCGAAAATCTAATTTCATAAAACAATTCTTTAAATACTAAACACTTTTCATTATTTCACTATTTTTGCAAAAAAATTCAGCCAGAGATTTTCAGGAGACTGGAGCAAGAGAGCACGAGAGCACTGTGGAGCAACGAAATACGCTTGAATAGAAGTATTCAGACAATCAGAATTCCAAACCTCTGGTGATTCAAACCCTGTAGCACATAATTTCAAACAATCTTGTGATTAAATTTTATTGTTTTTTTTACCTTTTTTGCAGTTTTTTTTACGCAGTAAGAAAAAAATTTCAATTTGTTTTTCATTTTCAGAAACAAAAAAAAAATCAAATTCATTTTTACCCTAAAGCCTTCATTCTTTTTGTTTATGCCCTTTCTTCTCCCTGTTTCTTTGATTTCAGAATTAGGGATTTTCATTTTAGATTCATAGGGTTTGTATTGCTATATATATGCCTATGAAATCCAACCCACGGGACGAATTGCATATTCGGATCCCAATCCATGTCAACCCGTGCGTGAATTTAAAAAAAAAAACAGAATTTTTTTTATCAGTGTGCCCTGCCTAACCTAGCGCATCGGTGCACTGGATTATCCCAGTGCATCGCGCAATTACTGTGTGATAAAAAATTAAAAAAAAAAAAATTTAATCAGTGTGGCATATGTAAAATAGGGCACTGGTGCGATATGTCATTACGGCACACCGCGCATGTGTTGTTTCACAAAAAAAAAAAAATATTGTGTTAATCAGTGCAGCATGTAACATACAATTCACCGCACCGGGTCTCCTAGTTGACAGAGAGCACCATATGGTGTATTATACTGTTTTGGCGATGCGTTTATAAGACCACCACGCACCGACGTCGGTGCGTACACCATGAATGGCGCATCGGTTTCTTGAGATTTTTTTTTTAACCTAAAAATTTGAAAATTTATTTATAAAATATATTAATGAATGATATGGTACGAGTTTCATATTGATAAAGAAATGGTTGACAAGAGATCAAGTAAAAATAATACTAATAACACATCAAGAAAAGAAAAAAAGGCAAGTTCTTTGTAAATTCTTTACAAAAATATTATTTTGAACTATATGTAAGTTTAACTAATATTTATTGTTTACTGTGTATCATGCAGAGCCACAAAATGACAAAGTTCGATAAGATTATTTTTTATCTAGGACCAGAAGAGCGTAAAAACTTGATGGAAAAATTGAAAAATGATGAATTAGGTGAATGAAAAAATACTATCGATCCAATATGAGTTTCTTTTTTTAATTTTCATTAATAATATACTTAAAATTATTAGATAACATGTGTCAAAAAATCTATTAATTCACATCTGTTTAATGTTCTACAGGGACCAACAACTCAGAAAATGAATGTTGTTCTAAGAAAAGAAAAAAATAGAACATGCAAATGAAAATGAATTGCTCCTTAGCTCATCTGGAGTGGTGTTGGAAGTTAACGAAAGGGGGAAAAACTTTTACAAAAGTTTGAGGGATCTAGTGGAACGAATGTATAGACGTTCTTTCCACTTACAATACAAAAATCAATCCAATGATTCCAAGAACCAAATTTTATCTAAACTACAGGAAGAGTTTCTAGAGAATTGGTTAATGACACATGTCAGACTTTTAATAGCAAAAACGTACAACAACAAAAAAGAATGAATGAAAAAGTAATATTCCTTTAAATGTTTGTCTAGAATTATTTATAAATATCAGTTATGTTGCATTTACTTTTCATATATCAATATAAAATTTAAATAGTTTATTTTCATGTTACATTTTCAGGAAGATTATGAAAATCTCAAAAGATGAACGAGCTAATATCAGAAATATGCCAGTAGGAATGTCCAAAAAGGTGTACAAGGTGATGGTCAAAGAAATGGGTAAAATTGCATTGTAGGAGGAGCCATCTCAACAACAACGTGCTTCAAATGTAATATGTTTTTTTCACACAAGTTCGGTTATGTTGTATTTTCTGAAAAAGTGGAGGAGAAGAAATTCCTCATTACAAAATCACCCCAATTAGTTTACAAGATGGATTTATCTACTGTGGAAGCATTACTCCATGAGTGATACTGTTGTTTCTATTTTTGTCTATCCCTTTTGAAGTAGATACTATTACACTTGTGCTATATTGCGGGACAAACTGATTTAAAAGAAGACTACATTTGACTTTCACTTTTTTTTTTAAACTAGATTATCTCCTATTAACCTGGAAGAAAACATGGAAAGCCTAAAAATATGGATGATCATTTGTTTACAATGTTCTCGCTATCTCTGTATCCACTTCCATGATCCAGAGAGGTGGATCCTTGTTCTGAATTTTTGATGATAGCTTCCCGCAGAAAGTTAAGAGACTCTTCCAAGTGATTGCATCGGTTTTGGATCTTCATTATATCTTTGGTGCATGTATCCCATTGCTCATGAAGGATGGCCATCTCAGCTTTAGTGCGAGCTTTGTCTTGCTGGATTTGGCTCCTCAAATTTTCAATCACCACTCTATGGGATTTACAAAAGGCACAGGGGTGCGTTTTTTCTTCTGATGAATCCATTTGCTTGGAGAGATAGGGAAGAATTACACTACTTCCTTTTCTGCTACCTATAGATAACGCTCATTTGCCTTTGAATGATTTGTTTCCTTCTTTGTGTGCGTTGCTTTTTTTATTATGACAACACTTTTGCCTTCTTTATAGAGAGAAACAATGATAATATAGTTTGGGAAAGACAAGTAGTCAGAGGAGGATAGGGGATTGGGATTTCACCCCGAATGGGGGAAATAAAAGGGAAAGAAAGGGAGGCAACAGAGGGAGAGAAGAGTGAGGGGAGAGATTTGTAAACGCAAGAGAGGAAAGAGCTTCCCGAAATTGAGAGATTGAAAATGAAAATGGAAGAGGGAAACTTTAATAGGGAAATACGAACAGAGGCTTGTGAGAGGAGTCGATTTGGGAGGAGAGGGTGATAAGGGGCCGAGAGGCATGAAAGGAGGATGTGCACTAGATATTGAAGGAATTTCTGCGTATATATAACCATCTCATGTTCATTATACGGGAGGAGAGGGACAATGCTTCGATGAGAAGTCACGAGAGAGTGTAAGAGAATCTGGGTGAGGGTACTCTGAATCAGGATGCTGGAAATATTTAGGAGATTGCGCATGAAAATTTCAGTGGGATTGGAGTGTGTGAAGTCAAAGAATAAAACCATGCCTTGGTTGAAATTCTATTTTCCTGTGTAAGGAAGGGAGTGCATCGAGAAAAGGGAAGTAGGAGAAAGCATCATGGAATAGGGAGGTGGGTTGTGAGTCCGTCAATTTTGACCTGGCCAACAGTTCTTTGTACACCCTCATTGGCTTTGGAATCTGCCTACTTTTTTTTTGCTCTAAGGATATGATAAAAGTCGACCACTCCTATCTGCTTTACAAGATTCTTGGCTCTATACAAAATTTGATTGAGAGCTACATTTTTTGGAAGAGTCCCACTCACCATTTCATGTATGATGAGAGAGGAGTCTCCAAAAATGATTGCATTGTTGATTTTCCTGTCCCTTAGAATCTTAAGGCATAAAAGTAAACCATAAGCCTCTGCTTTATTATTTGACACTTGTCCCAGCCCCCAGCTGTAGTGTATCTGGCTTGAATTTTCTTTGTGGATAATGAGACCTCCTGATCCTGATTTCTCGGATTTTTCTTTAATGCTCCATCAAAGAAAAGGCAGGCCCAGTTGAGAGAATATATCCAACTCTAGAACTTTGTCATAATCTTTCTTATTTTCCAGGTTTGATGAACCTTTGTATTTTTTGGCAAGTGACTGATGCTAATCTTGTTAAAGACAAAACCAATCCAGCTTCTCTCATCATGCTATAGTTGGGCCATATCTATTCCATAGATTCCTTTAGCTGAAAGGAACTCGGTCATCAACCCCCAGACTTTTTAAGTCACTGTGTTTACTGTGGGGTTTTTATTTTTGAAGATTTTCACATTTCTAGTAACCATATTTTCCAGCAGAGGAAGGATGGAAGGTTGTTCTAGAACCTCTGGATTGTGGATTTGTTTTTGAAGGAGTGAGGGTAGCTGCTTCTCCATTTACTTATGAAATGATTTAGAGGGAGTCTAAAATTCAAATTTTCTTCAATAGGTGACACCATCGTCTCCCAACATTTTCTAGAGAAAGAACACTCTAGAAAAAGGTGTTGCCTTGTTTCCTCCGCCTTGATACAAATGGGGCATTGAGATGGGCCACATATTCCTCTCCTTTTTAAATTTTCTACTATTAGAGATTTTCTATGTAGAAAATTATATAGGAAAATCTTTTTTGGAAGGGTTTCCACCTTCCCAGCCTGCTTCCAATAATTCCATTCATGCTGTCTCTAATGTTCTTGGATTTTTTCATATCAAGTCTTAACTGAATACTCTCCTCTAGTAGGTTTCCAGTGGTAAGCATCTTGAGTTTTTTTGTCTATTGGTGCTGCTCCTGTGAGAAGATAGATCATGAAATTCCATTGATTAGTTAAGTCATTGGGCAGATTGGGTTTGTCCCAATGTTTCCAAGTGCCATCTGTTTCCCAGTTGGATATGTCCTCCAATTTGTTGTATCCTTCTCTTATCATCCACCTCTTTAGTTCTTTGATGCCCAAGTTTCTGCCTAAGGGATTATTTCCCATTATGTTGTCCTTCCATAGGCTAATCTGTCCCCCATTTCCAGGCTTTATAGAGATGTGTTCCTTGGTTAAATGAATTGCATCGGAGATGAGTTTCCATATTTGGGTGTAGGGTCTTGTGGGAGGACTTTTCTCCATAAAAGAGATTCTTGATGCATTAAGATATTTTGACTCTAATGCTTCTTTCCACCAGAGTTTTTCTCCAGTAAGGAACCTCCAAGCAATCTTATTTCCCAAAGCCATATTCATTATTCCAGGAGTTTTTATGGAGAGGCCTTCGTTTTTGTAATGTGCAGTGACTTGTTTCCAATTTACAAGGCTGAAATTTTTTGTTTAAGTTTTCCCTCCTTGCCATAAAAATCTTCTGATGATAATTTCAATTTTCTTATGGATGCTTGTTGGCGTTGCTATTAATGCAAACTGATATAAGGCCCAAAGGCTGAAAGAATTGATTTGATGAGGATGATTCGGCCCGCTTGGTTTAACCATAGCATCCCCCATGCTATAATTTGGCATTCATCTTTTTAGCATATTTGCTCCATATTTATGTTTTGAGATTTTTCTTAGTGATGGGCAACCCAAGATATTGGAAGTGATTCCAATTTTTTTGATAATAAATTTCCAAAATTTGGGACATCCGCTGAATAGTTCTTATGGGGGTGTTCCAGTTCTAAATACAACTTTTTCCATTTTTGACCAGTCCTCCCGAAACATCCATGAAATCATCAAGGATGATTTTAAACCTTCTAGAAACTATACAGGATGCTCCACCCAATAAGAGGGTGTCATCTGCAAACAAGGAGTGGTTTATTCTTTTGGTTACGCTGCTAATTGTGAGGCCTGTTAAGGTAAAATTTATTCTGCTATGCTCCAATTTCCTAGTAAGAGATTCAGCTATTAGGATGTAAAGAAAAGGGGACAGGGGGCAGCCCTTCCTAAGACCCCTTGAGATTTGGAGGAAGTCACATGTTCTACCATTGACAAGAGGAGCTACCCATGGTCCTATTGTGTAGGCCTTGATTTTGTTGATGAAATATTCAGAAAAAACATATCTATTTAGAACAACTGCAAGGAAGGTTAGGTTAACCCTATCAAAAGCGTTTGCCATATCCATTTATAGAATGAATCCTTTTTCATTTCTAGAGAGACTTGTGTGAAGAGACTCTTGCACAAGGATGATATTATCTACTATCTAATGATTGGGGACAAAGCCCCCTTGATTTTCTGAAATGAGAGAGTGGAGTAGAGGTTTGAGCCTTCCGGTAAGAATTTTAGAGATGATCTTGTAAGAGGCATTGCAGAGGGAAATTGGTTGAAATATGTTGAGGGTGGTGGGACGGGGGTCTTTTGGTATGAGGGCGAGATATGTGGAATTGGTAAATCCCCCTACCTTTTCTTTTATGACATATTTTATCATCTTTAACAAATCATTTTTAATGATTTTCCAGAAGGTGCGATAGAATGAGATGGGAAAGTCATCTGGGCCCGACGCCTTTTCCAGATGCAAATCCCAAATAGTTGCTGTAAATTCTTTTGCTGTGACTTATTTGGAGAGGGAATTGTTTGTTTCCTCATCAATTAAATTTGGGATGTGCATTTATAATTCCTCCGGGTTTTCCTAGTTTTCTACAGCTGTTAGGAGGGCTTTAAAGTGCCGGAAGACCTCTCTTTTAACATCTTCTTGTCCCTTTATTTCTTGCCTTCCTTCTCCCACTATTTTTTAAATGTTGTTTTCTATCATTATTGTTTTGGATGAGTTATGAAAGAAGGTAGTGTTATTGTCTCCAACTTGAATCCAAATTTGCCTTTATTTTAGCCTCCATGTTTCTTCTTCTTTTCTAATGTTCCTGTAAATTTTCCACTATATTTATTTTTCCTTTGCTTGGCTTTCAACTGTGTTATAAATATTTTTCATTTCCTCTTGAATTTTTGTTAGTTCTTGCTTCAAATCCTATTTCTCCCTATGTGGTTCCCTATAGTTGGACTTTGCCCAGTCTTTCAATCTTGCTTTGGTGGCTTTTAGTTTCGTCTCCCATATGAATGATGGTGAACCACTGATATTTTGTTTCCATATTTTTCCCACTTCTTGTTTGACTTATTCATGGCTTCCCCATAGCTGGTTGTATTTGAAAGGTAGGGGTCCATAATTTTCTGTCGATCCAAGTTCAATTAGTACAGGTTTATGGTCTAAAGATGTTGACGGGATGATTTTAGAAGAGACTCTACTATAGGTAGCAACCATTCTTTCCCTAATGAGAATCCTGTCCAGAATTTATTTGATATTTTCCTTCCCTATTCTTCTGTTTTCCCATGTATATTTCCCATTTTTTCAAGGGATGTCCAAAAGATTGAATTGTTCCATAATTTCTTCAAGGGTCTCTATGTTTGGGTCTGGCTGAAAGGTGCCTCCTCTCTTTTCCTCCGCCTTGAGAATAACGTTGAGGTCTCCTCCTACTATGAGGTTTTCTTCTTGATCCTCCATTGTATTCTCTTTTAAAGTCTTCCAACATGTTTCTTTGTCCCTGTAGTGATTAGGTGAATATATATTATATATGTTGATTTTTTTCCCATTTATTGCATTTTCCAGAATTGTGTTTATCAAATACCCTTTCATTGTTGTATGCTGCATGTGCCATTTTCCTTTTTTCCAGATAGTACAAATCCCTCCCGAGGCTCCGTTTATTGAAATTTCTTGCCCTTCATAAGTTTTTTATTTTTCTATTATGCTATCCATCTTGGTTGCTGATTTTTGTCTCTTGGATTAAGAGGATGTCGGGTTTTTCATTTTTTATGAGGTCTTTTAGAAAGTTTATTTTGGAGGGATGACCCAACCCCATGCAATTCCAAGAGACAACTATCATTATTTACTATTGGTGGTGGCTAAGGGACATTTCCCTTTATGGGCCTGTTGGAATTTTTCTTTGTTCTTGGTGCCTTTCTTGAGGAAGCTTTCTAGAGCCTGTTGTATTCCAAATGAAAGATATTTGACTGCTACCTCATCTCTTATTTCTCGGTTAGATTTTATTCCATCTTTCTTTGTGTTGTCAGTGGAAAGAAGAGTCTCTTTTGTTTGATTTCGAGTGAGGATCTGGTTCGAGGTAAGTGGAAATGGGCTGGAAAGTATGAGGGGGTCCTTTTGTTGAGAGAAGAAACCCAGAGGGTGGGGGGGGGGAAGCCTAGAGGAGGAGGGGAATGAGTGGTCAGGGGGTGGGTGAGGGAGGGAATGGAGCGATATAAAGGAATGAGAGCTTTGGATAAGATTTCAAAAGGGTTGGAGCCCAGGAAAGGGGAGGTTTCAGGGCTTGAGGAGGAAGGCTGAGGAGAGGGTCTGGAGGCTGGAGAGCGAGGGCCAGGTGGAGGTGGAGGTGGGTAAGTAGGCTGAGATTTAGAAGCAGCCTTTTTTTTCTTGACTTGTTCCCATTTTGGGTCCTAGTTTTCTTCCATAGATTTATCGGTTTCTTCTTTTTTACTGCACCTATTAGAAAAATGACCATACTCGTGAAATACCTTGAATTTGAAAGGAATTTGTTCGTAGTCCAGCTGCTGAATGTGTGTCCAATTGTCAACCTTGAGCTTGATGGCTTCCGGGAGACCTCTTCCAAGATCCAGTTCAACACAGATCCTTGCGCATGCTTGCATGTTGTCTTTTGGTTCATTTCTATCGATATATTTTCCAACAAAGTTTCCTGTTGCTCACACCGATTCATCACCCCAGCAGTGCGGAGGGAGGTGTGGCAGCCTGACCCAAACTGGGGCAAAATTTGGGACATCCAGTTCCAGATCGAAATAAGGGGTCCAACGATTTAAATATAATCCTCTAGTGTCCATGAAGTATGGACCACTTTGGAAAATGAGATCCCGATCGTCCTTGGTTTCGAAGTGGAAGGTATAGAAACCTCTTCCACAGAAACGGATGGAGATTTTTCCTTGGGTGAATTGAGCCTAGTTTCTTTCAACCCAATTTTGGACACTTTTGGGGTAAGGCCAAAGGCCAGTGAACTGGCCGACCAATCCTTTCTTAGCAAGAGATATCGCTGCTTTCCAGGGAAAAGTAGGCGGAAAGGAGATCTCGGGGATGGAGTCCAGTTTCTTTACGAACTTTGATATTGTCGGTCTGGCTCGTTGAGGTCCCATTGATTCAATCAATGAAGAAAATGCAAGTGTAACTGCATTAGGCTGAGCTTGACTCGATGGATAGGAGCCTGCGTTGAGGGGGGGCACTCCCGGATCTGGCTCCGAGGAGGCCATGACGGCGGAGTCCCAGAACTGTGCGCAAATCGGCTAGGGCTGGAGCTCGGGCTCACAACGCAAAAAAAATTATGAATTGCTTCAAATGTAATATGTAATCATTGAATTTTTGGATCATTAGCTACAATAAATAAAAAATTTAGCCTTAAATATTAATTTTCAAGTATTTTCTTGCAAAAAAGAAAAGAAAATGGAACCCATTCAACACATAAAATAAGACGACAAGGAAGAAAAGGGTTGATATCTAAGTTTGTGAGTAATTGTTACTTCTGTATAACAAATTAACTAGATTTATTTTTTGTATTTTTTAAGTTGTTTTAGAAAAATCATGATTGAATGTCTTCAAATAGGTGCTAACATACAAAGAAGAACCATCAGACGAATTGATTGACATTGGGTTAAATATGGGTTGTGAGTATATGTTGGCATATCAGAAATGAATTATGGAATTTGTAAGCATCTATCGATCTTGTTTTACTTAGCTCCGTCTATAATTTAGAGCAAAAAAAATATTTTATATTAAATATATGATTTTTTATGGGGCATAAAACTTGCAGGAAGCAAAGTATGGAACTGTTCCAACAGATGAAATCTTGAAAGAAGGCATACTACATGGTTTTGAAAGAATGTGTATAGTTCATAAGTCAATTGTTGCTATGGTACGTCATTTCTTTTCGATTTACATTGATGTATATTATTTAATATTTAAATTTTCATTATTCTCACCAATGTATATACACTCATTACAATTTATTTTATGTTTGTAATGGAAGGTGAAGAAGAAGAAAACAATCAACACCATGAACAAAACATTCCTAAAAATAACCCAAGTCATGGAAGTAGCTCTAGCAATGACAACAGTTCAGGCGAAGAATGATGATCACCATGTTTGGATATCAAAGAAAGGCGTCGTATTTTTTGAAATATTTGTCTGTGAAATCAAACATTTTGCTTAATGTAATGGACATAGTGTCCCCATTGAAAGACAAAGGGATACCAATAACTATCCCATTTTGTATGACAAAGACTATCTTATATATATATATATATATATATATATATATATATATACACACACACACACACACACACACACACACACACACATATATATATATATATATATATATATATATATATATCTGTTTTAATTTTTTCTATTGTGTTCTCCATTTTCGTTGTGAAATGTAACACCACTGATTAAATTTATGGATGATTAAATATTATAATGAAGAGATGTGAAATTTGATGATATGATATAACAAAATAATCCAAACATCACATTCAAATGCACTAATAAAAATTTAATTGATATGAATACTGTTATAAGATGTGTCGTCTTTTGATGAATAATGAATTTTAAAAAATCACAATAATTATGATATGATATAACAAATTAATCCAAACATCACATTCAAATGCATTAATAAAAATTTAGTTAAGATGAATACTATTATAAGATGTGTCGACTTTTGATGAATAATGAATTTTTAAAAATCACAATAATTGCACTATCATAGGTTGATGTTTCTAAAAAATACAAAATGAACATTGGTGTGTGTCAGTTACTGTACACCGGTGGGTTTGTATGATATGGTGGACCGGTGCATTTCTACGACCTATAGGCACTGCACAAATACCAAATTCCAATTATAAACATCAGTGCATTTGTGCGATACTGCGCACCGGTGCATTTATGTGAGACTACGTACCGGTGCATTTGTACGACCTATGGGCACCGCACAAATACCAATACCAATTATAAATCTCGGTGTGTTTGTACGATACTGCGCACCGATGCGTTTATGTGAGGCTACACACCGGTGAATTTGTACGACCTATGGGCACTGCACAAATACCAATACGAATTAGAACAATCGATGTGTTTGTTTGATACTGCGCACCAGTGCATTTCTATAAGTCTATGTATCGGTGCGTTGAGATGACCTATGGGCACCACACAAATCCCAAAACCAATTAGAACGGCCTCGTGCGTTGTATCACCAACACTATTCTCGATGCGGTTTTAGACCTTGACGACCCAGTGCATGCACCTTTGACCACCCCGGGCCACATACTAGATGAAACACACCAGTGCGTTGACACCTTAGTAGCGTACCGATGGAAAAAACATCCGTAATAACCTTCGGCCGCCTAGTTTTTTTAGTTGTGTTGAAATTCTGTTAAAACTCCGCCAAAACCTCTGTAACCGTAAAAAAATGTTGTCGCAAATATTTTTTTGAAAAATTTGACCAATTTTGTAACACTAAAATCCTCCTTTATAACCTCCGCTAGAGGGTCTTTTCCTTGTAGTGAGAGGTCCCAAAATTGACTCTTATGTGGTTTTGACAGGAAAATCTGTCTGGCCAACAGCAGGGGATCTCCCCGGTAAAAGGTCCCAATTAGACCTTGAACCGTTTGGACTAGGGATCCCGTCCAGGGTGTGGGTCCGGCTACCACTGATTTCTCCTTTGCTTTGGGTCTCGCTTAAACTCTATAAAACAATGGATACACACCTAATCAACTGATACAAGACATATGATCGATGCATTAAATGTACATGCAACACTATGAGTAGCAAGAACAAATAATAAAGCCTAAAGACCGAAGGAAGTGTTGTTAACAACACTTCTTTAGGGTCAGGCTTGTAAGTTGTTCTGACCACAAAGGAAACAATTCCTCATGGTGAGAACACCCTTTCACTTTCTAAAATTTTTAAATGATAACACAAATGCCAATAAACAAATCCATCAGCGTTCGTTAAGAAAGTGAAATAAACTCAACCACCATTAACATACTCAGCAAACTATTATGCAACTGTGATGTGAATTGAAGATACAGTTCCCTTAATCTAAAGATGTTCAGAAAATGGAAACATAATACTCAATAGTGCTCATACATATGACAACATCAGATCCACAAAGGGATTTTTCAAAATGCTTGTATTCATCATTAATTGTATAATCTACTGGTAATACAATGTACTCAGCTCGAGTCCCAAACCAAAAGCCCTTTTACAAGCTCCTGAAGGAGTATTTATAATACAAAACCTACCCTTTGGGCTTCCTTGACTTTTCATCTTCTTGACCATTGGGCTGCCTTGCGACCCAGTCTTTTCTGCGACCTGCGACCTGAGCTGTTGTTGCGACCTGCGACATGATTGGTCGCGGGGTCGTAGGTTGTAAGAAAATGGCCAAGGTGCGACCTTTCGACCTTGCGACTGGGTTGCGGGGTCGCGGATCGTGAAAAAAGATGAAAATACGACCTTGCGACCTTGCGACTAGGTCACTGGGTCGCGGGGTCGCAAATTTCGGGAAAAATCAGAAATGCGACCCTACGACCTGCTGGGATTTGCAACCTCGTGACCTCAGCAGACATGCCACCTGCGACCTCGTCAGATCTGCGACCTGCGACCTACTGGGATTTGCGACCTCGCGACCTCGGTAGACATGCGAACTGCGACCTCCTAGGATTTGCGACCCTGCACCATCCGCGACCTGTGACCTAGGCAGATATGCTACCTATGACCTTGAGCAGATCAGTGAGTTCTTTGGAGTTTCGCCAGCATCTACTTGTTTTGAAAATGTCCCCTTGTTTGCTGGGGAAAACCTTGGCTCTTATGTGCAAACAGAGAGGTTCTTCCTGCAATAAAATAACACAGGTCACATGTCTTCATGATGGAATAATAATAATGCTAAGGGCATTTTAATCAATTGTAAGAATGAAAATAATAACTTAGACCCCTGTGTGGTCAACTACTGAATTGTCGGAGAGAATGGCTAGGGTAAGCTTTCTCTGTGCCCTTTCTCTGTCCAGATCATCATCTTTCCCACGCACAAGGTTCTCTTCAAGTCTTGGATTAAATTACTTGATAGGCACGAGCTTCTTCATTCACATTCTCAGTGTTCGCCATAGGTCTTCATGCTCATCGATTTTCCCATTCATTAGAGGAGCAATACTTGTCATCTTCAATCAGAGAATCTCAGGTATCTTGACTGAGGGGGACTCCGACCTCACAGGGGTCACATGGTCGCGATTCTGGGCGAGTCGCACTCTATTTGCTTTGGATACATTGTGACTTGGCGACTGGGGAAGACTGCGACCTCACGGGGGGTCGCATAGTCGCGATTCTGGACAGGTCGCATGTTGTTCGCTTTAGATGTGTTGCGACCAGCGACCAGGGGAAACTGCGGCCTCACTTACGATCCTACGCCAGTCATGCTCAAAGATTTTTCACTTGCGTTGCATTTTGCTTTAAGGAGGTGAAACAGCGCAGTGATTCATTTAATTGTTGGCGTGGTCTTCATGTATGGACATGTCCCTCTATCATACGATCTGGTCGCAGTTGGAGGAAGGAGCGAATTTTGACAGATCACGGGCAGGGCCGAATGGGCATCTCCACGAAACTCTTCCCCTCCTGGTTGCAGCAATGTTGTTTATTGTTGCAATAATGAATGCAGGACGTTTAACGATGTAATTGATAAGCCTCCACGACTGCTGGTTTTTCAACCCCTTTCTCTTCTAACGCTGATCCATCAACGGATTAGTGATGACCATACATTTCAAAAGGGCCGCCATCCTATGAAAATCATGTTCCATAGTTGCTACTGTGCTCGTTCAAATGAGCGTTTTGATTTTCCTGGCGGATTTGTATCCTACGGCAATGACAGATCCGATACAGCTGAATCCATGTGCAATTCAACATGCATTACAACAAGAGTATGCAGTCTCAAATACCATTTTTTGGTCGTGCACTTCGATCCCACCTCCAGAAACTAGATCTGTCGTTGTGCAAGGCTAATTATACTCGGTTTCTACTCTTCTGAGTCGAAAAGTCTCTACACATGCACATATGCCTGCAGCGAAATTTTTTAGGGCCCTATGCCATGGGGTCTTTGCATGCATGTCGATGTTGCGCGTGACCTCACTGTCTCGGAGGTTGTTTCACAGAGATTCCTGCATGAGCCTGCAATGGAAAATGCACTATGGGATGTGTGATCCATTTTTTCAGTACCCTTTGGACAGAGTAACAGCAAGCACCTTAGGAATCATCGAAGATTGAGCTCTGTGAAGACAACTCGACGTGGTCAGTAGTGTTACTATCGAAAATTCAGCTTCCAACGAATATGTAACGATAAAATCTTTCTAAATGGGACCAGCACAGGTTATTAATAGTATATTTGAAGCGTGATTATATCTCGGAATATCGCCCTTGGGGCTACAAAATCAGATTTTATGCTGGCTTTTCGGTCCATGACTACAGTCTGTAATGCATAAATCATTCGAATTCTATTTCAGCACGATATTCTTATACACTTACCAGAAACGCACGGTTTGTTTACGACAGTTGCCATGTAGACTTGGAGATAGACACGTCGAAAATTTCATCCATGCAGTTTTGACTAATCAACGTATTATAATATTTTGCTGCCACGTGTAAACACGACTTTGGACCATAAATATATCTTCTTCAAACCTTTTAGCGTAGGTCGAAACTTGCCATCGAAACCTTGGGCTCCATGTCACGTATCCATGTGGTTTCGTTGCACCATCTCACGTGTTCTTGCACCGCTAAGACATGGTTGCAGATTGTCATACATTGCGCCATAGTATTTATAATATTCGCTGCCACGTTTTAAACATAAGTTTCGACTATTATATATCCGCTCAACGTTGTTTTACCATAGGTCAAAACTCCACCATAGCAATATTTGAGCTCAATTGTAATGATTTTTCATATGTTTCACGATCCACGATTTAATCATAAAGTTGGACCGTTGTTTTATATGGTTGGAAACTACATTGTTTGTGCCTTCTCTTAAATATACAACGTCACTTTGGCCCATTGAATGTGCACCCCTTATAATGTTTTCACATAGTTTCTTTGCCTCACAATCTCCTATGGTTTTGAAACCATATGATTTTTATTTGTCTTGGTTAGATTATATAACATCAAAATCATAACCTTGGTCCACATTTTGCACCCACCATGTAGTTTGGATTTAACAATAATGGCTTCTTAAAGGTGCGTTTGGATATTCGAAATCGTGGTAACACTATTAATGCACCAATTGCCTGAACAATCAAGCCCAAATCTCACCAACAAACCTACCTCTGTACTTTGATGGATGATGAGGCACTGAAAGAAGAAAATCCAAACTTAATCACCAAATTGACAGTGATGACCCTTCACATACTTATCATGACGCATTTTGAACCTGTGAACCATTTCATTCAACTACGGAAAATAGAAAAACCCTTTTAGTTGTGCAATTGTCTTGCCACCATCAGCATGTGTGCTTTCGCACTGCATCTCGTCACGGAAAAGCCTTGAATGAGATTTTCGTTCTCTAGGGAAATATTCTGAGTCCAATTTGTTCGCTCAGGCTCTACTTCGGGCTAGGCATGTCGGAGTGGTGAAATATGTTCCTTGGCGTGCACATCGACATGGAGCTGACATTGTGCAAGATCTTCAACTTCTTCAGAAAATACTCCATCCGGTACTTACGTAAGCTTAGATCATAGCAAACGCTTCTGGTTTATGCAAGATGGTATCTGGTACAGACATTTCCAAATGGGGCATTTCTAAGTACCTGGTGTGCACTAGTGAAGAAAGCCTTTTGCATCAATGACATAAAAGGCTCTTTCTCTGCTCAACATGTATCACACCTTCCTCCTTTTAACAGTACTGGCCACTTGTTTCTCCTCCTCCCCTGGTCCGCAACTTTGGCTTTGTTATTGAGCTCAATTTTATTGCCCTCGATGCCATGACAATATTGAGGAGTTTTTCACCCGTGGGGTCGACCTGTGTGGAACATTACAACATCACAATTACTCTTCGATAATGATGACCACAGATAAAACATATGAGACTAACAAGCTTAAGAGAAGTATTCAAACAACATGCTTAATGACCCACAGCGAGAGGGCCTTTAATCATCAATACACAAAAGGTTTCCATTCAAATGTATGCATGGCAATCTCATTACACATGGCGCGACTACGGTAAGAATGTTTGAGCGTATGCTGGATGATCCTTCCCACATATGGCGTGATGGCAGCAACAACATCGGATTATGATGGTGAAAAAGCTCATGAGGGGTTGGGGATAGGTCGGTGGGATGTCACTGACTGCAAATCGGGTGGAAGACTTTAACGCCTAAGCAAGCAGAGGGGGAACCCGAAATTTTAAATATACCCAAAATTTTGGGTGTTGTTGTAGCGGCTACAATATGTGGTTAACCCATAACCGTAGGTTTTTGGATGACCCATAATCGAGGTGGAAATGGAAATCTTGGAGAAGGGTTTTGTGTGTTTTACCCATAAGTGTGGGTTTGTGGATGACCCATAACCTTGATTTTTTTTATTTATTTTTTTTGGCATTGGACCTCTCACTGCAAGTTTGTTGATAATTTTTGTTATAGGTGATGAAATCAAATTCCGTCAAATATACATTTGGGGTATTGAAGATACCTTTCCATTGATATAATATATATTCTCTGTAATTATTTATGTAGTGAGAAAATTATTCATGAAACTCAAGGTATGCATGGTCGTGTTACTTTATAGACATCTGTCACCTCAATGATTGATATCTCTCAGACTAGGAAACGAAATCAAATTCCATAGAAAAATCGTTTGAGTTAAAAAAAAATCATTTAAATTGAGTTATATAAGGACTACAACTTTATATTAAAATATCATTCTTTTGGCCTCTTGTAATAGTGTTTGTGAATTCTTGCAACCTCCATCTCTCTCTATTCAGAGATCATTGCCACCATCCTAGCCAATTTGTATTCTACAATATTCTGTTATTTCATTTATTAGTAGAAGTTGGGTTTTCACCATGTTACTGTGTTTTATATTACATTGTCTCTATGTTTAATATCCTTTCCCTCCATTCATTTCATTCCTTGTAAAAATCATATTATATTGGTCCAAATATTCATGGGCTTATAGTCTAAGTTCAAATGTATAAATCATAAAGTCATATTTTTATGTAAAAAGGGAACATGATAGGTATGTAGTATACAAAGTAAAATCTACTTCAAGTTGACTCCATCAACAAGCCACATTATAAGAAGGAAACAGGAGGAGAGTGAAGGTCGAGAAGCAGAGGTCCAAAAATTAGCTTCATTGCATGTAATGTTTCTTCTTAATGGAATCTGTCTTCTTCCTCTCTTTCTCTCCCTCCCTCTCTCTCAGTGCATGTTTTTGTGATGTAATCAACTCTTCCCTTTTTACCAATGTTGTTGTGATTAGTTTCATGGATGATATGTATATTTTCTCTCCTCCTATCTCAACATTCAAATGTTTTGGAAAAAAACCCTCAAGGTATGAATCATTAGGAAAAAAAGATAGATACAACTTAATGAAGCAATGATTTCTCACTTTCAAGAGTTGTTCACATAGCAAGAACAATTCAACTAGTATGTTGATAATTATTTATAGCAATACCAATTTATTTTAATGAAATTCCAAAACTAATATCTTTGATCACTTTGGAGGAAGCATGGGCTACAAATGAATCTAGACAAAGCATCAAGACTAATAGTTTCTTAGTCCACTTTTACAAACAAGTATGTTGTGCTATCAAGAAAGACATCCTCACACTACTATAATATTAATTCAATTCACTTTTAAAAATTTGGGGAGAGGGGCAAGGAGGGATCAACTCCACATTCTTGGATTTAATCCCCAAGGAAACAAAACATATGCCTTTACAATATTGAAGCCTTTATTTGTGTAATTTTCTATACAAAACTCTAACTAATATCATTACTCTATTTGAAACCTCTTCTAAAAAAATCTAATTTTGGAGGAGCAAGGTAGTTTTATAGTGACAAGGTATATAACATGAAACAAAATCATGGCTCAGGAAGAAATACATAGATACCAATAAAGGAATCAAAAGGGTGTGGTCATCAAACTACACATGGTTGATGCCTTTGAGTCAACAACTCCTCCCTTTAAAACTCAAGGAAATTTGATGATAACAATTAGGTGGTTGCCAATTCTTGTATTTCAAGGCCTTGGATAGCCCCTCAAATAAAAGGATGAACATCCTCCTCCAAATAAACATGTGGTCTTTATCAATGTTGCCTACTTTCCCACCCTTACATCATCATAGAAAATACCCCACATTAGAGCCTAGAAAAAAGGAAAAGTACAGGAACATATTCCAACACTAAATCTAGTACAACTAAATTTAATCAATAGGTTAAAATTGCAAATGATATAATCATATTGGAGGAGGCTCAAGCATAACAACACAAAGATTCAAGTATATTACAGAGAAGTTCCTTCTAGATTCTAGGGGACAAACCAATGCAGGGAACACTATGATCAACATTGCAAACACTCCTCTAGACATTTCAATAAAAATAAATAACCATTAGGATTTACATTAGATTCCTCTTGGAACTCCAAATATTTATGAGTGCTAATTGTTCTTGTCTCCCAAAACCAATAATATTGGTTCCCTAACATAGATAAAAATATGGATACTTGGGGGTATACCATTGGCTAAATCCTCATGAGTGTCTTGTACTAATCAAGGAAATATTCTCTCTGTTTTCAGTGTGCCTTTTTCTCAAATTTAATGGCCCATGCTACTATTCTAAGACAAATACGCAAGTTCCTTAGAACCTTTCACTAGAAATGAGGGAATACAAACCAAAAACATAAATTTAGCCTTTTGAAATGGAACCCGAGTCATAGAACCAAAACAAATGGGAGTCATGTGTCTTAGGTATCTAAACTCACAAAATGGGCTTCAATAGACAAAATTCCTTATAAGTTTATCAATGGAGAGGAAAATTGGTGGAAGAAGGCACTACAATTCAAACATAATCACCCATGAGATGAGGAAAGTATATTATATGACTCTTTAGAGAAGAAAATAGGATCCATGATATGAAATAAATTTCAAAACTTGATCACAAGAAAGCTAAACTAGACCCCTAGGAATGGTAAAAGCTAAAACTAGGCACCAACAATGTTCAAGGTGATGACACCATCATCCATAGCCAAATGTTGCAACCCCTTGTATCCTAGCTAGAACAAAAGGATTTCCCATACCTTAGTGATATCTCCTCCTAGAATACAGATGGTCATTGGGAAAATTGAACTTCCCTGCTAGATCTCCCCACCAATAAGAGGAATGATTGGAATATTCTATTAGAAATATAAGGGAAAATCCCCTCTAGGCTTAGCGTAATAAGGTGGGAGAGCTTGGTGTAAAAATTATGCTATAGATTTGAAAATTCTCATGAAATTTACGAAAAAAACAAGAATCAAATCTACTATTTAGTAGAGAGTCCATACAGGTTGTAAATTCTTTGATAATGAATGGAATAACCCGTTGATGAGCTTTTTAACCCAACGTTTCGGACTACAGAAATGAGTCCATCTTCAGGGGAGCGCTATATCTACTATGTTGCTCTGTGGAATTTAATTCACAATCTATAACAAATATCATCAACATGCAAGAATAAACATCACACATGCAACACATATTTTCCTTTGGGGAAATAAATCTACTAAACACCCCAATGCCTGCTTACATTAATCAAAATAATAGAGATGTATTACAATTGCTTTGCTCAATTGGGCACAACCTTCAAGTGCATAATCTATCTCTCAGCACACTCAGAGATCTGACCCTGACTTAGCCAATTTCTACCTCCCCTTGAGCCCTTACTTCCTTGTGTTGTTCCTTAAGGAATTGAGCCCCTACTTCCTTGCGTTTCTCCTTAGGGAATTGAGCCCCTGTTAAATAGGAAAATCCTCTAATTCATTATGAAATTCCCAAGTACGGTCAACTTGATCTCATGCAACTTCTGTACACTCAATTAGTTTACAAATATTTCTTGGAGACTTCTGTGGTTCAGGTTTGAAGAGTGTAGATTCGGAAAATCCACAAGTCACATTTTTACTCAACGTTTCAAGTCACAACTGCTGGTTAATTTCCTTGGAAACTCCACCACAAATAGGAAACTCGAATTCATCACATGCATGAGCTAATTATTACTTGAATGATTAGTCAACTAGATGATCTTTGAGTTAGACTAATGTACCACTACTTAACTGGCCACCAACTAGTTATATTAATAGTTAGAACTAGTTTAACTTATTACAACTGAAATTAACTCAACCTAGGCTCCTAAAATTTAGGAATCACTATATACAACTGAATTTCAATCTCGTAACTCGAATTAACTGAGCTAAATATTTATTTTTTATGAATAAACACAGGAAAACTAAACTTAAACTCATTAAATCAAATTATGTGTTCCTAACTAAGTGAAAAGATCCATGCCAGTTCATTAACTCCTCCATGCTGATGTGGAATTTCGAATTTCCTCAATTTGATTAAGGAACAATCAAAATTGAGACTTTATTGCTGCATTTTCAAAAATCCCTCTCAACAAGAAATTTATTATCAACTACCCCTATCATGCACATGTGGAATGTACTACATGCAACACCTATCACTATTGCTACTGCTATTGCAACATTTGTGACTGAGCATCCAAAAAAAATTGAATTGACTTTTTCTACAACTTTCTATTGGGAAAACTATCTTGTTGTTGACTCTTCTAATGAGCCTCTCACTCTATTGTTAACAATTATCTTCAATACTTAGTATCTGACTAAAATTGATCCTCCTACTACTGAATCTTGTGGGCCCCTGTAACAAGGTAATGATCCATGAGAAGAACACCTCAATGGACCCTGCCCAAATTTTTGCAATTATGTGGGTCTACATTTCCCCACCTCACTCTTAGAGGTATAGCTGCATGCATGGAAAAATTTGATCTACTCATACTACTACTTTTTCTTTGTTGTTGCTTCCACATTGCTGCTACAACTACTGCAATAATGAGTATGATCTCCCCAGATCTTGAGGTACTAGCTTCCATAAGGATGATCCCTCTGAGTCTTGATCTCCCTATGGGAAGTCTCTCTGCTCCTCAATTGACAACCCCTACCTCTGTCAATGGTACTTCTCCTTTAGGTCACTGAACTCGGCTTATGAATATGCCTTCTAGCTGAACATTCTTCCATCAACACATCAACAATTAGGGTCTTCTTTCGCGTTGTTCACAAATTTGTTTGTGAACAACTCTTAAATGCTCACTGCTGCTCCTAATATCTTTTGGGACTTCTTCCCTCTAATCCCATCCTGCATTTCTCCAATGAATACATACTTTGGGCCGGAGGGATGCCACCTATCACTGTTAGAAGTACTTCTCCAAAAATTAACATGGGTTGATGCGATCTTCTCCCTTGCCTTCCTTTCTTTGTCCTTCAAGAACTATTCCCAAGCTCACCAATTCTGCCACTACTAGCAGTCCATTAGTCCATTACCCATATTACAGTTTTCAAATTCCTTCTTCACAAGCCGATCTAGGGCTAATTTTGGTCACCTACTCGCTTCCCTTCAACAACCTTAAGGCATCCAATGCATCTGTCCACCTAGACCCTTCATATATTCCCACTTACAATCCCATCTGGACTGATCTAGGGTTATGAGTAAACTACCATCTATTCTAAAATATAGGAGCTATTGCACAGATCTAGGACTTCCATTATGTTGCTACTCCAAACCTTGAAGCTACTAATTTGAACCTGCCAAGGAACAACTTTGAAATTCTTGTTCTAATGTGAATCATGATATGATACCATGTAAAAATTACGATTTAGAATTGAAAATTCTCATGAAATTTACTAAAACACAAGACTCAAATATACTATATTGCTCTGCAGGATTTAATTTACAATCTAGAACAAATATCATCAAAATGCAAGAATAAACATCTAAACATTCAAATGTTCTAGAAAAAATCCCTCAAGGTCTGAATCATTAGGGAAAAAAGATAGATACAACTTAATGAAGCAATGATTTCTCATTTTCAAGAGTTGTTCACATAGCAATACCAATTCAACTAGTATGTTTCTAATTCTTTATAGCAATACTTGTAATATTCCCAAAAGGGAACAAGCAACAATACAAACAATATTGCTCAGGAAACAACGTAGTTCAGCAAAGTAAGAGCAGGAGGCCAATATGGAGGCTCATTAATTACTTATACATTAGAAAATCAGTTTTACAACGTGGCCCATACAATGTACAAGAGGAAAATGGAAAACTTTTATGAAGAAAACCCTCAAAAAGAGGTGTTGCAACAATGTATTAAACTGCAAAAAGGCTTGACAGCATTATTTTAAGGTGTTGCAGTAGTTGTATATTAAACTTCAAATCTAGAGTAGATATATGTACAAAATATTAGATCTATATCAGATCTGCACACTAGATGAGCTCCTCTACAAATTCCCCTTGGGGTTTTCAGCAAAACATGAAATACAAAGAGTAGATCTGAGATCTAAAGTTGCAGACCTGCAGTAATATTCAGAAATTTCTGAATTAAAATACAATAATAAACAGATCAGAACTGAACATAACATGGATTAGATCTGTAATCCATGGATCACCACAATGAAGGGCAGAACCCCAACACTAGAGATATCTCCTCCAAAAGTATGCCAAAACACCCTACAACTGTATACTTGCAAATAATACAGTCCTGGAAGGAAAAATGCATTGTAGGCTCTAGTACTGGTTTGGCCTGATGCCAAGATCTGAAAATGCAGCTCCAAAGGTCTAATACTCTCTTACCAGGGGGACAGAAGACTCTCCCACTGAAAAGAGGCACTAGAATGGCCTAGATCTGAGTAGATATAGCCTCCACTTGCTGCAGCTTACAAGGACAACCCAACCCTCAACAGGATCAACGCTATAGGTGTAAGGTGAAGCTTGGCCAAATTCCTGATAGTGGACAAGATCAACAAGACTCCTCCAAGAGGCCTCTCAAGGAACGAGGTGGGATTCCTGATCAGGAACACCCAGTGCTAAAAAACACTATTCTTAGCTAAACATCAAGAGAATGATATATTTCTAAACAAACAATATATTCAGAAAATGTAATCACATCAACAACCTTCTTCTGTTGTCCTCCTCTTTATTTTATAAGGTAAAAGTCTTGCAAAACCCTAAACCATCTCAATAATTTAGCTCCTTTCACATGTGTAGCCTCCATCTAAAACTGCGTTGTGCATCTAGGAGGTTCACTGTATCTTGACATCACTGTTGATTTGGTCATGGTTGACCCAATCAAACAACTCAATCCCTTCCACACATAAGGGTGTTTTATTAGAATAGCCCAGATTTAACCTTGTTCACATGGGGCATTGATTTATTCACTATTTTTAGGAGTTTTTATTGTCCTCCTTTACACATTTATTCTTGCAATAAGAAAATGAAACAAAATTTTATATTCCCATTAGCTTGGGCTAATTGGGAATATTACTGTCCTCCCCTCCAAAATTTTGCTTGTCCTCAAGCAACTGGTAGGGTGAGTGCTGCAACACTTCTCCTCCTCCATTGGTGACACCATCAAGGATCAAGCTTTATTCACAAGCTAAGTGTTCACCAATCCAACCCTCCATGAATTTTTCCTCCAAATTCATTATGAGATGCACATAATCCATCCCTCAAGGAGTCAAGAACTCACATGAAACAAACATGGTTGAACCAATACTCTCCCTGAAACATGTAGCATAAGGTACATGGAGAGTCTCCATCCCATGAGGTACATACATGCTCCCCATCCTCCCTCCATACAAGCCCATAAACAGTACAAGTATATCATCAATGTATGGAAGTAAAACTACATACAAGCAAACAGAAATTTGAGCATGAGGAGGGGGGTCATAGTCCCACATATGGTACCAGCGCAGGGCATCTCTTTCCCACCTCAAATCAAGACATGGTAAGTGGTTTTCCCACCACTTACTTGCTTCCCAAGTCATCTCACTATTACTGAAGGTGAGATATGTGTTTGGTGCCTTGGGGAAGCACCCATCATGATGAAAAAACTCCCTTTTCTCATCAAGGGAGTGGCCAAATTCAGAAATTTAAGTGGCCCAATAGTTTCCATGAGATTTACATGATACATTTCTCCTTTTAGGAGTCATTGCCTGCATAAAAATCGTAAAAGAACATGTATAATCAGAAAATAAAACTTGCTTTTCATGAACAGATCCTTTACCAACAATGCCTCTCATACACATGGAGTTGTGCATGGATCTTTCTCATCTTTCCAAAGAAGGAAGAGATGGCTGAAATGACTCTTGCATAGAGTCCCATGGCTGCCCCAACTCCACATAGCTCATGCATTATTTAAAATGTTGATGTATTTCTTCTTCCAAGCCTTCCAAATCAAAGCTCCTCATGATGATGTTGTAGACCCTCATGGAATGCATATGGCTAAAACATAACTCTTTGTATGCTCCTTGTATTATCTTATACTTGAGCTTATAAGCTCTAGACAAAAATATTCTACCATGATGATAGATGACTCCTTCTTGGACTAAGTAGCCCTCTTCATGCAACTGGTCAACTGGTCAAACAATATTCCCAAAAGGGAACAAGCAGCAATACAAACAATATTGCTCAGGAAATAACGCAATTCAGCAAAGTAAGAACAAGAGGCCAATATGGAGGCTCATTAATCACTTATACATTGGAAAATCAGTTTTACAATGTGGCCCATACAATGTACAAGAGGAAAATGGAAGACTTTTATGAAGAAAACCCTAAAAAAGAGGTGTTGCAATAATGTATTAAATTGAAAAAAGGCTTGACAGTGTTATTTTAAAGAGTTGCAGAAGCTGTATATTACACTTTAGATCTAGAGCAGATTTGTGTACAAAATATTAGATCTATATCAGATATATACACTAGATGAGCTCCTCTACAAATTCCCCTTGGGGTTTTGAGCAAAACATGAAATACAAAGAGTAGATCTGAGATCTAAAGTTACAGTTCTACAGTAATATTCAGAAATTTCTGAAGTAAAATAAAATAATAAGCAGATCAGATCTGAACATAACATGGATTAGATCTGTAATCCATGGATCACCACAGTGAAGGGCATAACCCCAACACTAGATATATCTCCTCCAAAAGTATGCCAAAACACCCTACAACTGTATACTTGCAAATAACGCAGTCCTGGAAGGAAAAATAGGTTGTAGGCTCTAGTACTAGTTTGGCCTGATGCCAAGATCTAAAAATGCAGCTCCAAAGGTCTAATACTCTCTTACCAGGGGGATAGAAGACTCTCCCACTGCAAAGAGGCACTAGAATGGCCTAGATCTGAGTAGATCTAGCCTCCACTTGTTGCAGCTTACAAGGAAAACCCAACCCTCAACGGGATCAGTGCTGTAAGTGTAAGGTGAAGCTTGGAAAAATGCCTGATATTGGACAAGATCAGCAAGACTCCTCCAAGAGGCCTCTCAAGGAAGGAGGTGGGATTCCTGATCAGGAACACCCAGTGCTAAACAACACTATTCTCAGCTAAACAACAAGAGAATGATATATGTCTAAACAAAAAATATATTCAGTAAATGTAATCACATCAAAAACCTTCTTCTGTTGTCCTCCTCTTCCTTTTATAAGATAAAATTCTTGCAAAACCCTAAACCATCTAAATGATTTAGCTCCTTTCACATGTGTAGCCTCCATCTAAAACTGCGTTGTGCATATAGGAGGTTCACTGCATCTAGACAGCGTTGTTGATTTGGTCATGGTTGACCCAGTCAAACAGCTCAATCCCTTCCACACATAAGGGTGTTTTATTATAATAGCCCAGATTTAACCTTGTTCACATGGGGCATTGATTTAGTCACTGTTTTTAGGAGTTTTTATTGTCCTCCTTTACACATTTATTCTTGCAATAAGAAAATGAAACAAAATTGTATATTCCCATTAGCTTGGGCTAATTGGGAATATTACAATACCAATTTATTCTAATGACATTCCAAAATTACTAACTTTGATCACCTTGGATGAAGCATGGGCTGCAAACGAATATAGACAAAGCATCAAGACTAATAGCTTCTTAGTCCACTTTTACAAACAAGTATGTTATGTTGTTAAGAAAGACATATTTAGACTACTATAATATTAATTCAATTCACTTTTAAAAATTTTGGGAGAGGGGCCAGGGGGGATAAACTCCACATTCTTGGATTTAATCCCCAAGGAAACAAAACCTATGCTTTTACAAGATTCAATCCCTTATTTGTGTAATTTTCTATACAAAATTCTAACTAACATCATTACTCTATTTGAAGCTTCTTCTAAAAAATTATAATTTTGGAGGAACAAGGTAGTTTTATAGTGACAAGGTATATAACATGAAACAACATCATGGCTCAGGAAGCAATCCATAGATACCAATAAAGGAATCAAAAGGGCGTGGTCATCAAAGTACACATGGTCGATGCCTTTGATTCAACAACTCCTCTCTTTAAAACTCAAGGAAATTTGATGATAACTCTTAGGTGGTTGCCAAGGCTTCTATTTCAAGGACTTAGATATCCCCTCTAATAAAAGGATGGCCATCCTCCTCCAAAGAAAGATGTGGTATTCATCAATGTTTTCTACTTTCCCACCCTTTACATCATCATAGAGGATACCCCACATTAGAGCCTAGGAAAAAGGAAGAGTATAGGAACATATTCCAACACTAAATCTAGTACAACTAAATTTAATCAATAGATTGCAATTTCAAATGATATAATCATATTAGAGGAAGCTAAATCATAAACACACAGAGATTCAAGTATATTATAGATAATTTCCTTCTAGCATATAGGGGACAAACCAATCCAGGGAACAATATGATCAACATTGCAAACACTCCTCTAGCCATTTCAATAAAAATAAATAACCATTAGGATTTACATTTGATTCCTCTTGGCACTCCAAGTACTTATCGGTGGTAATTGTCCTTGTCTCCAAAAACCAATAATATTAGTTCCCTAACATAGATAAAAATAAGAAAAATATATATACTTAGGGATATACCATTGGCTAAATCCTCATGATTGTCTTGTACTGATATCATTGTACCTTTTTCTCAAATTTAATGGCCCTTGCTACTATTCTAAAAAAAATACGCAATTTCCTTAGAACCTTTCGCTAGAAAGGAGGGAATACAAACCAAAAACATAAATTTAGCCTTTTGAAATAGAACCTGAGTCATAGAACCAAAAAAAATGGGATTCATGTGTCTTAGGTATCTAAACTCACAAAATGGGCTTCAACAGACAAAATTCCGTAGAATTTTATCATAGGAGAGGACAAGTGGTGGAAGAAGGCACTAAAACACAGAAATTTTCACCCATGAGATGAGTAAAGTATATTAGATGACTCCTTGGAGAAGAAAAGAGGATCCATGATACGAAATAAATTTCAAAACTTGATCACAAGAAAGCTAACCTATACCTCTAGGAATGGTAAAAGCTTAAAACTAGGCACTAACAATGCTCAAGGTGATGACACCATCATCCATAGCCAAATTTTGCAACCCCTTGTATCCTAGCTAGAACAAAAGGGTTTCCAATACCTTAGTAATATCTCCTCCTATAATCTATATGGTCATTAGGAAAATTGAACTTTACTGCTAGATCTCCCCACCAATCAGAGGAATGATTGTAATATTCTATTAGAAATATAAGGGAAAATCCCATCTAGGCTTAGAGTAATAAGGTGGGAGAGCTTGGTGTAGAAATTATGCTATAGATTTGAAACTTCTCATGAAATTTACGAAAACACAAGACTCAAATATACTATGTTATTATGTCGAATTTAATTCATAATCTAGAACAAATATCATCAACATGAAAGAAGAAACATCACACATGAAACACATATTTTCCTTTGGGGAAAGAAATATGCTAAACACTCCAATGTCTGCTTGCATTAATCAAAAGAATAGAGATGTATTACAATCACTTTGCATAATTGGGCACAACCTGCAAGTGCATGAGCTATATCTTTGCACACTCAGAACATATGACCCAGGCTTAGTTAATTTTTACCTCTTCTTGAGCCGCTACTTTCTTGCTTTGTTCCTTAAGGAATTGAGCCCCTACTTCCTTGCGTTGTTCCTTAATGAATTGAGCCCCTATTAAATAGGAAACTCCTCCAATTCATTGTGAAATTCCCAAGTATGGTCAACCTGATCTCATGCAACATCCATACACTCAATTAGTTTAAAAATATTGATTGGAGACTTCTATGGTTGGGGTTTGAAGAGTGTAGATTCGGAAAATCCACAAGTCACATTTCTACTCAATGTTTCAAGTCACAACTGCTGGTTAATTTCCTTGGAAACTCCACCACAACTGGGAAATTTGAATTCTTCACATGCATGATCTAATTATTAGTTGATTGATCAGTCAACTAGATGATCTCTGAGTTAGACTAATGTGCCACTACTTAACTGGCCACCAACTAGTTATATTAACAGTTAGAACTAGTTTTACTAATTACAGCTGAAATTAACTCAACCTAGGCTCCTAAAATTTAGGAATCAATATATACAACTGAACTTCAAGCCCTTAACTCGAACTAACTGAGCTAAACTCTTATTTTTATGAATAAACACAAGAAAATTGAACTTGAACTCATTAAATCAAATTATGTGTTCTTAACTAAGTGAAAAGATCCATGTCAATTCAGTTAACTCCTCCAAGTTGTTTGATGATGTGGAATATTGAATTTCCTCAATTTTATTAAGGAAAAATCAAAATTAAGAGTTTATTGCTGCATTTTCAACACTCCCTCTCAACAAGAAATTAATTATCAACCACCCCTAGCCTGCACCTGTGAAATTTACTACATGCAACACCTCTCACTATTGTCGCTGCTATTGCAACATATGTGACTAAGAAGCATCCAAAAAAAAATTGAATCAACTTTTTCTGCAACTTTCTACTAGGAAAATTATGTTGTTGTTGACTCTACTACTGAGCCTCTCTCTCTGTTGTCAACAATTCTCTTCAATCTTCAGTATATGACTGAAATTGATCCTCCTACTACTAAATATTGTGGGCCCTTGTAACAAGGTAATGATCCATGAGGAGAACACCTCAATGGACCTTGCCCAAATTTCTGCAGTTATGGGGATAGGGGTCTACATTGCCCCACCTCACTCCTAGAGGTATAACTGCATGCATGGAAAAATATGATCTACTCATACTACTACTACTGCTTTTTTGTTGCTTCCACATTATTGGTGCAAATACTACAATAATGAGTATGATCTCCCCAGATCTTGAGGTACTAGCTTCCATAAGGATGCTCCCTCTGAGTCTTGATCTCCTTGCGGGAAGTCTCTATGCTCCTCAATTTTCAAATACTACCTCTATCAATGGTACTTCTCCTTTGGGTCACTAAACTCAGCTTATGAATATGCCTTCTAGCTAATCATTCTTCCATCATTGCATCAAAAACTAGGGTCTTCTTTTGAGTTGTTCACAACTTTGTTTGTGAGAAACTCTTAAATTCCCACTGCTGCTCCTTATTTATTTTGGGACTTCTTCCCTCTAATCCCTTCCTGCATTTCTCCAATGAATACATACTTTGGGTCGGAGGGATGCCACCTATCACTGCTAGAAGTACTTCTCCAAAAATTAACATGGGTTGATGTGATCTGCTCCCTTGAACTCCTTTCTTTGTCCTTTAAGAACAAGTCCTGAGCTCACCAATTATGCCGCTATTATCAGTCCATTAGTTCTTCAATGTACTGCACTTAGGGCTCCAATATTCACCCATGTTAAAGTTATCAAAATACTTCTTGACAAGCTGATCTAGGGCTAATTTGGGTCACCTAATCGCTTCCCTTCAACAACCTTAAGGCACCCAATGCATTTGTCCAGCTGGACCCTTCATATAT
This sequence comes from Pinus albicaulis, assembly GCA_034641835.2. NCBI lineage: Eukaryota > Viridiplantae > Streptophyta > Pinopsida > Pinales > Pinaceae > Pinus > Pinus albicaulis. The sequence continues at coordinate 717,830,593 of CM076569.1, forward strand.
TCCCACTTACAATCTGATTTGTACTAATCTAGGCTTATGAGTAAAATACTCTCTATTCTAATATAGAGGAGCTATTGCACAGATCTGGGACTGTCATTATGTTGTTGTTCCAAACCTTGAAGCTACTAATTTGAACCTCCCAAGGAACAACTTCAAAATTCCTATTCTAATGTGAATCATGTTGTGGTACCATGTAGAAATTATGATGTAGATTTGAATCTTCTCATGAAATTTATTAAAACACAAGACTCAAATATACTCTATTTCTATACAAGATTTAATTTACAATCTATAACAAATATCATTAACATGCAAGAATAAACATCACACGTGCAACACATATTTTCCTTTGGGGAAAGAAATCTACTAAAAACCCCAATGCTTTCTTGCATTAATCAGGAGAATAAATATGTATTACAATTTATTTTCTCAAATGAGCACAATCTACAAGTGCATAACCTATCTCTTTGCACACTCAGAAGATCTAACCCATACTTAGCCAATTTCTACCTTTGGCCCCTACTTCCTTGTGATTTTCCTTGAGGAATTGAGCCCCTATTAAATAGGAAACTCCTCTAACTCATTCCACAATTCCCAAGTATGGTCCACCTGACCTCATGCAGCATCTGTACACTCAACTAGTTTACAACTGCTAGTTAAATACCTTGGAAACTCCACCACAACCAGGAAACTCAAATTCTTTGCATGCATGAGCTATTTATTAGCTGACTGATCAGTTAACTAGATGATATTTGAGTTAGACTGGTGTCCCACTATTTAATTGACCACCAAATAGTTCTATTAACAATTATAAGTAGTTTAACTGATTACAACTGAAATTAACTTAACCTAGTCCCCTAAAATTTAGGAATCGCTACATACAACTGAACTTCATGCACTTAACTCGAATTAACTAAGATAGACTCTTATATATAAGGAATCAACACAAGAAAACTGAAATTGAACTCATTAACTCGAATTATGTGTTATTAATTGAGTGATAAGATCCATGTCACTTCAATTAACTCCTCCAAGTTGTCTCCTCATGTGGAATTTCGAATTTCCTCAATTTGATTAAGGAAAAATAAAAATTGAGACTTTCTTGCTGCATTTTCAACACTTGGTGTCCAAATGGAGGATAATCATCAGAGGAGGTTTCTTACTAAACTCTAGTATGATGGAATTAAATTTTCCCCCTTTCTCCCAATTTGGAAACATGTTTGGTCCAAGAAGAGCCTCCCCAAGGTAAACATTTATGTTTGTTTGGTCTCTCAAAAAAAGTGTTAACAAAGAGAAATTTATAAAAAAGGAATATTGGGTCACAAAGATACCTCTTATATTTTCATAAAATTTCACACCTTCCTTAAATGTACTATCTCCCTATAGGTTGGAATTTGGCACTCCATGGGATAATGGACAAGCCCCATAGATCCATAAACATATAGGGACTTCACACTTCTTGGAATACCCACTGTTAGGTCCCTATATTACTAGCATAGTCCCTTATTATTGTTAGTGTAACCCCCTTATTGTTATTATTGTACCCCTGTAACCCCCATATTGTTATTATTATGCCCTTAAATTATTATTGTTAGGCCGGCTAGGATTACATTGTGGCCCCATGGACTCCTATATATAGAAAGGAGGTTTTGTATTTTGTATCATCCAAGAATTGTTCATTCATGTAATGTATTAGGATTCCCCCTCAAAGTGGCTTATTTATAAGGCGTTGATATCTCTTTTCTTCTATTTTTGGAGTTGGTTTCACAACATTTGGTATCAGAGCTTTGAGATTCTAGGGTTTCACTGCTCGAAACAGGTCAACGTGGAATTTTCGCTATAACTTTTTTTCTACGAAGATTCAAAATTTGAAATTTTTAGAGTGCAAAGCCAAAATCCTGAGGAACATCATCGCAAAATTTCAAAGCTTGGTTTGCAATATTTTCGTAGATATGATCTGTTCAAGTTAGGTCATTTTGCAGGCTCCTGAATTTAACCTAAACAGGTCATCGTGGTATTTTCGTAATAACTTTCTTTCTACGAAGGTTCAGAAGCTGAATTTTTTAGGGTGTGAAGCTGAAATATTAAGGAACATTGTTGCAAAATTTCAGATATTGGTTCGTAATATTCTCGGAGATATGATCTGTGTAAGTTAGGGCTTTGTGAGGCTTCTGAATTTCATCTCAAAGAGGTGATCATGGGAAAACCTTCATAGCTCTCTCTCTAAGCATCAGATTGGAATTCCGTAAAAAGAGGCCACAAGTAGACAGACCGTATTTTTTGGTTTATATATTTCATAGCCAAAGGAGGAAACAGTGACACATGGAAAGTCGTACAAGTTCTCTCTACTGAATAAGTCCAAAATTGGGTCATTGTGGGAGAGTGGACATAAATTTGCTTTGAAGAATCCAAATCAGATCAGACCTGTGGCATTTGAAATAATCTTCATAGGGCTACTACAGGGCTGAATTTCAGATATTGAGGATCCACAATTATAGAGATAATTCAATTTCAATATCAAGCTCCTCAAAAGCAAGCAAAAGGTGTGTATTTTTTTTTCTGAATTGCATAAGTCTTGTTTGAAGAATCAAGTTGAATTGATTCCAAGGGCATATTGTAGAATAGATATCACTATAGGATTCTAAAATGGCCCCTAAAAAGATTGAACACCCATTAAGCCTTTAGAAGGCTCTACTATGACTCATGAAGACAAAGAATGGCAACATGGCATATCAAAATTACAAGAGCAAGCGTAAAAAATTTCACTCTCGCAAAGAACAACAAAAAATGAAATGGAAGTTTTGAAGAAAGGCGTGGAAACTAAGATGGATGGTTTGAAGAAAGGAATGGAAGCTAAGATGGATGGCATGGAAGCTAAGTTAGATGTCATGGAAGCTAAGATCGATGAAAAAATGAAAGACAACATGGAAAACATGAAGAAAGATCTAAAAACAGACATGGAAGGTTTAACAAAGTTGATACAAGAAATTTTTCCTAATGGTGAAAAGATAGTAGAGGAAACTCATGATGAGAACAAAATAAATGTTAATCGTGATTTCATAAACTCTACTGTTGGAGGGAAGAACCACCATATTCCAAAAATGTATATGAGGAAATTTGATGGAAAGGATCTTGTAACATGGATACTACAAATGGAGGAATATTTTGATCTAAAAAATGTGCAAAACACACAAAAGGTATGCATCGCAACTTTACATTTAGAACAAAATACATTTGTATGGTATCGATGGCTTTGCTCCCGTAAAAAAATTGTCACTTGGTCAATTTTTACGGAGGAAATGATAGCACATTATGAGGATACAAAGAGCAACACCTTCTTTAGTCAATTGATAAATCTCAAACAAAAGGGTTTAGTGGGGGAGCACATTGAGGACTTCCAAAAATTGAATATAAGGGTAACTGATATTCCAGAGGAACACGGGATTGATCTCTTCATAGGTACTTTAAAGGATAACATCCAACATGAAGTTCGCGTTTTGGAACCTGATTCATTGGAGAAGGCATTCAGGTTGGCAAAAAAAATTGAATGTAAAATTATGGCGACAAGGAAGCCTACCACTCACTTCTATAAAGAAGGAAGTGTTGCTACGCCTAGATTTCCACAACCTACAAGGTTGACACCACAACAATTGGAAGAAAAAATATCAAAAGGGCTTTGCTACAGTTGTGATAGCAAATACACTAAAGGTCATAAGTGTGCTGAGAAGAAATTATTTTACATAGATTGTGAAGAGGAAGAAGAAAATGAACAAGAAGAGGATATACACCAGGAACCAGCCCTAGAAGAGGAAGAAATGAATCCGACCATATCGTGTAATGCACTGGCAGGAATTACAACTCCTCAAACTCTCAAGATAAAAGGACAAATCAAGAAGAAAAAGGTAATAGTGTTGATTGATTCAGGTAGCACCCATAATTTTATTCATTGTAAGGTAGCAAAGGAATTAAATTGTTTCCTATACCCAGCACCAGAATGTCAAGTGATGGTTGCAAATGGAGGAACTATAAATTGCTCTGGAAAATGCCATAATATCAAGCTAACCATGGGGGAATATGTATTGAATAGTCCAATGCTTTCGATTCCTATGGGAGGTGTTGATGTGGTACTAGGAGTACAATGGTTACAATCTTTGGGGACAGTAGATTTTAATTTTCAAGAAATTTTCTTGAAATTTTTTTCAAAAGGTAAGGAAGTTGAATTACGGGGTATTGCAGGGAAGCTGGGAAAGATAATAAGCTCTAATTTCATGACAAAGCTTCTAAAGAAAGAACAACGAGGCGTAATTGCACAATTATGCTCACTATAATTTCCAACATCAAAATCATCTATTTCTGCAGATCTCCAAAAAGTCTTGGACAATCATTCCAAGGTGTTTGAAACTCCCAAAGGACTCCCACCTATTCGTGATCATGATCATGCTATTCATTTGATTCCTGGAAGTGTTCCTCCAAACATCAGGCCTTATAGATATCCTTACTTCCAAAAGAGCGAAATTGAACGTATGATTGCAGAAATGTTAGAGGCGGGTATAATTCAACCCAGTCAAAGTTCTTTCTCTGCTCCTGCAGTATTGGTACACAAGAAGGATGGATCATGGCGAATGTGTCAGGATTATAGGGAGCTCAATAAGCTCACCATTAAAGACAAATTTCCCATTCCTGTGATTGATGAATTATTGGATGAATTACATGGAGCAATTTATTTTACCAAGTTGGATCTTCGTTCAGGATATCATCAAATTAGGATGAAGACTGAAGATATTCCAAAAACAACATTTCGAACTCATGAGGGTCATTATGAATTTTTGGTCATGCCTTTTGGCCTTACCAATGCACCTTCTACATTTTAAGGGTTGATGAATTCCATTTTCAAAACCTTCCTTAGAAAATTTGTGCTAGTATTTTTGATGATATACTAATCTACAGCAGGTCTTGGAAGGATCATGTTGAACATGTTGACAGGGTGCTCAAACTATTGCAGGAGAAACAATTATATGCAAAAACATACAAATGTTTCTTTGGAGTACAAGAGGTGGAATATCTGGGTCATATTGTATCTCACGAGGGTGTTAAGGTAGACCCTAACAAAATTAAAGCCATTAAGGAATGGAAAGTCCCCACAACCATAAAGAAGTTGCGAGGATTTCTTGGGTTAACAGGGTATTATCGCAAGTTTGTTAAGAATTATGGGAGAATAGGAGCACCTCTAACAACATTATTGAAGAAAGATGCATTTTCATGGACTCCTGAAGCAACTAAGGCCTTTGAACATCTTAAAGAGGCAATGTGCCTAGCACCAGTCTTAGCTACGCCGGACTTCACAAAAACCTTTATTGTGGAATGTGATGCCTCAGGAAATGGAATTGGTGTTGTTTTAATGCAAGAAGGAAGACCCATTGCTTTTGAAAGTCATCCAATCAAAGGAAAGTATTTACATAAATCTATTTATGAGAAGGAAATGTTAGCAATACTGCATGCACTAAAGAAATGGAGAACTTACCTAATGGGAAGACACTTCAAGGTAAAAACTGATCATGATAGTCTTAAACACTTTTGGAACAAAGACTATCTTCAGAAGAGCAGCAAAAATGGGTCACAAAGATGTTGGGTTATGACTTTGAAATAATCTACAAAAAAGGAAAGCTTAATGTTGTTGCAGATGCACTCTCAAGAAAGAATGAAGGGGTGGAAGCATTGCTTTGTGCCATTTCTATTATCCAACCAGATTGGATAACCGAAGCAAGAGATGAATGGAAGAAGGACAAAGATGTATGGACACTCATTCAAAATTTGAAGCAAGATCCTAGTACATCTGATACATTTAGTTGGAAAAATGATTCCTTATGGTACAAAGATCGCTTATATCTTTGTAAGAATTCCCAACTAAAACAAAAGATTCTTCTGGAATTGCACACTTCTCCTTTAGGAGGACACTCAGGATTTTTAAAAACTTACCACAGGGTGAAGAAAGAATTTTTTTGGGATGGCCTTAAATCTAATATTCAAAATTTTGTGGCGAAATGTTTGGTTTTCCAGCAGAATAAAGTTGAGACAATTAAGACCCCGGGTCTTCTACAACCTTTATCCATTCCAAGCCAAAGTTGGGAGGAGATTTCAATGGATTTTATCACAGGTTTACCTAAGTCCGAAGAAGAGAGTGTCATCATGGTGGTAGTTGATAGACTTACCAAGTATGCACATTTTTGTTCATTATCTCATCCATTTAAAGCTAGTACAGTTGCTACTACATTTATGGAAACAATTCAAAAGCTACATGGAAACCCAAAGGTTATTGTGAGCGACAGAGATCCCATTTTTACTGGAAATTTTTGGACGGAGTTATTTTCTTGTTTGGGTACTCAATTAGCTCATAACTCATATTATCATCCTCAATCTGATGGTCAAACTGAGATAGTAAATAAATGTTTGGAAGGATATCTTCGTTGTTTTGTATCTGATAAACAAACACAATGGGTCAAGTGGTTACCTCTCGCTGAATGGTGGTATAACACTTCCTTCCATACTGAAGCAAAAATGACCCCATTTATGGCACTTTATGGATATCATCCACCATCGATCACATCATCTTTAAGGGAAAATTCGAAGGTTCAAACAATGGAAGATCACGTTGAGCATCAGCAAGAAGTTCTCCGACTCTTAAAGGATAACCTGAATTTGGCACAAAATCGAATGAAACAACAGGCAGATCAACATCGCAGCGAGAGAAGTTTTGATGTAGGAGATTGGGTATTTTTACGGCTACAACCATACAAACAAATGTCTCTCAAGCAAGCTAAGAAGGATAATAAATTATCGCCAAAGTACTATGGTCCTTACAAGGTTTTGCAAAAGATTGGTACTATGGCATACAAATTGGAGCTTCCTGCTTCTTCACGAGTGCATCCAATTTTCCATGTTTCATGCTTAAAGAAGGTTATAGGTGAAAATATTCTAGTTCAAACAATATTGCCTAAACTTGATGAGGAAGGAAAAATCATATTGGAACCTGAAGCAGTCACGGAAACAAGAACTCGACAACTACAAAATCAATCAATTTCAGAGTATCTCATCAAGTGGAAGAACTTACCCACTGAATATTCTACATGGGAGGATGAGAATTTTATACAGAAGCACCCAGAGCTACTCAAGCGTTGAGGACAACACTTTTTGAAGGGGAGGGGCATGTTAGGTCCCTATATTACTAGTATAGTCCCTTATTATCGTTAGTGTAACCCCCTTATTGTTATTATTGTACCCATATAACCCCCATATTGTTATTATTATGCCCTTAAATTATTATTGTTAGGTCGGCTAGGATTACATTGTGGCCCACTAGGATTACATTGTGGCCCCATGGAATCCTATATATAGAAAGGAGGTTTTGTAATTTGTATCATCCAAGAATTGTTCATTCATGTAATGTATTGGAGGTTGCCCCCTCGAAGTGGCTAATTTCTAAGGCGTTGATATCTCTTTTCTTATATTTTTGGAGCTGGTTTCATAACACCCACTTTCATAACCCCTTGAAAGGAAAACTCGTAATAGTGGAACTATTAAAATCCTCCTCAAAATAAATTATTACAACCTATTTATAGCATCAAATGGTTCACTCTTCAAATAAATAAATCACAGACTATAAAAATATTGAAAGTTGCAACCAATTTCACAATAAATAATATTTAATTCAATCCTCACTATTAAAGAAGATAAGCATCCTTATTCAAATGTTGAATGAAATCTAACAAATTAATTCTTGCAAATGAAATAAATTCATGTACCCCTTGGAAGCCAAATGAAAATTATAGTTTCAAAGTATCGACATCAATATATATAGAATAGCTTAAGTTCTTCATGCCTTCAACTTAAAAGGGACCACAAAGAAGAACCAAGGGGTTGTTGGAGAAAGAGGTCACTATTTCACCCTAATGAAACAATGCTTCTAATCATTGTTTTAGATCCAAGAATGAAATACAAATAATTATGGTGATAATATTGCTCTCTTACTATCATTCTATGCTTTGAAATGTTGGAACTAAGACTTCCATTGGTTTAGAGGACTAACTGGTTATCAAAATCGTTATGGGAGAAAGTAGCTCTCCACCACCTAGCTTGGCTAGACATTAGAGGAAATTTCAGCCTAAAAGTGCCCATAATATTTTCATGTACATAATATGTAAACCAATCAAAATCCTTTAAATTTAAAAAGAGATACATGTAAATATTTTGCAGGGAAATGAAGAAAATTATTTTTTTAATTTTATTTTTGGCTTGTCTCCATAAAGGTTTACTTAAATTTCAAGTATAGACACTTGTTGGATGCGAAATTAAATTCCACATCCAAAGAGTGCCCATTATTCACACTTCCGAGAATACCCACATTGATACAATTTGAAGATACATTAAAAAAACGTGTTACTGTATTGAAGATGTACAATTTTTAAATGTATCTTCAATTTTATCAATGTGAGTCTTTTCAGAGGTATGCATAATGGGTACTCATTGGTTGTGGAATTTAATTCTGCATCCAACGAGTGTATACTTGAAATTTGAGTAAACCTATATCGAGATAAGCCAAAAATAAAATAAAAAATCAGTTTTCTTATTTTCCCTCCAAAATTCATAACTCTTATTTTATTATTTCAACTATTATCTTATTATTTTTCCTAAAGAGGTCAGTTTTAGGCTAAATTTACTCTAATGGTCATGGTATGAATCAAATAGATACCAAAAGTCTTCAAAGATTTATAATTGCACTATATCCCAAAAGCCTAAAACTCAATTTTAGATTCCCAAGTGACCATTGGGGATTCACTTAACATAGAATAATGTACAACCAATAGAAAGATAAGGATAACCATGATTGACCTCCTCTCAATTCCATGAAAATAATATGGAAAAGGAAATAGACTCACCAAAAATGGAAACCTAAAGCTCAATGTAAGATATTCTTGTAAATTCTATCACATAATGCACACTGCTTTTGGTTGTCTCCACTCTATTCATAGAATCATGGATTAGTATCATGATAACTACCATGACATTGAGGAATTTATAAAAGAAACAAAAAGGAGGAAAAATCCCATCTTACTCCAAGGATGGCTCAATTGGAAAAGGGAAATCCAAAATCAACTTTGGTCATATCTCATCAAACTTCCTCTTTTTTTCTCATCTAGCTAGCCTAGGTGTGAAGTCACTAACACTTGTAAGAAAGTTGGAATACATTGGAAGTTGGAAACTTGAATTTTTTTATGGAATGTAGATATAAATTCTTGTGTGGACAATACAACAAAATTTATTCCTATAATCCTCTAAATAATAGTAGAATATGGTTCTCGAGATTAGTTGGTAACCAAAACTATAAGAAATTAATAAGCCATTTACATGGTTTTCTAATATTGATATCAATCTATGTAATGGTGTACTTTTCTTGGTGGGTTAAGTTGCGCTAACTATTCCCTTACTACAAACATCAATATTCAATTGAATGAGAAAACAAATTACTTTGTTAATTTTCATTTAACCACATGGTACAAAAAATAACATTAAAATAATTAGAGACAAATTGAAACTATGTTGGGGTCCTTGTTTTGAAATTAAACAGATTTTGAGTTGCAGCTAGTACGTGGAGGAACGCAACCATGGTAGACAGAGAGATTTCAAGGTTGCAAAGGAGTAGAGGATAGGTGGCGCGGCTGTTGCGGGAGCAAGCACAGGTGGCAGAAGAGCGTGGCAGAAAACAAGTAGTAGAACTCCCAACTAATGAAAAGAAAAAGAATACAGCTGAGTGAAGAGAAAGGAGGAACTGTCAGTCGTGCTGGTAGAAGATCAATAAGGCAGCCAGCCAGTGGAAAGATGGGTTGGTGCATACGGGGTCAAAAGACAGGAGCTGTAGGAGAGCCCTGTTATGTTGTTCTGTTCTCTATTCTTCTGTATCTCTGTATTTCTCTCTGTCCAATAGGACCACTTGTATTTTGTGTTGTTCGAGCTCATGCTAAGGAGCTTTGTAATGTTCTGTTGTTGATAGTTGCTTTATAATACAATAAGGAGTTGTTGTTCTGAGTATATGTTGTGGTCTAGAATGAATGGTTTTAGTAGTGATTTTTAATTTTATTTTTTATAAGTCTGAATGCACTCTCGAGAGATATCTTTGATGGAACGTTGTGTTTGTTTAGACCTTTGTCACAGCTCTAATTTCTTCATACCGATGTCGTTATATTGATACCGATCTATCCCCCATCGTAGTAAGGTCACGGCATGCCTCAGGTGAGACTCTCGGCTCTTCGGAGCAGGGTGAAAATGCCAGCGTCGTGCTAGAATACAGCGGACACCCTTGTTGGCCCTTAACCTGAACCCGGGTCTTCTCTACGAGACCTATTTTCTCGCCAAAAAATGGTTCCGTTTGTTGGAAATACTGAGAGGGGGGGTGAATCAGTATTTCTTACAATTAGAGCATTAGTTAATCTTCAATTATTATCATTGTTTGTACAACCACCTAATGCTTTTCTAATAATTCTTTTCAACTCCAATTGACAATAAAGCTCCAACTTCCTAGAATATAGAAAAGCATTCTTCTCCAGCTCCCACTAGATGGACGCTCCAATGCCCAAGATTCTTCAATAGTCACTGAATGGATGCCCCAACACCCAATGAGCTACAACTCACCCTAGCACCACCCTACCACCCTATAGAAGAATAAAAGAAGAATGGACTCCCGTACCAGGGAAAATGGTCCACTTTACAATGATATAGAATGATGTAGAAGAAAAAGATATACTAGACCATAACCCCAACTTTGACACAACCACCTAATGATGATCCTAGACCTCCCAACACTGCCTTTTCAACCCTTGGCAGATAGATACTAGTACAATTTGTACAATAATGTATTTACAATGACTAAGTACAATGATACCTTTACAATGATTGTATGCAGTGCTGCCCACTTGAAGACTTCATATGATGAACTTATTACTGTTGTTATGCACCTTGGTTTCTGCTCTTGTCATGCTACCCTGTTTCACCTTGTTTTTCTTTTATGCTTTTTCTTGCCTTCTAGGAGCTCGATATTTAATCTGGTGTATCTCTATTATTTCAGATCCTCAATATCTGATTTTTGGTCCTGTAGTACTCCTCTGAGTCTTCTTTCCAATGCCACAGGTCTGACCCAATTTGGATTCTTCAAGAGAGAGTTATACCCAATTTCTCACACTGCCCTAATTATGGACTGTTTCAGCAGAGCGCACTTGTACGGCGTGCCACGTGTCACTGTTTATTCATTTTCTTATGAAATAAATAGAAAAAAAATTAAATACTGTGCACTATCCATCACTTTTTACGGCATTCCAATCTGATACTCAGCGAGAGAGTTATGACGAATTTACCACGATCACTTCTTTGAGATGAATTTCAGGAGCCTGCAAAAACCCTTACTTCCACAAATCATATCTCCAAAAATATTGTGCAACTTGATCTGAAATGTTTACTGCAGCTTCCTCAGGATTTATGCTTCGCCTCATAAAAATTTCAGCTTCTGAGCCTTCGTAGAAAAAACGTTAGAGCGAAAATTCGAATCCCTTGCCTAAGGAGGAAATGAAGATCACAATATATATGAATGCTTAAGTTGAGAGGGGCTTCAATAAGTGAACGTGGGAGGGATTTTAGGAGCTTAGAAAATATTAATTATGACTTTTCAATGACCCATGCCCCAACCCCATGGGGTTTTAGCCCACTAACTGGGGGTACAAACTTCAAACATGAATATCTCTCAAACCGTGAAGAATTACATGGCGTGCCATATATCAATGGAAACATCTCGACAAGTAGAAACCATAAAAAGAATTATTGACCTAGAATATATTAATTTGGTAGGTCAAACTTCTCATTCAATATTGGGTTAGTCCTTGGTGCTGCTTGGGTTGACATCAATGACAACCGCTGATCAACAATCTCCCCCTTTGGCATTGATGGCAACACAAGTACTCCCCCTGCGATCATGACACCTCTTCCTACAACATTATCTCCCCCTTTGACATCAATGGCAAAGGGTAACTCCCCCTGAAACACAACCATCATGCGGACCTGTACACACTTCCACTCGCGCTAACACACAACCGTCCTACAAACCTGTACACACTTCCACTCCCCCTTTATATTCTGAAAAAGGAAAATCTAATGAGAACTTGGGAGAATCCCAAACTTCTGGCAAAGATATTCCAATGCTGGCGAATATTTGATATGTGATTCTTTTGGTGCTGCTTGGAATCTTGCTACTTTTCCAACTGCTTGCATAACATCTGGTCGGGAGGCTATTACATATAGAAGGCTACTAATCATAGATTTATACAACCTTTGATCCACATCCTTAGATGAGTCGTCTATGCTCAATTTGCAACCAAGTAAAGACATCTCGAAATCACTTTGCAACTTTGTAGCAAAATTCTTACTTAGACGATCATCATTGCTACCAATTATTGTATCATCCTCTTTAGCTATTAGACATTCTTTAGTTGCTTCATCCAGAACATGCATGTCGTTTGGAGCTTGACTTGCTGTAGCCACAATTTCACCATACACGCCTTTCCTGATTTCACATTTCGTGGAGTTGAATAGTATTGTGTGTCCTTGATCACACATTTATCCAACACTGAGCAGATTATGATTCATGTTTTCAACCAATAGAACATTCTTGGCTAGAACATCCTTGCTTTCGAGAGTGACAGTACCTGATCCTATAACATTTGAAGATCCATCATTTCCAAAGGACACGGTTCCATCCTTCTTCTCTTTCAGAGATACAAATTTATTTCTATATCCAGTCATATGCATTGAGAAACCGCTATCAACATGCCACACATCTTTGTTCTTTTGAGCCTTGAGAGAAAGATCACAATTATCATTCTTCTTCTTCTTCCATGTTCGTTCATTTTGTGGCTTCGAAGATTCTTCTGGAGGATTTTCAAGTCTGCAGTCTTTGGCTGTGTGTCCAAAGTTTCTACATTTGTAACATTCAATATTATTTCTTAAATGTTCAAATCTATTGATATTTCGTTGAGCCCTGGGAGGTTCATATTTGACAGATCTCCTGGAATTTTTTTCGTTCCTAGGGTACGTGCGACATTCTACAGCTTTATGACCAAATTTTCCACATGAATAACAATAGCCATAAAAAATATGTTGGTACCTGGATGGAAATTTTCGTCGAGGAATTGTCTTCCAAGGTTGTTCTTGTGAATCTTGTCCAATGAAGTCTTCATGCATGTCAGATCTCATAGGTTCATTGTATTTTTTTGTATAAGGTCCCGCTTCTTCTTCTTTGTAACCGATGACAGTTTTGTCATTGTAAGATCGTTTATTGTTGATGAGTTCTTCCAATGCCCTTGAGCTGTTGGCATAGTTTTGGATAGTTTTTCCTTTCTTCACTTCCTCACGCAGCGATACTACTTGGGCTTCTAATTCTTCCCTTTCTTGGTTGCTTTCTTCCAAATTCTTTTGAAGTGACTCTTCAATGCATTTTTGTTCTTCAACTTCAATTTTGAGACCTTGAACTTGTTCTTCAAGAGTTTTGGAATGGATCTTCTCCGCCTTGAGATCTTTTATAAGCTTGATTGCTTCCTCATAAAATTCGTCAATGGTCCATCCTTCTTCTTCGTTGTTTGATAACTCTTGCTTATTGTGCTTGGGTTTATTGTGCTTGGCCATAAAAAATACTCTCTCATCGGCTTCTTCTTCACTATCATTGTCTTCATCGGATGATGAGCTATCTTCTTTAGAGAGAAAGTTCCTTTTGGATCCTTTCTTGTTGAATTTCTTAAAGCCTTTCTTTCTTTTTGAGTTGCCATTACTTTTGTTTGGACATTTTTCTACAAAATGCCCAACCTCATTACAGCTGAAACATATCAATGGAATTTTACCTTTGAATTGTCCCTTACCAATTTGTAGTTTTCTCATGAAGTAAGCATATTCTTCATCTGAAAGACCTTCTTCATCATCTCCCTTTTCTTCACACTTGCAAGTGCATGTCTTTTCAATTGAAGGTTGTTTATCCTTATTGGTTTTCTTAGATGCAACGAACACAGTTTCTAGATGCGAAGTACCCTCTTCTTCATCAAGTCTCATTTCATATGCTATGAGAATGCCATGTAATTCCTCATTGCTGAGTTTGTCCAGATTTGCACTGTATTCTAAGACCGATACCTTTGGGTTGAATCTCCCTGGTAACGTTCTAAGAATCTTCCGTATACTTGATCTTCTCGTCTGACACGGCTCTCCCATCCTTTCGGAGTATTGGTTATTTCATCGACGTATTGATATGCGACGATGTTGCGATCTTCTTTCATTACGAGTTGGCAAATTTTGCTCTATAGATTTGAAGCTTTGCTTCTTTGACATTTGAGTCACCTACATATATATTCTCAAGCTTGTCCCATACATTTTTGGCGGTTGCAACCCAACACGTTATGATAAGCAGATTCAATAAGTCCACTGATAATAATATTCTTTGCTTTTGCATCATTTACCAAATTCTTCTTACCTTGTTCATCCGTGGTTGATGTAAATCCATTTTGAACAGTGTCCCATACTTCGTAACCTTGCACCAAGAGATAGACCTCCATTCTTCCTTTCCAAAGTGCATAATTATTTTCACTGGATAGAGGTACACCATTCTTGGTATGCTCCATGACCTCCTTCTAGCTGTTAAACTGCTATTGAAGGAACCAACCTCTGATACCAATTGTTGGAAATACTGAGGGGGGGGGTGAATCAGTATTTCTTTCAATTAGAACATTAGTTAATCTTCAGTTATTATCAGTGTTTGTACAATGATAACAGCAAACAATAGGAACACAAATGCACACAATTTTTAAGGTGGAAGCCCACTCCGGGACAAAAACCACCTAATGCGTTTCTAATAATTCTTTTCAACTCAATTGAAAATAAAGCTCCAAATTCCTAGAATCTAGAAAAGAATTCTTCTCCAGCTCCCACTGGATGGACGCTCCAACGCCCGAGATTCTTCAGTAGTCACTGAATGGATGCCCCAACACCCAATGAGCTACAACTCACCCTAGCACCACCCTACCACCATATAGAAGAATAAAAGAACAATGGACTCCTGTACCAGGGAAAATTGTCCACTTTACAAAGATATAGAATGATGTAGAAGAAGAAGATATACTAGACCATAACCCAAACTTTGACACAACCACCTAATGATGATCCTAGACCTCGCAACACTGCCTTTTCAACCCTTGGCAGATAGATACTAGTACAATTTGTACAATAATGTATTTAAAATGACTAAGTACAATGATACCTTTACAATGATTGTATGCAGTGATGCCCACTTGAAGACTTCATATGATGAACTTCTTACTGCTGTTATGCACCTTGGTTGTTGCTCTTGTCATGCTACTTATGCGCAAGCGCGCTTGTTTGCTTTTATCGTTGAAAATTATGGATAATTTCAGTGTCGCCAAACAACACATGATCTAATTTTCTGTTGTATAAGACTCGTCGTTGATCGGTATCTCATTTCAGATCATCGTCTCTAATTTTGATCTTGTAATGATCCTGGTCTTCAACTCCATTATTTTGAGATTATTAATTTGATTCTTCAGAAGATTTATACCTCCCAATTTCTCACCTTGCCCTAATTGAAAGTTGTTTTAATGAAGCTATATCAGTATACGTGTCTCTTCATCATTTCTTCTAAATTTATAGAGCTAAATTAAAAGTAATTTCACTATACGTCACTTACAGATTCGATCAATACTCGGAAAGTTATGACGAATTTACCAAGGTCACTTCTTTGAGATGAATTTCAGGAGCTTGCAAAAACCCTTACTTCCACAGATCATATCTCCAAAAATATTGCGCAACTTGATCTGAAATTTTTACTGCAGCTTCCTCAGGATTTCGGCTTCGCCTCATAAAAATTTCAGCTTCTGAGCCTTAGTAGAAAAAAAGTTAGAGTGAAAATGCCACGATGACCTGTTTCAGATGGCCGAATCCCTTGCCTAAGGAGGAAATGAAGATCACAATATATATGAATGCTTAAGTTGAGAGGGGCTTCAACAAGTGAACGTGGAAGGGATTTTAGAAGCTTAGAAAATATTAATTATGACTTTTCAATGACCCATGCCCCAACCCCATGGGGTTTTAGCCCACTAACTGGGGTACAAACTTCAAACATGAATATCTCTCAAACCGTGAAGAATTACATGGCGTGCCATATATCAACGGAAACATCTTGACAAGTAGAAACCATCAAAAGAATTATTGACCCATAATATATTAATTTTGTAGGTCAAACTTCTCATTCAATATTGGGTTAGCCCCTGGTGCTGCTTGGGTTGACATCAATGACAACCGTTGATCAACACCGTTGCTGGGACCTGAAACTTGATTTGGGAGCTAGATCATGGTATCTCGGATCTTCTAAAGAGAAATTCAAATTTGGTGGGATAACCACCTAGATCAGTTCATCACTTAGCAAGCTGAGCTGAGACGACAAAAGGAGAAAACGATCAAGAGTCTAGTTCTTTTTTCTGATTTTTCCAGTGATACCTAAGAAATATTTTGGGGGAAGTTCCCAAAAGAACTCTATAACTGGTTGCGGAGGCTTCAGACCAAGGCAACCAGAGAAAAGTCACGGAAAATAAATCGCAAGTGGGTGCACGAATATCTGGTGGCCCTTCATCGATTAGACATCGACTTGCCCGAGCTGTAGATTTTTGGGTGGAATCTACCTTGGATGGATACATAGTGGAGTTTATAGTGGAGTGCTACCAGTCCTTCTCAAGAGCGAAAGATACATTCAGATCCGGGTTAAGGGGGAAACTGCTAAAGGAGATCCCATTGTGGATTAAAGCCTTGATGGTAGACGAAGGACTAATTGGATTCCAAAAAGCAAAGATGGAAGCGTAAACCTCTTGTGTAGGGGAAGGGACTAAGGGAGAGATGCTACTAGAACAGTAAAAAGGGGGAGTAGGGGTATGGATGTTGAGACCTCTAATAGGCTAAGAGAGAAACGTGCACATCGGAGGGCGCAAATCGATGAGAAGTGGCGAGAAAGGATAATAGAGGAGTTAAGAAGAAAGGAAAATAGTCGGAAGGGTAAGGAGGAGGCGCCTCAAGTGACGAAGGAAATGGAAAGTCAGTTGGGGTCAAGTCAGTTGGGACCCCAAGATATGGGAGGGGCCGTTAAAGAATTTCGACAGGAGTATAGGAACCCAACCCAGATGGAGAAAGGAAAGAAGTCTGACGCAGAAGGCACAGACGCGCGCTCGGAGGAGGTGTATGATGTGGAGATTCACGTTACAATGGAGCAACTATTCCAAGAAAGGCCGGCATCCATATCTCAAGGTATTCCTATTCCCCAAAGTTCAAGTAGCTCTAGTCCCAACGTTCCCCTGGTGATTTATCAACCTCTAGGTGAAATTTTTGTTAAGTTGCATAAATTAGGCAAGTTGCATAATGTTCAGTCTTCAGCAGCAATACACGTTAGTAGTGGTATCGCTAGCAGTACCATTGCACAACCAGGAACCAACGGATTCATTTTAGTAATGCCTATACAAGGGAATATGGCGGGATCATTTACCCGATACCCAGAGTTCTCTAGGAGGGGTAACGACGATGTGGAACAGCATTGGTACCTCTACAAGGCCATCTGGAAGGCAAGGAAAACCCCAGACGTGGTGAAGTTAATAGAATTTCAAACCACTCTCAGGGAGAGAGCACTATGTTGGTTCATAAAATGGTCTGAAGGCCATCAAAATCCAACAATAGCATATGTGAAGAGAGACTTCGTTAAGGAATTCAAATTACCCCAAATAGACTAGCAGGGTCTGTCAGAAATGTGGGAAATCAAGCAGCGGGAAGGAGAAACCGCTTGGGATCTAATGCGGAGATTCAAAGTTGCAATCGGAAAACTTAGCTACCTAATTGAACCAAACCATCAGAGGGATTGGTTTATCAAATCTTTGCTTCCCTTGATAAGAACTCCATTAACTCAGCAGAAAATCGAGACGTTACAAGACGCACTGGAGCAAGCAATGAAAATAGAAGCCATGGCGGGTTATCCGCAAGAGTTTAGGGGGGGAGCATCAACTCAGGACCCCTCTATAACGGGCCTGCAGCATCAAATAGCAAGCTTGACAGAAAAACTCAAAGAAATTCAACCAATGCGGCCAGCAAGACCTAATGTATGGTGCACACATTGTCTCATGGAAGGACATGTGGTAACTGAATGTCCTCAGTTGTGGGGGAAGAACATGGGGACATTGGCTATAGGGGCACAGGGGGCTCCACCAGTAGGGGGAGTTGCGTAAATAAATACCCAACGGATATATCCACTGCAACAGCAATACACGGGGTTCCCCGCACAACAAAGTCCAACCGCCACTGAGTATTGTGAGATATGCAAGAATATGGGCCATCCACCTCGGCTATGTCCAATCTTACAAAAATACTCTAATGTTCCAAATAACATATACTGTGAGTTCTGTGCCTCAAAAACACAGAGCAATATCGAGCAGTGGATGCACTGGAAGAATGGCTAGACCGGCCTTCATACAGAGTGAACGAAGCTCCCCGGGGGAGAGAGAGAGGCCTGAGAGGAGTTCGGGCAGGGGGTAGAGGTCCATTGAGATGTTACAACTGCGACTAGGAAGGACATGTAGCTATAGAATGTCCACTCCCTAGAATACCCTAGTGTTCCCAGTGTCGGGTTAACACACACGCAACAGAATATTGTCTTAAGCTCATAAAAATATGGGAGGAAAGAGCTAGATAGAGGGGGACGAATCTAGTAAATGCATAACGCAGGTTGATGGAGACTTAGACAATGCAAAACGTGGCCATAATAACGTGAGGAGGTAAAATAATGAGGGAAGATGCACATGTAAGGGACCCAATAAAGCCGGTTAAGCCAGCATCCCCAAAACTGCTGGTCAGACTAGAATGACAAAAAAAAATTTCCAGGAAGCAGCAGAAACCTTTGCCCAATGGGGGGAAACAAAGGTATTGAAATGCAACAACCTAAGGAGGACAACGAAATCCAAGGTAACTCAAAATATTTGATCCAGGAGTGGTTCCAATTTTTCCTAAAAATTGTTAACAATACACTAATGTTGGATCAACTAAAACAGAACCTGGAAAGTGTGCTGCAGAGGAGCACAGGAGCAAGAGAATCACCAGATGAAAACTAGAGGTATGCACAAAGAGTAAAGAGAAATAAAATAAGAATGGGAAAATAATTCCAAGTGAACACACAAGTCGCGGGTTTCCAGATTAAAGACACTATGCTTGATTTGGGATCCGATGTCAATATTTTTCCAAGGAACACCTAGGAAGCATTAGGGACACCAAGATTGACGTATTCACCAATCCAACTTCGGATGGCGAACTAGTACTGCATTGTACCCATCTTCAGACTGGAGAACGTTGAAGTTAACATTGCAGAGGTAAAGACATATATAAAATTTGAAGTCATTGACATCATGGGGGATAAAGATCCTTATCCTGCCTTGTTAGGAATTTATTGGGCCTTTGAAAATTACGCAATAATAGACCTAAAAAAAGAACTAATGATCTTCGAGGATGGGGAGATCAGATTCACTCAGCCGCTTGACCCGTACCAAGGACCAAGATATACAGAAACTCTGGATAACAGAGAGGATGCTGGACTTCTGGATCATCTCTATCAAATGACTGCAGGAAGAAGAGAAGATTACATTAACCCAACAACAGAAGGATCTGTAAGCTGGAGAAGCATCCAAAGCTCAAAGTTGGGCTCAGAAATAGCTTGGGATGATTGGCAGCAAGGGGGTTATGAAACCAATGCACGGAGGTGCGCCAACATTGGATGAATCAATTGGATCAGGACTGAGGTACGAGAATATCCAACCTTATCCGATATGGATGTTGTAAACAGTTTCATAAATAAAATAGAAGATAAGGTACCAGAAGGCCACAAGGTACCATTGATGGACATAGCATTACAATCTACATCTGCAAGATGGTGGAGGAATCATCGCAACTCGCTCACCCAGTGGGGCGAAATCGCAGCAGCATTAAAATCAATATTTAAGGAAGAGGAAGGACCGTGCAGCAAGGAGAAATATCGCGGGGACTCCGACCCCAGAAACCATCTGGAGAAATGCGAGGAACAATGGAGAAACGAGGGATATCCATAAGAGCTATGGGTACTCCAGTTTTTCCACTCTCTGGACTTGATACCAAAGGCCTAGTATCTGACGGAAGAGAAGAAGAGAGGGACCAGCAAATGGCAGGAAGTTGCAGAAAACTTCACGCAATGTTTCTCATTTCAGGGAAGGACAGAATTGGTTACACAAGCTTTGCAGGCTATCAATAAGGTATTGTTATTCCCGGATATTCAAAAGGAGGAGGAGCAGTCGCTCTAGTACCCAGGTGTCAGACCAAAAGTGGCATGTCAAAAGATAAACAGTGAGATGGATGATGAAAATCTGGAGGATCTCAGGTACCTGTATTTTAAAGAAACAGAGGGGGAGAGAAATATCAAAGAAGAACCCACGATAGAAGGAATCCATCTGCTACCATTGAGGACCAAGAAATTAATATTGGGACAGAGGATAAGCCTAAAATAGCGACAATTGGGGACTATTGAGATGAATAAACAACCAAGGAAATAGTCAGTTTGTTGAAGGAATATGAGGACTTGTTCCCTTCATCAGTAGTGGATTTAAGGGGCATAAAAGGAGATATGGGGGAGATGCGGATAATATTGAAACCTGACGCAAGGCCAGTGAAACATAGACCATATCGTCTGTATCCGAGGGTGAAGGAAAAGGTTAAGGCAGAAATCGACAAGATGTTGCAAGCAGGATTGATATTCCCAGTAGAGGAAGCATAATGGGTAAGTCCCATAGTTATAAAGAACAAGAAAGAAAATTCTGAAATACAACTCTGTGTAGATTACAAAATCTTAAACAATGCTTGTATCCATGACCCATTTCCTACTCCGTTTAGCGATGAATTCCTAGACAATGTTGCAGGGAACAAGGCATATTCAATCACCAATGGATTCTCAGGATACCATCAGGTAAGGATAGCAGAGGAGGATAAGAAAATGACAACATTCACCACTGAATGGGGCTCTTTCACATAAAATGTGATGCCATTCGGACTGAAAAATGCACTAGCAGTGTTCTCGCGCATCATGATAGCCGCTTTCCAAGAATACATCCACAAGTTCTTAGAAGTCTACATGGACGACTGGACCTTCTATAACATACTGAAGGAACATGCAATGTTGTTAAGGGTGATGTTCGATAGATTTCGACAACTGCAGATCTCATTGAACCTGAAAATTTGTATATTTGTAGTGTCGTTTGGAACTCTGCTAGGGCACGTGGTATGTACCCAAGGCATTTGCGTAGACCCGACCAAGTAGCGGTGATAGTCAACATGGAGGCACCAAAAACGGTAAAACAGCTGAGATCACGACTGGGCCACACAGGCTACTACCGACGATTTATCTGCAACTATGCGAAGATAACAGCTTCGTTAGAGAAGTTATTGAAGAAATTTGAACAGTTCTAATGGACAGACAGTTGCAGAGCAGCCCAGGATACTCTAAAATAAAAGCTATTGAGTGCGCCAATACTAGTCCACCCAGACTGGGACAAACAATTTCATGTACACATTGATGCTTCCAGCATCGCGCTCGAAGCAGTCTTGGGCCAACCAGGAGACACTTCAGTCGATCATCTGGTATATTTTTCCAGTCACAAGTTTTCCACAGCAAAACGCAACTACACCACGACAGAATGGAAGGCATTGGCAATGGGTACTCTCTTCAAAATTTCTGCCACTACCTGTTGGGAGGTACGTTCAAATTTTTCACAGACCACTCAACGTTAAAGTACTTAGTAAACAAACCGGTCTTAGAAGGGAGAATTGGCAGATGGCTCCTACTCTTTTAGGAGTTCACATTTGAAGCTATCATAAAACCTGGAAGACTAAACATAGGGCCTGATCACCTATCCCGACTAGAGAATGGGGAGAACGGAGGATCTCTAGATGATCAGTTACTGGATGCTAATCTTTTCAGAGTAGAAGCCATCCCAGAATACTTAAACGAGATAGCTTCCTACCTCACGACAAGGCAGTGTCCGCAGGAATATACTTCAACACAGAAAAGACACATGGTAGTTTGGGCTGCAAAGTATCAACCAATAGCGAGACATTTATACAGGATGGGGCTGGACCAAATTCTTCGAAGATGTGTCCTGGACCACAAAAGGGAAATGGTGTTATGGGAGTGCCACAGTGGTGTTGCGGGAGGACACGTGGGAGCTAAACCGACGGTAAGGAAGGTACTACAAGTAGGATTATGGTGGCCTACACTACATATGGACAGCAAAGCATTTGTTAAGAAATGTGACGTTTGTCAGCGGATGGGACAACCATCCCACAGAGATGAAATTTTGTTGCATCCGATAAAAGTACTGCAGCAGTTTGAAAAGTGGGCAGTCTATTTCGTGGGACCAATTACACCAGCTGCAAGATGCTCAAAGGCAAGGTACATAATAACAGCAACAAACTACCTGACGAGGTGGGCAGAAGCAGTTCCTGTGAGAAATTTCACGGCAGAGACTGCTGCAAGATTCATATTTGAAAATGTAATCAACCGATTTGGGTGTCCAAAAAGCCTGACCATCAACCAGGGTACCCACTTCATTAATAACACCATTAAATCCCTATTGGAAAGCTTCATGATACAGCACCATAAAAGTATCCCGTATCATCCGCAAGCCCTAATCATTCCTCTACAAAAATTTACATGGTATCAGAGGCGAGGTGAAGACAAGCCCTAACTTATAGCAATCACCAAAAGAGAAAAATGAGTTCCATAAGTTATGGCTTCAAGGAGGATGACAAGCTAACTGGAAGGGATGACTTCCATGCTTGGAAGATGATATTAGATCTCAAATTAGAAGACCATGACCTCATGGACTCTGTACTGGGTAAGATACAAGAACCTCCATCCACTGCTACTGCTACTACTAAAACCAAGTATAAGAAGGGGGAGATCAAAGCAAAGCTAATGATCAGGGAATCCATACATAAAATTCTGGTTGCCTACATATCTGAACTAGGCACATCCAAAGAGATGTATGATAAGCTGATACAAATTTTCAAAGTAAACAATGCAAACCAGGTGCTATTCTTCAAGAATCAATTGAAGAATCTGAAGAAAGGCAGGGACGAATCTGTCCAAACATACTTTCTGAAACTGACCGAGATTAGGAACAATTTGCTGGCTATTGGGGAGACAATATCTGATCGTGAGATGGTACTCACCGCACTTGGAGGGCTCCCATATGAATGGAAAGTATTCAACACTACCATTCTCAATAATAATACAATTCCTAACTTTGACGAGCTACTGTCAATATGCATGCAAGAAGAGACAAGAATGAAGGAATACGAAAATGACAGAAATGTTGCCTACACTGCTCATTCTAGAAAGAAGAACTCTGGTGGTCCAAAGTACAAAGGAAGAGCAGGGGCCCAAGGAAAGAAGGGCAAGTGTTTCACTTGTCATAGGCCTGGTCACTATGCTATAGAATGTCCTTTCAAGAAAGATTCTCCCGATAGTGATGACAACAACAACAACCAAAGGAATGGAAATCAAAGAAACAACAGGTCCGAAGGAAAGAGGAAGGCTCCCTCTGGTGGAAACAATCAACCTTTCAAAAGGTCTAGAAACTCCAGGTATGAGGAGTCAAATTTTGTTGATAAAATAAATGAATACATTCTTGTATCTACCCTCTCTGCTGCATCCCCGCCCGACACTATGGATGTCTAGCTGATAGATAGTGGTGCTTCAAGACACATTACTGGTTTCAAGGAAGCACTCTCTAACATGGTGGAGAAGGATACTAATCTAGAAATTATCCTTGGAGATAATGCCACATATCCCGTGAAAGGGACAGGAACTGTGACCCTCCACTTGTCTCAAGGACAAGTTCTACATTTGCAGGATGTACTCTATGTACCAAAATTGAAGAAGAACCTTGTGTCTATATCAGCCATGGAAGAAAAAGGTTTCAATGTGGCATTCATTGATGGAAAGGTGCGCATGTGGAAAAAGAATCTCAAGGAAGCTATCGTGATTGGTTTTAGAGTTGGAACACTCTACCAGGTTGAAGGAAGTCCACTAGGAGCTATGACATGTGATACTATCTGACTGTAGGTTTTAACCCTGAACAAAAATTATCTACATACGAATCTTATAACAGAAAATAAACAATAGCAAGAGCATAAAACATAAAACAGATAAACACAGAGATTTTCCCTTGGATCCCAAATCGGGACGACCAGCTTGATTTTTCATTATATTCCTTTTAGTGTTACAACACATATATATACATCCCGAAGCATACATAAACCCCAATCCATAAACCCTGGATTAGAACATAACCGTATTTCCCTTGACCGGATCTACAAAAATACCAGGGGCCGAAAACCATCGTGCCCCAATACCATGTGCAAAACCATGCACAAAACATGGGTGCCTGCGCACACAGCAGGTGGGTCCGCACACCAAGGGCCCCGTGAGGCTGCCCGAAACCCCAGCAATCGGAGCTGCCTCCTCATGGCCCCCTTGCTATGCTCGGCACAACGTACAGCGCATGGGGCTAGTCATGGAAATAATACAACACACACCCAACATTCTCCCACTTGTTGTTTTCTTTCCACAAGGGGCCACAGGAGAGCCTAGTCATTTGGCCAATTCTTCAACACCCATTGTTTCTCTACACCAAAGAACTTTTGAGTGCTTACAGACTTTGTCAATGCATCTGCAACATTCTTCAAAGTGTCCACCTTTACCAGCAACACCCTTTTAGCCTCAACCATATCTCTAAAAAATTGATATTGAACATCAATGTGATTTGTCTTTGAATGATAAGCAGGGTTCTTAGCCAAGAAAATTGCACTTTGCCTATCATAATATATCCTTATAGCTCACTACATGAACCCTATACTTGAACACAATCTCTGCAATAAACTGCTTCCTTGCTTGCATGAGTGGCTGCCATGTATTTTACCTCTGTAGTTGAATGAGCCACCACAGATTGTCTTTTACTCATCCAACTGACTGCACCCCCAAATAGGCTAAACATATACCCACTTGTAGATCTTCTTTGGTCCGGATCTCTTGCCCAGTCTGCATCAACAAAACCACGGATGTCCAAAACTCTGTCCAACCCTGGTCTTGTCTGGTAGCACAACCCATAATCACTCGTACCACAAAAATATATGAAAACCCGCTTCATTTATGTCCAATGCTCCTTCCATGGTTTTGACATAAACTTGCTTAATACTCCCACTGCATGTGCAATGTCTGGTATAGTACAAACCACTTCATATATCAGGCTACTCATTGCACTTGCATTTGGAACATTGTTCAACAGATAGCTTTACACCTACAGGAATAGGAACCTTCACCGATTTACTATTCTACATATTGAACCTATGCAATATTGTATCAACATACTTCATTTGGTTTAAATAGAGCTTCCTCTTTGCCTAATCTCTCTTAATTTCCATGCCCGAAATATAGTTTGCGGCACCAAGATCCTTTATGTCGAATTTGGAGAACAATTGGGTCTTCAAATCTTGGATAATTTCTTTGTCGTTTCTAATTAACAACATATCATCCACATAAAGACCAAATAAATAACACGGTCACCAATTAATTTCAAAATAAACACAGTGATCCTCCTTGCTTACGGGTGAAGCCAAAGTCTGATATATAGGTATCAAATTTCCGATACCACATCCTTGGTGACCGTTTTAACCCATACAGAGACTCTTTCAACCTGCATACTAGTTCTTTATTACCCTTCACCATAAAGCCTTCAGGTTGCTTCATGTAGATCTCCTCTTCTAGATCCCCGTGAAGAAATGTTGTCTTCACATCCATCTGTTCTATCTCAAAATCAAACGCAGCAGCAACAGATAAAAGTAATCTAATAGAAGTAACTTTGGCAACAGGAGAGAAAATATCTCCAAAATCCATTCCCGACACCTGGGAATAACCTTTTGCTACCAACCGAGCTTTGTATTTCTCCACCTTGCCTTCTACATTCATCTTCTTATTAAACACCCATTTTCTCCCAACGGGCTTCCTTCCAGCCAGCAACTCCACCAGATCCCATGCCTCATTTTTGTGCAAGGATGCCATTTCATCAACCATGGCCTCCTTCCAGAGTTTTCCATCCTCTGAATCTACTGCCTCCTTGACAGTTCTGGGATCATCATCAGTTATAGTTAAGGCAAAACCTGAATAGAAAGCAGATGGACTATACCTTTCTGGTTGCCTTCTTTCCCGAACTGATCTTCTCAAAGCTGGAGTTTGTGGCTCTTCCTCTTTTGAATCTTCTTCTACTGTAGAGTCTGATTCATCCTCCTTTAGCTCAAACTCTATCTTCTCAGGTTCCTTTGGTATGATTTCATGTTTAAAAACATCTTTCACCTCTCTAAACACCACATCTCGGTTGTACACAACCTTCCTTGTTTCCGGGTTCCAAAGCTTGTAACCTTTTAAACCATCCTTATACCCAATAAAGATGCACCTTTCGGATTTATTATCCAACTTGGTCCTTTTCTCCTTTGGAACATGTACATATGCATCACATCCAAATACCCTTAGATGTGAAAGAGAGGGTTTCTTACCAGTCCATACCTCATGTGGAGTCTTGTCCTCCAACACTAATGAAGGTGATCTATTAACTAAGTAACATGCGGTCTCCATTGCCTTTGCCCAGAATTCTTGTCCTAACCCGGTACCACTGAGCATGCTTCTTGCCTTTTCCATCAGTGTTCTGTTCATTCTTTCTGCAACTCCATTTTGCTGCGGTGTGTATGGAGTAGTCTTCTGTCGTGATATACCACACTTCTTACAGAACTCTTCAAATTCCTTCTTGCAGAACTCCCCACCATTATCTGTCCTCAATGCCTTTATCTTCTTCTCTGTCTGGTTTTCCACCAGAGCCTTAAATTCTTTAAATTTGTCAAAGGCTTCAGATTTCTTCCTCAAGAAATATATCCATGTATTCCTTGAGAAGTCATCTATGAATGAAAAATAGTACACAGACTTTCCCAGTGATGGAACTGACACAGGTCCAAACACATCACTGTGCACAAGTTCTAATATCTTGTTCGCCCTCTTAGCACCAAAAGGAAAACTCACCCGATTCTGCTTCCCATATACACAATGTTCACAGAAATCGAAATCAAGAGAGCAATTATACATACCTTCTACCATACCATTTCTATGTAGTATCTGAAGGCCCTTCTCTCCAATATGTCCAAGCCTTTGATGCCATAGCATGGTATTTTCTCCAGAGACAGTTAGGCTTTTCGCTCCACTTTCAAGAACCACATATCTATTACACCCATCAATAACAGTGTTACCTTGTAGCTTGTACAGAGTTCCAGTCCGAACTCCCCGCATTAATACCAGTGCTCCCCGAACCATCTTGCAGGCATCTTTCTCCAACACTTTTTTTACACCTGCATCATCCATCTTGCTTACAGAAATCAGATTTCTAGCCAATGCAGGAATATGCAGAACACCAGGAAGTGTTCTAATCCTTCCACCTTGCAGCTTCAACTTGACCTTTCCACGTCCGATGATTCTGGCCTTCCTATCATCCCCTAGGAAGACATCACCACCATCATATTTCTCATACTCGCAGAACCACTCCCTATGGGGAGTGAAATGAAAGGATGCACCTGAGTCAATCAACCATGACTCATGATCTACATGTGTATTTGAAGAAGAAGCCAAATACACATCCCCACCTTCATCCGAGGTGGTTTTTGCCTTTGTAGAAGGAGCATCATCAGATCCCTTTCCTTTCTCAGGAGCTTTAGATCTGCACTCCTTTTTGTAGTGCCCTTCCTTTCCGCATTTCCAGCATACCTTTAAAAACTTTCCAGGAGATTTATATCTCCCTCTAGATTTGGATCTCCCACTCGAAACCTTATTCTTGTTTCTGTTTTGGGACTTTCCTCGTACAGATAAGGCATCTCCATTCTGGCCCTCCATATTTCTCCATCTCATTTCCTCCGACAGCAAGGCTGAGACAATGTCATCAAAATTCAAGGTAGTTGTATTGCTACCTATTACAATAACCAAACTATCCCACGAGTCTGGTAGAGAACACAAAAAACTGATGCACTTATCTTGATCTGAGATTTTAATATCAACAGATGACAATTGACCTACCACAGTATTGAAGGCGTTCAGATGCTCTGTCACTGAGTCTCCATCCTTCATCCTCAGGTTATACAGCTTTTTCCGCGGGAACAGCTTATTCACCAGAGACTTAGATTGGTACAAATTCCCAAGTTTTTCCCACAAATTCTTCGTTGTAGCTTCCCCAGATACATTCAACAGTACTGAATCTGAGACACACAACCGTATTGTGCTCTTAGCCTTCCAATCCAGTTTCTTCCAATCTTCATCTGACATTGCCATTGGTTTAGTATCTGGATCTACCGCGATCCACTTATCTTTATCCACTAGCAGATCCTCCATCTTGAGCTTCCACAACTAAAAAATCTGACCATTAAATTTCTCGATCTCTATCTTTCCGCCGCTCGCCATCTTCTTTCTCCGCAAGAATCGATCCCGCAGATCTCCCACTGAACAGGGTCTACCTCAGGCCTGAGAAAAAAACCCTCAGCAGTAAAGGCGTCCCCTTGAAGCCGAAACAGCTCTGATACCAAATGTAGGTTTTAACCTTGAACCTAAATTAGCTACATACGAATCTTATAACAGAAAATAAACAATAGCTAGAGCATAAAACATAAAACAAATACACACAGAGATTTTCCCCTAGATCCAAAATCGGGACGACCAGCTTGATTTTTCATTATATTCCTTTTAGTGTTACAACACATATATATACATGCCGAAGCATACATAAACCCCAATCCATTAACCCTGGATTAGAACATAACTGTAGTTCCCTTGACCGGATCTACAAAATACCAGGGGCCGAAAACCATCGTACCCCAAAACCATGTGAAAACTCACGCACAAAACATGGGTGGGTCCGACTATGAGTGGGTCCGCACTCCAAAACCATTTTCGTCGTGGTGCTGCCCGGACACCAACAGTGGGGGTTTCCTCCTCCCTTGTGACCCCCTTGCTATGCCCAGCACAACTTATAGCGTGTGGGGCTAGTCATGGAAAGAATATAACACATACCCAACACTGACAAATTTAACTATGGCACCGGAGGTTTGGACACCTTCATTACAAGGCCCTTCCCGAAGTAAGGAAGGTGGTGACAGGGATGCCTGATTTTGGAAATAATCATGAAGGTATATGTAAGGGTTGTGCCGAAGGAAAGCATACAAGGGGACCTTTCCCCTCAAGTGTCACAAAGACATCTGATATTTTGCAACTGGTCCATTCTAATCTATCTGGTATGCTACCTGTGACATCCCTGGGAGGATGTTCTTACTATATGACATTCACTGATGAATTCTCCTGCAAAACCGAGATATACTTCTTGAAGACGAAGTATGAGGCTTTCATGTGGTTCCGTACCTTCAAAGCCTTGGCGGAAAATATGACAGGGAAGAAGATCAAGATTTTGAGTCAAATGAGTTCAAGGACTTTTGCAGAGAAGCTGGCATTAAGAGGGAGACTACTACTGCCTATACTCCTGAGCAGAATGGCGTTGCTGAACGAAAGAACAGGACCATTGTGGAAGCTGCCCGTGCCATGCTATGTGACCAAGGTTTACCGAAGTTTCTGTGGGGAGAAGCTGCGAATACTGCTGTTTACATTCAAAACCGATGCCCTCATTACGCCCTGGACTCCAAAACTCCCGAAGAGGTTTTCACTGGTAAGAAACCTGATGTCTCACATTTTAGAATTTTTGGATGTCTTGTTTGTTTTCATGTGCCAAAAGAAAAGAGAAGTAAGCTAGATGCTTCTGGGAAGAAAGGAATGTTTGTGGGCTACAGCGAAACTTCTAAGGCCTATAGAGTCTGTGTACCTGGTCAAAGGGAAGTAGAGATATGCCATGATGTCACTTTTGACGAAGATGCTTCCCTAAAGAAAGTAGTAGATCTTCCAAGATCTGAGGAAAATCATGAAGCAAGGCCTGGAAATCAAGAAGAACCGCAGGATGAGACAATGCCTGATGTTGAAGGACCAATGGACCCAATCGATCCATCTCCTTCACTGAGACAGAGACCATCATGGCTCAGGGACACTCTCGAAGATGCTGAGGGACATGCTGCCCCGAGGGGGACATTCCGAGAAAGCAAGAAGTCGTGTAGATACCAAGGGTATCTAGCTGCCATGAGTACTATTGTACAATCTGAACCTGGATCTTTTGAGGAAGCCGTAAAGCATCAAGTCTAAAAGGATTCTATGCACGAATAATATGAGTCCATAATGAAGAATGATGTCTGGGATGTGGTTCTAAGACCGAAGGACAAATCAGTTGTCACCGCAAAATGGCTCTACAATATCAAGCATGGATTCGATGGAAGTGTTGAAAAGTTCAAGGCAAGATTTGTTGCCCGTGGCTTCTCTCAAAAGGAAGGAATAGACTATGATGACATATTTGCACCTGTGGCATAATATACCACCATTCAATCAATCATAGCCCTTGCTGCTACGCAAGGATGGAGTCTTCATCAGATGGATGTCAAGACCGCTTTTCTGCATGGTGCAATAAAATAAGAGGTGTATGTAGAACAACCTCTAGGGTTTGAAGTTCAGGATTGGGACACTCATGTCTGCAGGTTGAAGAAAGCCCTCTATGGGTTGAAGCAAGCACTCAGAGCTTGGTACGAGAGGATAGATAGCTACTTGATGAAGCTAGGCTTCACTCGAAGTAATGTTGATCCAAACCTTTACTTCAAGGTTGTCCAGGGGAAGCCTCTCATTCTGGTGTTGTATGTGGACGACCTCTTCCTGACAAGTGTTGACCCTCTCATTCATCAATGCAAGAGGGAGCTCGCTGTTGAGTTCGAGATGAAGGACCTCGGACTGATGCACTACTTCCTAGGCCTGGAGGTCTAGCGGAGACCTGGAGAGATTTCCCTTTCTCAAGGAAAATACATTGTGAAACTTTTGGAAAGATTTGGTATGGTGGACTGCAAGTCCGTGTCAACACCAATGGAACTCAACTTCAAGAAGTTGAGTGGCAGTGTTGCTGGGCCCGTATTGGCTAATCCTACTGAGTATCGTCAACTCGTAGGGGCCCTGATGTTCTTAGTGAACACCCGTCCAGATATATGTTTTGCAGTGAACACTTTGATTCAACAGATGGTTGAACCTCATCACTTTCACTGGGTTGGTGCCAGGAATCTTCTGAGATACCTTCAGGGCACGATAAACCATGGGCTGAGATACACTGCCAGGAGCGTGACACTCCGTGGATATACTGATGCCGATTGGGCTGGCAGTGTGGTGGATTGTAAGATCACATCGGGATGCTGCTTCAATCTTGATTCTGCTTTGATTTCATGGCTGAGCAGGAAGCAGGAGTCGGTGGCTTTGAGCACCGTAGAGGCCGAATACATTGCAGCAAGTATGGCCTGTTGTGAAAAAGTTTGGTTGCGAAAGCTCTTTAGAGAGCTATTTGGACATGTGCTAGATACCACCGTGATACTCTGTGATAACCAGAGTGGGATTTTCTTGACCGAGAATCTGGTGTTCCACGACTGATCCAAGCATATTGATATCAGGTACCATTTCATCCGGGATATGGTACAGCGAGGCACCATAAGGCTCGATCATATAGGAACTGCTGAGCAAGTCGCGGATATTCTCACTAAGCCCCTGGGGAAGGTCAAGTTCCTAACCTTCCGTGAGAGACTTGGTATCGTGGAACAACCCTATGATGTGGGTCATGTTGGACGATGAGCTCGAGGATCTCTGGGGGGCTTTGGGGACAGCTTCTCGGAGCTATGAGCAACCACAAGGCTAGGCTTGCCAAACCTTGTTGGTGTGCTTGGACCCCACTGTTATGATTATTGAGTTGGTTCACCTCTCATTATCTATGCCCCGTATGCATCCTACCCATTGAGTTCAGGGCTCATGGGAAGTACCTCTCATTTGGCCAATGAGATGGGAAAAGCTAGAGACCAGTAGCAAATACTGATGGACGCATCAGAGATTTCCGTAATCTCTATCTAGGATGGCACGGTCCAACCACTTGATCTGGGATCAATTCTAGTGAGGTCTCGGACCTCCGCCTGACCTCGGGTCAGATGAACCAACTTCGGGTTGGTTGGAGACTCCTTGTGAGTCCGATAGAGGTTTCGAACCTCTAAGCTAAATTTTTCAGCCAGGGGATGATGTCTTTGTGACTGACCCACTTCTGTTCTGAAATAAAGAGGTCATCAAAGCAAGTTACGACGGGATGACGCACGATTTTTTATTGCACTGGTGGATGGAGTTCTCCCTAGTTGAGAGGGAGTATTAAATTTGGACAAATAGGTCCAAACTCCATATTGTGATGCTCAAATGGAGATTCCAATATTTGTATTGGATTCCTCTTTCGGAGAGGTGTAAAATCGATATAAAATTGATTTTAATCTGATGAGCAGAACATTTATTTTGAATATATTATTTATAATAAATTTAAGTGCAGGTCGGCCTTAAGGTTTTACACCCCCAACAGATGTGTCACACACCTCAATGATGGATATAAATACAGTCAACGTTGGAGAGCATTTCACTCATCTCATCACACATCTTCTCCTCTGATTATCTACAAGCATTAGAGAAGCAGTTTCATCTCCCACGTGAGAAGAAGGATGAAATCTACTGCAGCAAAAGGAAGAAATTTACCGCAGCAAATTTTCTGCAGTTAGGGTTTTTGGGGAAGTTTGACCAGCGTTGACTTTGGTCAACGCATGGTCCATTTGAGTTGAAATTTTGTGGAGAGTTTGATTTTTGAAGGCCGTACTCATTGGCACAAAAATCGAGGTCAAAAGGTTGACCTAAGTTGGAGATGCGTTAACTTTATTGTTGCTGCCCTGCGTTGACTTTTTCTGGACTACGTTGACTTTTTGGGGTTGACTTTAAGTTGACTGGATGATTGATTTGAGGACTGTTGTGACACATTTTGGGTTGGCCGACCAAGAAGACTTTTCTGGTAGAAGCATCCTACTGACCGCCGTAACGCACCAACACATTCTCCTGTTTCTGGTTTGTCTTCTATAGATCCACTGGTATGTTCTATAAGCATTTTTACTTAACTGTTTATGTGATTGCTGTTATAAAAGTAAAGTTGCATCTAGCATAGAACATCTACAAAAATTTACAGCTCCCTCCAAACTCGAGGGATGCCTATAACCTTATAAAAAAAATTCAAAATGTCTTTCCAAAAATATGTTAAACCTACAAATACTAAAAATAAAAAATACAAAATGAAACAACTAAAGCTTAGAGCAAAGGACTTAGTAGTTGTAAGTTTTAACCCTGAACAGAAATTATCTACACACGAATATTATAA
The DNA here is from genome assembly GCA_034641835.2 of Pinus albicaulis. Lineage (NCBI taxonomy): Eukaryota > Viridiplantae > Streptophyta > Pinopsida > Pinales > Pinaceae > Pinus > Pinus albicaulis. The sequence goes on from CM076569.1 coordinate 717,864,165, forward strand.
CAGAAAATAAACAATAGCGAGAGCATAAAACATAAAAAGATAAACACAGATATTTTCCCCTGGATCCCAAATCGGGACGACCAGCTTGATTTTCCATTATATTCCTTTTAGTGTTACAACACATATATATACATTCCGAAGCATACATAAACCCCAATCCATTAACCCTAGATTAGAACATAACCGTAGTTCCCTTGACCGGATATACAAAATACCAGGGGCCGAAAACCATCGTACCCCAAAACCATGTGAAAACTCATGCACAAAACATGGGTGGGTCTGCCTATGAGTGGGACTGCATACCAAAAAAAAAATTGTCGGGGCGCTACGCCCGGCGCAACGTACAGCGTGTGGGGCTAGTCATGGAAAGAATATAACACATACCCAACATTCTCCCACTTGTTGTTTTCTTTCCATAGGGGGCCATAGGAGAGCTTAGTCATTGGGCCAATTCTTCAACACCCATTGTTTCTCTACACCAAGAGAACTTCTGAGTGCTCACAGACTTCGTCAATGCATCTGAAACATTCTTCAAAGTGTCCACCTTTACCAGCAACACCCTTTTAGCTTCAACCATATCTCTAACAAAGTGATATTGAACATCAATGTGCTTTGTCTTTGAATGATAAGCAGGGTTCTTAGCCAAGAAAATTGCACTTTGGCTATCATAGTCTATCCTTATAGCTTGCTGTACCAACCCCATACTTGAACATAATCTCTGCAACCAAACTGCTTCCTTGCTTGCATGAGTGGCTGCTATGTATTCTGCCTCTGTAGTTGAAAGAGCCACTACAGACTGTCTTTTACTCATCCAACTGACTGTGCCTCCAAATAAGCTAAACACATACCCACTTGTAGATCTTCTTTGGTCCAGATCTCTAGCCCAGTATGCATCAACAAAACCATGAATGTCCAACATTCTTTCCAATCCTGGTCTTCCCTGGTAGCACAAGCCATAATCACTAGTGCCACGTAAATATCTGAAAACCCGCTTCATTGTTGTCCAATGCTCCTTCCCTGGGTTTGACATAAACCTGCTCAATACTCCCACTGCATGTGCAATGTCTGGTCTAGTAGAGACCATTGCATACATCAGGCTACCCACTGCACTTGCATATGGAACACGGGACATATTCTCCTCTTCTTCTTGTGTCTTGGGACACTGTTCAGCAGATAGCTTTACACCTACAGGAATAGGAACATTCACCGGTTTACTATCTTGCATATTGAACCTCTGCAATATAGTCTCGACATACTTCCTCTGGTTTAACCAGAGCTTCCTCTTTGCCCGATCTCTCTTAATTTCCATGCCCAAAATATAGTTTGCAGCACCAAGATCCTTCATGTCGAATTTGGAGAACGGTTGGGTCTTCAAATCTTGGATAATTTCTTTGTCATTTCCAATCAACAACATATCATCCACATACAAGACCAAATAAATAACACGGTCACCAATTAATTTAAAATAAACATAGTGATCCTCCTTGCTTCTGGTGAAGCCAAGTCCTCGTATATAGGTATCAAATTTCTGATACCACATCCTTGGTGACTGTTTTAACCCATACAGAGACTTCTTCAACCTGCATACCAGTTCTTTCTTACCCTTCACCATAAAGCCTTCAGGTTTCTTCTTGTAGATCTCCTCTTCTAGATCCCCGTGAAGAAATGTTGTCTTCACATCCATCTGTTCTATCTCAAAATCAAATGCAGCAGCAACAGATAAAAGTAATCTAATAGAAGTAACCTTGGCAACAAGAGAAAAAATATCACCAAAATCAATTCCCGGCACTTGGGAATAACCTTTTTCTACCAACCGAGCTTTGTATTTCTCCACCTTGCCTTCTACATTCATCTTCTTCTTAAACACCCATTTGCTCCCGATGGGCTTCCTTCCAGTCGGCAACTCCTCCAGATCCCATGAATCATTTTTGTGCAAGGATGCCATTTCATCAACCATGGCCTCCTTCCAGAGTTTTCCATCCTCTGAATCTATTGCCTCCTTGACAGTTCTGGGATCATCATCAGTTATAGTTAAGGCAAAATTTGAATAGAAAGCAGATGGACTATACCTTTCTGGTTGTCTTCTTTCCCGAGCTGATCTTCTCAAAGCTGGAGTTTGTGGCTCTTCCTCTTCTGAATCTTCTTCTGTTGTAGATTCTGATTCATGCTCCTTTAGCTCAAACTCTATCTTCTCAGGTTCCTTTGGTAGGACTTCATGTGTAACAACATCTTTCACCTCTCTAAACACCACATCTTGGCTGTACACAACCTTCCTTGTTTCTGGGTTCCAAATCTTGTAATCCTTTAAACCATCCTTATACCCAATAAAGATGCACCTTTCAGATTTATTATCCAACTTGGTCCTTTTCTCCTTTGGAACATGTACATATGCATCAAATCCAAATACCCTTAGATGTGAAAGAGAGGGTTTCTTACCATTCCATACCTCATGTGGAGTCTTATCCTCCAACGCTGATGAAGGTGATCTGTTAACTAAGTAACATGCAGTCTCCACTGCCTCTGCCCAGAATTCTTGTCCTAACCTAGTACCACTGAGCATGCTTCTTGCCTTTTCCATCAGTGTTCTATTCATTCTTTTTGCAACTCCATTTTGCTGAGGTGTGTATGGAGTAGTCTTCTGCCGTGCTATACCACACTTCTTACAGAACTCTTCAAATTCCTTCTTGCAGAACTCCCCACCATTATCTGTCCTCAACGCCTTTATCTTCTTCTCTGTCTAGTTTTCCACCAAAGCCTTAAATTCTTTAAATTTGTCAAAGACTTCAGATTTCTTCCTCAAGAAATATATCCATGTATTCCTTGAGAAGTCATCTATGAATGAAACATAGTACAAAGACTTTCCCAGTGATGGAACTGACACAGGCCCAAACACATCACTGTGCACAAGTTCTAATATCTTGTTTGCCCTCTTAGCACCAGAAGGAAAACTCACCCGATTATGCTTCCCATATACACAATGTTCACAGAAATCGAAATCCAGAGAACAATTAGACATACCTTCTACCATACCATCTCTATGCAGTATCCGAAGGCCCTTCTCTCTAATATGTCCAAGCCTTTGATGCCATAGCATGGTCTTTTCTCCAGAGACAGCTAGACTTTCCGTCCCACTTTCAGGAACCACAGAACTGTTACACCCATCAATAACAGTGCTACCTTGCAGCTTGTACAGAGTTCCAGTCCGAACTCCCCGCATTAATACCAGTGCTCCCCGAACCATCTTGCAGGCATCTTTCTCGAACACTGTTTTTACACCTGCATCATCCATCTTGCTTACGGAAATCAGATTTCTGGCCAATGCAGGAATATGCAGAACACCAGGAAGTGTTCTAATCCTTCCACCTTGCAGCTTCAGCTTGACCTTTCCACGTCCGATGATTCTGGCCTTCCTATCATCCCCTAGGAAGACATCACCACCATCATATTTCTCATACTCACAAAACCACTCCCTATGGGGAGTGAAGTGAAAGGATGCACCTGAGTCAATCAACCATGACTCATGATCTACATGTGTATTTGAAGAAAAAGCCAAATACACATCCCCACCTTCATCTGAGGTGGTTTTTGCCTCTGCAGAAGGAGCATCATCAGATCCCTTTCCTTTCTCAAGAGCTTTAGATCTGCAGTCCTTTTTGTAGTGCCCTTCCTTTCCGCATTTCCAGCATATCTTTACAAACTTTCCAGGAGATTTAGATCTCCCTCTAGATTTGGATCTCCCACTCGAAACCTTATTCTTGTTTCTGTTTTGGGACCTTCCTTGTACAAATAAGGCATCTCCATTCTGGCCCTCCATATTTCTCTGTCTCATTTCCTCCGACAGCAAGGCTGAGACAATGTCATCAAAATTCAAGATAGTTGTATTGCTACCTATTGCAATAACCAGACTGTCCCATGAGTCTGGTAGAGAACACAACAAACTGATGCACTTATCTTCATCTGAGATTTTAATATCAATATGACAAACAATACTACGGTATTGAAGGCGTTCAGATGCTCTGTCACCGAGTCTCCATCCTTCATCCTCAGGTTATACAATTTTTTTCACAGAAACAACTTATTCACCAGAGACTTAGATTGGTACAAAGTCCCAAGTTTTTCCCACAAATTCTTCGTCGTAGCTTCCCCAGATACATTCAACAATACTTAATCTAAAACACACAACCGTATTGTGCTCTTAGCCTTCCGATCCAGTTTCTTCCAATCTTCATCTGACATTGCCGTTGGTTTAGTACCTGGATATACCGCGATCCACTAATCTTTATCCACCAGCAGATCCTCCATATTGAGATTCCACAACTCAAAACTCTGACCATTAAATTTCTCGATATCTATCTTTCCGCCACTTGCCATCTTCTTTCACCGCAAGAATTGATCCCGTAGATCTCCCACTGAACAGGGTCTACCTCAAGCCCAAGAAAAAAACCCTCAGCAGCAAAGGCATCCCCTTGAAGCCGAAACAGCTCTGATACCAAATGTAGGTTTTAACCCCGTACATAAATGATCTACAATACCCATCAGACAGTTTTAAAATAAACAATAGCAAGAGCATAAAACATAAAACAGATAAACACAGAGATTTTCCCCTGGATCCCAAATCGGGACGACCAGCTTGATTTTCCATTATATTCCTTTTAGTGTTACAACACATATATATACATGTCGAAGCATACATAAACCCCAATCCATTAACCCTGGATTAGAACATAACCGTAGTTCCCTTGACCGGATCTACAAAATACCAGGGGCCGAAAACCATCGTACCCCAAAACCATGTGCAAACTCATGCACAAAACATGGGTGGGTCCGCCTATGAGTGGGACCGCATACCAAAAAAAAATTTGTCGGGGCGTTGGGCCCGACGTAACATAAAACACATGAGGCTAGTCGTGGAAATAACATAACACATACCCAACAGTATTTCAAGTCCCTTATATTTGATTCTTCGACTTTATTCTTCTTGGGAGATCCTTCTTCAACATCATTGGCTTGGTCCCTATCCCTTTTCTTATTCTTCATATTGCCAGGACACTCACTTTTATAGTGACCCATTTTATGACATTGGTAGCATTCTATTTTGGACATGTCTACCTTTCTTCTTGGTCCTCTTGACTTCTTGAAGTTTCCTTTCTTATGATGAGCGGTGTAGGCATTTGAAACTTCTTCATTTTTAGATACTAATGTGATTCTCATCTCTTCTTGGTTGAAAGCATTCCATAATTATTCAAATGTGGGAGTTTCCTTCCAGTTGTTGATTCCTGAAGAAAAAAACACTCCAATTCAGTGGCAACCCCAATAATGCAGTAATCACTAGTTATTTGTCTGGTACAATCTCATCTATGGCTAGAAGTTCATCTCTAATTATAGCTATACTTACAAATAAGGAAGCCACAATGTCATCTTTAGTCATTTTCGTGGTCCTTATTTCATTATTCAAACTTGCTACTTGACCAATGTTCTTGATAGTAAATAATTTTTATAAAGCCTCATACATTTCTTGAGCATGGTCTATGTTGGATATATATGGGACAATATTTTCCTTTATGCCTTCTACTGTTAATTCCATAGCCAATATTTTTGACTCTTTGAACTTCACCTTATCCAGATCACTATATTCTTCGATAGGTTTCTTTACTTTTCCTCTAACCAAATCCAATACTTTGTTCTTTTCAAGAATGAGGTCAATTATCTTATTCCATGACCTCTAATTTGAGGCTCCTTCTAATTTGTTCTCTCCCTTTATTGAGTTAGACATTGTCCTTGAAGATAGTAAGCTTCTTTCTTATAAGGTCCCTTTTTACTATCCCTTGATCAAATTCTTTGAGATTCCTTACCTCCAATATATCCTTAAACTTCCTTTTTCCTCCTTCACCACAACTCCGATACCATGTTAGAAAATCAGAAAGGAAGAACAATTTTTTTATACTTGATAATTACTTCTAATATTCTTGTGATATTATTAATTTTATTGTGTTATTTTACTATCTTAATTCATCAAGCAATTACCAAAACAATAATACAATAATAAAGGACACCAGATGTAGGCAGTCAACCAAGGAAAAACCCCACTCTAGGGGAAAATCGAATCAACAACTCTTCCTTCAATATTTTTCCTGAGATAATCCAAGACTCTTGATTTAGACACAAACTACCTCCACACCAAGTCAGTCCTCTCCTTATTATACAGATATTACTATCTTCAACCTAGCAGCAGTAACAACAACAATAATATGATTCAACACTTAACTTCGACCTAACAACTTCGATCTCAATGCGATAACTTCGATCTTGGAACAACACTTTCACTTGAAGTAACAACAACTGGCAGCAACAACTTCGACCTAGCAGTGGCAACTTCGATATGGAAACAAATGGTAGCAGTAACTTTGATGCAGCAGTAGGAACTTCTATCTCCCTAGAAAATCCACACGAGTGAGAGATAGATGGCCAAAAACTTCGATCTTGACCTAATATTCCTTCTTCCCCAACCTCACACTTCTTTTAGCCTCATTTTTCTAGTTCACACTTTTTCAGCTCTTACTCTTGGATATCGAACTTATGTGAGTGTGAGTGAGTGTCCTCCAAATGAATTTGAACTGCTCCAATATATAGTCTTCTATTGAGGTCGAATTTCCCAATTTGAGGCCCACTTGATCTCCTTAAGGCCGACTTGGTGTGGAGGTGACATTATTTATTTCTGACTAAAAAATAATCCTTTTTACATAATTCAAAAGCCCAAGAAGGTTCTCTTTAAATGTACAATGATTATATTGACTCAGAATAAATCCTAGAAGTCCTCAATGGGGACTTTGACCTAAAACAAGATGACCCAAGCATGAAACCCATGCTTTAATAAGTAATTAAAATAATAATTTTTTTCTCTTTTAATTCTTTTTCGTAAGTAAATTTCATTGTGACTCAAATACAATTATGAAGACCGAACCTAGTTACATTCTTCAACAGGAAGCACCTAATAGGGCCTTGAATAACCCCCCCATAACTAAGCATGGTAAATTATTAATAAATCATGAGCTAGAAGATTTAAAGATGATAATTGTATGAAGTACTTTAATGCTTTTAATATTAAATATGACCCACTTTGATGTTGTTATGGTTTTTGGACTAATGATGTTGATATCACTTGATTTCATGAGTATGTGTGAGACCTTTGCTCTTAGGTGAAATTTCCATCTCTTAAGGGATTGTGTGATGTTTCTCCAACACTTCAAAGATGATACCTCCAACTACCTCTAGGACTTGGGCTACTACCCTTTAGAGCTAGGGTTGTTTCCTTGAGAGCTAATGTATCCCACATATGACATGATGCCCCCAAACTATCATTGCACCCACTTGATGGATGTTGCCTTGTTTTTTAGGATGTTTTCTGATGATGATATGGGACCCCACTAAAGGGGATGATAGAGTATTCTCCATCTGGACGTCATGCCCAAACACTATGATGTCCATTTCATGATGCTTGGTTGAGGATGTGAGCACCCTGGTAGAGGACTTTGGGCTCGATATATTTATTGATGATTACACACCCATTTGATGAGGATACCCGACTTTTGGAAGAGATACACCCCTTGTGAGCCATCCAATGCATAGGATGCGGAGAGATGGACCTTTTGGAGGGTGAAATCATCCTTATGAGGGAATATAAATCACACATTTGGATTAATTCAGGCATATTTTTGTTTTATCATTGCGTTATCTATATTTGGGGGTTGGCTTATGGCCTTACCAACTTGTAATCATAATTTAATATTATTTTAGGGAAATAAAATTTACTTGGTTGACCTCATTATCAAACTTGGAGATGAAATAACACTAGCTACTTGTCTATTCTCTCGTGTGTTATACAAAATTAGTGTAACAATCTTGTGTAGGATGTTGGTTGGATGATTTTCTCTCTTGGATGATTATTGGTGATTATTTAATGATGTGTGCTACTTTAATGTAAGATATATTCTTACATCTTGTTTTTGTTCATGAATTAAGGTGTAATGAAATGTTCACCAAGGTTTTGTTGATGTTTTATGACTCTAATTCTCCTTGCACAATATTTTCATCAAGTTCCTCTTATGGAATGTAGTTTTAGCTTCCTCCCTTTGAATATTCAAAGAAGATAGAATGATGCTAGGGTTAAAAGTGAGGAACATATGTTTGTCTTCCTTATTCTCATCGAATCCACATCCATTTTTTTCCATAGACTTTTACTTCCACACTCCATTAGCCCTTGATTGAGAAAGGCACTCATCTTATCTGTTACACCAATTTTGGGTCATCTAACCATTTACAATTAGATGGATTGAAATACACCATGTAAGACCAATTTTACCATAATAAAATTTCTTTCATTATAAGAAATAATTTAATAAACTATAGTTTATTAAATTATTTCTGGTCCAAACAGGAAACCCCATGAGGAATAATTAAATAAATCCTTATTTATTTGATTTTCCTCTAGGAATAATTAATTAAACCATTGTTTAAATAATATTCTAAGTAATATCTAACCCAATTAATGAGAAATAATTAGATAAATCATTATTTATCTTATTATTCTCTAGGAATAATTAATTAAATCATTATTTAATTAATATTCTTTGTTAAATTTGACTAAATTATTTAGGAATAATAAAATAAATCATTATTTGTTAAATTATTCTTTAAACCCATCCTTGAAATGATAAATAAATCATTTATTTGTTTATTATTTCTAAATAAAGGGATTTAACTAATTTAAATTCCTTTTCCCTCCAAAAAATATAATAAAATATTCCAAGCAGTTAGATCTAGATCTTGGTTAATAATATTTTATTATGCACAATTATAAAGGTTAACTCAATATTTTGTTCTAAATAGGAGGGTTCTCCATTCATTATTTACCTTTGATCCTTTTATCATGTTCAGACTTTGATCCTCTTGTCATTGTCATACTTTGATCACTTTTATTATTTTTGCTTCTTGAGCTCCCATAGAGTTCAACACATCTTGGATTTTCTACACCATCGAGAGAGAGAAAATTTGGATCTAAAGCATTGAGGACAACCAAGAACCCATCCCATTGAGGGGGACTGGTAACATCATACTTTGTTCCATTCCTAGGTGTTAACTTAATATAAAATTATTTATATATCTTGTCTTGTCCATTGGATATTTGGAGAAAATATTATTTCATTTCACTCTTTATTTACTTTTACTGCATAGATCTAGGTTTTTGTTGCATTTGTTTCGAATATTTGTTGCAAATCTAAAGAAGTTAGACAACCATATTTATTGTTAGGGTTGTTTGTCATGTGCAGCTAAAGTGATATATTTTCGTACACTTTCCTTAAGAATTCATTCTAACAATTGGCGGCTCCACTGGGTTTTATTCAGATTCCTGCATGACCAGCTGCTTCAATAACTAGATTTTTTCTTCAGCTATTTTTAGTCTCTTAATGTTGTTTTTTACCTTTTATGCCCTAAAACAATAAAAATTCTAGCTTCCGAGTGTTTCTAGGTGTTTTCCGCAGGTAACAGGTATCAACCGCACCAAAGACATCAATTTTTTCTACAACCTGCTGCCCGAGACTGCCAGAACTACAGCTTGCACTTTTCAGCCCAGAACCTGCGATTTCAGGCTCAGGTCGCACATGTTGGGCCAAAAACCGTGAGTTTAGTAGCCTACAGGTCAGTACCTGCGAGCTGCAACTTTTTTTGAGATTTTTTCTGTTACAGTCAGGGTTTGCCGCAAGCACTGTTTAGGGTTGTCTAGCCTCTATCTCAGCCCGTCTTAGACATGGATGTGCTCAATTTGTCTCCTTGAAGTAGGACCAAGCCCCTTAGGGTTTCAGTACACTTCCTCCTTTTTAGGAGGGGTTTAGTTGAGTAGGCAGTCTAAGATTTTGCAGTGCTTTTAGCCATTGTTCTCTTGAGTTTTTTTGGTCTCTCCCTTAGAGTCCCCATTGTTTCCCTTAGGGTTTTAACCTTTCGCCTCCCATTTTTCAGCATTTTTACCTCTGGTTTCTTGCTTTTTTCTGCAACTTTTCCACTATATCTGAGTCATTAGATCCCTATCCCTTAGACCTTATATCTTTTGGCCATAATTTGTGTTTTGAGTCAATTTTGATCACCTCTTAGAACAATTGTTTGGGAACCCTTCTTTTTGGGTTGAATTTATGCATCTTTAGCTGTTTATTTTACTGTTGTTTCAGTTTTATTTACAATTATACATCATTTTTTATTTTTCTTTATACACAACCATCTGGGCTTAATTAAAATTAACACATGGCTTGCACACACGCACACATAAAGTGAAGAGTGCTTGGTTTACACCACCAAGCCAATACATAAACATCGTAATTAATTTATATGCCCCTCTAAGCCTTTGTTTATTACTCTTCCATATTATTTTGGTATCTGTGTCTTGCCATCATTACGCCCCCAAGGCACTTATCCCAGAGACTCTTAGGCCTTCATCCTCAGTTTCTGTTATGAAGACTTACTCCAAAGCGTCGAGTCCGAGTTAGTCCTCCGCTGAGTCCCCATACCGACTCTGATTCTGGTCCATCGGGCCCTCACTCTGATTCCGAACCCTTTTCTCTTCCACCTCATTTCATCACCATGTTAGGCGCCAATGTAGGTGCTAGTTCTCAAGCTAGTGGTAGCCCCGACCCCAACTCTGGATCTACTACTAGTGGAACCACTACCAGAACTGTTTTGGCTACTCCTTTGATACCTTTTATGGCAGGTTTAAGCCTCCCTGATTTGAGCCAGTTAATTAATGACCCTATAAACCATGAGACAGGTTGGCCTATTATGCCAACTAAGCTTCCTTCTGACATCACTAATTTCGAAGGAAACTCTGGAGAGGACCCTACTAATCACGTCCGCTTCTTTCACATGTGGTGTTCGTCCAATTCTATCACCGATAACTCCATCCGTCTTTGGTTATTCGAGTGTACGCTCACTGGAGACGCTACGAAGTGGTATGCAGACCAGGCCTCTACCTCACATTCCACTTTTTCAACTCTTTCTAAAGCGTTTCTTTCCTACTTACAGCTACCTCTCCGATATGATACCGGTACCGAGTTGTTGACCGTATTCCGTCAAATATTTTCCACTCGCCTTTTTGACCATGTCCAAGAATGACGTAGAAGGAGGAGCTTATGTCAAGCTCCCACATTCAAGGACCGTGTCTATATGGATTGGTTTCTTAGAACAATTTTTCCTTCTATTGGTAAAGATGTCACACCTCACTTTCCTCAAAAAGAGGAAGAATCTCTCCAAATCACGTTGAAATATGACTTGATCTACGCCTAATCTGGTTATGTTTATACCATTTTACCAGATCTTCCTAGACCTAGTGGTGCCAATGAACTGGGGGAATCTCATGCCACCGATGGTATCGTTGGATCTCTTTCACAATCATATACTCATCCTCCCATGGGTTATGGTTTTCCTCAAGGAGGGGCCAACTCCTCTAGCACTTATCTCCCTCCCGGTAGCATGTATCCCGGACAAAGCACATTTTCCCCATTGCATCAACTGATACCAGGGTCTACTGTCACTCAACCTATTTACCCCAATGTTTCTCAACCCCTTTCTATCCTTATCCGTAGCCCGATGCTCCAACCCCTACGACATTCGCACACCAACCTCCCATTCCTTCTCAACCTCCGCCACAACAACCACCTCCTCCTCAGAGTCAGGTGTATGCATAGCAGAGTGTGACTAATCCTCCTAATTCTAATAAAAATAAGAAAGGAAACCAAAATAAACCAATGCAAGGTAATCAAGGGCACCAAGGTAACCAACCGAACGTACCCTAAGGGAACCAGCCTAACACTAACAACCAACAACAGGGCGATCAACCCAAGCAAAACATGCCTCTTCGTATGTACAAGACTTGTTCTTGTTGAGGTGTCCATGGCCATTATACTCATGATTTTCCCCTTTTATCCCATATTCGCCAGTTGTGGGAAGCACAAGCAACATCTAGAGGACAACAAGCCACTACTTTGGCTCCTCTAAATATTGCGCCAGTTCAACCGGTTTTTTTCACCAATCATTTCCCTTAGCAAGGATATGTGGCTGCCCATCCCCCTCAAGGTCAGGCCGACCCTCAAACTTCACAGTCTGGTACTCCTGAATACCAGATTCTCATGATGAATTATGAAGAGGTTAATACTGTTGATGTCAACCTTCAAACTTGGTCGCGCCAATATGGCAAGTCACCTACTTCATCTACAACCGAGTCCTAAACCAAAGTTTCCATAGAGTCCAGTTTGACACCAAATTATCCATTACAGATCCCTCATCCATGGGCATAGGTCATTCCCAAGATCCCCAAAGGGTCATTACGCCGAACTACTGCTTTTTCCAAAGTCGCCCACACATACAACATAGTAGATGACTTGGCACAATCTCCTGATACCATGTCAACACTGGAAGTCCTCCAGTCATGCCCTTCACAATTTAAATCTCTATTATCTACTTTGGGCATTGTGGATCCTTTAGATGATTGTTTGATCATCTTTGATGTTGACAAGTTAGAACATCCCCCCTTACCTTCATCCGTCGCCTTCCAAATACCAGTCAAGATTTGTAATGCTCTTGTCTCACGTTGTATCATTGACGAGGGTGCATCCACATGTGTGATGTCCACCTATGTTTGGAATAAAATCAGATCTCCCGACTTATCCCCATCCACCATCACCTTGCGTGCTTGGGACTATCACCCTTCTTAGCCCCTTGGCATGTACCAAAATTGTTCTGTCACTCTTGCGGGAAAGACTGTTTTTATTGACATTGAAGTCATTGACGCCCCCTTGGATTACAGTATCCTCTTGGGTCACAGCTATAACTATGCAATGTCTGCTGTCACATCTGCGGTTCACCGTAAGATGTGCTTTCCTCACAATGGAAATATGGTTACCCTTGATCAGTTAACATATTACGAACTGAAGTCTTAGACCTCCCTCGAGTCTATCATATCTTCGATGGCTGATAAAAAATTAGTCGCACCTCTTACCAATGTTTCACCTGGAGTCTTTAAATATTCCACCTTGCTTGGTGCATTCCCTGGTCTCCCCCCTCTTATCACTAACCCCAACTTGTCAAATGTTTGCATGATGCAATTGTCTCGGACTAGCCACAAGCGGTTCGATTCAACCAACGAGCAACCCACACCTCTGCAACCTGTTGGTGGTCACTCGACGGAGCCTTCCAGACATTCTTTTCAAGGACCTTCTCCCTCTTTTGGCATATCTTCCACTTCGTTTCAACCAGGAATGGTTCTCCCTAGCCTTAATCAATCAGGATCCATTCTTCCAGGCCATTACCCTTCCAGTCAAAAACTGTTTCTCGCTGCCCCCTTTGGAGTCTTTTCGGTGCTTGTTATGGCTATGTTGAGCCTTCCCAATTTGACCCTGGGGATCCCATTCTAGTACATTGATCCCCCAGCCAAAACTTCGCCTGGTCAAATCAAGCCTTATACCACTTTGACTCCAGTCTAACTGATCGATATGACCCCTCCCTTTGCTTCAGTGCCTCACCCACCTCAAGAGTCAACAAGAATCTACTCCTATTGCAAAAGCCTTTTGTGAGGGGGAAAAAGCTAGAAAGAAGGAACCTAAGGATTCGGTTGCCCAAACAACTCCTGCTCCTCCCAAGCCTCTGAAACGGTCACCACCGTGTGCTTTGTGTGATGCTGTTGGGCATGCTACCTAGAATTGTCTTGAGCTTCCTCGTCTCAAACCTGTGGTCAAAAAGGCATTTCCTAAATCCTATATCCCGAAGGTCTATGTTACCTTACCCAATTCAGCGAAGAAACTCAAATCTCTGCGCACGAATCACCCTTGTGCTTTGTGTGATATTTATAACCACTATTCTCACCTCGATCCCCGTCTCAACGATTTCTGTGATACCCTTGAGGTTGTCTGCCGATTCGAGGTTGAACGTAGTGGATCCTATACTCCTCTACTCATGTGTTTGGCTCAGGTTGAACCAAAGGAATGTTCTTCACCTATTGTGATACCTTCCCCCGATGTCGAGATGATGGAACCTTCGGCCACTATCCTCTATCTGTCATCATCCATGATATCCTTGGTAGAAAACCCCTCTGGGGCATTCCCTTCTGTTTCGACTGAACCTCCTTCAGCGATTATATTGGGCTCAAAATCAGTAGATGTTTCATCTACTAGCTCTTCTTCTACCCTCCGTAGTGATGCGTATGTGAACCATATCTCTCATGATGATGCGTCAAGTAGCCCCACCGCGTCATGTGGTCTTTCTTCTACCAGTGCCCCCATCTTTCATTCTAATGGAGACATTATGGAAGCAATGACCACCCTTGACTTTCCTTGGGATGATATGCACCACCGTGCGTACTTGCTTCCACAGCAGTTCCATGATCAGTATGTTGTGGAGTCTAAAGACTTCATCTCTGATGAGGTCGATTAGTTTAGAAATCCCATTCCTGCACCTGATGCTTTCGAAGAAGGAAATGCAGACAATATCTCTCCTACCACTAAAATCAACATTTCCGATAAACCAGGGATAGAATAAAACATTTCCTTAGGGGCACATTGCACCCCAGAATAAATTGAGACTTACACTAATTTATTTAAGGAATTCCGTGATGTTTTCACCTGGTCATATTTAGAGATGCCCAGAGTTGATTCCGCCATTGTGGAACATCATATCGATACATGGCCCGATGCCAATCTTGTCCGTCAAAAGTTGAGACGCATTAATCCTTCCAGACTTGAGGCAATCAAAGCCGAAATGGACAAGCTCACGTAGGCTAGTTTTACCTATCCCATTCTCTAGAAAACAGGCACCATCCGTGTCTGTATGGACTTTTGTGACCTTAACAAATCTTGTCCCATAGAAAAATTCCCCACACCATTTATTGACCATATCTTTAATAGGTGTGTGGGGCATAGAAATTTTACCCATAACATCCCCCATCGAGATGCGTGTTTTATTTCTTCCATGCATTCATGTTTCTTTCATTTTTCATCATCATCTCATTTGTTACCTTGTGGCACCTTTCAGATGGATCCATCATCCACACCATATATCGGTTATGCCGATAGTGCAAGTTGCTACTCACGAAATCTAGGCTCGGAAGACTGGGCCATTTTTACCCCCATGCACTCATTAGTACTCTCCAACGACACATGCATTGGATCTGCCACCAATAATCAGGCCAAATATGATGCAGTGATAGGTTTGTTAGTCGATGCCCTTGAAAATTACATCCTTCATCTTCATGTTCATTTAGATTCCCTGATGCTTGTCATGCAATTCAATGGTGTATATCATGTGAATAACCATGTCCTTTTTAGAAGATATTTATGAGTGAAGTTCTTAGTACGTGAATTTGAAACCATTACATTCAGTCATGTACCTAGAGCCTAGAATCACTATGTAGATAACATTGCAAACAATATTCTAGATTGGCAGTTATCACATGCATTTAACACAACACAATAATCATAAACAAATGGCGAGCCATATACTCGTCATATATAAAATATGCATATCCATAATATGTGTCCACAAAATCATAAATGTTTTGGAGTCCTCTACTTTAATACATCTGACATGCCTGTAGCATGTTAGAAAAATCAAAACTAGGGGCACCACATGCCCCTACATCTAATCATTATCTAGAGGGTCCTTAGTGAATTGATCAGCTCCTATAGCCTACAGATCCCGCATACCCTTCCTGGCCAACACCATGCGCCACATGACCCCTCGCCACTCCAAGGGTAGCCCGACACATGCCTTAATGTAGCGGTCATCTAGATCATGCCATACACGCTCTGATACCCTAGTCATCAACATCTCGCATCTGCGATGAACATCATCCAGTAGTGCCTCTAAATCTGCTCTATCAACTCCTCTAACTGTGCTAGACTCTGCAACCCCTGGCGTTGCGTGTTGTCCCTTATACCCGACCAGTTTCACCGGTGTTATATCTGCATACCAAAAGTAAAGAATCAGTACCATATACATAATTCTAAAACTTTAAATGCACCATACAATATAAAAACTTGTCACTTACCATCTGGTCCCCATGCTCGACCAGGCGGAAGTGGAAAATCCGGGTCCCCCTGATATTTGATCTCACTGTATAGATAGTCATCTATATACAACAACATCTGGTCCCAATGTGCGAAGAACTTGGGTCAGAATACTTGTCTGACTCCCCTGCATCTTCCTCTCCGCAGTAGTTGCCCCCAACGGCACATCCTCGGAACTCGCGGGCCCCCATCATGAATCTGCACATGAGGTCTAAGTGTAGGGATCTTCTCGAAGAAGAATGAGCATAACTATGTACCAAAATCACAGTCATGGTTCACTTGTCGCTTGCATAGCGACAAATTTCGTTTCAACGATGCCAACGTCATTTGGGCCCACCCATAGTAGGTCCCGCTCAACACACTCTCAACCAACATCATCTGCCTTCCAGTGATGTGGTGGAAGGCCTGGTTTCCCAAGATCTGCAACACTGCTGCGGCGACAACCCAAGTCTCTAGCCTCTCTAGATCTCTGATCAGTATAGCCATGCCATTTACACGGACATTTGATCAGCAATGACATTCCATGAACTCAGATATATTCCGCCCCCTGCGGTAATACTGGTTGGATATTTCCCACCACCCCACGCGGCGGGAGACTGGTCAGGAAATAGATGTCCTGAATAGTCAGCTCGATCCGGTGCCCCTACACGATAAAGACCTCCAGGTATGGGTCCCAATAGCTCACTATCTTGGATAACAATGACTCCCTTTCCCTCGCCATCGGGTTCTCAACCAACTTTAGAACCCCATATCTCGCTAGTGCGCCTTTGACCACCTAATCCCCCTGGATCTCACAATTAAGCACATCCAAATCTCTCTCTCTCCAGTTCATCTTTAACTCTGCCATACCTGCACAAACCCAACAATATTTTAGTCAAAGGAAGAAAAACTGCATAAAAACATCAAGCCCCATTTCCCAACCAAAAACAGGACAAAACCCAACTTTTTGGCAGCTCGCACTTTTCTAGCTCTGTTAACTTGCAGAACATGCCCAAAGAAGTGCGAACCGATTTCAAGGAGGGGCAAAGTGTTGTTCCTGGGCTCTGGGCACATAATATGAAATTCTAAACCACTAAAAATGAAGAGTAAGGTTAGGCCACCCACCTGCAACTGACTGATCTCGATTCCAACGATCGATTTGTCTGCTACGAACGCCGCAAGATTTAGGGCCTTCTCCTCCTCTCCACGTTCACCACAGCTCCACTAGCAAATGAACCAAATTGGAGGGAAATTTCACTATTAAAAGAGAAACCCCAATTTTTCTTTTGCCAATTGTGACCAAATCGTAGCTCTGTTTGACAAACCGTCAGCACCATTGGAAAGGTCTCAGTAAGCTCTAAAATGGATATCCTTTTTTTTGCTTATTTCATACTTCATCGGGAAGCCTTTTTTCCAAGAAAGGTCACTTCGCCGCCTCTCAAAATCGAATTTCTGCACATGCGCCACTTGTACTTGGGGCACAACTTAACCTTCGTACTTGTCAATGCGTGTGTTAATTTTCATCATGAGTAACCATATTTTTCTCATATTTTTATGGTCCCCATCGGGCTTATTATGTGTGGCAGCATCATCAAGTCGCCCTTGATCAAAACATCCGAGTTGAATCATCATCGAATTTATTGAGTCTATCCCAAGTCCCTTTGCCTCTTGTTACAATATTCCATCCATTCATGCCTTGTCCCTCTCTCGTGTAGCCCATTTTAGCCTCCAGCCCCACTATCCCCCATCCCCTCAGGAATCGAGTCAGTCGCTGCCAGTTCATCCATGGTTTATATGCTCTGACAAGGGAAGTTGTCCATTTGCTACTCAGTATCCCCCATTCCATCATCATCCCCGGTGGTCATCAGTCGCTCTACTATTATCTCTCATGCCTTAGTTGAGGACCTTCACCACCTCACATATGGCGGACCTCCTTCTGTCGACATCAATACATTCATTCCAGAAGACAGGTCTAGGGAGATGTGTATCTTGGTTCCAGCTTCCATTATTGTTTGGTGCCTCGAATCAGGAAAAGGGACTCCTTATTTCCCTTTGACTTGATTATTTCTCATCCGCTCCACTTCAACATGATCGAGATTCATATACTTGATAGTTCAGTGATCCAACAAATTG
The DNA here is from genome assembly GCA_034641835.2 of Pinus albicaulis. Classification (NCBI taxonomy): domain Eukaryota; kingdom Viridiplantae; phylum Streptophyta; class Pinopsida; order Pinales; family Pinaceae; genus Pinus; species Pinus albicaulis. Next base: position 717,882,377 of record CM076569.1, read on the forward strand.
ATCCAGTGATTCGTGGGTGTGTGTGAGATGTTTCAAAACTCATGAGGGGGTGGCCCTTTAGGTAGCCCCCCACATGCCCATATGACCTCATTTTATGTGACAACCTCAGATGTAGCTCCATAGATGATGGGTTCAGTTCCAGCCGCTTGCAGCCCCTATAGCATGCATGTATTACTTAGATGATCCATTCATATTTTCAGAGCCCTTTCTTGTTTATCATGGATTCTTTGGTTATTATTATATCTCATGTACTCATATATTATTGTATTCAGTCCCGGTTGTTGTCCTAGGCGCAATATGTATGTGGGATACATTATATTTTTGTCTGGGTCGTTTTATGTCAGCATATCATGTACTTTATAGCTTAGTCTCATTTTACTGGGCTCACCATTATTCTTTGTACTTTGTCATCTCGACGGGCATAGGTATGCCTCTCCCGCCTCACTGAGATTAGGTACCCAAACATTAAAGGAGACTTATCTCACATGTAGGTCTCTCCCCCTCAGGTTATTGTTATCTCTCGCTTCACTTCATCTATGTATCTCTCTATCTATGACTCCCCTTCGATGTCTACTGATTGTGTTCTTACAATGTACTTTGGTCATACGATTAACTCCTAACGCTCGCACGTTTAGGGGAAATCTGTTACACCAATTTTTGGTCATCTAACCATTTAAAATTAGATGGATCGAAATACACCATGTAATACCAATTATACCATAGTAAAATTTCTTTCACTATAATAAATAGTTTAATAAACCATAGTTTATTAAGTTATTTCTGGTTCAAACAGGAAACCCCATCAGGAATAATTAAATAAATCCTTATTTATTTGATTTTCCTCTAGGAATAATTAATTAAACCACTATTTAGATAATATTCCTGGTCATATTTAACCCATTTAATGAGAAATAATTAGATAAATCATTATTTATCTTATTATTCATTAGGAATACTTAATTAAATCATTATTTAATTAATATTCATTGTTAAATTTGACTAAATCATTTAGGAATAATAAAATAAATTATTATTTGTTAAATTATTCCTTAACCCCATCCTTGAAATGATAAATAAATCATTTATTTGTTTATTATTTCTAAATAAAGGGATTTAACCAATTTAAATTCCTTTTCCCTCCAGCAAAATATAATAAAATATTCCAGGCAGTCAGATCTAGATCCTGGTTAATAATATTTTATTATGCACCATTATCAAGGTTAACTCAATATTTTGTTCTAAATAGGAGCGTTCTCCATTCATTATTTATCTTTGATCCTTTTATCATGGTCAGACTTTGATCCTCTTGTCATTGTCATACTTTGATCACTTTTATTATTTTTGCTTCTTGAGCTCCCATAGAGTTCAACACATCTTGGATTTTCTACACCATTGAGAGAGAGAAAATTTAGATCTGAAGCATTGAGGACAACCAAGAACACATCCCATTGAGGGGGACTGGTAACATCATACTTTGTTCCCTTCCTAGGTGTTAACATAATATAAAATTCTTGATATATCTTGTCTTTTCCATTGGATATTTGGAGAAACTCTTATTTCATTTCACAATTTAGCTACTTTTACTGCATAGATATAGGTTTTTGTTGCATTTGTTTTGAATATCTATTGCAGATTTAAAGAATTTAGACAATCATCTTTGTTGTTAGGGCTATTTTTCATGTGCAACTAAAGTGATCTCTTTTTGTACACTTGCATTAAGAATTCATTCTAACAATTAGCGACTTTGTTAAGGAATAATTAATTAAATCATTATTTAATTAATATTCCTTGTTAAATTTGACTAAATCATTTAGGAATAATAAAATAAATAATTATTTTTTAAATTATTCCTTAACAAATAAACTCTTATTTCATTTCACTGTTTAGCTACTTTTACTGCATAGATCTGGGTTTTTGTTGCATTTGTTTCGACTATCTATTGCAGATCTAAAGAAGTTAGACATCCATCTTTGTTGTTAGGGTTGTTTTTCATGTGCAACTAAAGTGATCTCTTTTCGTACACTTGCATTAAGGATTCATTCTAACAATTGGCAACTCCATTGGGGAATGCTTAATTAAATCATTATTTAATTAATATTCCTTGTTAAATTTGACTAAGTCATTTAGGGATGATAAAATAAATCATTATTTGTTAAATTATTCTTTAACCCCATCCTTGAAATGATAAATAAATCATTTATTTGTTTAAAATAAAGCGATTTAACCAATTTAAATTCCTTTTCCTTCTAACAAAATATAATAAAATATTCCAAGCAGTTAGATCTGGATCTTGGTTAATAATAATTTATTATGCACAATTATCAATGATAACTCAATATTTTGTTATAAATAGGGGGGTTTTTCATTCATCATTTACCTTTGATCCTTTTATCATGGTCGGAATTTGATCCTTTTGTCATTTTCATACTTTGATCACTTTTATTATTTCTGCTTGTTGAGCTCCCATAGGGTTCAACATGTCATGGCTTTTCTACACAATTGAGAGAGAAACTTTGGATTTGAAGTGTTGAGGACAACCAAGAACCCATCCCATCAAGGGGGACTGGTAACATCTTACTTTTTTCCCTTCCTAGGTGTTAACATAATATAAAATTCTTTATATATCTTGTCTTTTCCATTGGATATTTGGAGAAACTCTTATTTTATTTCACTATTTAGCTACTTTTACTACATAGATCTGGTTTTTTTTTTTGCATTTGTTTCGACTATCTATTGCAGATCTAAAGAAATTAGACAACCATCTTTGTTGTTAGGGTTGTTTGTCATGTGCAGCTAAAGTGATATCTTTTCGTACACTTGCGTTAATAATCCATTCTAACTTTATCCCTTGTACCAATCCATTCTAATAAAACCAAAATATTTTTCTATTTATGTTTTCTAGGGTAAATTAGGGTTAGGTTACAATGAAACCATTAATTTTTAACATTATTTGCCTTGGATCTTAATTTCCTAGAGTTAGATTCTATATAAGTGAAAATATCATTCTACATGCATTTTTCAGCCATAAATTAATGTTGGCGTCTAGGGCTTATCATATTGTTATATGAACTTTTCCACCAAGAATTTTTTTTATAATTTCTTCTTTTCTTTACTGATTAATTAGCCCTAACTTTTCACTTGTTTATCATAAATTTTGGATCTATTTTCTTGTGTTGTAAAATATTTTCATGTTATAAATTGCTAATTGAAGCTCCAATTTATAACATAAAAGTGCATTTTCTTGATTGCATGTGTTTTGAAACCTATTTGAGTCTTCATTAGTCAAGCTAAGGTCTCTACATTTCGTCATAGGGGCCTTTGTACTCATTCTCTTGAAATGATACCCATCACCCAAAACCCTAATCGTTGCATACTTGTCCTTAGGTGAATCTTGTTGTGGAAACCCTAAGGTACATTTAGCCTAAATCCATTTGGGTCACTTGATCCCTAAGATATACTAGGTAAGCCTCTGTTGTGGGGATTGTATCCAACTACAAAAACAAGTGGGGTAGTTGATGAGTTGACAGTGGTAACTCCCCCATTATTGCTCTCAATCTACATTTCTTAGTGAGGCTTTTCACTAAGATGCTAGATTTTGCAGTAACAATTTTGTTTACATAGTGAAAATGGGTTTGATATAGCTTATAAGAAGGTTGTAATATATATTTGATAAACAACTCATAAAGGTAATTTCCTCCAGTTTAATTGAGTGCACTAACCATCCATAAGGGTTAGAATGATTCATCCAAGGTATGTTGTGGATGAGAAAGTCACTAGTCACAGGTCGAATCTAGTTTATACTTCCTCAGAATTACCAAAAACTATTGTGGTCAAAAATTGAGTTGACCTTCATCTAGATATTTTTAAGATGAAGGATCTCATAAAATGTTCTTTAGGAAGAAAAGGAAAAGAAGGAATTTATCAAAGTTGAATACTTACTTAAATAGTGACAAATCCTAATAATACCTAAACCCATATATGCAAACATTAATGCATTATTAAATATTATTAAGGTTGATATAATAAAATTCCTAAAGGGGTTAATAATTGAAGGTTTGTAAAGGGTAAATTGAGGGTATTTACATAGGATTTGATTAATAAACTTGTATCCATTCCCTAATAAATGTAAGTAGATTCCATGATTATTTTGTATTCTCAAGGTACAACAAATACCCATCATGAAGGATAACATTTGTCTATCATTAGAGATTATTAAGATTTTTCTTTTGGTTTATTGAATGGTGGTCTATTTATTGGACTCTAAACCATTGTTAGTTCTTCTACACAAGGTCATGTTCTTGTAAGTATTGCTTATCATGCATGTCACTTAATTAGACAATAATGTTCTTAAATCCATATTAATTTTATATAGCCATTAATTTTGACTCCCATGTTAGGCTCATTCAAATGCAAACATTGTGAAGAGCAATACATTATTGTTCATATATGTATTACACTTGAAAGTAGCTTGAAATAGTTCTATGATTCATATCCATATCATTCATTTTCAACTATTATTATTTTTAGTGTTGTGTAGTTGTACAATAGTGTGTAATTACTTATGCAAAGAAGTATATTCCCAATGGTTATAATGTTTCTTTGAATTCTTATTCATCCCCTTTATTGTAATCCAACATTATATTGGATGAATGTTAAGTATTCCCATTGTCTCTTAGACCCTATTTCCTCCATTTTTGGAAGTTTATACTATAGTAGTTTCAATTTGGCTCTACTTATTTTAATGTTATTTTTTCGGACCATGTGGTTAAATGAAAATTAGCAAAGTAATTGTTTTTCTCATTCAATTGAATATTGATGTTTGTATTAAGGCAACCGTTGGATTAGCTTAACCCACCAAGAACATTACATCATTGCATATGTTGATATCAACATTAGAACACCATATAAGAGGCTTATTAATTTCTTATAGTTTTGGTTTCTACTATTATTTAGAGGATTGTAGGAATATTTTTTTTTGTATTGTCCACACAAGAATTTATATCTACATTCCATCAAAATTTGCGAGTTTCCAAATTCCAATGTATCCCATCGTTCTTGCAAGTCTGAGTGATTTTTAGATTGTGGGACTCCACACTTAGGCTAGCTAGATGAGAAAAAAAGAGGAGTTTGATGAGATAGGACAAGAGTTGATTTAGGATTTCTCTTTTCCAATTGAGCCATCCTTAGAGTAAGATGGGATTTTTCCTCCTTTTTGTTTCTTTTAGCAATTCCTCAATGTCGTGGTAGATATCTTGATACCATTCCATGATTCTATGAAGGGAGTGGAGACACCCAAAATAGTGTGCATTATGTGATAGACTTTACAAGAATATTCTACATTGAGATTTAGGTTTCCTTTTTTGGTGGGTATATTTCTATTTCCATTTTATGTTCATGGAACTGAGAGAAGGTCAATCATGGTTATCCTTATCTTTCTAGTGGTTGTACATTATCTTATGTTAAGTGAATTCCCAATGTTCACTTGGGAATTAACAAAATTGAGTTCTACACTTTTGGGATATAGTACAACTATAACTATTTGAACACTTTTCGTATCTATTTGATTCATACCATGGTCATTCGAGGAAATTTTTTCCCAAAAGTGGTCTCCTAAGGAAAAGTAATAAAATATTAGTTAAAATAATAAAATAAAACTTATGAATTTTGGAGGGAAAAGAAGAAAACTATTTTTCTATTTTATTTTTGGCTTATCTCTTTATATATTTACTCAAATTTCAAGTGTAGACACTTGTTGGATGCAAAATTAAATTCCACATCCAATGAGTACCCATTATGCATACTTCTAAGAAGACTCACTTTGATAAAAATTGAAGATACATTAAAAAGTGTGTATCTTCAATACATTAACACATTTTTTAAATGTATCTTCATTTTTTATCAATGTGGGTCCTCTCATAAGTATGCATAATGGGGAGTGTCTACACTTGAAATTTGAGTAAACCTATGAGTTAATCCAAAAATACAATTAAAAAAATTAGTTTTCTTCTTCTCCCTTCAAAATATTTACATGTATCTCTTTTTAAATTTAAAGGATTTTGATTGGTTTACCTATTATGTATATGGAAATTTCATGGGCACTTTTAAACTGAAATTTACTATAATGTCTAGCTGGGTTAGGTGGTGGAGAGCCACTTTCTCCCATAATTATTTTGATAGCTAGTTAGTCCTCTAAACCAATGGAAGTCTTAGTTCCAACACTTCAAAGTGTATAATGATAGTAGGAGAGCACGATTCTCACCATCATTATTTAGATGCCATTATTGGATCTAAAGCAATGATGAAAATCATTGTTCCATTAGGGTAAAATAGTGACCCCTTTCTCCAACAACCCCTTGGTTCTTCTTTGAGGCCCCTTTGAAGTTGAAGGCATGAAGAACTTAAGAAATTCTAAATAGATTTATGTCGATACTTTGGAACTATAATTTCCATTTGGCTTCCTATAGGTATGTGAATTTCTTCTATTGCAAGAATTCATTTGTTAGATTTCATTCAACATTTGAATAAGGATGCTTATCTTCCTTGATAGTGGGGGATGTATGTTCCTCCTTTATTTTCCTTGGAACTAGGAATAATGTGAAATTCCCCACTATAATTTTGGTTCCTTCCCTCGGGGTCCTTTGGAGCAGCCAAGTCCAATAAGTCTTTTCCCTTACTAATTATTTGAGGTGTACATATTTACTGCTTAGATTCTCCTATAATTTTTAAGATCCACTAGATGGGTCGCTAATTCATGTTGCCCTAGATTCACATTCATTGTTTTGATCTAATATGGATCCTAAATATTTGATGTCCCCATGAGGATATTTGATAATATATATTGGCTAATAGGGATTTTTCCACACTTTGTTCTTTATTTCTAGGATATATTTGAGATATGTTTTAGTATCTTGCAAAAACACAATGAAAGGTTTATTTTATCTAATTGGGGATTTCAAGTAATCTTGTTTTTTATTATGTTGTATGCCTCTACACTTTTTTGAGAGAAGGATCATTATTTACCTCTATGTTGTACCCTTACTTGAATGTACTTGGAATCATGGATTGAGAGCATACAAAATTGTTCTTTTTAGCTCCTTCCTCCTCAAGCACTTAGTTGGAAATTTTTCCTCTTTATACTTTTGTTGATTTTGGGTCTTCTAGGTCCAACTCCTAAGTTGGAATGTGATCCTCATTCCTAGACATTATTTTGGATTGGATTGAGTTCTCCCCTCATGTCAAAGGATCATTGGATTATAAAGGTTCTAGAGAATATTGTTTTGGCACATCAATTTTTGCTTCTTTTATGATTGTTCTATGTGCTCTCTATGTTGCTAATGTGAGGTTGATGTTGGGCGTGGAGCTTGATTATCTTCTTTATTGTTCAAATTTTTTGTTACCTGCGTTGGATCCTTGTTCCTAATGGGGTAGCAACGTCGTCCTTATGATCATCGTCATCTAAAAATTTCCTTGTAAAATATTTTAATTTTAGAGTCAATCTGGGTTTTTTATTAGGCAAATGATATGACGATAGAAATAATGTAAGTTTAGGTTTTTTTTACCCTACAAGGTAACCCTCAATTTATATGAGGGAATTGTATTGCGATTGCGTATTATTATTTTGAGCGAGAAAGAGAGAGGATACTATGTGAGAGAGAAGAGGTAATTACAACGGATTTTTTGTAGGTTGTATCTCTTCATTTTTCTAGATAATATAAAAGGAAGGATTGAATATTTCTCCATGGATGTAGCCAAAATTGGGTGAACTAGGTATATCTGTGTCTCTCTTGTTTTATGTGTTTCTTTGTTTGTGTTTCCGTATTATTGTATGTGTTTCATTGCCTCGTTAATTATTTTCTAGCATCTGGTATCAAATTCGAAGGTCTATTTAGTTGATAAACTTGCAGGAGAGATGGGTTCCTAGCTCGAGTGGGAGAAATGGCGGAATATGGTAGGTTTAGGGTCGAGAAATTTAACGACCAAAACTACGAGTTGCATAAGATGTAGATGGAATATTATCTGTATCAGAAGGATTTGTACCTATCATTGAGAAGAAAATCAAAGAAGTCGACGAGTATGATAGACGAAGAATGCAATCTTATTAACAGAAAGGTGCTAGGAACAATATGGTTGTGTCTGGCAACGTCTATGGCAATCAACATTTCAAAGGAAACAACAACAAAAGGTTAAATTATGACATTGACCAAACTATATGAAAACCCTCAGCCTAAAATAAGATATTTATTATGAAGCGTCTATTTAATATGAAGATGTTAGAAGGTGGATTTGTTGTTGATCATTTAAATGAATTTAACACGGCTACCAGCCAATTAAGTTCTGTAGGGGTAAATTTTGATGATGAACTTAGGGATCTATTATTTTTGTTCTCATTACCAGAAATTCGGAATGGCTTAGTTATGGCTATTAGTAACTTTTCCTCTGCATCTAGTACTTTAAAGTTTGATGATGTTGTTGGTGCCATCCATAGCAAGGAAATGTGATGGAAAAGCTCCGGTGAGACATCAGGTAATGCTTTGACTGTAAAGACTAGGGGAAGAAAAATGGAAAGAGGAAGGAGCCCAAGAAATCATAGTAAGTCAAGAAAAGGAAAATCCAAATCCATATGAGGGAAAGTGTATTGGAAATGTGGGAAGAAAGGACACCTAAAGAAAGAATGAAATTCTCGGAAGGGAAAAGAAGGAGATGGACAACAAGAGAACAATCATGAAGTGAATTTGACATGTGATGTGTTGCAATATGATTTGATTCTTTCATTAAAGAATATTATTGATGCCTGGCTAGTAGATTTAGGGGCTTCATTCCATGCCACACCTGATAGGAAACATTTTCATGATTATATTTAAGGATATTTTGAACATGTACGTTTGGGTGATGATAAACCCTGTAAAATCATTGGAATTTTTAAGGTTTTTATAAATCAACAAAATGGAAACCAATGGCTATTTAAAGAGGTAAGGAATTTTCCAAATATAAAGAAAAAGATAATTTCAACATGGTAGTTAGGTGGTGAAGGTTGTGTAACTACATTCACATACAAAACCTGGAAGGTCACTAAAGGAGCCCTGGTAATAGAAAAAGGAGAAAATTTTGGTCCGTTGTATTTATGCAATGGTATTTATAGTTTGTTAATGATTTAACCTCCATAGGAGTAGATATGACATTGTGGCATCATAGGCTCGGGAAAATGAGCGAGGAAGGGATGTCGATTCTTCACTCAAGAAATTTGTTGCTAGGTTTGAAGCATGTTGATTTGGATTTCTATGAAAATTGTGTTTATGGAAAACAAAAAAGATTCAAATTTCTCAGAGTTGTGAAGGAAAGGAGAGAGAAAAATTAGACCTTGTTCATAAATATGTATGGGGATATGCTCATGTATCTTGTTTCAGTGTCTCTCACTATTATGTTACTTTTATTGATTATGCAACTAGGAAAACCAATATTTATTATATTCAAAATAAATATGATGTATTTTATAATTTCAATAAATGGAAAACATTGGTTTAGAATGAGACATAAGATATGTTGAAGTGTTTCAGATTAGACAATGGAGGTGAATACTGTTGAGAATTTGGAGGGTTGTAGGTTAATACAAATTCTCTCCTTGATAATTACTTGTGACCTTAATTATGATACTTATGTCTTCTCTTCTTTTAGTTAAGTTAATCTTTCATCAAGTCAATTATCAAACTTGCACAAGACACGAAAGTTAGGCTCCTAGAGCCAGGGAAAAACCTCTCCCTCTTGGAGAGGAAAACCCACAAAAAATTCTTCTTATAGATCTTCAAATGACAAGTACCATGACCATGACACAGACCCTTAACCTTCTTGTGCTTCCAAGACCTTGTCGCTGATTGATTACGTTATTCTACACTGTCCTTCACTAACTTGCACCTTTCTACACCAGAGAGCTCGATCTCTACACAAATTCTACTTCCTTAGGGTATTGATTGTTTACTTATATCAGCTGGATGCAATCATAACTTTAGCACAATCACTATGCACTTTGTTGTATCTTTTATCTCATGCTTTGAAACAATTAAACCTTCTTTGGCACCTTGATATGTTCTTGAATGTAGTCTTCTTTAACAATGTAATCCACACTTGAATACACCCTTCTCCAACACTATCATCTGAACTTGAACGCATCTTACTTTAGCACAGAAACCCACACTTAGATGCAGCCCTAGATGTATCCCTAATGTCTTTTCCGCACTTACTCCCTGCACCTTTCTGCAATCTTCAGATTCAGATCCGAAATTTGTACAGTCACTTATCCACGCTATGTGCTATCCCTTTTACGCATTACAGTTCAGAGATGAGACTGATGAGACTGATGTATGTTCAGTGTTTATCCGCACTTATTCCTCGTTGGAGTAGGTTACAATTATATGTTATCCGCACTTAAAACCTCAGATAATTCCACAATGTAACTTCAAAGTTGTTCGATTATTTCCTTTCAAACTAGTTCGCAACCTAACCCAAACTTGTCTGCAATTTTAGAGGAGTCCGCAATTTTTCTGTCACAAATGAACCACAGGGTATGGATATATATAGTGGCATATCCTCCTATTTTAGGCCGACCATTCACCATCATGTAGGCCGACTTTAACTTCTGTCCATAGGCCAACATGGAGGACTTTTATTCCAGCGTTGATAGTGTAGCTTTGAGCCTCATTTAGGAGTTGTTTCTTCATGGTATCATGACAAGGTCTTGGAGCATAATTTATGGACTTGACACTTCATATACAAGACACTTAATTATACTTGTATGCCTAGAAGACTCAAACTAGTAGACATCAAGAAGAATTCTATCTACATAATAAAAATATTTCTCATGAAACCCATGAAGCAAGTACACTAAAAATACATTTTATTATCTTTGATATCTTCTTTATATATATACATAATTAGATATTCAACATGAAGACCGACCTAGTTACACTTTTCAACACTCTCTCTTAACTAGGGAGTATTCATACAAGTACATGCTTAATTTCAAACTGAAGAATCTCATAAGAAGAATCAGATTGGTAATCGCATCTATATAGCATCATATCAACTAGAATTGTCCTAGTGCAAGGCCTTGACTAACAACCCCATATCTCAACGAGACAATGGGCTAAAATTCTGGCGAGACACATTGTTTAGATTCAACAAGATGATGAGCTTAGTGAAAATAGTCGCCTTCACTAAGTGGACCCGCAGGCTATTTTTGGCACAAGTCTATTTTTAGACATGGTGATCATATTTCAGATTTTGCAGGATGCTATTTGTGGATTGTTGGTCAAGTTGGAAAAATAGATGAAATTCTATTTTTAGAATATTGGGTGAAGTCTATTTATAGATCGTCGATCTAAAAATAGAAGTGTTGATTATTATTAGCTCTTAATAATAATCCGACAATAAACATCAACTTATTCTCTTGGATCACTTAATTTCAGTGCACGGATTTGGAAAATCAGTGGGCTGAAGGAATTACGCAATTCCTAGGTTTTACTGTTGGTTCATGCATGGAGGACTCAGTTATAACTGAAGTGACAAAGTTATGACAGAGTTGGAAGAGTCGTTCATGGAGTTGTATTCAGTTTAACTCAGTTAGACTTAGTTAAGCTAGTTGTATCTAGTCTAACTGAATGATACACTACTAAGAGTGGAGTGAATTAATTAGTTAATTAATTCACAAATAATAAATCATTAATCAACCAAAAAATACAGTATTTAACTACAGTGCATGTCAGTTCCAGTGGAGACCCAGTGGAGAGATAGGTGAAAGGGAAAGATGGACTATCTGTTGTGACTATAGTGATGCATTGATTACACCACACACACATTGGAGTTTCCAAAGAGGATTGCGCAGACAAGGAAAGGGTAATTAGAATTCATTCAGAGCTATTCTTCAGTAGGGATTGCGCAGTGGAGGCAGGCTAGCAGGACGGCAGAAATCGGTGCATGGATTTGCAGATTTCTTCTATGTTAGTGTGTGACGATTGATTGTACTGAGAGCTTGATGTACTAAGCTTTGTATGAGATTGTTACATGATCTCCATGATACATAATATATGATAGTTGGAGTTTTCAGCTTCGGGCTTTCCCATTAAAAAACTGTGTTATGTGTGATTGTTTTTATTTATGCTTCACATGTGTTTGTAATTAATTTTCCGTAAAATATTAACAGTGGAATGATTCTGTATTTTACAAGAAGATAAAATATTGTGAGATTAGGGGAATCTAGATGTATGCATGCTTAGTGTATACTAATTTCTATATGGTATCAGAGCAGTGTTAATTCTTGAAGATTGCAATTGTGAAGAATTGTTGAGTTTGTGCTGGTGGATAATTCGAATTTGCTACAGAAAATTCTTGGTGTAGAAGTTGAGTACACATTGAATGTCTTTCAATGGGTTGTGATTGGAGTATGCCCTTGATGGTAGCTCGAATTACATATCCTAGAAGGATAGGATGGAGGCGGTGCTGGAGGATAATGGACTAAAGGAGTTCATCGATAGCGATGTTCCTAAGCCAGGATCTAGCGATGCTGCATTACTTAACACATGGAAAAATAAGATAGCAAAGACAAGAAAAATTCTGTTGGAAGGTGTGAAGGACCATATTGTGTCTAGTCTTCAGGGGAAAGCCACTCCATTCTTAATGTGGAAGGCTTTGACAGATTTTTTCCAAAGTAGCAGCGACTAGAGGAAGTTGGCGCTGAAATACAAGCTCAGAAAAATAAAAATGGAGAAGGGAGACTCACGAAGTTTGTCCACTGTAGAGATGAACTGGGAAGTGTGGGGATTACTATTGACGATGAAGACTTGGTGATCTTGGCTCTCTTTGGGCTTCCGGAGAGTTGGCATAGCTATGAATACTCTGTCAATGGACGGGAGAAACTACCAGGATGGGAGCAACTTTGGTTGGATCTTGTGCAGGAGGAGATAAGGCAGGGTACCAGGGATGGCTCTTCATCGAAAAATGAAGATGAAGAGAATTGCGATTTGGCTGCCAAAGCAAGGAAAGGGAAGGGGAAGAAATTTCCTTCAAAATCTGAAGCTAAAGGCAAGAAGCAGGATTTGTCCAAAGTGAAGTGTTTTCATTGTCACGAACATGGGCATTTTGCCACTAACTGCCCACAGAAGAAGAAGAACAAGAAGGTTGTTGGAGCTTCAGCTGGAGAGGCCTTAGCCTCGCAATTTGAACTTGATTTCTCTTTGATCGCATGCTTGGTTTAAAGCACAATGGGATCGGTGTGGTATCTTGATAGTGATGCATCTTTCCATATGACGGGAGATAAGGAGTTGTTTAGTGACTTGGAGGAGAAGGACCTCCAGATGCATATAGAGATGGGTGACGATGGTCGATATAGTGCGACAGGCATTGGGACCATTACCTTTGAGAGGGAGTCCGATAATCCATTCTTTTTGAAGGATGTTATGCATGTTCCAAGTCTGAAGAAGAACTTGGTCTCGGTCGCAATGCTAGAAGACAAAGGTTATGATGTTGTTTTCAGTGAGGGAAAAGCCTTCCTTCGACATAAAACAACGGGTCAAAAAAAGAAGATAGGGATTCGAGTTAAGAATCTCTACAAGCTGGAGGTAGATGGTTGCGCTGCAATGGTGGGCAAAGCAGAAGAAGTGGTGAGCCAGGATGAGGGCGAATTATGGCACAGGAGATTAGGCCATATTCACCATGGCACTTTGAAGATTTTGCAGTAAATTTCTACTATACTTCCCAAGGGTACTCTTGCGCAGCCAGATCAGTGCAAGGGATGTACTATGGGTAAGTTTGTGAAGACCACATTCCATGAGAAGGAGAACCGTGCTTCGATGATCCTGGAGAGAACTCACACAGACGTGTGTGGACCTTTCTCGGTTGCTTCAACAACAAAACACAGGTGTTATGTTATATTTTTTGATGACTATTATCGTAGATGCTGGATCTTCTTCATGCAGAAGAAGAGCGAAACTTTCTCAAAGTTTTGAGAGTTTAAATCATTGGTGGAGAAGGATTCGGGGAAGCAAGTGAAATCTCTACAGAGCGATAATGGTGGTGAATACATCTTGGGAGAATTCAAAGACTTCTGTAGCAAAGAAGGAATTCGTAGAGAACTCATAGCGCCTCATAACCCACAATAGAATGGGGTCACAGAGAGGAAGAACGGAACGATCGTGGGTGTTGTACGAGCGATGCTACATGAACAGGGCCTACCCATGCACTTGTGGGTGGGAGCATGCAACACTGTGGTTTATGTGAAAAACCGTTGTCCTCATAGAGTACTTGGCATGAGTACACCTGAAGAAGCTTTTATTGGTAAGAAGCCTGATATTTCTCATTTGAAGGTTTTTGGCTCATTTGTTTACATTCATGTGACAAAGGATGCCAGGAAGAAGCTAGATCCGACTGCAGAATTTGGGATATTTGTGGGGTACACAGAAACACCCCATAATTATCTTGTGTATTTTCCAGACAGTCGGATGCCTATGGTGCGACGGGATATAAAATTCAATGAGATGAAAGCCATGAAGTTTTCGCTTGAGAGGGAGCTACACTTGCATGCAGAGGAGGAACTTCTTGTTCCCAAAGATGAGCCTCTAGATGTGGATCAGCCACAGGAGGATATTCATGGAGTGGAGGAGTCTACTCATGCAGAGCCAAACATCATACAGGCAAAAAGCGTACCACAGAAGCTGAGAGACTGAAGCTTGATGTGGCATAGAATGTAGGAGTCCCTACATCACAACGCAGACAGAGACAATCACCTGACTGATTTACTAGATACATGGCTCTTATAAGCAAGTGTATCGTGACAGAGCCATCTTCTTTTGAAGAAGCAGTGCAGGAGCCCACATGGGTAGATTCCATGGTGGAGGAGTATGACTCCATTGTTAGAAACAATGCTTGGGAGATTGTTCCAAGGCTGGTGGGAAAATCAGTTGTAGGATCAAGATGGATCTACAAGGTAAAGCAAGATGCTGATGGGAGCGTCGAGAAGTATAAGGCAAGATTTGTTGCCCGGGGCTTCTCACAGATTGAGGGGATTAATTATGAATAAACCTTTGCACCTGTCGCACGGTATTCTTCCATATGGACCATCCTTTCTCTCTCAGCGCAGATTGGTTGGCACATTCATCAGATGGATGTGAAGACTGCGTTCCTTAATGGGATCATTGAGGAAGAGGTGTACATTGAGCAGCCTAAAGGATTTGAGATCTGCAGCAGCGATCTGCATGTTTGCATGTTCAAAATAGCATTGTATGGGCTGAAGCAAGCACCTCGTGCTTGGTACACTCGGATCAATAGCTATTTCACTGGAGTTGGCTTCACTAAGAGTGAGGCAGATGCAAACCTGTAGCAAATTGTGGTGGAGGGTAAGCTTTTAATCATTGTTCTTTATGTTGATGATTTAATACTAACGGGTGATGAGCAGTTGATACACTCATGCAAGGCAGATCTTGCAAAGGAGTTCGAGATGAAGGACTTGGGCCTCCTTCATTATTTCTTGGGATTGGAAATTTGGCAGCGGAAAGGTGAACTATTTGTGTCTCAAGGCAAGTATGCCCAGGAGATACTGGAGAAGTTTCACATGCAAGGCTGCAAGCCTATAGACACTCCTCTTCCAGGAAATTGGAGGAAAGAGGATTCTACATCGATAGACGTAGTGGATGCCACTGTTTATTGACAGTTGGTGGGTTCGCTCATGTATTTAGTTAATACAAGACCGAACATATGCTATGCGGTGAACCAAATTTCACAAGCGATGGTTAAGCCTACCAAGCTCTTTTGGAAGGTGGGAAAGCATTTCCTGAGGTATCTCAGGGGCACATCTGAGTATGGTTTATGGTATAGACAAACGGATGAGTTGAAGTTGCATGGCCTCACGGATGCAGATTGGGCAAGTAGCCCAATGGACATAAAGAGCACATCTGGAGGGATTTTTAGTATCGGATCTACGATAGTTTCTTGGTACAGCAGGAAACAAATATCTGTGGCACTCAGTTTAGCGGAAGCAGAATACATGGCAGCAAGTCAAGCTGCATGTGAGGCTATCTAGATGAGGAAGATCCTGGTTGGTTTGTTCGGTTCACATTTAGACCTTACAGTGATACATTGTGATAATCATAGTTGCATTAAACTCTCGATTAATCCTATGTTTCATGATAGATCTAAACATATTGATATCCGGTATCATCATATCAGAGATTGTGTGCAGCAAAAGATCATGTTGCTTCAGTACATTCCTACGGAGGATCAAGATGCATATATTCTGACGAAGGCGCTCACCAGGATCAAATTCGAATACCATAGAGGCAGGATCAGGGTGAAGGATAATCCCTATCTTGTTGAGAGGGAGTGTTGAGATTCAACAAGATGATGAGCTTAGTGAAAAGAGTCGCCTTCACTAAGTGGGCCCGCAGGCTATTTTTGGCGCAAAGTCTATTTTTAGACATGTCGATCATATTCTATGAGTTGTAGGATGTTATTTTTGGATGGTTGGTCAAGTTTGAAAAATAGATGGACTTATATTTTTAGACATATTGGGCGAAATCTATTATTAGATTTCCAGTCTAAAAATAGATATGTCGAATATTATTAGCTCTTAATAATAATCCGGCGATAAACATCAACCTTGTCTTCGGGAGCACTTTAATTTCAAAGCGCATTTGGAAAATTAGTGGGTCAAGGAATTATGCAATTCCTAGGGTTTACCGTGTCTGCGGGCGGAGGACTCGCTAGAACCTAAGTGGAAAATTATGACAGAAAGGAAGAGTTATGCCCATGAGTTGTATTCGCTTTAATTAAATTAAATGTATTTTTGGAGCTAGTTGTTTCTAGTCTAACTGAATGATACACTAGTGAGAGTGAAGTGAATTAATTAGTTAATTAATTCACAAATAATAACTCATTAATCAATTGAACAATACAACAGTTAACTACAGTGCATGGCAGTTTCAGTGGAGACCCAGTGGAGAGATAGGTGAAAGGGCAAGATAAACTATCTGTTGTGACTATAGTGATGCATTGATTGCACCACACACACATTGGAGTTTCCAATGAGGATTGCGCAATCAAGGCAAGGGTAATTCGAATTCATTCAGAGCTATTCTTCAGCAGGGATTGCGCAGTGGAGGCAGGCTAGCAGGAGGGCAGAAATCGATGCATGGATTTGCAGATTTCTTCTATGTTAGTGTGTTACGATTGATTTTACTGAGAACTTGATGTACTAAGCTTTGTATGATATTGTTACATGATCTCCATTATACATAATATATGATAGTTGGGGTTTTCAGCTTCAGGCTTTCCTGTTAAACAACTGTGTTATGTGCGATTGTTTTTATTTATGCTTCACATGTGTTTGTAATTAATTTTCCGCAAAAGATTAACAGTGGAATGATTATGTATTTTACAAGATAAAATATTGTGAGATCAGGGGAATCTGGGTGTATGCATGCTTATTGTATACTAATTTCTACACGCATGACTAATAGACACCATAATCATTGTCTCTCCAAGGTACATACCCCACCTAGGTGTTCCTAGAGTATGACCTTCTTGAACTATTATTCTCTTGGGTAGCCATCCCTCAAAGAATATCGGTCCACAACTACTCTTATCTTGAATTCCCTATCTCGTTCTCAAAGAGTATCGAATGCCAGATGATTATCCAATCCTCCATTCTGTCTTCCAAGTGAAGACCAGAATGATGTGTCTATCCATTCTCTTCACATGGCCTTCACTAAGATTTACAGCTGTTAGTCTTGGTCTAGTGCATGGCACATGTAATAGAGAATTACATACATACTTCAAGTTTCTTCCAAGTAAGAAACTTACCACCAGGCTCCCTCTTAACCAGGGTCCTGCAGCAGCAACCCAACTGCTCATGAAGAATTCCTTCCCTCGATGTCATGGATTATTTGAGGAATCTTCAATTTTTGGCTTCACAGGGCACAAATCATCCATCACTTTCAGTCACAAGTCATTTCCACTATCAGAAATTGATTTATCAATATTTCTCATCTGGTCCACCGTTATGCCATCCTTCTTTCCTTCGAATCATCTCCAAGGATCATACATCCTTTCTTGTGATTAGCAACCCTGCCCAAATTCATCCAGATAAACATATACATATTAACTTTTAGAACAAAAGTTACCTTAGTGATGATATTTCACCATGACATCTTCCTGTAGGAATTTACATCATTCATATAGATTGACACATCTCCTAATGATATGTTCTACCAAGGGTCTTCTTCTTTACCAGACTTCCGTCAGAGTCTACAAATCTTCCCAGGAGATATCCTAGTCACATCTTCTTGGCCTTTGGATGATAACTGCCTCTTGACATGGTTGTATTTCATGATCTCTTCCTCTCTGCACATTCTTCATTCCCAGGATTTTACAGATTTTCCACTTTCTAGTTTATGTACAACCACCTCATATTATATGAGGATATATTATGTTGATTGGCATCTGTCAGTGCATCCAGAGATCCTCCTTCATAGATCATACTTCTAAATATTACTTGCAACCATATGACATGAATTCACAACATCCAATATCAACATATAAATATATACATACCTCATACCTTTTTCCCTTGAGTCATCCTGTAGCAATTTCTTAAGAATGAAGAGATTCATTCGCTTGGCCTGTTCCATCAATATGTCATCACATCTTAGAAGTTTGTTTCCATGATGAATCTTGATCTTGATGATTGCCTTAGAATATTTATCAGAGAGTTTTTTCCCTGAAGCTTCTACACTAGAAGCTCCTATCTTGCCTTTATCATGATGCTACAATATACATTGCTTCCTATCACACTTTTTTTTTTACAACCAACAGAAATCAATTTAAGGAGAAGAAGATCCTAATCATAGTTGAGATCCCTCGCTTCTTCTTTCTTAGATTTCTTTTCATCAAGTTCTTCTTTTATATGGGTTTCTTCCTTTTTCCTCTTGTCCTTTCTAAATCTAGGACAATCTCTTTTATAATGCCCAATATCATTACATCCAAAGCATTGTGCTTTTTCCACATTTCTCTTCTTATTTTGAGGACCAAATTTACCAAATGTTCCTTTCTTCCCAGATATGATGGGAAAGGCTTGATTTTCTTCTCTTAATAATTATTTCAATATTGATCCTTCTATCTTACCTAGACTTTGGAATTTCATGGCTTCTTCTTTCCCATATATGCTAGAAGAGTAATCTCTCCATTCCTTCAGTAATGCATTTTCTACCATAGTGAGTATTTCTCTATCAGATACTACTTCTCCTAACTTTAGTAGTTGTTCTCGTATTGTGAATATCTCCTTCTGATGTGGGATTATTCCTTCCTTTGACATTCTCAATTTGTATAGTTTTTGTCTCAGGGAAATTATTTCCTTTGTAGAACCTCTTGAGAACAGTTCCACTAATTTATCATATATTTATTTTGAGTATTCTAGCTTTGATACATAGGGAATGAGAGAGTATTTTATGGATTCTATAACAATCTTTTGGGCTCTTATCTCTCTCTGCATGTATTTGATATATGCTAGAATGTATTCTTTTGGAGGTTGAATTGTAGATACTTCTATGAAGCCCATCACTTCATTTTCAATTAGTTTCAGATCTGTCCTTTTCTTCCATGCATTGAAGTTTGATAATCCAACCACTTTGTTGCTTTCTAAACAATAAGTCATTTGGACAGATTCATATGAAGTCATAGATACTTGCTTGAGAGAGTGAATTTCTCCTTCAACAACTTTCTTGATGATAACGAAGAGGCTAGGAACTTCTTCCAAGATAGAATTCTTCAATGGTAAAGGATGTTTTTGAAGTAGCTAGATAGTCTTCTTTGTAAATTGATTTGTCTTTCCAACCCAAACTTTTACCTATGCTTTCTTGAGTGTCTTTGTTGACAAGAAACCCTTGTGTTCAACACCTTAACTCTGAAACCATGTTGAGAATTTGGAGGGTTGTAGGTTAATACAAATTATCTTCTTGATAATTACTTGTGACCTTAATTATGATACATATGTCTTCTCTTCTTTTATTTAAGTTAATCTTTCATCAAGTCAATTATGAAAGAGCACAAGACATGAAAGTTAGGCTCCTAGAGCCAAGGAAAAACATCTCCCTCTTGGAGAGGAAAACCCACAAATAATTCTTCTTATAGATCTTCAAATGACAAGTACCATGACCGTGACATAGACCCTTAACCTTCTTATGCTTCCAAGACCTTGTTGCTGATTGATTATGTTCTTCTACACTGTCCTTCACTGACTTGCACCTTTCTACACCAGAGAGCTCAGTCTCTACACAAATTCGGCTTCCTTAGGGCATTGACTGTTTACTTATATCAGCTGGATGCAATCATAACTTTAGCACAATCACTATGCACTTTGCTGTATCTTTTATCTCATGCTTTGAAAGAGTTAAACCTTCTTTGGCACCTTGATCTGTTCTTGAATGTAGTCTTCTTTAACAATGTAATCCACACTTGAATACACCCTTCTCCAACACTATCATCCGCACTTGAACACAACTTACTTTAGCACATAAATCTGCACTTAGATGTAGGCCTAGACGCAACCCTAATTCTCTATCTTGTCTGCACTTACTTCCTGCACCTTTCTGCAATATTCAGATTTAGATCTACAATTTTTATAGTCACTTATCCGCACTATGTGCTATCCATTTTACACATTACAGTTCAGAGATGAGACTGTTGTATTTTCAATGTTTATCCACACTTATTCCCCGCTGGAGTAGGTTACGATTATATGTTATCCACACTTAAAACATCAGATAGTTCCACAATGTAACTTCAAAGTTGTTCGATTATTTCCTTTCAAACTAGTCCGCAACCTAACCCAAACTTGTCCGCAATTTCAAAGCAGTCCACAATTTTTCTGTGTCACAAATGAACCGCAGGTCTGGATATATATAATGGCATGTCCTCATGTTTTAGGCCAACCATTCGCCATCATTTAGGCCAAATTTAACTTATGTCCATAGGTCGACATGGTGGAATTTTATTCCAGCGTTGATAGTGTAGCTTTGAGCCTCATTTAGGAGCTGCTTCTTCATGATATCACGACAAGGTCTTGGAGCATAATTTCTGGACTTCACACTTCATATACAAGACACTTAATTATACTTGTATGCCTAGAAGACTCAAACCTAGTATACATCAAGAAGAATTCTATCTACATAATAAAAATCTTTCTCATGAAACCCATGAAGCAAGTACACTAAAAATACATTTTATTATCTTTGACATCTTCAATACATATATACATAATTACATAGTCAACATGAAGGCCGACCTAGTTACACTTGTCAAAAAATATTGCAACAAAGAGTTTGATAATTATTGTGTTGGGTATATGTTATATTCTTTCCACGACTAATCACGATCGCCCCCCTTTTGCGCTGGGCGCAACGTGGGGGTCACAGGGGGGGGGTGGCTACCCCCCTTGTCGGGGTCCAAGGTAGTGCCCTGGCAAAAATTTTTGGTCCTTAATTTCCAGTGGGCGGTCCACGCCCATGGTTTTGGGCATGGTTTTGCACATGATTTTGGGGTACAATGGTTTTCAGCCCCTAGTATTTTGTAGATCCGGTCAAGGGAACTACGGTTGTGTTCTAATCCAGGGTTAATGGATTAGGGTTTATGTATGCTTCGACATGTATATATATGTGTTGTAACAGTAAAAGGAATATAATGAAAAATCAAAATTTAGTCGTCCCAATTTGGGATCCGGGGGAAAATCTACGTGTTTATCGTTTTATGTTTTATGCTCTCGCTATTGTTTATTTTTTTACATTTATAAGATTCGTGTGTAGATAATTTCTGTTCAGGGTTAAAACCTAAATTTGGTATCAAAGTTGTTTCAGCTTCAAGGGGACGCCTTTGCTGCTGAGGGTTTTTTTGATTGGGCCTGAGGTAGACCCTGTTTAGTGGGAGATCTGCAGGAGCAATTCTTGCTGTGAAAGAATATGGCGAGTGGCGGGAAGATAGAGATCGAGAAATTTAATGGTCAGAGTTTTGAGTTGTGGAAGCTCAAGATGGAGGATCTGATGGTGGATAAAGATCAGTGGATAGCGGTAGATATAGGTACTAAACCAATGGCAATGTCAGATGAAGACTGGAAGAAACTGGAACGAAAGGTTAAGAGCACAATACGGTTGTGTGTCTCAGATTCAGTATTGTTGAATGTATCGAGGGAAGCTACAACGAATAATTTGTGGGAAAAACTTAGGACTTTGTACCAATCTAAGTCTCTGGTGAATAATTTTATCCTGCGGAAAAAGCTATATAACCTGAGGATGAAGGATGAGACTCGGTGACAGAGCATCTGAACGCCTTCAATACTGTGGTAAGTCAGCTGTCGTCTGTTGATATTAAAATCTCAGATGCAGATAAGTGCATCAGTTTGTTGTGCTCTCTACCAGACTCGTGGGATAGTCTGGTTATTGCAATAGGTAGCAATACAACTACCTTGAATTTTGATGACATCGTCTCAGCCTTGCTGTCGGAGGAAATGAGACGGAGAAATATGGATGGTCAGAATGGAGATGCCTTAACTGTACGAGGAAGGTCCCAGAACATAAACAAGAATAAGGTTTCGAGTGGGAGATCTAAATCTAGAGGGAGATCTAAATCTCCTGGAAATTTTGTAAAGGTGTGATGGAAATGCGGAAAGGAAGGGCACTACAAAAATCACTACAGATCTAAAGCTCCTGAGAAAGGAAAGGGATCTGATGATGCTCCTTCTATAGAGGCAAAAACCACCTCGGATGAAGGTGGGGATGTGTATTTGGCTTCTTCTTCAAATACACATGTATATCACGAGTCATGGTTGATTGACTCAAGTGCATCCTTTCACTTCACTCCCCATAGGGAGTGGTTCTACAAGTATGAGAAATATGATGGTGGTGATGTCTTCCTAGGGGATGATAGGAACGCTGGAATCGTCGGACGTGGAAAAGACAAGCTGAAGTAGCAAGGTGGAGGGATTAGAACACGTCTTGGTGTTCTACATATTCCTACATTGGCCAAAAATTTTATTTCTGTAAGCAAGATGGATGATTCAGGTGTAAAAATAGTGTTCAAGAAAGGTACCTGCAAGATGGTTTGGGGAGCATTGGTATTAATGCAGGGAGTTTGGATTGGAACTCTGTACAAGCTTCGGGGTAGCACTATTATTGATGGGTGCAATAGTTTTGTGGTTCCTGAAAGTGAAGCGGAAAGCCTAGCGGTCTCTAGAGAAAAGACCATGCTATGGCATCAAAGGCTTGGACATATTGGAGAGAAGGGCCTTCGGATACTGCATGGAAATGGTATGGTAGAAGGTATGTCTAATTTCTCTCTGGATTTTGACTTTTTTGAACATTGTGTATATGGGAAGCAGAATCGGGTGTTTTTTTCCTTCTGGTGCTAAGAGGGCAAACAAGATATTAGAACTTGTGCATAGTGATGTGTTTGGACTTATGTCGGTTCCATCACTAGGAAATTCTGTGTACTATGTTTCATTCATAGATGAATTCTCAAGGAATACATGGATATATTTCTTGAGGAAGAAATACGAAGTCTTTACACAGCAGAGATAAAAAATTTAAGGCTACGGTGGAACCGGACAGAGAAGAAGATAAAGGCACTGAGGACAGATAATGGTGGGGAGTTCTACAAGAAGGAATTTGAAGAGTTCTGTAAGAAGTGTGGTATATCACGGCAAAAGACTACTCCATACACACCTCAGCAAAATAGAGTTGCAGAAAGAATGAACAGAACGCTGATGGAAAAGGCAAGAAGCATGCTCAGTGGTACCAGGTTAGGACAAGAATTCTGGGCAGAGGCAGTGGAGACTGCATGTTACTTAGTTAACAGATCACCTTCATCAGCGTTGGAGGATAAGACTCCACATGAGGTATGGACTGGTAAGAAACCCTCTCTTTCACATCTAAGGTTATTTGGATGTGATGCATATGTACATGTTCCAAAGGAGAAAAGGACCAAGTTGGATAATAAATCTGAAAGGTGCATCTTTATTGGGTATAAGGATGGTTTAAAGGGTTACAAGCTTTGGAACCCGAAAACAAGGAAGGTTGTGTACAGCCGAGATGTGGTGTTTAGAGAGGTGAAAGATATTGTTAAACATGAAGTCCTACCAAAGGAACCTGAGAAGATAGAGTTTGAGCTAAAGGAGGATGAATCATACTCTACAACAGAAGAAGACTCAGAAGAGGAAGAGCCACAAACTCCAGCTGTGAGAAGATCAACTCGAGAAAGAAGGCAACCAGAAAGGTATAGTCCATCTGCTTTTTGTTCATGTTTTTCCTTAACTATAACTGATGATGATCCCAGAACTGTCAAGGAGGCATTAGATTCAGAGGATGGAAAACTATGGAAGGAGGCCTGGTTGATGAAATGGCATCCTTGCACAAAAATGAGGCATGGGATCTAGTGGAGTTGTCGGCTGGAAGGAAGCCCATCGGGAGAAAATGGGTGTTTAAAAAGAAGATGAATGTAGAAGGCAAGGTGGAGAAATAAAAAGCTCGGTTGGTAGTAAAAGGTTATTCCCAGCTGCCGGGAATTGATTTTGGTGATATTTTTTCTCCTGTTGTCAAAGCTACTTCTATTATATTACTTTTATCTGTTGTTGCTGCATTTGATTTTGAGATAGAACAGATGGATGTGAAGACAACATTTCTTCACGGGGATCTAGAAGAAGAGATCTACATGAAGCAACCTAAAGGCTTTATGGTGAAGGGTAAGAAAGAACTGGTGTGCAGGTTGAAGAAGTCTTTGTATGGGTTAAAACAGTCACCAAGGATGTGGTATCATAAATTTTATACCTATATACAGGGATTTGGCTTCACCAGAAGCAAGGAGGATCACTGTGTTTATTTTAAATTAATTGGTGACCGTATTATTTATGTGGTCTTATATGTGGATGATATGTTGTTGATTGGAAATGACACAGAAATTATCCAACATTTGAAGACCCAGCTGTTCTCCAAATTCGACATGAAGGATCTTGGTGCTGCAAACTATATTTTGGGCATGGAAATTAAGAGAGATCGGGCAAAGGGGAAGCTCTGGTTAAACCAGAGGAAGTATGTCGAGACTATATTGCAGAGGTTCAATATTTAGGATAGTAAACCGGTGAGTGTTCCTATTCATGTAGGTGTAAAGCTATCTGCTGAACAGTGTCCCAAGACACAAGAAGAAGAGGAGGATATGTCCCGTGTTCCATATGCAAGTGCAGTGGGTAGCCTGATGTATGCAATGGTCTGTACTAGACCAGACATTGCACATGCAGTGGGAGTATTGAGCAGGTTTATGTCAAACCCGGGGAAGGAGCATTGGACAGTAGTGAAGCGGGTTTTCAGATATTTACGTGGCACTAGTGATTATGGCTTGTGCTACCAGGGAAGACCAGGATTGGAAAAAATGTTGGACATTCGTGGTTTTTTTGATGCAGACTGGGCTGGAGATCTGGACCAAAGAAGATCTACAAGTGGGTATGTGTTTAGCCTATTTGGAGGCGCAGTCAGTTGGATGAGTAAAAGACAGTCTGTAGTGGCTCTTTCAACTACAAAGGCAAAATACATAGCAGCCACTCATGCAAGCAAGGAAGCAGTTTGGTTGCAAAGATTGTGTTCAAGTATGGGGTTGGTACAGCAAGCTATAAGGATAGACTATGATAGCCAAAGTGCAATTTTCTTGGCTAAGATCCCTACTTACCATTCAAAGACAAAGCACATTGATGTTCAATATCACTTTGTTAGAGATATGGTTGAGGCTAAAAGGGTGTTTCTGGTAAAGGTGGACACTTTGAAGAATGTTACAAATGCATTGACGAAGTCTGTGAGCACTCAGAAGTTCTCTTGGTGTAGAGAAACAATGGGTGTTGAAGAATTGGCCCAATGACTAAGCTCTCATGTGGCCCCCTTGTGGAAAGAAAACAACAAGTGGGAGAATGTTGGGTATATGTTATATTCTTTCCACGACTAGCCCCACGCGTTGTACGTTGCACTGAGCGCAGTAGGGGGGTCACAAGGGGGGAGGAAACTCCCACTGTTGGGGTCCGGGGCAGCGCCCCGGCGAAAATTTGTTTGGTGTGCGGACCCACTCATAGGCGGACCCACCCATGTTTTGTGCATGATTTTGCACATGGTTTTGGGGTTAGATAGTTTTTGGTCCCTGGTGTTTTGTAGATCCGGTCAAGGGAACTACGGTTATGTTCTAATCCAGGGTTAATGGATTGGGGTTTATGTATGCTTCGGCATGTATATATATGTGTTGTAACACTAAAAGGAATATAATGAAAAATCAAGCTGGTCGTCCCAATTTGGGATCCAGGGGAAAATCTATGTGTTTATCTGTTTTATGTTTTATGCTCTCGCTATTGTTTATTTTTTGTTATAAGATTCGTGTGTAGATAATTTTTGTTCAGGGTTAAAACCTACATATTGTTCATAGCATGTAATTCACATAGAGAAGATAGTTCCAGGAACACCACAGGAAAATGGTGTATCATAAAGAATGAATAAGACAATCATGGAGTGTGCAAGGTGCATGATGTTGGATGCAGGATTTCCATTACAATTTTGGGCAATTTTTGTAGATACTATTGTTTATATAATAAACAAAGGGTCTTCAAGTTCCTTGGATGGTGGTATTCTAGAGGAGGCATGGACAAGTAAAAAGGTAAGCTAATCATTTTTAAATACTTTCAATTGTTAAGCCTTTGTCCACATCAATAAATAAAATAGAACAAATCTTGAGGAAAAATCAAATAAATGTACCTTTATTGGATATGGTTTTAATTAATTTTTTTATCACTTATATGATTATGAATATTCCAAAATCATTAAGAGCAGAGATGTCATATTCAATGAAAATTTCTTGTATAAGGATTAGATGCAGGAAAAGAAAATTGAAAAGGAAAACAAAGAATACACAATTCTTGATGAGATCACTAAAAAAGTAAAGGTGCCTACAAATCATAATGATCAACAATCACAACAACAATAACAACCACAACAACAACAGACACTTCAAACACCTGAAAGTGGTGTTAGAATATCTACCAAGATAAGTAGACCCCCTGAACGATACTCTCCTTCATTATATTATTTATTGTTGATTGATTCTGGTGAACCAGAAAGATATGAAGAAGAAATGTAGGTAGAAACCAAGAAGAAGTGGGAGCAAGCCATGGAAGAAGAGATAGATACCTTGATGCATAACCAGACTTGAGACTTAGTCAAGTTGCGTGCATGTAAAACAATATTGCAGAATAAATGGGTTTACAAGTTGAATGAAGAATATGGAGGTAAACTTAGATATAAGGCTAGACTTGTGGTGAAGGGGTTTTCACAAAATAAAGGTATAGACTTCGATGAAAATTTTCTCCTGTTGCTAAAATGACTTCAATCAGAACTATTTTAACTAGTGGCAACAAAAGATTTACATCTTGAGAAGTTATATGTAAAGAAAACCTTTATCCATGGGAATTTGAAGAAAGAGATATATATGTAGCAGCCACAAGGGTATGAGGTCAAAGGGAAGGATAAATTAGTACGAAAATTGAAGAAGATATTGTATGGATTAAAATAGGCTCCAAGGAAGTGTTATCTAAAATTTGATAGGTTTATGTCTGAACAAGGTTATACTAGATGTCACTCTGGCCATTGTGTTTATCTCAAAAGGAAAAATGATGTCAACTATATTATATTTGTATTTTATGTAGATGACATAATTGTTGCAGGGTCTAACATGCGGGAAATAAATGTGCTCAAAGGAAAAATGGAAAATTCATTTACAATGAAGGATTTGGGTGCTATAAAACAAATCCTTGGTATGAGAAAAACTAAAGATAGGAAAATACACAAATTAACATTGTCTCAGAGTGAGTACATAGAAAATGTGTTGGAAATATTTAATATGCATTATGCAAAACCAATTAGTACAACTTTGTCTAGTCATTTCAAATTAAGTAAGGAGATGTGTCCCAAGACTCAGGAAGAGATGGATTATATGTGTAAAGTTACATATGCACCAGCAATTGGAAGATTAATTTATGCAATGGTCTGTACAAGGCCTGATATTTCACATGATGTGGGAGTTGTAAGCAGGTATATGAACAATCTAGGAAAATAGCATTGGATGGCAGTGAAGTGGACTCTCAGGTATTTTAGAGGTACCAAAAATCAAGAATTATGATTTGGTGGTTCAAACATTTCTCTAAAGTGATATGTTGATGAAAATATGGTAGGTGATGGAGATAACAGGAGGAGCACCACATATTATATGTTTACTATAGCTAGAACAACTATCATTTGGGTTTAAAAATTGCAAAAAATTGTTGAAATTTAAAAAACAAAAGCATAGTATATTTATCCTATAGAGGCTAGTAAAGAAATGATTTGGTTACAAAGGCTTATGAATGAATTGGGCAAGAAGCATGATATGGGAATGTTATATAGTGAAATCCATAGTGCCATTCATCTTACAAAGAACTCAACACTTCATTCCAAGACTAAACATATACAACTCAAGTACCATTTCATATGGTCAATGTTGAAAGATGGACAATTGAAGTTGGAAAAGATATGTTGATGCAAACATGGTAGGTGATGGAGATAACAAGAGGAGCACCACAGAGCATATGTTTACTATAGGTGGAACAAATATCATTTGGGTTTAAAAATTTCAAAAAATTGTTGAACTTTCAACAACAGAAGCAAAGTATATTGCTCCTATAGAGGATAGTAAATAAATGATTTGGTTACAAAGGCTTATGAATGAATTAGGCAAGAAGCATGAAATGGGAAGGTTATACAGTGACATCCAGAGTGCCATTCATCTTAGAAATAAATCAACACTTAATTCCAAGACTAAACATATACAACTCAAGTACCATTTCATATGGTCAATGTTGGAAGATGGACAATTGAAGTTGCAAAAGATACACACTAACCAAAATCCTGCAGATATGTTAACAAAAGTTGTAACTAGTGAGAAATTGAGATTATTCTGAATTTCGTTTGGTCTTTAGGTATGATGGTGAAGATAAGAAAAAACTAAGTCCAAGTGGAGTCATTGTCCAACAAGTGAAGTAAATATGGATTTTATATATAATTAGTCTTCAAGGGGGAGATTGTTGGGTGTGGAGCCTGATTATCTTCTTGATTATTTAATTTATTTTTATTTCATTCACATTGTATCCATGTTCCTAACGATGCGGAAACACCGCCAATATGATAGTTGTCAAGGGGGTCTTGGGGGGACGACGCTTTTTATGAGGCTCCCTCGGCCGGGCTTCGGGGGCAGCGCCCCTGAAGCTAGAAATAGATGAAAAAATACCTTGTAAAATATTGTAATTTCATAGTCGATATGGGTCGTTCATTAGGCGAGTGATCTAATGGTAGAAATTATGTTAATTTAGGGTTTTTTTTTCCATAGAAGGAAACCCCCAGTTTGTATGAGTAAATTGTATTTTGGTTGTGTATTATTATTCTTAGCAAGAAAGAGAGAGGAGACTATGTGAGAGAAAAGAGAAAATTTCAGCATATCTGTTGTAGGTTGTATCTCTTCATTTTGATGGATAATATAAAAGGAAGGACTAACTGTTTCTCCGTGGATGTAGCCCAAATTTGGCGAACCACTTATATCTGTGCCTCTCTTGTTTGATGTGTTTTTTTGTTTTTTTGTTTTTTCCACAATATTGTATGTGTTTCATTACTCCATTAATTATTTTCTAACCATTGATCCTAGTTCGTGGCTTTACTTTTTCTCATTTTCCCCTAGGTTTACATCACTAGATTGAAAATTCATTAAAGGTTCAAATCCGTTGTTATTATTATTGAAGTAAAATATTTGGTTGTTTAGACTTTTGGGTTGTCGAATTGGTCTTCTATGCGTTCTTCTCAATACTTTATACAATGGTTGCTTCTCTTGAGGACCATTTTATGTTACAACCAAAATTTCCTTGTATTTCTTTGGGAAATTCTTGTAATTGTGGCATTGACTATATTTATATGGGACTTGTTAGTAGTCAAGAGGCTAGAGATATTTGTATCCTCCATATTCAATTAAATCACTTTTGGAAGACATTTTTCTATGTCAACCTACTCAGAGATCCTGGCACATAAAGTATGTCAACCTACTCAGAGATCTTGGCACATAAAGTATGTCAACCTACTCAGATATCCTGGCACATAAAGTTCCCATCTTTGGGATATGTGCTATCACTTTATTTTCCTAATGCATTCATAATGTATTTAAATTCTTTATCATCCTAATAAATTAATGAGAGATGGGAGAGGAAAACAAAAATGAGAACACTTACACTCAATATTCCCTTCTCAAGGTTGAAATTGATGGTCCATCAAATAAAATGCAATCCTCTTTTGTTCTAGGAAGAGGGTCCAATATTTAAGGGCTCATAGTATTCCTTATGTTGTACCATAAATTCAAAAAACCATTTACCACAATATTAAAACAACATATCTCCTTTGATCAGTGACCTATAATGATCCTCATATTTTGGATAAGTCCATGTTCCTATAAATTTCCCTTTTAGAGCCCTTTCTATGTAGGCTATAGTTTTTTATTTGGGGTTGTAGATTCTACTTCGAGTGTGGTGATATATCATGTTCAAAAGAGTAGGGTATTTCCACACAATATGAACACCTTAAGTAACCACTGCCACAACGAAATCAAATATCAATACACCAATGTTTTTACATGGTAAAAACCCTCAAAGAGGGAATAAATCCATGTCCCCAACCAATGTGGCCACTTGATAAAATATATTAATGCAAAATAAAAAAAAATTACATAAGAGTTTTTCACAATAAATCTTCAACAAATGACCCTCCATGCTCTTTAAATAGAAATAAGTGAACCAGTTAAGTGTTAAGCCACAAATTAAAATAGTTGTTAGTATTTAGGATAATATGAGCTATTGGATCACTTTATGTCTAGAACATGTTGTAACTATTTTATTACATAACTACAAATACATTCTAATGCTACTAAAGAAACACAATTTTACCTAAAGGCACATGCCAATAACTTCTAAGTGTCTAAATATTCTAACATCCCAACTTAATAATAACTTGAAATAGGATTGAAGGATTTACAAAGGTGTCTTAATAGGAGAAGGAAGGAAGCATTAAAGCTTATTCCTTGTTAATGGAAACTTCTTGAACTCCTACATCAAATTTTGGAAATCTTTGATTTTGTAAGTGACTTTGTGAAAATGTTTGCAACTTAATCATTAATAGGGAAAAATATCACTTCAAGAAGGAAATCATGAATGAGTTTTGAAATGAAGTGCATTTGTAGCTTGATGTGTTCACTACGTTGACGTTGAACTAGACATTTGACAAGTTGTTTGACACTTTGATTATCACATTAGAGGGTGGTCAAATGTTGTTGTTGGAATCCCAACTCTGAAAGAAATTTCTAAAGCCACAAGACTTCTTAACTTGCATTAACCATTAATAAATACGCATCTTCTACTAAAGAAAGAGAAATAACTTGTTGTTTCTTATAAGCCCAAGTGATAGGTCCAAAACCAAGACTGAAAACATAACCTACAACATGATTTCAATCTTTAGAGTTGTCAACCCAATTAGAATTAATGAAACTAAGCAACAATGGACCCCCCCCATGAATAATATTGTATCCCAAACTAAGTGTACCTTGGATATATTGAATTATCTTTTTTAAAATATTAACAATAAAAAACATTTTCTAAGTTAAAGAAAACAATGTCGGTTATAATAAAAAAATAAAAATGAATATATATTTTTGGTTTGTTTTAATTAAAAGCATTATAAAACATAATAATTCCGCTCTTAGTGTGTTGTTGATATTACAACAAAATATGCAGGATTTCTGGTAAAAATATTTCATTGTTACTCTCAACCACAAATAAAATATTTTGATATCCATGTGAAATGCATAATTTTATATCAACTTTAAAGAGATAAAAAGTAATTGAAAGCTTAACAAAAACAAACAACTTGTATTTTCACTTTTGAGTGTGAGGATGATGTTAAATTCTTTTTATTTTTTAAAATATATGAATATCCATGTTAAAAAATTTATTTTTATTAGTCATGATCATAATAAAATACATAAAATAATTCTAGGTTCAAAGAGAAGTAATTGAAAGTAAAAAATTCAATTACTTCCTAATAAGAATAAAAAGGAGATTTGTAATATTTCAATTTCAACTATGTATGTATAACATACGTTTTAAAAAAAACAATGTATGCATTATATAGAACAATTGAAAATAAAATACTTATCATTAAAACACTTTAAATGGTCTCCCTATCTGCATTTTGCCTCATTTTCAGACATATTTTTTTATATTAAGGAAATTTTTGTTTTGTTGTAGTTGCACGTTTATGTTGTGTAGTTTGTAACATCCAAGTGCCTAAGGGGATTTTCAAGGCCCTGAATCCATTTATGCATTAAAAAATGCAATGTAAACAATGAAAATTTACACATGGTATATGCATGGATAGATAAATAGATAGAGTGAACTAATATATATCCATTTTAACCACAAATCTATGAAGCATATGGAGGGATCCAATTTGTCGATGTGCAAATATGTTTTTAAGTTTTTTTTTTTTAACCTCAAGATTCGATCTCTCTCAACACTTTCTATATTTGTGGCTAAGATGTATCTATACTTGTTTGTAAGAAATTTTCATTGGGTTTAGCATATGTATTTAAATATTAGATCTTTAATGTTGTAAAAATATACATATTTTCACTTGTAAGCAAATTTATATCACAATGTTTTTATGATTTAAAAAAAAATTATACAAAATGGGGCACATGCACATTCTTAAATATATTATGGTTTTGTCAAAAATGTCACATGCATCAAGGCACATGTACATTCCTAAATATATAATAAAAGAAACTTTAGTATGTTTTTTTATGACTTTAAAAGATACGATAATGAAGGGAACCTATATGCTTCAAAGATATGATGTGGTGCATAAGCAATTAAATAACACAAAAGAGTGAATTTTTTCTTGATCTCATGTTGTTAATCTTAGGAGAAAATTTTCCTCCTATAATATAGCTTGTCAGCTAGCAACACTATCATGATTCACATATAAATAGCCTTATATGTATCCACGGGGGAGTTACTGACAAAGCAATATTATATCACATGCGTTCATATTGGGGTAATTTTTTTAGAAAAACCCAAAATATTATATTGGCTATATAACTAATGGTTGGTGTGTTTTTTATTTATTTATTATATAGGAAATATAAACAATTTAAGGTTTTTTTTTTTTTTTGGGTGAAGCATGCTTGTTTTGTTGGTTTGGCAAGGGAGAGAACATGAGGGATCATTGAGCGCATGAGGGATCGTGGTAGAGCGAGCTTATCGTACTCTCCTTATGATCTTCACAATTAAAATTTGTTTGATTGGTTCTCTTTCTTCCAGATAGATGAGGGCGAGGGTTTGGGACAGAAGGCTGGGGGTGAACCTCACAGAAAGAAGGGCATTGTGTGAGGGCGGAAGTATTGTATGGGCATATGGTGGAAGGGGTGTATGGGCGAGAGGAAAAGGGGTCATTCACATTGAAAAAACTAAGGGATCATTGGCATGGCAACAAGTTGGTGTTTTGCGGGTTTGGAAAGGGAGAGCGCATGAGGGATCATTGAGCACATGAGGGATCGTGGAGGGATCATTCGCATTGAAACAACTGAGGGAACATTGGCATTGTAGCAAGCTGGTGTTTTGCGGGTTTGGAACGAGAGAGAAAATGAGGGATCATTGAACACATGAGGGATCATTCACATTGCAGCAAGTGAGGGATCATTGGCATTGTGGCAAGCTAGGTAACAAAGCACAGCGGGTTTGGAAAAATAAAAAGGGCCTCGAGGGAGATAATGTGAGGGATCATTCAGCGCATGAGGGATCATTGACATTGCATGAAGTGAGGAATTATTGAAATTGCATTAAGTTGGGTAACATAGCATCGAGAGTTTGGCAAAACAAAAAGAGTGTTGAGGGAGATTATGTGAGGGATAATTAAGGGATCATTGAGAGCGTAAGGGATCATTGCCATTCGAGCAAGCTGGGTAACAACATTCGAGCAAGTTGGGTAACATCACGGTAACAAAGCGCTGAATGAGCATTCCTTATACAGATCATTCACATTCGACTGAGCATTCATTCGCATTCAAGCAAGCCGGGTTAGGTTTGGCCAAAAGCACAGCTCCGAATGAGAATTCCTGTGACAGATCATTTGCATTCCTGTGATGGATCTATGAGGGATCATTCGCATTAGAGAAAGTCGGGTTAGGTTTGGACAAAATATAGAGCACCAATTGAGCATTCCTGTGACAGATCATTCCATTTGAGCACTTCACATTCGACTGAGAATTCCTTTGAAGGATCATTCCATTCCAACACTTCTTCATTCGACTTCACATTCGACAGAGAATTAGAGAAAGAGAATTCGAATGAGCACGAGCATGCATTCGACAGATGCAGTGAGAGAGGGAAAGAGCATTCGTCTTCAGATATGAGAGGGTCAATTTGGAGAGGGAATTTGACTGTGAGACGGATCTGAGAGGGCCTTTGAAGGAGATCACCCCTCGAGCCAACAAACTGTTGGAAATACTGAGATGGGGTGAATCAATATTTCTTTTCAATTTTTAATTTTACCAATTATAATTATATTTAGAACACAAAATGAAAAATAAGAATAAGTGTTTTTATTAAATTCTTCTTTACAATAAAATCAGATACAATAAGTGTAAGGCTCCAAACCTAGATGAAGACACCGATCTTCAATCTCCTAGGCTCCAACCTATTGCCAAGCACCAACTTGGACTTTTGTGAGGCTCTGACCTCTGAGGCTTCAAGCATATATATCGAAGGCACCAACCTTGTGTTTAGAGGCTCCAAACCCAAGGGCTTTACTTTTTCTCATTTTCCCCTAGGTTTACATCACTAGATTGAAAATTCATTAAAGGTTCAAATCCGTTGTTATTATTATTGAAGTAAAATATTTGGTTGTTTAGACTTTTGGGTTGTCAAATTGGTCTTCTATGTGTTCTTCTCAATACTTTATACAATGGTTGCTTCTCTTGAGGACCATTTTATGTTACAACCAAAATTTCCTTGTATTTCTTTGGGAAATTCTTGTAATTGCGGCATTGACTATATTTATATGGGACTTGTTAGTAGTCAAGAGGCTAGAGATATTTGTATCCTCCATATTCAATTAAATCACTTTTGGAAGACATTTTTCTATGTCAACCTACTCAAAGATCCTGGCACATAAAGTATGTCAACCTACTCAGAGATCCTGTCACATAAAGTTCCCATCTTTGGGCTATGTGCTATCACTTTATTTTCCTAATGCATTCCTAATGTATTTAAATTCTTTATCATCCTAATAAATTAATGAGATATGGGAGAGGAAAACAAAAATGAGAACACTTACACTCGATATTCTCTTCTCAAGGTTGAAATTGATGGTCCATCAAATAAAATGCAATCCTATTTTGTTCTAGGAAGAGGGTCCAATATTTAAGGGCTCATAGTATTCCTTATGTTGTACCATAAATTAAAAAAACCATTTACCACAATATTAAAACAACATATCTCCTTTGATTAGTGACCTACAATGATCTACATATTTTGGAGAAGACCATGTTCCTATAAATTTCCCTTTTAGAGCCCTTTCTATGTAGGCTATAATTTTTTATTTGGGGTTGTAGATTCTACTTCGAGTGTGGTGATATATCATGTTCAAAAGAGTAGGGTATTTCCACACAAGATGAACACCTTAAGTAACCACTGGCACAACGAAATCAAAGATCAATACACCAATGTTTTTACATGGTAAAAACCCTCAAAGAGGGAATAAATCCATGTCCCCAAACCAATGTGGCCACTTGATAAAATATATTAATGCAAAATAAACAAATTTACGTAAGACTTTTTCACAATAAATCTTCAAAAAATGACCCTCCATGCTCTTTCAATAGAAGTCAGTGGACCAGTTAATTGTTAAGCCACAAATTAAAATAGTTGTTAGTATTTACGATAATATGATCTATTGGATCACTTTATGTCTAGAACATATCATAACTATTTTATTACATAACTACAAATACATTCTAATGCTACTAAAGAAACAAAATTTTACCTAAAGGCACATGCTAAATTGATCTTAAATAACTTCTAAGCGTCTAAATATTCTAACATCCCAACTTAAGAATAACTTGAAATAGGATTGAAGGATTTACAAAGGTGTCTCAATAGGAGAAGGAAGGAAGCATTAAAGCTTATTCCTTGTTAATGGAAACTTCTTGAACTCCTACATCAAATTTTGGAAATCTTTGATTTTGAAAGTGACTTTGTGAAAATGTTTGCAACTTAATCATTAATAGGGAAAAATATCACTTCAAGAAGGAAATCATGAATGAGTTTTGAAATGAAGTGCATTTGTAACTTGATGTGTTCACTACGTTGACGTTGAACTAGACATTTGACAAGTTGTTTGACACTTTGATTGTCACATTAGAGGGTGGTCAAATGTCGCTGTTGGAATCCCAACTCTGAAAGAATTTTCTAAAGCCACAAGACTTCTTAACTTGCATTAACCATTAATAAATACTCATATTCTACTAAAAAAGGAGAAATATTTTGTTCTTTCTTATAAGCCCAAGTGATAGGTCCAAAACCAAGACTGAAAACATAACCTACAACATGATTTCAATCTTTAGAGTTGTCAACCCAATTAGAATTAATGAAACTAAGCAACAATGGACCCCCCCCATGAATAATATTGTATCCCAAACTAAGTGTACCTTGGATATACTGAATTATCTTTTTTTAAATATTAACAATAAAAAATATTGTCTAAGTTAAGGAAAAAAATGTCGGTTATAATAAAAAAATAAAAATGAATATATATTTTTGGTTTGTTTTAATTAAAAGCATTATAAAACATAATAATTCCGCTCTCAATGTGTTGTTGATATTACAACACAATATGAAGGATTTGTGGTAAGAATATTTCATTGTTACTCTCAACCACAAATAAAATATTTTGATATCCATGTGAAATGCATAATTTTATATCGACTTTAAAGAGATAAAAAGTAATTGAAAGCTTAACAAAAACAAACAACTTATATTTTCACTTTTGAGTGTGAGGATGATGTTAAATTCTTTTTATTTTTTAAAATATATGAATATCCATGTTAAAAAAATTATTTTTATTAGTCATGATCCTAATAAAATACATAAAATAATTCTATATTCAAAGAGAAGTAATTGAAAGTAAAAAAATTCAATTACTTCCTAATAAGAATAAAAAGTAGATTTGTAATATTTCAATTTCAACTATGTATGTATAACATATGTTCTAAAAAAAACAATGTATGCATTATATAGAACAATTGAAAGTAAAATACTTATCATTAAAACACTTTAAATGGTCTCCCTATCTACATTTTGCCTCATTTTTAGACATATTTTTTTTATATTAAGGAAATTTTTGTTTTGTTGTAGTTGCACGTTTATGTTGTGTAGTTTGTAACATCCAATTGCCTAAGGGGATTTTCAATGCCTTGAATCCATTTATGCATTAAAAAATGCAATGTAAACAATGAAAATTTACACATGGTGTATGCATGGATAGATAAATAGATAGAGTGAACTAATATATATCCATTTTAACCACAAATCTATGAAGCATATGGAGGGATCAAATTTGTCGATGTGCATTTTTTTTATTTTTTATTTTTTATTTTTTTTCTTTTCTTTTCTCGAGATTCGATCTCTCTCAACACTTTCTAGATTTGTGGCTAAGATGTATCTATACTTGTTTGTAAGCAAATTTCATTGGGTTTAGCATATGTAGTTAAATATTAGATCTTTAATGTTGTAAAAATATACATATTTTCACTTGTAAGCAAATTTATATCACAATGTTTTTATGATTTAAAAAAAAATATACAAAATGGGGCATATGCACATTCTTAAATATATTATGGTTTTGTCAAAAATGTCACATGCATCAAGGCACATGTGCATTCCTAAATATATAATAAAAGAAACTTTAGTGTGTTTTTTTATGACTTTAAAAGATACGATAATGAAGGGAACCTATATGCTTCAAAGATATGATGTAGTGCATAAGAAATTATATAACACAGAAGAGTGAATTTTTTCTTGATCTCATGTCATTAATCTTAGGAGAAAATTTTCCTCCTATAATGTAGCTTGTCAGCTAGAAACACTATCATGATTCACATATAAATAGCCTTATATGTATCCACGGGGGTGTCACTGACAAAGAAATATTATATCACGTGCGTTCATATTGGGGTAATTTTTTTTAGAAAAACCCAAAACATTATATTGGCTATATAACTAAGGGTTAGTGTGTGTGTGTGTGTTTTTTTTAATTATATAGGAAATATAAATAATTTAAGGTTTTTTTTTTTTTTTTGGGTGAAGCGGGCTTGTTTTGTAGGTTTGGGAAGGGAGAGAACATGAGGGATCATTGAGCGTATGAGGGATCGTGGTAGAGCGAGCTTAGCGTACTCTCCTGATGGTCTTCACAATTAAACTTTGTTTGACTGGTTCTCTTTCTTCCAGACAGATAAAGGCGGGGGTTTGGGACTGAAGGCTAGGTGTGAACCTCGCAAAAAGAAGGGGCATTGTGTGAGGGCGAAAGTAGTGTATAGGCATACGGTGGAAGGGGTGTATGGGCGAGAGTTATAGGGGCCATTCACATTGCAGCAACTAAGGGATCATTGGAATTGTAACAAGCTGGTGTTTTGAGGGTTTGGAAAGGGAGAGCGCATGAGGGATCGTGGAGGGATCATTCGCATTGAAACAACTGAGGGATCATTGGCATTGCAGCAAGCAGGTGTTTTGCGGGTTTGGAATGGGAGAGAGCACGAGGGATTATTGAATACATGAGGGATCATTCACATTGCAGTGAGGGATCATTAGCATTGCGACAAGATAGGTAACAAAGCACAGCAGGTTTGGAAAAAGAAAAAGGGTGTCGAGGGAGATTCTGTGAGGGATCATTCAGCACATGAGGGATAATTGACATTACAAGAAGTGAGGAATCATTGACATTGCATTAAGTTGGGTAACATAGAATCGAGAGTTTGGAAAAACAAAAAGAGTGTTAAGGGAGATTATGTGAGGGATCATTGAGCACATAAGGGATCATTGCCATTCAAGCAAGCTGGGTAACAACATTCAAGCAAGTTGGGTAGCAGCACGGTAACAGAGCACTGAATGAGCATTCCTTGTGTATATCATTCGCATTTGACTGAGCATTCATTCACATTTGAGAAAGCTGGGTTAGGTTTGACCAAAAAACACAGCTCTGAATGAGAATTCCTGTGACAGATCATTCGCATTCCTGTGATGGATCTATGAGGGATCATTCGCATTCGAGAAATTCGGGTTAGGTTTGGACAAAATATAGAGCACCGATTGAGAATTCCTGTGACAGATCATTCCATTTGATCACTTCACATTCGACTAAGCATTCCTCTGAAGGATCATTCCAACCCTGAGGGGAGGAATAGTTCCTAGGCCAACCTTTTTAGACAATAGGTATAAGGTTGATGGATGAAATGGACTAGGGTGTAATTGATGAATGGAGTCATAGCCTTGTGCTAGGTTATATAAAACCATTCTCCATTAGAACCTTTGTAAAACGAGTGCTTTAGCAATGTCGAAGTGACCTTCCTCGCCTTTGTTTTTCCAAGCCCCCATAATTGCCTTTTTCTTTTCTTTAGATTGCTTGTTTAACAATCTTTGTTGATTGTTATGTCATAAAAAGATAACCCCTCTTCTAATGGGAAATTTATTTCTTATCAAGGTTGTGATGTTCATAGAAAGTTCATTTTAATTTGATAGGTGTGACAAACATGGATATTGTAATATTCCCAATTAGCTTTCAGCTAGTTGGAATATTATATGTTGCTTTTATTCATAGTCTAGATGAATAAGTGGGGTAGGGAGACCCTTAAATCTCTTTAGTAGGAATAAATCACTTCCAGTATGGATGTGGATTAGTTTAGATATTCAAAATAAAGCCACCTTGGGTGTGAAAGGGGGCAATGCATGTAGACTGGGTCAAGGTTGACCAAATCAACAACGTTGCCAAAGAAGAGAGGAGCTAGTGGGGACAACGCAGTTTTGGAGGAGTCTTTGCATGGAAGTAACCTCATAAATGAGTGGGGCCAAGGGTGAGGAAGTTCACCAAGAATATAAGGGAAGGGATGGCAGCCATGAGAGGCATTTAGAATATTGTTTATGTTTGAGTCTTATGACTTACTGCATGCTTCAGCTATTAAGCTGAGTTTGCTGTACTATTTAGTACAAGGGCATTTCCAGGGGGGAACCCCATACTCTATCTTGGAGGACTTGAGAAGGCTATCTGGGAGGAGTATTTTGAGCTTCATTTCCACCATCCGACATTGAGCCAAGTCGCCACCTACAGCCACAGTGCAGCCTCCTTGAGGAATTGCATTATTTTTCAGGGTGTTGCAGTGGAAGGGTGTAAAACCATGTTTATGAGCTAGTTTGCTAGTGAAAGGAGTAGCCTTTCACCCGGAAAGCTAGGGAGGAGAAGTTACAGCCATATATTTGTCATTTTAGCCATATTGCAGCAGAATTTCAGTGATACAGCGTGTTTCAGCCACAAATTTGCAGTGTGCACTTTTTGTATCTTGTGTATTTCAAGAAACCCTTGTCGGGTTATCTTGGGATTGTGTTTGAGAGACTAGTTCTCCATTTTCAGCACCTTTTGAGTAATATATCAGCAGATCCATTCATTTCTTTTTTCCTGTAGTAGTAACCCTCACTGGGACTGCGCTATCATGTATTCTGGAATTTCTGTATTGCAGCATCCCTTGGGATTCTAGTATTTATGGGCTTTGGAGGCTTATTTGCCTAGTTTGAGTGATTTGTTCCTCAACACATTGTATATTTTGCTGCTCTAATACATAATCTAATGGATCTATGATTTGTTCATATGTTTTGCATCATTATTTGTTGTACATTTCAGTTTGGTGTTCAATATTGTTGTCTTTCCTAATTTGGAATATTACAATGGTATCGGAGCTCTAATCTTGGCTCATCTTGTGGGGAAATACAGCTATAGCCATGGAGGAGAAAGAGATCCCAAAACTTCTTCTTCAAACCATGCAGAAAATTGCAAAAGATATTAAGGAGATGAGATTCGAGAGACAAAAGGAATCCCCTAGAGGGTTTCACCATGGAGAAAGCTCATGCACTTCACATTTATGGTGGGAGCAATCAGTTGCACAACCTTCTTCACAATGATCCACTATGCCCACATTCCTATCATTGGAAGGTGAGGAAGGAGGGCCTTTGAGGGAAGAAACCCTTGGTGACTATTTTGTGGAATATGAATCTCAATCCCGGAGGTTCAAGGAGCATTTGAACTTTCAAGAGTTCTGTCAAATCAAGGATGGTAGGAGAT